>OU744804.1:29394298-30019028 GCA_916614155.1 Mesoligia furuncula
TAGAGCCGGAGGCGCGCATGTTTTCAATTTTTGTATGGAAAATATGAAAAATTATTACCTGTCTACATGTTGAGTTTTAGGGTATATAATAAAGGGGGTCCAAATTTTTATTATTTTTGCGAAAGGACACATCATTTTCGAAATATAAGCAAAAGAAAAGAACAACAAGATACAGTACTGTTTTTGCACCTGAAGTCGAGGTGTTGGTGTGAATTTTAGTTCATGACAACAAATTTTATTACACACCTTTTGAATCGCGATTAAAAATAGTCAGATTTAGTTAGACGATCAAAATTTCAGGTATAAAACGTCAAATTCAGAATAGTAAAATTGCCATCTTCTATAAATTAAAAACTCAGTGCCATCTTAGTGCTGTCAAATTAAATTATAGTTAAGTCACTTTAGTTAATTTTAGAATCGGAAATCGTCGTTTGACAGGAATAAACAAAATTTTGGTGATGTTTAGTCTAGTTTAGAGGCATTTGTGAAAATAGAATCGGCAGCAATGACTAGGTTATTTCAAATTGCGGTCAGATTAGTAAAAGGCTAATAAGCATAAATCTATATAATTATAATAACATAATTATTTCTATTGAAAATGGAAGAAACACTATCTGTGATTTACCTTTTACTAAACCTTGTAGTGCCCAAATGATCAAATGGCTCACAAAAAAGATAAACAATACGTATGACTAAAAAATGTACTAGTAGGTATTTTATTAGCGGGTCATGCTTTTTCTAGGAAACTCTAACACGGATACGAGAGTGGAGTTCCTATTCCAATGTTCGTAGAACTACAAATACTAACACGCAAAATAATACTATACTTAGTAAGCGCCAAGGTTCCTACACCGTACAGAGAACTTCCTACTTCAGATATAACTTTGTTTTTTTGTAGGTAGGTACCTACTTTTACTTGCAGTAATAAAGGAGATATCAAAGTTACTATCTTCAATTCAAAGAATCACAAAAAGATGATTTGTAACCAAGTGCCAATCAATAGACTCAAAAGAAATTAAAACACAAAAGCCCTCACACATACTATTACTTATAACAATCAATACGAAATAGATGAAAACAAGCTATCAATGCTAGGAAAGTTCACGCCAGCTAGTGGAGAGGGGGCAACAGAAAGATTAATGATGTTTCGTCCCTCTTTACACCCCTTGCATCAATCACTTAGCCCTTTGATGTATTATTTACTCCCAAAGTTATTTTTGTGTCTCCTCTGTTTTTGAAGGCGTACAAATATTTTTCAACACCATCTGTCTATATAGATGACGTGTATAAGTAGTGGAAGGGGGTGAAGTGGGAATAGTTTTGGTAAATGTGATGATGATGGCATGGGGTTCTCTTTTGCCCTGGTTTGGGGGTGAATTGAAAACAAACGGGCAGCTGTTAGAGATTTTCAAGGGACAGTGCGATTTTGTTAAAGAATTTAGGTGCCCAAACTAACTGGGTAAGGTACAGACTGCAGCACATCAATGTAAACTTTATACATATCTATAACTACGACGCGCTGTATAGTGTTAGAAAGAAAGTATCCTTGGTATGATTGGTGGAGTTTTCAACGTTTCTAAAATCACCCAATCGCAACCATACTAATAATTGGCAGCCAATTATCATGTTCACGACTACTAAAAAAAAAACCAAGGCGAGGGTGGATGAATAAAAAGAAATATCGCGCATCAGTAACATTTTAAAGTTGTCTACTGTTAATATCTAAATTCCATGATTCCATGATCTAAATAGCTGGTTGTGATTGTGCGATAATGAACTTTATGAAAATGTGCCATATGGTTTAAATTCTTCAGAATATTGCGCGTATCATCCCAACTAAGGTCAAATTTCAAAACATATTACAAGAGTTGGGTCGGTCTCGTGGTCACTAAGGCAGCTCGATAATCATCGTTATCTGGGTTCGAAACCAGGAGAAACATAGATACAGCTTTTTGTTAGCAATGTTTTGTTTTTAATTAAATATTATGTTTTTTTTCTTTTTTTTTTAACGAACGTAGTCGGGAAATATCTTTTTAAATGGGTAGTTTGTATAGAAATGAAACAAAATCATTGCAAGTAATAAAAATGTTTATTATTTCATTAAAGTAAGATAAAGTAACTAAATGCTCATAGTTCAAAATTATTACATTTTATAATATCATATCCAAACCTAACCATTTATAAACATTTAAAAAAAGTCATTGCTAATGCTTGGAAGTTTGTTATCGATTGTTGTTATTGTTATGTTTTACAGATTTATAGCTAAGTATAATTATGTGTAGTGAATCAACATGTTATTTAAATAGAAAAATGCATTTCCATTTATAACAATAACATCACCACATAATCTGCAACATTAGCCATTAATGGTTTAGCATTCATTCAATTGAGCATTTACTTACATAGTGTGTTTTAAAATACTTATAAGTAGATTAGTTAGTAGCGGAGTGGCGCACCGTCTTCTTCTTTAGCTTTTGTAAGCGGCTACGCATACCGCACACCATGTTCCAACAGAAATCTTTTCTTCTGATGTGCTCCCATGTCGATGACACGCCGCATTATATTGTAGTCTTTGATCTCAGCCAAATTGTTTTTATTTCGCACTTCGGATTTGTCCCAATTTAAAAAGATTTGACCCCATAGGTTTTCTATAAGTATGGTTCAAATCGGGAGTTTTAGATGGCCAGTAAATAATAGTTAAACCTTCTTGAGCAGCTAACCAATTCTTCACAATGCCTGCACGGTGGATCGGGCAGTTATCTTGCACGAAGTAAATATCAGTGTTAGGATAGATAAGCAATTCGCACAGTCGGCTGCATGACGTCACGCAGAATCTCCAAATACTGACTAATATTATAGACAACATCCAGCCAGCAATGTTTTGTATAGTCATTAAGTTGCGACATGACGCTTTGATTTCACCAAATTCATTAAAAATGCTTTTCACGATTTACTTCAAACGTTTTAGAAATGTTTGTGCGCCGCAGTTGCTGTTTAGGCGTAGGTAGACTGACTTTTGTCACTTAGATCAATTTAATATCCATCTACCCCACGAAGTAAACTTTTACTTCGACCTACTCATTTGAGGACTTATAGTTTTTTTTTAATTTACCCACTTGTTTTTGCCGTGTTACTTAAAAGCTTTTCAACTTTAACGACAAGAAGATAATGATTAAAATGGCTTAACAAGATATGCCGACTTGACTAAGACAATGTTGGTCACCGACTGTACGCACTGCAGCACGAAACATTACAAGTAAGGACAGACAAAAAGCTATATATCTCTTTCGCACGATTCTCGCTGTTGTTGCTCATAACGCGTTCAAGGTCAAAGTGGGGTAAGTTGATGTGCTGGCAACTGTACCTAATTAAAATGATGGACCTACGTTCCTTGAAAAAATACTTCTCGAACCTGTTCCAAAAATCATAATGACACTATTGAAGGAACTAGAAAGGCTACTGACACAGGCTATAAAGAACATTTTAATATTTAATAAAGGTTCACTATCTTGCCTGCCCATAAATTTTCTGCCCGAAGGGAATCTTACTCAATCATTTGAATATGCCTAGTTACCTAATAGAACCTTGACAATAAGCACAACACATGTGTCCGTGACCCTAATCTTAAACTTACAGCCATTGATGACACTTTAAATGTATAAACACACTCGTAAATAACCATCAAATTCACATTTATTGAAAAGTATAAATTTAAATAATTTAAATTTGATGAATTGGACCATTTATAATAGGGTTGACAACAAAAAACTTAAAACAAACAATGTTTACATTCTGGTGCACGATATAATGACGCATTTAGAAACGACCTTATGTGTTATAAATGTGGCGCTATAATAAAATCAAGTCAATACCTACGGCACGTGCAACCATATTAAAAAGAACAAGATAAAATGTATTAGATATAATGAACAGGATGTAAAGTCACATGACCACTTTTACTTTTTGTTTATTTTGATCATAAAACTAGGTTGAACGTTCACCCAATGCACTTTAGGAAGTTTTTGTATAAGGAAAGTAAAATCTATTCTAAAAGCAATACAAATACAAATATTTTTTATTCGTTGAACATAGGTAGGTTAGTTACAGATGTTGAAATAAACATGCTACAAACATGATGACTATATTAAATTATGAAACAATTACCACCCAATTAAATAATTGTAATTCAAATTGTCGACAAAATAAAAAAAAACATTCCAATAAAATATAATATTAATAAATTCTAGTATAAATTGTCAAATCAATAAATAATACATTATAAAACACCGGCAAGAACGAGTCGGACTCGCGCACCGAGGG
Source organism: Mesoligia furuncula (assembly GCA_916614155.1). NCBI lineage: Eukaryota > Metazoa > Arthropoda > Insecta > Lepidoptera > Noctuidae > Mesoligia > Mesoligia furuncula. The sequence goes on from OU744804.1 coordinate 29,398,619, forward strand.
TTCCGTAACATCCGGGTTTATGCATAAGGTTTATGTTCATGAAATTAAATGTTTACATATTACAGTTGATTGAATGAAAGGTAAATTGCGGTTTACGATTTATGACATATTAAAAAAAACTACTTACTTACTAGATCTCGTTCAAACCAATTTTCGGTGGAAGTGTACATCATATATTTTTTTTAGTTTTATCATTCTCTCATTTTAGAAGTTACAGGGGGGGGGGGGACACACATTTTACCACTTTGGAAGTGTCTCTCGCGCAAACTATTCAGTTTAGAAAAAAATTATATTAGAAACCTCAATATCATTTTTGAAGACCTATCCATAAATACCCCACCGGTATGGGTTTGATGAAAAAAATAATTTTGAGTTTCAGTTCTAAGTATGGGGAACCCCCAAAATTTGTTGTTTTTTTTTCTATTTTTGTGTGAAAATCTTAATGCGGTTCACAGAATACATCTACTTACCAAGTTTCAACAGTATAGTTCTTATAGTTTCGGAAAAAAGTGTCTGTGACATACGGACGAACAGACAGACAGACAGTCAGACAGACATGACGAATCTATAAGGGTTCCGTTTTTTGCCATTTGGCAACGGAACCCTAAAAAGGCAATTATAATGTGTCAGTTAGGTATTCGATCACTGTATAATAATGTTTTTTCCTATAATATTTTCAGTAAAGCCTTTTTAAAATAGTGTACTTATATTGTTTATTTCTTTATTTCATCTAGGAATCTTATATTATAGATCCTAGGTGCAATTCCTAAAAAAAATGTTGTATAAAGAGCAACGCTATGTGGCTTAGCGCATATATTTCTGTTGCGTCGTTTAGATCTCAATGTTTCAAACAGGATGGAAGTTGGATTTGACAAATACTGGTGTCTCAAAAATGTACATACAGGAAAATTTTTGAAATATGGAATACAGCTTTCAGTTGGTTTCAGTTTAAACACAGCACGCACACATTTATTTTGGGCCTTAACCGCAATATGTTTATTAGTGGAATTTCCCCAATATTGTATTATTCCAAAACGTAATGTAGATGTGACATAGGCTTTGTAAGAAATTAGGACAACGGACTTATTTACTATTTTTATTATATTGTAGAGCGCATATGAGTACTGGTTTAGTTTTTTACAAACACGTTCTACATGATATTATTAAAATACATATCACACATAAAAGATCAAGGGCAAAGATAAAATACCGCGGCATTAAATTTGTTTGACACTTGAAATAAAGTTACATTGAATTATTCATCACAAGGTAAGTCTGCGCGCTACGTTTGACTTCAACATTATATCCCTGCCAGCTCTTTTAACCACTTTCGGCGTAATTTTTTTTTTTTTTTTATCTTTATTTATTTTATAGAGGGTTTGATCAAACATGATCATGCCACCCTCATAGGCCTCACAAAGATTTACTTATCTACGCTTAATGGCTAATTTAACTAAATTATAAATCGACTTAGCCTCTTCTGACAGAGGACGGGCCAGAATTAAGTTACACATGCCCATTTCCCGCAGATCCACATCATATTCTAGCATTAAGCTGACCCTCTCAACCTCGTTCCGGGCACATTCGGCCAACACATGGTAAACATCCTCAACCACGCCACACTCAGCACAATTTGGTGAGTTGGATTTACCCATCAGGAACGCAAAGTTGTTTAGCGGTATGTGCCCGGACCGAAGTCTTAGGGCTGTCACAACATCTGTTCTAGACAAACCAGACTCTGCGAACCACGGTGACCGCGTAAGGCAAGGCTGTATGGTCTTATACCAGATGCTTTTAGATAGTGACCTCTCGCACTTTCGGCGTAATGATGGAAATTATTTACTTTGGAAAACACGGATCACAGCAAACTCTTTTGACACCTGATATAAACGACCAGATGGCGGCAAACGATATATTTCTGATTTGACACTCTAGAATATGACATGAGACTACTCATTCTTGTGAAGAAGCACTTCACAAGAATGAGTAGTCTCATGTCACTCATTGAATAAAATTATTTTTATTGAACTATGATTGAATGGCAAAAAAGCCGGTGTCGTACGTGGTGGCAAGTGGTCACGGCAACCTACGGACATCTTCAATACCAACCTGACACATGGCAGATGCAAAGTTTAATTTGTCCTGTTACTACACCCGGGACGGCGGCTCCCATAACATTTATTTATTTTGTACTAAAAACTACTACTAGAGCAGAAGAGTTTGAACGCGCTAATCTCGGGAACTACAATTCCGATTTGATAAATTCTTTTTGCATTTGATAGCCCAATTCTCGTGGAAGGTTATAGGCTATTTACCATCACTTCACGACCCTTAAAGCCAAATAAAAAAGAAAAAATTCAGAAAGAACGCTAAGTGAAAATTAGGTTAAAGCGCAGGCGGGCGATGAGATATAGCGCGGCTCGGCGGGGGCCGAAATTTCACGCGGATGAAGTCGTAGGCAGAAGCTAGTTTAACATAAAATGGCCAACGCCAATTACATTAGGATAAGACAAAATCATCATCATCATCATCATTTCAGCCGAAATTCCTCTACACATTACAGGACACATTAAATTATTTGCCATATTATGTTAGCTAGCCACGCCAATATACCAACAAATACAATAATTATATTTAGGAATCAATTACCAGCCCAGATTTAAAATCGATACCTACTATTGGTACCTACAGATAATATATACATTCTTAGGATGTAATCCGAAGGTCCAATCATAAGGATACAACATTCCGACCCCCGCGCGGCCTTTCTTGTTATTATAACATTTGGCAAAGGTCGCTCCTAAGAGATTATCGGAATGTATTGATTTACATAAATATTGTGATCCATTAGCAGGAACCGATGTATCACATATCAACCTACCTATTAGGATGAGTAGGTACCTATTAGTTATTATTTAAATGTCATCAAATAGCTAGAGGATTTTATATTGATTAATCAAGCTACGGTAATAATAGTCGCCAGACATAAAGTTATTTTGTTGTTTTATGAATTTATTATCCAGTTGTTATCTAAACTAATATTTTTTTATTATTGATACCTATTTTATCACACTTTATTTTGATCACACTTGAATAATAATAATACGTTTATCAACACTATCACTTTCCATTAACCTTGGGTACCTATAATGTACTGAAAAATAAAATCAAATAAAAGTAAAAAAACTGGCCAAGTGCGAGTCGGACTCGCACACGAAGGGTTCCGTACCACAAGGCAAAAACGCCGAAAAAAACATGTTTGTTGTATGGGAGCCCCCCTTAAATATTTATTTTATTTTAATTTTATTATTAAAGTTAAAATACAACTGAATATTTTGTGAATATTTCAAGTGCCTACCTGTTGCCATTTTTGATATCGAGCAAAAAAGGGCAAAAAAATCGCGTTTGTTGTATGGGAGCCCCCCTTAAATATTTAATTTATTTTGTTTTTAGTATTTGTTGTTATAGCGGCAACAGAAATACATAATTTGTGAAAATTTCAACTGTCTAGCTATCGCGGTTGTTGAGATACAGCCTGGTGACAGACAGACAGACAGACGGACAGACGGACAGTCAGCGAAGTCTTAGTAATAGGGTTCCGTTTTTATACGGAACCCTAAAAAGAACAAAAAACTTACCTATCATAGTTATATGGACAGAAAATAATGTTATAAAGTAATTACTTGAATATTTTTCCGTGGCCACAATTAAGTTTTTTTAAGCTCGAGTAACCTGTATTTGTTTTTTAAATTCAGATCGAAACTCGACCAAATAGTAGGTAATTTATCGACAACCGAGATGGCGCTAGTGTGTTACTAGCGCCATTCGTAAATGTAGGTATTCTCTACTTATGTACCCATTTATCCACTGTCTTTGCTATTTGGAATGTCCTGTGACGTCATGTACGCTAGGACACTCTCTGGAATAAACGAAATGAGATATTGTAACGGTGCAATGATTTAAGCTGTACTTGGCAACTAACTATACACTACAGTACTATGAACCACTACTAAACTAGTACTAACAGCAACAACAACAGCTAACACAACAGCAACAACAACAGCACACACTCAGTAACAACGGCAACAACAGGAGCAGCAACAGCTTCTGTGAATAACCTTTCTGTGTGGGCAGAGTACAGGCAAAAAGATTAAGTAAAATTCACCCTTATAAAGAAAAAATAAAGACTGTCTTAACAGCTAAAGTCAAATCGATTATGGCTAATAGGTTTTACTATATTCATCACTGATGTAGAAACAGTACGAGGCAATGAACTTTGTCTCAATCGATTTACTAAAATAAATGTGTTTTTGAAGTATGTAGTGTAATCAAGTTGTGGTCAGTGAATCGATTTGAGTACGTGTCGCAACCGTGATTAATAATGATGTGCTCCGAAAGGTCAGGTGTGTAGTGCCTACCTACTCGCGGGAGGCGAAACCTGTTTGTGGTTAAATTGAAAGTGTGACAAAAATGACTTGCTCTTTGGGAAGTCCAATGGTTTTTTCTGTTGTGACTTTCAAGTGAAGGTACCAATTAGATCACGTAAGAGCTTTGTTATTTGAATTGTTAACCTACGTGATTTAGATTAGTCATATTATTAGAAGTATTTCTTTTTTCTTTGGCACCAACAACACAGAATGTTTGTCATTATAATTTGTCAAGGTCTTCGTAAATTCTGAATGTAACTGTACCCATGTTTTCCATTCTAATGATACAAAAGATCCCATGGGTTTGTACAATGGTGTGCTATTTGTAACGACTCCGTGACGTCAAACACATCTGTCATAATATTGTTTGGACATGTCCTATGACTAGAATTGTCAAAAAAGGGAGAATTTAAATGAAGCTGTGAAACTTTAAGTCACTTTTGTGAACTTGCGGATAATGTTTTCCGCATTGTTTAGAACAAGCTTATAAATAAAAGCTTGTTTATAAATAAATTAGGAAATTAACCTTATCTTTGGATGATGCAGACGTTTGGCAGAAGCACTAATATTATTATAACTTTATATACCAAAACTGCATAACAATAGGAACTCGTTTTGTATGAAATCTTAAGTATCTAGGAAATAAATAAGACAAATAAATCACAACAAAATGTCAAAATATGCAGCTTTGGAATCTCACATAAATTATTTATATAATCACAATATTATTATGAGATTAATGCTGTAAATGGCAGCCCTAGGCGAGGCCTTGTTAGGCTGTATATGAATGATTTAATAAGAACTTTTTATTTAAATGCGCGTTTAGTGGGCGAGTGATTATGTAAGCGTATCAAAAGGTTAAGGTTCTGTGAATTTTTTGGTCATTCTTATAAATTTTTTGTCAGTGAGGTAAAAGCCCAATGTTTCTTATCTTTTTAAATACATATTAATATAAAATACAGTACCTAAATTTATTATAGTTTCTGGTTATAGCCGCGTGGCTTTCGAATACTGTGGGCTAAGTACCTAAGTGTTTATGTTATCATGATGGCAAGTTGAGGCAGGCTCTGAAGTGGAAGTACTTACCATAAATATTGATAAAACAAATTCTTGCTCAAATACTCGTATAACATTAGAATTTCATCCAAACGTGTTGGAAAACTCGCTTTCCGGAACCCGGAATCGTACCTACCCTGTTCATTTTAGTCGGTCATTGTGAAGTATTTTAGCCCTTGCTATCTCATAAAAACATAAAAAACCCCTAACAAAATACCTCGTATGTACCAGGAACACAGATGCCGTAAAAATGTATCCAATCAAAAACCTTACACCTTGCCTAGGAAGTATTGCAGGCATTCTATGAAAGAGTCAAATATGCGGCTCACAAAGGACCGGTTCACACTGCATGCAATTTGTATCGATTCATAGAACCTTTCACGTTAGGTGGCGACGAAAATTCGTGTCGCTTTCACCTTTGAGAACCCACCTTTACGAGTGGTGGTGAGTGGTGGTGTCAACATCAATTGGTTGTTATTTTTTGGGAGAATTGAAATTCTTTAGGGATAAAAAAACATTGCTTATTTAGATTGTTTAGTTTTCTTATATGTTTTCGTTATTCGAAACCTACCTATCGTTTCTCCGTTTAAGATTCACAAGCTTTAACATTAAACAAAAAATTATAAAGTTTAAAACTAGTAGTAGTAGTAAACTTTTTTAATAGTTTTCAAATCCTTCAAAGTAGTAAAAAACCGGAGATGGAAATCTTTTATTCTCTTTTTTGCTTTCAATTGCCTGCATACAATCTTTTAACTAATTACTTCTTAATTATGTGTCATTGTTACCTTGCAGGAAGCAAGCGTCAGACTATTTAATTAGAGTCACAATAGGATACTATTTAGACTCATGGTCACTTGGTAACAATTCGATAAATCAGACGTTGGGCTATTGTTTGGCCACCAATGATAATTTTAATCAATGCCAATAATATTATTACGGCATGCCTGAATACGCATAATTATATTAAAAAGTATATTAGTGCAACATCCGAAAGTAATTTAATTTCGAAATCAAAGTAATATTATTATAATATTATCATTATTTTTGTAATTCAGACACAGTGATCCATATATGTTAGTATACTTAAAAATTATGTTAGTAACCAAATATTAAAATACATGTCACAATAACACTGTTTTAACTAAACTAAACAACTGAAATATATAAAATAAAATTGTAAAATAAATTCATTAGTTAAAATCGCAATCATTTTTAAATTCATTAAAAACAAAAATTAAACGTTAAAATGTATAATATTTCTCTAAATTAATATTAATCTCAGTATACCTGACCTTTCATCTTAATACAGTTATTGAAACGATAAAAATTCGTAATATAAATAGCCATCACTAATTCGGTTCAATGAACGCAATAAATAATATAATTATAGAGGCAATAACTGTAGTACTACTACTAATTATTATAATCATCGTGTTTACAATTAAATTACACAGAATGTATTATACCAACATAAACTTTATATTAGTAGGTACCTACCTACTTATTTTTTACATATTTTGGGAGTGAATTTAATTTGCGCTAGCAATAGGAGACTGATCCATATTTTCTGTATAGGTATATCAATAGAATAGTTTGATACAAAAAATTGTTATGACCAAAAAAATATTGCTTCATATTTGGTTAGTACCATCTCACTCACTAGATGGCGTGACAATCATCAGCTACCGAAGAAACTGGAAGGTTGTAAAGAAATGTATTACCACCTTAATGAAAGAAAAAGGTAAGATCCATGTAGAGCTCACATGCTGGGTTATAGCATTATGCTGAGCGTTTTGCGTGGATGTGACATATATTTCCCTCCAACTTGTTATTTTTTGTTTGTGTCATTTCTCTCGTTTATGTCATGTGTACCGCAGCAAATAAACGTATTTTTAGGGTTCCGTAGCCAAATGGCAAAAACGGAACCCTTATAGATTCGTCATGTCTGTCTGTCTGTCCGTCCGTATGTCACAGCCACTTTTCTCCGAAACTATAAGAACTATACTGTTGAAACTTGGTAAGTAGATGTATTCTGTGAACCGCATTAAGATTTTCACACAAAAATAGAAAAAAAAACAATTTATTTTTGGGTTCCCCATACTTAGAACCGAAACTCAAATTTTTTTTTCATCAAACCCGTACGTGTGGGGTACCTATGGGTAGGTCTTCAAAAATGATATTGAGGTTTCTAATATTATTTTTTTCTAAACGGAATAGTTTGCGCGAGAGACACTTGCCAAGTGGTAAAATGTGTGTGTCCCCCCCCTGTAACTTCTAAAATAAGAGAAAGATAAAACAAAAAAAAATATGATGTACATTACCATTTAAACTACCACTGAAAATTGGTTTGAACGAGATCTAGTAAGTAGTTTTTTTTTAATACGTCATAAATCCTAAACCGCAATTTACCATACATTCAATCAACTCAAAAATAAACATTTAATTTCATAAACATAAACTACGGAACCCTCGGTGCGCGAGTCCAACTCGCTCTTGCCCGGTTTTTTTCTTCTTTCTTTCTGCTGAGATTGGGACCTTTTGGCTTCGTACAGGACTTTTTTTATATCTGTTGATTTATTTATTTTTATTTTTCTATGATTGTGTCACTCTGTTTAGTTTGTGTTCTTCCTGTGGGCTCCACAATTTCTTTGTCATTCGTGGATCTTTGTCAGCCGTTATGGTACGCAGAAGCCAGAAAGCCTGACTACCAGTATTACCAAGGGGTATCGTATTACCCAGTGTATCTGGGTTGTGGAGGTCAGATAGGCAGTCGCTTCATGTAAAATACTGGTATTCAACTGTATCCGGTAAGACTGGAAGCCGACCCCAACATAGTTGGGAAAAGGCTAGGCTGATGATGACTGATGGACTGGTCAGGTCCTAAAGCCATCGCTCATACGACAGACTTGGTCAGCGCACCGTTACTTCAGTTCTGCAAGCTATGTTGGTGAGCCCAGAGCACGCGTAGCACGAGCACCAGTTTGTCGACGGAAGAGTAGACAAAGATGACGTTACGTGTAGACAGTACGACGGCAGCAAAGTAGAAACAGTCAACTGCACTTTTTACGAAATTCACTCTTTTAGATAATTTGACTCAGAATTCTTAATTATTCATTTATTTCAGATAACTACAATCTATATAATACATTTTACAATAAAAACAAAATCAAAATTGAGTTAAGTAGTATAATAAGAATCAATGTGTCAGTGAGTTTTGTCATGGGTTTTTTCATAATTTTTACTGATATCAAGTCAGATTATAAGGAGGGGTCCGTGGCTTAATAATAACAGCCGCACATGTTGATCGATCAGGTTAAGCTACGCTTGCCGCGGTTGGTCCATGGATGGGTGACCATCTTTATATACCGAGAAGCCACTGGCCCCGGCTGTGATTCGTGGATCTGTGACAGTCGTTACGGGAATTTGTAGATAACCGTACTTATATACTTTGTGGCCGTCGAGTAGAAAGTTTTCTACTATATTTAGCGATTACAAAAACTCTTCACTACCTTAGACAACTGTCAGTTGTCAGTGTGATTTGACAGTTTGGGATAGAAAACTTTCTTCTGAAATACTCTACATAAAAAAGGACGAAAAACAAAATGACAGATTGTAGAAGGATTTCTAAGGCGGTATGTAAAAATGAAGAAAAGAAATGTCACTTTGTATAGAAAGCAATGTGTCTAGAAGTGTTCATGCTACGCGTGCGGGCATATTTTATAAAACCGACAGGCAACAAGTGACAATCTGACAATTTTGTAAGTTTTTAGGGTTCCGTAGTTCCTACAAGGAACCTTTATAGTTTCGTCATGTCCGTCTGTCTGTCTGTTTGTCTGTCTGTCCGAGGTTTTGCTAAGAGACCGTTAGTACTAGAAAGCTGTAATTTTGTAGGAGTGCGTATATCAATTACGCCGACAAAGTGGTAAAATAAAATTTTGGAAAATATTTTTTTTAGGGTAGCTCTCCTAATGTGAAGTGGGGTTGAATATTTTTTTCGTCGTCAACCCCATCGTGTGGGGTATCGTTGAATAGGTCTTCTAAAATTACTTGGGGGTTGCTAAAATTATTTTTCGATTTAATGCTCCATTTACGAAATAAAACGTTAAAGTGCAAATTTTTGTTCCAGTATGGCGTCCCCCCCCCCCTCTAAAACCTAAACTGCTGACTTGAAAAATCTGGAAAAATTCACGATGATAGTGCATTTCATGAACTTTAAAGGAAAACTATAGCGGTTAAGATAACTTTATTAGTTTAGCGGTAATAGTCGTTGAACTTGGGTGTTGGATAATTTTCTACCAAATACAAAATCGTTAGCATTAATCCTTTAAAGTGACTAAGATGAAGTAGTTGCTTGTTTATAACGGGTAAAGACTTGCATTGAAAAACAAAATATGTTTTTTTTGTTATATTCAGAATAAAGAACAACAGAATCGTACTACATTGTGATAACGGGCTACTACGGAACCCTACACTGTGCGTGGCCCGACACGAACTTGGCCGGTTTTAAAATAGTTGTCTGCTTAAAGAACATCTGTCGTCCTGCCGGGTCAGCGGGATTGTCCGAAAGGGTTACCGCTGGCCCGGAACATAAAGGGCTAAGGAAGGAACACGGGTGGGTTTTAGTCAGTAAGAGTCTGACACTCCCTTCCGCTCCACCCAGAGCGGGAGGAGTCATTTGATGATTTCTGAGATTGCTGGTTAACCTGTCATTTACATAGGTAGTTATGGTACTTAAGATAATAAATACATTATATACAGAAGCTGCTGTTGGTGTACCTTTACAAATAAATACTAATTTCCATATTCTGAGAACTTCAGTTAGGTACACAGCATTCAATAAAATTAAATTTCGGTTATATTTCGGAATTTTCCAATTTAATTACGAGAGTGGCCGGATGTTCTAGTACCAAGCCCCTAGGCAGCGAGACTAATCATTTTAAGCGTTATTAATGTATTTTTAAAATAGGTATTTGCGGTTAAATAGTTTTACAAGTACCTAGACAGACAAAAAAGCTTCGCTTTAAGTATTATTTTGTAGTGAAAACGAGTTGTATCACACTAATGTTATAAAGGCGAAAGTTTTTGAGTGTGTGTGTGTTTTTGTGTTTATATGTTTGTTTCTTCCTTATGCTCAAACGCCTGGATCAATTTTGATAAAATTTTGTATGGAGGTAGCTGTCACCCTGGATTAATATATAGTATACTTTTTATCCCGATATTTCCAAGGGATCGACACTTACGCGGGTTTAACCGCGGGGCGCAGCTAGTAAAATATAATTAATATCAGTTTATATGAAGTCTATGTTTCCCTTTAGCCAGGACTTGAGCCATATTTTATACAACACCAGCTGGCCCTGCGAACTTCGTGCCACCTCAGAATCAATAAGTAGGTACAAAATATATCAGAAAATTAATTATCTTCATATTTTTCGGATATTTTCACGTTTTGAACAAATGAAACATTATAAAAATCGGTGCAGCCGTTCTTGAGTTATAAATGGTGTAACTAACACGACTTTGTTTTATTTACATAGAAGATTAAGATTATTTAGATGATAGCTCAAATAGTTTTTACTTAAATTCTATCATATCTAATTCTAAGTAAACACGAATAGACAAAAATCTACATTCAAATAAAATACAAGCGAAAACCAATGCAACAGTAATAACGAACCCAATATTAGGTCCCGCTTTATTAGCAGATTGTACCCAATATACGGTCAGCAGAAGCAGTAGATATCGAATAAAGCAATAAGTGTTCATTAGTAGGGTTAGCAGTGGAATAAAGTAAGCAGCATGTTTACTTCGCTCGTGTACGTACCCTCCACGCGGACGTCCAATTTCTTGGCCCGGATAAAAGAGACGCGCATCGGGTTGGCCGGGAGCTGCGCACGACGCCGACGAATGTATTTTTAGATCTTTCTTGGTAATTTCTTGCTTTATGAAGATCTAAGATTGGGGAAATAGGAGAATCTTGTTCTTTTATTATCCTATATATTTATGCTTTACGAATCCTTAGCATCAACTTGACGACTCTCAACGCTAATGTTTTTTTTTAAAAGCAGTTTCAGTTTCGTGTGTTATATTATCAACCTATTCTATATCTATCTAGACTAATAACAAAGCTGAAGAGGTTGTTTGTTTGAACGCGCTAATCTCTGGAACTAAAAGTCTGATTTTGAAAAAAATCGTTTTGCATTTAATAGCACAAGTCTTGAGGAAGGCTATAGGCTAACACCACGCTAAGACTATGAGGAGCCGAGTAATGACAAAAATGTCAGAAAGAACGATGAGAAAAACGGATGCGGTGCAATGGGGTGGGTCACGGAAACTTGAAATTTCCACGCGGATGAAGTCGCGAGCAGAAGAAGCTAGTCAGTTATTAAAATAAAATAAAAAAATTATCATATTATGCGACGCAATTATACTTACTGTCATTATTTGCACTTTGTTACCTACACAATTATTTAAAATAATTATGTTCATTACCAAGTAATTATTAATTTACATTATCCATCGGGAATGCCGTCCATACCAATAATGAATTGTTTAAATATGTAATCAAAGTCGATCATTTTACCAGTTCGGTGTATTTTGGCGAAAACTTTTAATTAGTGGAAGGTAAATATTGAAAACACAGTTAAATTCACAAATTGAGTGCATTGCGATATGGCAGCTCGAGATTTTACATTAATGAACGTCCGCTGGATGCGCAAAGCACATAACCGATCGAAGTGGCGGTCCTATGTCCAGCAGTGGACGTCTTCCGGCTGAAATGATGATGATGATTTAAACAAAATTATTAGCATGTTTTATAAATTACTGTAATATTACTTCACTTTTTCATTTTATTTTGATGTTTTTCTGAACTTTTGTACATGTACTACCTCAACTACTGTATCACCCACCCAGCCTTTTACCTATTATGTTGATTTCGACTTCCAGTCTAGCCGGATGCAGTGGAGAACCAGTATTTTACATGAAGCGATTCCTTGTCTGACCACCACAACCCGGTTAACGGGTAATACAATACCCAGGGTAATACTGGTAAGACTTGTGACGACCCGTAACGACTGTCAAAGGCAGCCGGGATAACGGTTTAACGTGCTTTCTCTTTGCATACCAAGACACCCTTGGTATGCAAAGATCAAGTCACCCATCTACGGACCAATCACTGCAAGCGTAGCTTAACCTGATCGATCGAGCTCCAGATCGAACTCTCAACTATTGTAAAATTATAATTTATTTTCAAGAATTCAAAAATAATAATCTTTTTATTGAAGTAACGAATTAATAAATGAAATGTAAACCCAACGTTTCGAAACTTTCAGCATACCCTGAATACCGCTCAAAATAATAACTCGCCCCTCAAGGCAATGCATGCATAAGCGATATCCCACATTCATAATTATTTATGTATGTAAAATACAGGTAAGTATGCACACCCTCGCTTAAATATTAATCATTATACACGTATTACTGCACTGGTGTTTATGAATCTCACCGTATAAAACTCTAACACTATGAATCTTCAAAATTCTCCAATCATCAGCGTTTTAAACCCAACTGGTAAAGATAATTTAAAAGAGGTCACAATTTTCTTTTTAAACTTTAGGAAACCTACAATAACATACCAAATTCCTTTTCACACAACCAAATAGCAAGAAATGTAAAAAATAAAAACGTAATTCCCAACTCCCGGTGTACCCGGGCGGGTGTACCCGGGCGGTGCATCGAGTAATCGGTTTACTTGGACTAGAGGCGCCTTGAAACGGACTGCGATAGATTTACTCGCCTCATTTTGCCCGACACGAGACGAGGGCGACTCTATTTGAGAAAACTTATACTTGTGTAAGTTCCCTGTGCGAGTAAATTACTCTTGTTTCGTTTTTCTTGGATGTGAATTTGTGAAGTGTCGTTCGAGTATACGAATAAAAAAACTATTTTCGAACGTCGAAAAAGATTTAGGTATAGTATATTTTTCTAGGTTACTGGACTTACCAGGATACTAATCCTGCCTTACCGCTCTTAACTTCAGCTTCTTTTGATTTCTAATCCTCTTAATAGTGGTAGAGTATTAGTGGTCTCTTCTGACGTTAACCTTAGAATTTTAGTTAAATCTAATTTATCGCACTGGCACCTACTTTTATTCTACAGTCCATTAACTTTAGTGATTCTGATTTTAAGCGGTTTATATTATGTGATTCGCAGAATGAGACAGAATGCCAGAGAATTATGACAACTGGATGTGGTCTTAGCTATTCTTCAAAGAACCAACATTAATGCCTAAGCGCCACCATCAACAAAGCGTACTATTTCACCAGAAAGTTACATTAATCTCTAACATTACCCGGCTAGAGCCATAATAGTCAGAAGGAAATGCGTGAACTGCCCGCCATTCCGCGCTCTGTCCGCCGACATAAGCCCTGCATTCACACTGAAATGACGGCTTAGAACCAAATTAGCAGTACAACTGCTTCAAAGCGCGTGGTGTCCGGCATACCATGCTGTCCGGGTCCGTCCGGCTTCTGTCCGGGTGGCGGATTAATTTGTTTGTGCGTGGTTCGTTGCCGGGAGAAATTGTGCTTGTGCACTAGGCCTTATTAAATCTAATTGAATTGAACAAAATGTTTTATTCCTCTCTCCTTCGATGTTCTGCAATAGAAATGTAATTAATTCTAGTACTCACTTCGAGTTATAAGACATTATTTGATTTTATCTCAAAGTTAACAATATCAAATGAGAACCTACCAGGAATATTAATGTAGCTATTAAATAAAAACAAGGTTTTGCAGTGTGGTCAGCGGGATTGTCCGAAAGGGTTACCGCTGGCCCGGAACATAAAGGGCTAAGGAAGGAACACGGGTGGGTTTTAGTCAGTAAGAGTCTGACACTCCCTTCCGCTCCACCCAGATCCCATGATTTCCCATCCGCAAAAAAAAAAGATTTTACAGTGTGTGCTAGCAATTTTAATTATTATAGGTTTCATTACGATCTTTTGATAATACATAGATATACTAGCTATGCCCGCGACTCCATCCATGTCGATGTGGAAAAAACGTACTTACCGCTATAAAAATATTAGGTACGTTATTACAGTAATCTATTTGATTTATATAGACAGTTGAAAATAGTAGTTTTCTACGAAGATAATTATAAAAATTGCATAGGCGTCTACATAGACGTACCCCAGTCTATCGAACGTTTGAACAAACAACATTAACTCGATCGAATGTTGACACTTGCACCCTTACGGTATCTACAGGAGGCTCTTGTCATTCTATGGGGTTTTCGCTAGTGAAATAGAATTCTCATTCATTGCTTTTATTTTTGGAAAGAATCCGATGCAGTCAGAATAGTTTTCTGACATAATTATGAAAGAAAGAAAGAAAATACATTTATTTTTCACATACTAAAAGACACAATACACCAGATACATACTCGTACGTCAGAAAAAAACAAAAAATAAAGATAAAAATAAAAAGTGTACAGTCATTATGACATACTAACAGTAGCGCGATCATCGTGAGAAAATCTAAACTAATAATAATAATAATTTTTTCCCCGCCGCCGTATCTCTACGTTGACGCCGTGGTGGGGCTTGCGCGCTCCGAACTCTAGGCCTATGCCGGAAGAGTTTACTTTGCTGGAATAGGTCTAAGGTGAGGAGTTGGCTCCTCACCTTAGACCTATTCCAGCAAAGTGCAGCCCTGCGGATTTCTGTATCTCTCTTGGTTTGGACCAAGAGAGATACAGAAATCCGCAGGGCTGCATGTGGCGAACTGTTGGGCAGTAGCGACCCCACGGACCCTATCTTCAGGGAGAAGTCTTGTTCCTCACCTCTGGCTTGCCTTTATTGGCCGGCTGGAGTGAACAATGACGATGAACAGAGCTCCCACCTCATTCTTGCCTTTATTGGCCGGCTTGAGTGGAGATTCGCAAGAGCAAACGTGCTCGGAGGAAGGAAGTATTCCAGTAAGATGTTGGTAGGGATCTTGACCGTACTTCCGGGATTGTCCTGATAGCCGTGGAATACCTCTCCACTCCTCATAAGCACCTCAGGACATGTTGCCCCCTTGTTGCTACGTCACTATGTGCTAGCTACCGTTTCCGGGGGCCCATTGTTGAGTGTGCAAGTCACCCCCTGCCATTTTATCCGTGTATATATAAAACATTGATCAAGCAGGGGTCGTAGTTATTCCATAGTTCTTGGTAACCAGTCCACTTTAGCCACCCAAACCCATAGTCCAACTTTTTATTTTTCCATATCCTGCAATAGTCCTACACCAACCGGGGGTTATCCTTGGGTGCACTTGCATAGCGCATACAGGGATAATCGTCGGTTGGTGCCGCATTTCATTAAAATTTCCTAAGGGGCCTCTGCGAGTTGGCTTCGGCCCCTCGTACGCCTTCCAAAGGACCGGGACCCAATGGTTCCGAGAAAAAAGAAGAAATAATAATTTATTTATTTCACAAACAAAAAATACATAAAAGATGTTTGTAACAATATATCCTATGTTAGTACTTATATACTAGTATGTTAGTAACAATGTGGCTTATGACCTACGAGTATGTTAATAATGACAGCCCTTTACAGTTGAGTAAAATCCTCCCAAAAAACTGAAAGCTCGTCATAGGTGGCAGCACTGTGCACCGGCTACAAACCGCCATTGTACGAGTATGTTTACTTTTGTGTCGATCACAAATGAAAAGAAAACTAGATAAATATGTATGCGACTTGGAGTGTAGCACTTTTGAATGACGAGCTAAACAAAAGGGAAGTGCCTACCACTGGTAAAAAAGCAGTTGTAGTGGAAAATTAAATCCCACAAAAACATTTCATGTTAAATGTTGCCAAGACGAGACCATGTAGCTCGCCCTGTCAAAAAGTAATCAGATCTCATGTAGAGCCAAGCTTCTAACTCTACACGCCCTAACCCTACAAGGCCTAAATTCGCAAACTCTACCTTAGTCAAAATCTAAGGCTTGGCCGTTTCGTTACTACAAGAACCATTAACAGTATGAGAGTTTTTCACCTTACGCTCATGTGAATGTAGCGAAATGGCCAAGCCATATATTTTGACTAAGGTGTAGAGTTTGCGAAGGTTGTTGTTACTATACTATTATGTATACTTAGGTTAAGGTATGTATCTATGGGTCTTTGTTACCTGAAAATAAATGGTTTATTATTATTATTATTATTATTATAATCCAAACCCAAGTTAAGAAAGGGTTCAAAAATACGACGAAGTGCTTCGAGAAAAGGTAGGTAGTGCCCTTGCGCTTCGCTTGGCTCGTCTTGGCGGGGGCACTCCCGTGCCCCCAGATAAAATTATGAACAATTTATAATTTATGTTTGTTAACTTTCAGTTGTTTTTTTTTGTTGAAGACTGGAGGCGTACGACAGGAATAACATGATCGGAGTTGAACACTAACTAGAGGATGATCTTCCTCACTGAAAAAATTTAGAGATGTTTATTCTAACATTGATCTAATATGACAACATTAACACACACAAACGCTTTTACTATAATTTACATAATTTCACACCAAAAGTGACTGTAGGTAATGAAAACGGGAACACCCAAATATTCCGAAATATTTTATTCCGAATTTCGATACTCCGATTTTCAAAAGTTCGAATTTCATAATACCTAAGAATTATAATGTCTAATAATAAAAATCATGAAATTTATTTTACTGAAAGTCATAAATAGGACTTGTTTGTTTCCGATTTTCATGTTCGAAGAATTAAATGCTCGATGGGTTCTCAGTCCAAAAAACGACATTCCGATTTTCAATACTCCGAATTATTTCGGAATTATCTTTTCTTTTTTCGCTATTGATAATAGTAATTGTAAACGTTAGGAATACTGAATTTACAGAATTATAAAAATAGGATGAATGATAAATCGGAGTTGTTATATTAGGAATTTTGAACCATTCGGAATTATGAAAATCGGTATTTTGAAATTCGTATTTGTGACTGTCAGAATAAGGTTTTGCGTATTTATGTAGTACTAGCTGCGCCCCGCGGTTTCACCCGCGTAAATGTCGATCCTGTAGGAATATCGGGATAAAAAGTAGCCTATATGTCAATCCAGGGTATCAGCTACCTTCATACAAAATCTTATCAAAATTGGTCCAGCCGTTTGAGCGTGAAAAAGTAACAAACATATAAACACACACACGCACTCACACACACACTCACAAACTTTCGTCTTTATAACATTAGTGTGATACCCAATGAAAACCGGCTTAGTTCTCTTGGGAGCAACACCTGTATACTAATTTCTTCCATACCTAAAAGTATTCAGGTTCATATAGGATAGCACATAGTCTCGTCGAAATATCGGGTTTAAATTTTTATTAAGATATCTTTCTCTCACAGTTTTCGTCTTATAACATCTTTGGCAAACACATAATAATATGAGTCCCGGTATTTTTGCAGTCAACAGCTGCCCATCGGGGCATATTAATTAATTATACGTAAAAGAAGACGCTTGTTTACAAAAAAAAAATATAGTCAGTGACCGCTAGCTGGAATATTCATAGGCGCTGGATAGTAGCGACACCTGCAGTGAGCAAGTGGCAGTTTTTATCCCCATTTCCCACTGCTGGGACACAGGCCTCCTCTCGGTGAGAGGGAGTGGGCCGTAATCCACCACGCGGGCCCAGTGCGGGTTGGTATATCAACACTTGAGACGCCCGTATTTCCACAAAAAAAAAATCTTCGACACTAAACTCAAGTACCAGGGTTGCATAACACCAAAATAGCACAAGCTAAGTGTCTACTAATAGAAATTCAAGTAAACGACGAGGTAACCGATGGCGGAGTCCCGTACTATAAGTAATGGGGGCAGGTGTGCCCAATGTTAACGTAAGTGCGGCCCGCTCTGCGATGGAGAATTATTTTATTTTATACGATACGCCTTTTGGGAGAAAGTTTTTATTGGTTACAATGGTACAAGTAAATAGTGGCGGATTTGTTTTTTTTTTGATCTGAAGCTGTATTTTTCTGGATAAGAGGGTTTCTTGAAGGCTGAGATAGAAATCATAATGCTCGTTGCACCAAGCAATAAGTTTATACAGGCTGTTATAATTCCATATACAAAAACAATAAATTACCGTAAGGATAGATAGATAACTAACTATTTACACTAGGTACTACATTAAATGACTAAATAACTAACTGGAAATAAATACAAAAACAAAGTACCTACCAAATATGAAGTACCTATCTGATTTTGTCAATTTATTTCGCCTTGAACCTTAAGAGTCTGAAATAACCGAGGATATATTAAACCAAGTTAAAGCTTTTCAAGGAATCCTATCATACATCATCATCTGCCTAGCCTTTTCCCAACTATGTTGGGGTCGGCTTCCAGTCTAACCGGATTCAGCTGAATACCAGTATTTTACATGGAGCGACTGCCTATCTGACCTCCACAACCCAGTTACTGGGTAATACGATATCCCTTGGTAAGACTGGTTGTCAGACTTTCGGGCTTCTGACTACCCGTAACGACTGTCAAAGATCCACAAATGACAGCCGGGACCAACGGCTTAACGTGCTTTCCGAGGCACGGAGGGGTCACGGTATGTAAAGATGGTCACCCATCCACAGACCAACCGCGGCAAGCGTAGCTTAACCTGATCGATCGACCTGTGCGGCTGTTATTATTTAGCCATACAAAAATGCAAATCTCATTCTTAAATAAAATTCCCTTTCTATGGATCCACAAAAGCATAAGAAATACAATGTGTAAGAACAGCTTGTATTATGTCCTTATGTTGTTAACAGCCACCCCTTAAGGAAAACGGGTCGTTCCCTTGGAGTAAGCGATCCCCTCGTAAGTTTTAACCGTTTCCAAGGTGAATGAGTTACCTTGGTATTTGGAAACCCTTGAGAATTAGCTGTAATCAGGTCGTTGGAACCCACGGGTAATGGTGATGGAGGAAGGTGTGAGGGAAATGCTGACCTCAAAAACATTCTGGCATGAGTATCTTCTATTACGAATAGACAAGAAAATAGTTACAGAGAAGTTTTTTTGGAACGTGCAACTGTTTAGAAAATTAAGTTCACATGTGACCTGTGGAGTTAACAGGTGTTAACAATGTTTTCTACCGTGAATCCATTAAGAAGAGTATTAATAATTCCTACCAGTTCGCAACATACCTATGTTACCTAAAGATGACTACCCTAGTACCTACTAGGGTAGTCATCTTTAGGTCGTAAGACGAAAGACTTCGGATTCCTGAATGAATGCACCTGTGGCGTACCATGCTTCTGTCACCAACCGATTGCCAAAGAGATTAGGCCTTTTCGCAGTCGCAGCATACCAGGAAAATCATTATCCGATCAAACTAGCCCATCGGAGTTAGGTAGAGTAAAAGTTCCTTTAAAAAAAGTAATTTAAAAAATAAAAAAAGCCGACTGCTAAACTGAAGAGCTACAAACAAGCCCATTTTAAATTAAATAAAAGTCGGAAGCAGGCGGGCCCCCAACCATTTTCATTTTTTTTTTTTTTTTTTTTTTTTTTTTTTTCATTTTTCATTTTTTTTTTTTTTTGGGTCAGCCTGCTTCCAACTTTTATTTAATTTAAAATGGGCTTGTTTGTAGCTCTTTCGAATTACTTTCAACCATATAAGGTATATATATTTTTGTAATCACCTTTTAAAACCCTTTATTTTGATACCCGACTCGATAGGTTTCGGGAAAAAAAAAATTTTTTTTGAAAACATATTGCGCCAAAAATCGGCCATTTTTTTTTTTTTGTCAAATTTTAATATACCCAGTGTCACTCTCATAATTAAGACGAATCTAACGGCACCTCTCAAGCTGAAATCGATCAAGCCGTTTAGGCTGCAGAGCGTGCCAAAGAAATATACATACATACATAGGTACATACACTCGAAAAACATAACCCTCCTTCTGACGCAGTCGGGTAAAAAGAGCAATAAGAAACTTAAAATGAACCTAGGCACAACAAACAGTGTATAAATCTGATTGAAACACTGTGTTTGCTATTATTTAAATATTATTTTTCAGAATGGGAAAGCAGCAGTGGACTACAGTAGGCCGAGTTCAGCCTATTGTAGTCCACTGCTGGACATAGGCCTCTCCCAGGCTGCGCTACAACACCCTGTCCTCCGCCTTCCACATCCAGTGGCAGTGGGCTGGCCATGTTTATTGAGGGACCGATGGCTGGTGGAGTAGACGAGTCTTGGAGTGGAGGCCGCGTATCGGCAAGCGTAGTGTGGGAGCCTCCCAGCTACGGACGGACGACCCAAAGGTGGCTGGGACATACTGGACCGTGTTTTTATTTAGACTAAATATGTTAGAATTTATTTAGTCTAAATAAAGACAAACTAGGGATTTTAATGACTAGTTTTTTTACATGATTTAATTACTCAGACCAGTCTGACATTAGCTGCCCGTTCTACCTATTGTATAATATTAGCCGATTCTTTTCACAAGTCGTTACCCTTTAAAGGTTAAATGGCGGAATCTCTTGTTTTACGTTTCACAAAGCCAACCGATACGATTTCAATTAACTAAGTGCAGTTTTTAGATTTTTTTAATGTTGATATTGTTTTTCATTGATTTTGTTTATTTTACTTTGATGAAAATCCTAATAGATCAACTTTATTTAATTAAAGACATGGTATTTACAAGAACTTCATTCATGGGCAAAACAATCTTTTTATTTATGTATTTTGTTTAAGTATACGAAGTTAGGCGTGCTCATTTATACAGGTCGTCATGATTGGGCCCAGCCTGGCGGCAAAATACATACCTATTCGATTTTGCCGCCCGGCTGTGTCGAGTCATGACGACCTGAACAAGTATGTATTAGCCCTTACAGTAAGTGAAGAAGTACCTACCTAGATCATATTTTATCGGCATAATCTACTCGATCCCCAAATAATTTCCATAAAATGCCACAATTTTCGCTTGTTTCCTGCGCCCTAATTGCGCAACACACTATCTATTATCTATCACTATTGCTAATCCATTGGTTCATATGTTCGAAAAAGTTGTCTGTTCAACAGGTAAATAATGCAATAATGTTGTTAAACTGTCAAACTGCAAGCCATTTCGCAACTACCCCGAAGCTGAGAAAAAAATCCTAACCTCAAATGATACACAACCTGTGACCTACTTAGTAGCTCATTAAATAAAATCCGGGCCACGCTTAGTCGCATGTCCTTGAACTGGCGTCAAGCGTCAAGCGTCAAGCGCACAGTTTACGAGGCGAATAAGAAAAGAAACGTCCCGTCGATTACAGCAGTTACCTACTTCGTAAAAATATACTTTATTGTTCTTTGAGTGTTATTGCCAACAAGTTTCTTTCGTAAAAGAAGAAAAATCTTCAGTGGGTTAACTAACACGTTTTTGAAATCAGCCTGTATAATACCTACCTGATGTCACACCGCTGCACCGTTGAGAAAGGTCTCCTTTGTGTTTAATTTGCTTTCCTCTGTTGTTGTCTCATCTAGCTCATATTCTTTCTGCTTCGTTGGTCTAGTGGTCGCAAGCGCTACTGCAGAGCATGAATCCTGGGTTCAATCCCCTGGTAGGGCAAAAGGTTATTGGGGGAATTTCTCACTAGCCCCGGAGACATGGATTTGTCTAATGGTTGATGGCAATGGACTCGCCCCCTATCATATGGAACTTAAAATATATAACTAGGGACACGTCTGCCGAACCTCTCGGGGAATACAGGCGTGATGTTACGTGTATGTATGTTATATTATTTGTTTCAGGACCTCGGAACCTTTTTATAGATTTACTAGCTGCGCCCCACGGTTTTACCCGCATAAGCCTCGGTCCCGTGGCAATATCGTGATAAAAAGTATCCTACATCCAAATCCGGGTCACCATGTGCCAAGTTTTATCGAAATTCGTTTTAGCTTAAAAGTGTAACAAACAAATAAGTATGTTTAGATGTAACAAAACACGATACATATTGAAGATTCATGATTGATTCAAACTAGATGATTTAAGAACGGAAGTTTATAAAACTACCGTCTATACCTGAGTCCATTCTGACGACACCTGTTACCTGGTTACCTGGCCAACAGTCAATAAAGAGTAGGTAAATAATTAAGTTTGTTGATGTAAAAATGACTCACGAACTTTTACAGGCTTAAACAAAGTTTATTTTGTATCGTATGGCTAATTTAGCTATTCTTCAATACTAACATATCACTTACGTAGTGAACCTTCTGAAATGTTTTATAATATTACCCTGTGAAACTCAATAATAACAGCAAATCAAATCACAGGTCTTCGACCTACCAAATAAATATATTATTACTACATTCACCCGTAGATATAATAAACACAGATGTGCCTTATTCATGGAGGTTTTATGTGAATTTGTGAGTACATCACCTTGTTATTCGATATCTTTTTACTCAGAATGAGTAACTGCGGATGTTTTTAACTTTTGATAGATTTGTATTCGATAAGGTCTTGAAAGTAAAACAAACTGCCAAAGAGTTGACATCTAAGTTTTGCACAATATTTTGGAATAATCCGTATTCGGTCGAATACGGATTATTTGCTTCTAAAATGATTGTTGTTTCATTATTAATTATTGATTAAGAAACTCTTCTTCAAGAATAAGGTATTAATGTAAATGAAAGTCCTTCAAAAATCAATCTTTCGTCTGTACAAAGATCTCTTTTCAAACTCAGTTTGTTGCTGTCAGGGCATTCAATCTAGGTTTCCTTTAGACGTTTTTCTTTATCAAGTCTAAGATGAAATCATGACATCGCCAAGCGGTTGGTCGACTCATCACAGTCTTCACGTGGCGAGAGGGCTGTATATGGCAATGCTGCCAGCCTTTGGGGCACGTTTCCTGTTCCTATTCCACTCCTTTTATAATCTAAGATCAACTTACAAAGACTTTTTATGTCATTATGTCGAATAATGACATAGAAAAAGTCTCATTGATTACTCGTAAACCAAGCCGTCAAACCGTCAAAGCTACAGGATGGAAATAAAAATAGTAAGTATATGTGCTAGGTAACAAACATGTCTGTATTATTATGACCTCGACCTTTGGCGTCAACACGATGTTATTTCTGCTGTCAAGTGGTTTCACATCAAGATGGCACTTCTAATACCATTCAATGTTTACTCAAGTTTGATCACAACTGACGTCTTATGTGGAGTTGTGTGTCTGTCTGTTTGTGGGGTTGTTTTAATTACAGCCATTTTATTAACTTTGTTAGCCATTTTATTGACCAATTGCTTGAAGCAAGTTAGAAAAATAATCTCTATCTTATACATTTATTAGCACATACTTAAAATAACTCGATGATAGTAAAGGAACCACATTCTAAGATTCGTTTTAAAACGATAGGGTTGGTCTAGAAGCCGACCCTTTCTTACTTCAAAAACAGCTATACATGTGTTTATTATTCTTTTGAGATCAGACCTTAAAATATTGAAGAAAAAGCTTCAAAGAGGAGGATTCTATCTTTAGTAAATTGTTGATAGGTACCTACATCCTTCGTCTTTTAAGGAAGGGAATGTAAAAGACTGCCTTTACGTTCCCTTACTAAGACGAATACTCATATTAATTTAAAATAGGATGCCAGAACAGTTCTATATAACATTTGGGGAAATACAGGCCAGGCAAGCTATAAATTAGTGTTTTGCTTCACGAAGTACTGTCTGTCTTTGTGAGCCGAGCTGACTGGAAGTTACACAAAGTTTCTCAAAGTGTTGCCAAGAGATATTGTAGGAAGTGAACTCAGTGGATCTTGTAGACTCGTGCGAAATGTTACATTGAAGTACTAGGAAACAGGTCTCACTGTGTCTTCAGGCACACACTCCTATCTATACCAGCCGATCATGTGTCCTCAGGCACACACTCCTATCTATACCAGCCGTTCATGTGTCCTCAGGCACACACTCCTATCTACACCAGCCGTTAATGTGTCCTCAGGCATACACTCCTATCTATACCAGCCGTTCACGTGTCCTCAGGCACACGCTCCTATCTACATCAGCCGTTCATGTGTCCTCAGGCACACACTTTTATCTACATCAGCCGTTCATGTGTCCTCAGGCACACACACCTATCTATACCAGCCGTTCATGTGTCCTCAGGCACACACTCCTATCTATACCAGCCGTTCATGTGTCCTCAGGCACACACTCCTATCTATACCAGCCGTTCATATGTCCTCAGGCACACACTCCTATCTATACCAGCCGTTCATGTGTCCTCAGGCACACACTCCTATCTACATCAGCCGTTCATGTGTCCTCAGACAGACACTCCTATCTATACCAGCCATTCATGTGTCCTCAGGCACACACTCCTATCTATACCAGCCGTTCATGTGTCCTCAGGCACACACTCCTATCTATACCAGCCGTTCATGTGTCCTTACGCACACACTCCTATCTATACCAGCCGTTCATGTGTCCTCAGGCACACACTCCTATCTATACCAGCCGTTCATGTGTCCTTACGCACACACTCCTATCTATACCAGCCGTTCATGTGTCCTCAGGCACACACTCCTATCTACATCAGCCGTTCATGTGTCCTCAGACAGACACTCCTATCTATACCAGCCATTCATGTGTCCTCAGGCACACACTCCTATCTATACCAGCCGTTCATGTGTCCTCAGGCACACACTCCTATCTATACCAGCCGTTCATGTGTCCTTACGCACACACTCCTATCTATACCAGCCGTTCATGTGTCCTCAGGCACACACTCCTATCTATACCAGCCGTTCATGTGTCCTTACGCACACACTCCTATCTATACCAGCCGTTCATGTGTCCTCAGGCACACACTCCTATCTATACCAGCCTTTCACATTACATAGGCAGTAATCATAATCAGCCTATAATGTTCCCACTGCTGGGACACAGGCCTCCTCTCTGTGAAAGGGAGTGGGTCATATTGTACCACGCGGGCCCAGTGCGGGTGTCAGATGTCACATGTCTTTGAAAGTTTTGGTTTCTATCTAGGACATTCTGGTTTCTTCACGATGTTCTCCTTTACCGTTTTGAGAGCCTGCAGTGGTGATGAAATTAAATACCTACACAAAGTGAAGTGCCTGGCTGAGTTCAAACTCACGATCTACAACTCGTAACTCGGGGCCGATACCACTAGGCTACCACTGCGCCAGTAAGTTTATAAAATCAAGCCTTTGAAGGTGGCTCCGTAATGTCTGACTGTATAACCCCAAGTCCGTTCACCCCATTGTGTACAAATAAAAATAAGCCTTGTTATTCAAAAGACGAAACTCGTTGAGGTTTAGATATTTAATACTTATTTGTACCGCTAAGAAACTAGCATTGTCTTCCAATAAATTAAGTATTTTGCTCATTAATCACGGTATTTAATTTATGCACCCCAATCCTCTGTTTTATCAACCGTTAACACTTCATCACACAAACCCATATCTGCCAAACAATAAAATAAGACAAACAAAAAGATCACCATGAATATCAAATAATCATCATACAAATGTGCAGAGTACGCACCCTGTACTACGACACACTTGGTGCCGTCGTATCGCGTTCGACACTCGCTATCGAATCATATCGCTATCGCAAACACGGCAGTAATGGTAATCGTGGTAAAAGGCATGTTACAACTGATACACTTTATTGTGAACTAGTTGGGGTGACGCCATTGTGATGGCGGACAATGGCGGACGGATACATGCACAAATAAATAGGTAATATTGTGAACTGGTGGGTAAATGTTTGGAGCTGAAATTGTAATTCTTTTGTATTGATTGCAATTGAAACTGAAACAAAAGGTAACTTTTCAAAAGTTATGTTGTTTCATATGAATTAAAACATTACTCAAACTCTTTTTGAGCATTCATTCAATTTTATAAAATTACATTTGTTTATAAAAGGTAATATTATCAAAAATGTTGGCCCATGTAGAGCTTTCCTTGTTGTTCTATGCTATGGTCCCAAAATAACCACACTGTATTGATGATTTTAAACATACTAGCGAAGAATAAAAGAGCTCGTGTATGTTTACTTCATTATACATATACAATCCTTTTTTTTTTTTTTTTTTGAGGATGGGAAATCATCAAATGACTCCTCCCGCTCTGGGTGGAGCGGAAGGGAGTGTCAGACTCTTACTGACTAAAACCCACCCGTGTTCCTTCCTTAGCCCTTTATGTTCCGGGCCAGCGGTAACCCTTTCGGACAATCCCGCTGACCCGGCAGGCTTCGGCCCTAAGGGGCCCCTCCTCGATGCTGACATCTCTTTGAGGCGCGCGTGGAACACGTACGCGCCGTCCGGCACGGGCCTGGTCCTGATCGGGCGGTGAGCTACCCATTACTCTCCGCCCGCAGGCCCGCGCCTACGGTGGCCGGGAGTCGTCACGCGGCTCCCGACGCCCGGAGCGTCTCCCGCGGCGGCTGGGACGGGAGGCTCTCTCCCTGAGCCGTTCCGCCACCTCCTTCGCTAGCATGACTGCTTCGCAGAAGGAGGTGACTGCCTCCCACTCCCTCTCGCCCCGGACCATGGCTTGCACCAGGGCCGGACGCGAGAGGTCGCCGTCGCTGCCAATCGCCTCTACGAGGACACGGCGGTGCTCCGCCCAAGCGGGGCAGACCTCCACCGTGTGCTCCACCGTGTCCTCTGGGCGATCCTGGCAATGGTGACACCCAGGCGTTTCCTCCCGCCTGATGATGTGCAGGAACCTCCCGAAACTTCCGTGTCCGGTGAGGACCTGCGTCAGGCGAAAGGTGAGGGCGCCGTGGCGCCTCTCTAGCCACTCCTCAAAGAGGGGTCTTATCGCCGCTATCGCGGCGTGCCCTGCGCTGGGTTGCGACAGTCGCTCTTTCCATGCCGCCATGAGATCGCGCCGGAGATCCGTCCGCTCCGCAGCGATTTGCTGCGGAAGCGGATCCTCCCCCCGGCGTAGTGCCTCCGCGCGCCACTCATACAGGCGCGCGAGGACTATCGCCTCCAGATCCCATGGCGGCAGTCCGGCAAGGAGGCTTGCCGCCTCGCCAGAGATCGTGCGGTAGCCCCGGATAGCCCTTATGGCTACCACCTTCTGGGGCGCGTTCAGGTAGTGGGCGGCTCGCCGCCGCAGTGAACGCGCCCACACCGGGGCCCCGTATATGGCCATGGACCGCACGACCCCCGCGTAAAGCCTCCGGCAGGAGGCGTTTGGCCCCCCCAGGTTGGGCAAGAGCCGCTTGAAGGCGGCCCCGGCCCGTTCCAGTTTGGGGGCCAAACGTCGGAAATGCTCCACGAAGTTCCACCGGCAATCCTGCCTTCTCAAGCATGTCAAAAAAAACCCTTTAAATTATTTATTAGACAAAAATCGTACAGGGACAGATAATTTGTTTATTTATTGGTCTACCAACGATTGTTTACACCAGTAAAGGGCATAAAAAACAAGCAAAAACAGATGAACAGTAGTATACAATCACTAACTTTTCAAACATCACTGATATGTAGTTTAACGAGCATTTTCTGTCAGTACCCCACCCCGCTGCTCGCTGCCACTGTCACCTCTCCCATAGCCTCATGTTTACGTGTTCCCCATGGCTGTCTGGCACCGCGTCCTTGTATAAATAACTGAGCAGTTTGATTGCAGGTCACCGGAGTGGGTCGCTGCCTTTATATTTACTCATTATTCGCATGCTAAGCTTGTTGATGTTGCTATTTTCAGTTAATTGTTGTAGGTTATTTTTAAGTTAACGGTACTTATTACCTGAGTGGAAGTATAGTTAAGGATCTTTCTGATAGGACTACCAAGACCACAGAAATCTAAATAATAATAGCCTTATTATTTAGATTTCTGTGACCAAGACCTACAAACGGTGCGCGGTGGTTGGAAATAGCCGCGTAAATGTTTGTTTTTTAATGTGCAAGAGAAGAAAGGCGTGAGTTCATGTTTGTGTGTATTTAAGCCATGTTTACTGTTTTTTTTTTGTATAATTTTTAATTGTGTTTTTATGGATCATGTGATCTGCAATAAAGATTTTTATTTATTTAGTCATTTCAGGAACTTGGTAAGTATGCGGTGGCCGGTGTTGTATGAAACTAAAACATCGTTCTGTATGTGTTTAAAAAATATACTTATAGTTTATTAGAGCCCCCTTGTCAAGCCAGCGGTAACTGCACACTAACTAACAGTAGCAATGGCTTTCATTCAACAAAATTCATTGCGGTATTTACGTAGTTTAGCAGACAAATTTTTCGAACATATGAAGCAATGGATTAGCAATAAACTTCTAAATGATTCAGATTGTGATTGAAAGTGTGTTACACAATCAGGCTGCGGAATAAGGTATCAATAAGCAATAAGCTCGCTTTGCTCCTTTGAACATTATTAAAGGAGCTAAGCCAAGCATAGAAATCAAGTTAAACCCCACGGTTTCTGACAAATAACTCGATATGAGATTTGACAACTGATTGAATTGACTTTCCGATAGCTGAGCTAAACGTCCTTAGTATTACCAGGAACTACTTATAGCGTCGCGTCCTTTAATCCAGAACATTGTACAACAAGTCTAAAAAGTGTTTATAAAGCAATTACTCGACTAATCGCTTTAAAATCAAATATCCGTCTCTGTGGCCCGAAGAGTTTTCAACAAAATAAACTAAATTAATTCACGAGAATCTGACAGAAACCCACGCCTCTAATAAACTAGAAAAATTGTGCTTAGGTAAATCTAAAGTATTCGACAATAATTAGGTTTTGTTCCTATAAAATGCTGTTGGAATCTAACATTTGAAACATTGTTTGAATAATTAACGTTGGAACTCTTTAGTAATTACTTTTGATTAGAATTATTTGTTAAGCCATAATTAGAAAAGTTATTTAAATTAATTGACGATTGTTTTTGACGATTGCTGTTGACGACTGTTGTTTCAGTTTGTAACATACAAATATTATACGTCAGTGAAACTGTCTTCGAACCCAGGCAGGCACTTACTTTAAGTACTATATTTCATCACCACAGCGATCCAAAATAGAGAAGGAAAACATCGTGACGGGAGAAGAAAAGCCAAACTTTCGAAGACATGTGACATTCACTAACCCGTACTGGGCCCGCGGGGTGGAATTCAACTTTCTCTCCTAACAAAGGGAAGGTCTGTGTTCCAGTAATGAGAACGTTATAAGCTGATCATGCAATACATAAACAACATTGCTATAACTATGTTTTAACAAACTATGTTGCTTGTATTAGGACACGAAAATAAACTACTGCGCTACAGCTGAGCACGAGTTCTTGGGTTTGATTCCTAGATCGGACGAAGTGTTTTTCCATCAGGATTTTCTCAGGAGCAGCCCGGAGTGTGGACCTGTGCCCGTTTGGTGGCCATAGGCTGCCCCCTATCACATGGGAGTTAAACATACCTAATTGGTGAAATGTGTGTGTACTGTAGGTATACCTCTACCTTACCCTTCTGGGAATACAGGCGCGATGTCATGTTAACAAATAAACACAGACAGATACTCAACCACAACGTTGAGAAAAATAAACAACATTGTGACTAGTAAGATACTCAACCAAGAACAAAAAACAATATTAAAATCGGTGCAGAACTTAATCATAGTGACCGTTGTAATATGGCTGTAATAGTCAACGGTGAAGTAGTCGCCACTCGAATAAGTAAATAACTTCAAGTTATAACTTGCACGATGCATAATTCCAGCTTACTTGTAGTAGACACAAAAAAGGTATTATTTATAGTTTCATGTTAGTTAAATATACCTCTGTGACTATGTATGTGGGTATTTCAGTGTACTCTATCCAGGTACCTATGAATACAATGTACTAGGTATAGTCGACTGACCGAATTGACCTCGTAATTGATTTACTTACCGCTTTTGACAACAATTCCCCGTAAATTGAAACTTCGGTACAGTCCGGCCGTCGAGGGAATACGTTCCTGACACCTGTCAGTTTCATACAAACGAATTTGATCTTTAGTAGCTCCTGGAAGTGACGCACTGACACGTGTCAGGACGCATTCTCTCGACGGACCGACCGTAAGGTTGAAACTATCCATCTGTCACATAGACAAATAGACCAGGGCCCTCATTCTCTATCGCCACTTAATGATTCCTTACTTCAAAACCACGTCAATTCCTTAGCTAATCACAACATCGGCTAATAACGTAATCTCTATGAGACAATGAACGAAACCGCTTGAAAAAACGCGAAGTTGTTTGTAAACGGTGTGGTCTGAACTGCCAACATTAAGTACGTGGTTCGCACGTGGAAAGATTACGCGGGAATAATAATTACCATGCAGAATTGGGGCCCTTATGACGTGCAAGTTATATTCAACCTTAATGTAATGAAGCAATTAACAGATTAACTAAACGTAAATAAATATCTACATGCAGGTACACCTGTTTGGATTCCGTGCTTTGGGCGATGCAAATTAATCAGTTCATTAATTTAATGTTGTTATTGATTTCATTGGTTAATTAATTTATGTAATTACTGAATGAAATAGTATAATTATGTATGTAGGTACTTACTTATGTATTTATGGTAAAAAAATATATTAGGTCACAAGAACTCATCGTTACCCCAATAACAGCTTCAGATGGGAATGACGCTATCATTAATAATGTAATGAGATTTATACTCAAATCTACTGCTAACATCAGACCCCACAACCCTACTACTGACAGTTATCAATATTGGTGATAGCGGCCGTCAGACAAGTACTTGACAGCCCGCTACGAGTGTCACAGTTGAATGGCACATGACAAGCGGTAGCAAGGTAATGAAAAGATTCGGTTTGATAACAATAATAGGTACCTACCTATTTTTGAACACAAGTGTTCAAGCACTATAAAATACATGATGTGCGTTGCAAATAATGCAATTAATGCAAACATCACCCGAATGGTTAGGAAGAGGTGTATTTACAGATACAATTCGCACATTTATATTGAAGTCCCGTGTGAAAACGAAATAAACCGTTTCCTGACCTAGGCATCAAGCCCAGGAGACGTTCAGCAGACCAGCGAGGTACTTGTGTAACAGTGTAACATACTATCAGTAGCAATGGTTTTCATTTTTACAGTTCAACAGCTGGCTTTCATTGCGTCGCGTCATTTATGTTGTTGAGCAGAGAAATGTCGCTCGAGACACTTGTTTGCAACTAATTTTTGTAGAACCAACTCAGGCGTACGCCCACCATTGCATCGACTAGTTGACACCTACAACAGACAGTTTGGCTCAACTGATATTATGTTTCTCAGCAAGGCTGTATTTAGAAAAGAAATTGTTACTATTTTAAGTGATCAAAACCCTATTAATTAAGTAATGTTTACTTTATTCTGCCTGTTATTGTATAGTTCTTTCTAACAACTAGTAGATCTGTTAAGTAATATGTGGATAACGTTGTGAGTAGTGTATTTGTTACATCTATTATTATGTTTTAACCTATGTTTACTTATTATTACACTACTGTTTGTTGTCCCTAAAGAAATAAATAAATAAATGTTTCGAACATATGCAGCAATGGCTTAGCAATATCCTTCAAGATGATTCAGATTGTGATTGACAGTGTGTTACACAATACCTACAGTGAACAACAAGGCAGTCGCACGTACCTATTTTAATTAATCAATTATACAGGGTGAAATTAAAAACATGCTACAAATCGAAATGGGAGATTGTTTATTCATTTATTTAATTGTGGCACTCCAACGACTTACTATAAGAACTATACTGTTGAAACTTGGTAAGTAGATGTATTCTGTGAACCGCATTATGATTTTCACTCAAAAATAGAAAAAAATAAATTTTGGGGTTCCCCATACTTAGAACTAAAAGAAAAAAACATTTTTTTCGTCGTACCCATACGTGTGGGGTATCTATGGATAGGTCTTCAAAAATGACATTGAGGTTTCTTATATCATTTTTTTCTAATCTGAATAGTTTGCGCGAGAGACACTTCCAAAGTGGTAAAATGTGTCCCCCCCCCCCTGTAACTTCTAAAATAAGAGAATGATAAAACAAAAAAAAAAATATGATGTACAATACCATGAAAACTTCCACCGAAAATTGGTTTAAACGAGATCTAGTAAGTAGTTTTTTTTTTAATACGTCATAAATCGTAAACCGCAATTTACCTTTTATTCAATCAACTCAAATATAAAAATAATAAAAAAATCATTTAATTTCATAAACATAAACCTTATGCATAAACCCGGATGTTACGGAATCCTCGGTGCGCGAGTCCGACTCGCTCTTGCCCGGTTTTTTTTATTGTATATTACAAGTTTTATAATTTTACATAGAGTAGGTACATATAGGTTAAAAAAAACAAATCTACATGAAAACAAAATTGAAAACTAAAAAAAGAAAAGAAATAACTAGGTAAATCTATTTTGTTGCTCTCTAAATAATAATAATACTATTCAATGACAAATAATAAACAAGTAAGTAATAGTATATAAGCAAGTAATAATATCAACAATATAGATATTAACTGTGGCTACTGTGGGTCAATAACAATTGTTTGCGAAATTGCGATAGCTTGCTGGCGAAGATGTCGATGCTATTGGTACGTGTATGTAGCTCATTGTACGTCCTCATCAACCTGTTCATTGGTGCCGAATGTCCGAGGTTAGTACTTGATGGGCATGGAGTGAATACATCTAGGATGCGCTGAGATCTAGGTGAACTATAGCGAGGGACAGTTATATTATTTATTTCGACGAGAAGATCCATTAATGATTTTGTGTAGCAAAATCAGGTCGTTAGTATGCCTTCGCTGTTTTAATGTTATCATTTTAAAATGACGCCTTTGCGAGTAATCAGCATCCAGAGGGCAGCTATTAGATTTGTACCGCAGATAGCGTGTAAAGCTTTTTTGGATCCGTTCTATGCGTTTCACATGTGTACCATAAATTGGATTCCAAACAGGTGACGCGTATTCCAAAACAGTTCGTACAAATGAATTATACAGTACCGTTAAGGTTTGAACAGTTTTGAAATCATAACAGGTTCTTTTTATGAATCCCAGTGTTTTAGCAGCCCTAGAAACAACAGAGTCGATCTGAGGTATGAAGGTGAGCTTACTGTCAAGGTGAACGAAAAAAAACATCAGCGGTTCCCTACATTTTGACGAGTTCTGTGAACATAAATGTAGGGAACAGCTGATTTTATTTTCGCGATTGCAGTGTTGGTCCCTTAGTAAAAGTTGTTCACAATCTCCCATTTCGGTATGTCGCATGTTTTCAATTTCAATCTGTATAACCTACTTAACGAACATATTATAATGCTATTGTATAGCCACAGATTCTCATAAAATAATGACGTCAGTCTCAACGACTCGAAGCATCCAGTCGCCAACTAATCGATTAGCAAAGAATCGATATAATCGATGTGTAGTCAGAGTGACGGGTCGAGCTAGCGTGTCGTTGCACTCGTCATTAATTAAATAAACATCGGTGTTTATTATCAATTGCAAGCTGTTTCGTAACGGTAATGAATTAAAATGTTTGTAAACATAGGAGCTTGCAAATAGTAATTACGTGCTAATTAGAAGGCATGTGTATTGTGGTTTTAGTTTAGGAAGTAATTAATTTGATTACTACACTACGCAAATTATTAGTGGTGGTTGTTTGTTTTTGCATTGGGAAACTAGTTAGTAGGTCTGTTATGTAGGTACATCTCAACAGCGACATAGAAGTGTAGAAAATTAAAAAAAAAAAAATACAGTACTTACTGTAAATGGCAAACAGACAATTTGCCTCAACGACAAGATATAATATAAGCCTCTCATAGTACAGCGACCTCCTATCTGCTAACAAAGGAAAAACAGTGAACAGCTATCCAGAGTTCTAGACGAATCAATTCGCTTCGGTTAAAGACCTCACTTAGCACCCGTAAAGCGTGTGGGTTTATGATAATGCCGTCTTTATCAGAACCGAATATTCAGGGGTTTATCTATTAAAATCGCCTTGTAAACCATATGGTGGTCACCACTTACCATCAAGGAGAACTTATCATACAATTGCCTTACGTCAAACTTGTGTTCTAAAATGTGACCACCACCAACCACCACAGTCTGTCACCACTTCCTCGAACACCGACTTACCAAACAGTCGATAAGTACCAATCCCCGATGCATAGCTGCATTAGTAAACAATGTTGATGCTTGTGTTTATATTCTGTGATGAGTTTGTGTAGGTACAAGTTTCAGGAAGCTTCGGGCGGTCAACGGCAAACTAGTCGATGTCGATAATAAAGGTGCATTTGAAGCTGATCTTCAAAACATTGATGTTATGGTTAGGAAGGGAGGGAGGCTAAGGTGGCTTAATCCTGGAACGACTATAAAGAAATTGGGATAAAAGCAGGAAGATGATGATGGTGGAGCAGTTGCTTTTTCAAAGGTCCAGCGAATTTTAATTTTTATTTGTTGGCTTATGTTATGTTAAAGAAATTGTATAGTCTTGTTTAAATGAATGAACGTAAATAAAGAAATATAACACTATTACTTATACGGACCCATAAAGAAGCTGACATCATTTGAACACCATGAGAATAACTCCTGGCAAAAAGTTTGCACTGCACTGATAGAAATCAGTTTGAAATCAGGTGAAGGGTTCAAAGGTTTCGTAACAAAATTAAGCAAAACAAAGTTAAGTTAAAAAGCATATACCAAATATTGATTTCCTGAAAATCTATTTCAAAATATTGCAGGTGATAAAAAATTGAATCTAACTACTACGATAAAAAGTGAACGAGTTAATTTAACAGGCAATTTGTGCCCTTGTTGACCCAGTGGAAATTGTGATTGGTTCCACGAAAACAATTACTGCAATATTTTTAACAAAACATTATAAGTTATGACAACATAATTCACTGGGTGTAGGGTAGCATAGCATAGCTTATGTGTAGCATCAAATATGCATAGAATCGATAGTTGATTACTCGTAAATCGGTTAATAATTATCGATGTTTTTCTACATCACTAGTAATTTATAATATTTTTGTTACAAAATATTTTATTACTGATTCAAGTTTGTTATTAAATAAAGATGGTAGATATCATCTTGATCTAAGAGCATTTATGTGTAGCTCCTTAACTTAAATAGTACTTATTGAAGTGTGTTGGTCTAGGTGGATACTTGACCTTTTCAAAATCTGTGCTTTTTTGGTAGTTGACCTTAGAAATGAGTAGGTGGGTTCCAAAGTAAGTTCAACTATGACATCATTATGTGGATTTAAAAACATTTAAGTTTATTGTTTAAAAAAGATTGTAATTCACAATAATGTGAATTACAATCTTTTTTAAATATCTACTGACAATTAGCTACTTGATGTCTGTTTGGCTATAGATTCTCGATTTGAATATTCTTTTGAAAAAACATTTTAAATAATTACCCACACTGCTAAAAAGTGATGAATAAAAAACTTTGTAAACACTGCCCAACAACTTTTCATTTTGTGAGCCTATTTTGTAACCCACTGCTTGGCAAAGGTCTCCCCTTTTTCCTTCCATACCTCTCTTTTTTGTGCGATTTCTGACCGTGTTGGCCACGCCCACATGATTAGATCGTCACACCACCTTTGCCGAGGTCTACCTCGACGGCGATGTCCTCCATCATGCGTCCAGTGAGTGACGATCTTTGCCCATTCTCCGGGTGCATTCGTCCAAGGCCTATGTCCAGCAGTGGATGTCTTTCAGCTGAAATGATGATGATGATGATGATTTGTCCAAGATGGCCAGCCGTGGCATTCGTGGCGTGGTCTTACTTACTCGTAAATTTAGTCCACTAAGTACTCATAAAACAGCTTCAAATTCACAAAATCTCAATCATCGTTAAGAACTTTTCTGTAGCATTTGGCTTGTAAAATGTGAGAAGCGCGTTGTTGTCGCGCATGACAATCGCGCACTATTGAAACTTGTCGCCCGCGTCACGTCCGCGTCGCCTCGTCGTCGCCTCGTCGTAACCCCGTCGCCGGCAACACTTAGCTGACTGTATAATGTACCAGTGAGATTTTTACAATGGAATCAGACGAGGATTTAAATTAGAAGTGATGATAATTTGAGGAAATCGTGTGAGGTGAGGGAAATGGAAACTTTATACTTTATCTTTTATGCTAAGATGCTTTAAACTGGTGGCTTTCAGAGCTCAGATAGGTATCTATTAACTGTGAATGTCATGGAATAGTTATTAAACTATTCAAAGGTATTCGTTTGCTCTCGAGCAATAAAAAGAACAGAACAAGTTTTGGAATGTCGTAAAACTAAATTCAGTGTTATGGCATTGAATATGGAATCACATTTACGATCGTTTGAATAGAAAAGTACTTCTATTTTTAACCGACTTAAAAAAAAGAAGGATGTTCTCAGTTCGTTGAAATGTTTTTTTTTATCTATGTTCCCCTCGATTACTCGAAGACGGCTAGACAGATTTGAAAAAATATTTTTTGGTTTGAAAGGTTTCACTTTCCAGGTGGTCCCATTATTATCAGGTCAGGATCTGATGATAGAATCCTGGAGAAATCGAAGGAACTCTTCAAATATTAAAGGGACACCTATAGCGATTTGGGTATTTTTTTATAGTAACTTGTGCATTTGCTCTTGGGAAGCACTATTTGGTGAAGTGGAACCGATTATGAAGACCAGAGATGGCCATCCGAACTACTCAATGCTAAGTATTTCACGTGTTGCGTTTCGATTATTTTAATATGGTTGCTAAGCAATTTATGCTCGTCACAATGTGAATGGTTTTCACCATTCACATTGTGACGAGCATAAATTGCTTAGCGAGTGAGAGTCAAAATGGCGGGTGTACCTTAACTAATCGAATCCTTCCATTTACCAAAAAAATGTACCTAAATTGTACTATTTAGTACCTCGGTTTAAAAAAATTGTACCTTCTTCAGAACGAAATTATTTCGAAATTAAGGTACACCCGCCATATTAACGTTAAGATGGCGGGTGTACTATAGTATTTTATTATTTAACCATTACTCATAAAATATAATTAGACCAAAAAAATGTACCTAAAATGTACTATTTAGTATCTAGGTTAAAAATAATTATACCTTTTTCAGAACGAAATTGTATTAAAATTAAGGTACACCTGCCATATTGATGTACATCAGAACGTTCGGCCTACTGAGGCGAGGTAGGGAGCTGGCTGCTACTCCAGTTTTTAGTGACGATTTTGTGACGCATAAAGATGCCAGCCAAATAATTTGTGACGTTCTGTCACAAATTGGCGGATGGCGACTGAAATAAAATGTATTCGAATAATTGATAAATGGGAACTTGTTCCGTTGGAATAAAACGAGTACCTAGGTACTTAATGAAACAAAACACGTTGAAATAAGGTGACCATGTAGATATTCCAACGAAATAAGTATTATTTTATCCAGTAGGTCTTAATGAAACAAAAAACCTCGAAATTGTTAATTTATATTATTATATTAGGCACAAGCAACGTATTGACTCATAAAATATAATTACACCAAAAAGTTGTACCTAAAATGTACTATTTAGTACCTAGGCTTAAAAAAATTGTACCTTCTTCAGAACGAAATTGTATCTAAATTTAGGTACACCCGCATGTACAGTGGGCTGCATCAATTGGGTACCCCAGTTGTATTAAAATTTTCATACAACTGGGGTACCCAATTGATGCAGCCCACTGTACATCAATACATCAGAACGTTCGGCCAATCGAGGTAGGGAGCTGGCTGCTACTTCAGTTTTCTTGATGATTTTGTGACGCATAAAGATTCCAGCCAAATAATTTGTGACGGAACAGTTCCAAAGTTAAAAGCATTTTATTTCCGGCCGATATCAGGCCGTTCGGGGCCTGATAACAGAACATTTGGACAATTGAATCTCCATAACTGAGGACCTTAGATAAACTGTTACTGCATAGAGAGTTAGTGACGACACTAAAACGAATTTTCATTGCTTTAGTTTTTTTCGTGACGGCCCCATTAAATGGTAAATTGACAATTAAACTTTTAACCTCAAAATATTGAGATTATCGATTCTCTACAACGAAGACTCGTAAAAACCCGCGATGTGTTGCAGTCGTCGAGAATAAGTAACTGCTCTGCAGGTTTTCAGTGCAATGGTGTGAGCATTTTTATTGATTCAAGATCATAATTATTCTACTATGGCGGATTGCGACTGAAATAGGGTGACCATGCATTGGAATACTCGATATATAGGTACTTGTTCCGTTGGAACAAAACAAGAATTTACTCATTCCGTCTAACCACTAGAGACCCATGGCATGTGAACTGACAGACATCAGATTGACAGGGTACTGAACCCCAAAAACTACACGAGTGGACTGATATGCAGGCATCAGCTCAACGTTGCTTGTGCCTAATATACCTAATAATATAAATAAACAATTTCGAGGTATTTTGTTTCATTAAGACCTACTGGAAAAAATAATACTTATTTCGTTGGAATATCTACATGGTCACCTTATTTCAACAATTTCAACGTGTTTTGTTTCATTAAGTACCTACCTAGGTACTCGATAAATACTCGTTTTATTCCAACGGAACAAGTACCCATTTATCAATTAAACGAATACATTTTATTTCAGTCGCCATCCGCCAATTTGTGACAGAACGTCACAAATTATTTGGCTGGCATAATTTGTGACGTTCTGTCACAAATTGGCGGATGGCGTAGCAGCGTGACTGGAGTAGCAGCCAGCTCCATACCTCGCCTCAGTAGGCCGAACGTTCTGATGTACATCAATATGGCAGGTGTACCTTAATTTTAATACAATTTCGTTCTGAAGAAGGTATAATTATTTTTAACCTAGATACTAAATAGTACATTTTAGGTACATTTTTTTGGTCTAATTATATTTTATGAGTAATGGTTAAATAATAAAATACTATAGTACACCCGCCATCTTAACGTTAATATGGCGGGTGTACCTTAATTTCGAAATAATTTCGTTCTGAAGAAGGTACAATTTTTTTAAACCGAGGTACTAAATAGTACAATTTAGGTACATTTTTTTGGTAAATGGAAGGATTCGTTTAGTAAAGGTACACCACCAAAGGTACCGCCATTTTGACTCTCACGAAATGGAGCTGATGGTGGAATACCAGGAGAACTCCTCAACAATTAACGTCCCTGCATCGAGAAAAGCAATATTTTGTAAAAAGCGATGGGCAAGTTGACATTAGGCTATTGTATCTAAGATAAGTTATAAACAGACCCACTAAAAAGAGAGAAATAAAACCTTTTAACAATAAAAATCGACTTTCGAAAAAAACCCTAAGGTACTTAGGTACAAAATGAAGAATAACTTTAATTTCGGAAGTCGGATTCAAAAAACTAAAATACATTTCCAAAGATACCGACTTCCGAAATTAAAGTTATTTTTCACTTTGTAGTGTATTTTTGGAAGTCTGTTTTTTTTGTTAAGAGCGTTTACGGCGTACAGCATTTCATACAAACTTTCAAGCCCTTGTTTTTCGAAATTAATGAACCGATTTTAATGAAACTTCCTACGCATAAGCAGGATACAAAGGTCTAAAAAGTTAGTAGAAAACATTTTCGAAATGTCTTATTTAAATAAAGATAAATAGAAATCTCTGTTTCTATAGAAAGTTTAAAATCGGTCTAATTTGGCTGTAACACTATTTTTCGAAAATGTTCTCTACTAACTTTTTAGACCTTTGTATCCTGCTTATGCGTAGAAAGTTTCATTAAAATCGGTTCATTCACTTCGAAAACCAAGGGCTTGAAAGTTTGTATGAAATGCCGTTCGGCGTGAACGCTCTTAAATGTTTTTATAAGTACATGAAAGGAGTCTTTTTCAGTAAACTGAAGTGGCAGTGGGCTGGCCATGTCTGTCGAAGGACCGATGTCTGGTGGAGCATACGAGTCTTGGAGTGGAGACCGCGCATCGGCAAGCGTAGTGTGGGACGCCGTCCAGCTAGATGGACGGACGACCTAAAGAAGTTGGCTGGGGTAGACTGGATGGGGAAGACGGAGGACAGGGTGCTGTGGCGCAGTCTGGGAGAGGCCAGCCTAGCGCAGTCCACTGCTGGACTTATCCAGGAGTGGACTGCGATAGGCTGACTTGATTGATGAAAGGAGTCTAAATATAAGTGTGGTCATACACGACGTGCCAAACTTGCACTGCATAAATCCGAAAGGCTCGACAGTACGAAATTATAATTATTTTGATAGAAAAAACCCAATCACAGTTTCACAACCTGAGATTTGAACTGACCAGTTTGTTACCATAGTTACCATTTATTACTTTATAATTCACTAGCTACTGCCGCGACTTCGTCTGCGAGAAATTTCTTGCTCCCCCGACCCACCCCATCGCATCGCATCTCTTACTCGTGTTACTACTTCGTTTTAGTTTAGCGTTCTTTCCAACTTTTTTTCTTTTTGCTCGGGTCCTGAGGTCCTAGCGTAATGTTAAACAGCCTATAGCTTCCCTCGAGAATTAGGCTATCAAATACAAAATTCGCATGAACAGAGATTAGCGTGTTCAAACAAACAAACAAAAAAAAAAAACAAACAAACTCTTCACCTTTTTTATTAGTAACTAAAGATTCAATTTCGTCGTCAGTCAATATAGATATTATTATTTTAATATAAAGATTACATAATTTTTAAGTCTAGACGAGATAAAAATACAAATGATTAATAACTAGTGACTTTGAGATAATTCTAAATTCTGTTCTTAATGCCACTGACTATTCAAAACTTGATTATTATAATAAACTTATATTTGACTTACAGTTTAAACTGTTTGTATTCTTCTCAAATCGCGTGGAGGTCAACTTTCAGTTTCAAAGACTTTATGTAAGTAATAAAATAATATGTTATGGGTGATTCGATGTCATTGAAAGTAACTGTAGGTCTGAGGGTAACACACAAACATATTATTTCATTAGCTTGTTGTTGACTGGTAAAGTTGATGCTGGGGGGACAATCTTGTCCCTAGTTCGAAGATTAAACAGTATTAAATATTTGTTACCTATAGGTAATCTAGGTACTGCTTATTTATAATATTTGCCATAGAATAATTTACCCTTGGAAAAATTTCAACAACATACGTAATCTTTTAAATGCAGTGGTCTTAAAAGTAGTTCAAGTAGTATTATCTTTAAGTATTTTCGTATTGTTATTATCTAAGTTACCAATATCTTATTGCTCCTTTCTAGGTTACCAATATCTCATTGCTCCTAGCTAGGTTACCAATATCTTCAAAAAATATGTATCCTCCTTTTTCGTTAAATCGATCTCAGATTTCCTGCCAACCTTACTTAAACTTCAATTTAAATTCTACACCCACTCATACCCAATCTAGAGCTGAGCCAATAAAGCACGCTATCGACTATCGATGCCCAAATAAATTGCGATTCAAAATAAACAGGATTGGTAA
The DNA here is from genome assembly GCA_916614155.1 of Mesoligia furuncula. Taxonomy (NCBI): domain Eukaryota; kingdom Metazoa; phylum Arthropoda; class Insecta; order Lepidoptera; family Noctuidae; genus Mesoligia; species Mesoligia furuncula. The sequence continues at coordinate 29,440,528 of OU744804.1, forward strand.
AAACACTTGGCGCGGGACATAAAGCGCGGCTGTATCAGGAGCGCTATAAATCGTGCTACGTATGTGCACGAGTACGTAGGTTCCGGCAGTACGTAGGTACCGGCATTACGTAGGTACCGGCAGAACGTAGGTACCGGCAGTACGTAGGTACCGGCAGCAGCGCTTGTTGGTGATGATGGAAGGTTCTGGGGCTCGAGACTGTCGTTAATGACTTGGAATGTCAATTTGGATAAACCATGAATCATATCCCGGTTTGTAGACTACATCGTTATCTTATTTGTGTGGCCAGCAACTATCCAATTTCTGGATTGCGGCATTATAATCTATAAGATTTAATAAATTAAGCTGTGGGTTTCCGCAAGGATCGATTAGAGTCCGCCCTGGCACTAGGATAAAATAGTCAGTTTTAAAGAAATGAGGATGATAGATTCCAACGAGATTATTAAATGAAAACGGTTTATTTGTCACGTCTGAAACTCAGAACTTCATTGACTCTATGGGATCTGTTCGCTTGTATTTCTTTCCTCTTTGGCCAGGTCCCACGCCGTTGAACTTATGTCTCTCCCGAGACTCCGTTCTGTCGCTGAACTAACTTTTTTAACTCTCATTACGTATTTACGACCAACTCATATTTAAAACTTTGTGTAAAAAAAAAGATTTATTGTAACTTTATCATATGTATTTGAATTGCGGAATTAGATTTGCAAAACATTTTAGTTGACCTGTGCGTGAAGGTGAATTAAAGGTTATAAATGATTTATTTACTGTAAGTAGGTTTTTACATACACTTTTACACGTCATCATATTTTTTAAACTAGATGTAGTCGGCGTTTCCTATCTGACTATTCTGAGAAGAAGACCGAAAGAAACACAGAGGTCACAGTCTCTTTTAAAGTCCAGACAAAATCTTGATCAGATCGTGTGAAGACCATGTAGATTGGTGTCTGAAATGGTCTTTTGAAGAAAGAACCACACAGATTGAGCGGACCTGTCCAATCAGTGCACGCATTTGTCAAAAATCGTGCAGCTCAACTCAGAAATTGAGGAGCTCAACGATTCGACGAACAATACCAAAGAAAGGACATTTAGGTAGGCCGCGTAAATTACTCAAACTGCCATATCATGACTAAAACTAAGAAGGAAAAGTTTGTTTTTTCATTTTAGATTCTTATCCTTTACTAAAAAAAATACCGACAAATGTCTTAATGGTGATACTATCTAGGTGTGTATCGATAAAAAAATAGTATGAACTGCAACAACATACCTATTTATGTATTCAAATTTAAACCTTCATCTAAATTTATGTTAAGTTTTGTTGCCCTTGCAAATGATAAATGACAAAATTAACAACAGTTCAATGCACTTCTAGATGAAGACAAATCCCCATTTAGCTTAACTAATCATTTTAAATAATATAAATTAAACAGAACTGTCATTTGTTAGACCAACTCTGTTTGAAAAAGTTCTTAATAAAACCAAAGAAAAAGTATTTAAAAAGTGATTAAGTGCTTAACTTACAAAGCTATTTCAGACAATTATTAAACGAAGCCGAGCAATAAAAAGTATCGCGTGGTTCATGGACAAACCTCAAGTATACAGCGCACGTGACACAGAGGGAGGAACCGAACAGCGGCGATAATATACTTAGTCAAACTAGTTTTGTTTATGATACCGTTATTTAGTTGTTTATGATACTGTAATTACTTATTATTGTTTATAATCAAGTTCTTCTAACTGAACAGACAGCTGTGCTGCTGGGAAGGTTGTTGCGCCACTTCTAACTGAACAGACAGCTGTGCTGCTGGGGAGGTTGTTGCGGCACTTCTAACTGAACAGACATCTGTGCTGCTGGGGAGGTTGTTGCGGCACTTCTAACTGAACAGACAGCTGTGCTGCTAGGGAGGTTGTTGCGGTACTTCTAACTGAACAGATAGCTGTGCTGCTGGGGAGGTTGTTGCGCCACTTCTAACTGAACAGACAGCTGTGCTGCTGGGGAGGTTGTTGCGGCACTTCTAACTGAACAGACAGCTGTGCTGCTGGGGAGGTTGTTGCGCCACTTCTAACTGAACAGACAGCTGTGCTGCTGGGAAGGTTGTTGCGCCACTTCTAACTGAACAGACAGCTGTGCTGCTGGGGAGGTTGTTGCGGCACTTCTAACTGAACAGACATCTGTGCTGCTGGGGAGGTTGTTGCGGCACTTCTAACTGAACAGACAGCTGTGCTGCTAGGGAGGTTGTTGCGGTACTTCTAACTGAACAGACAGCTGTGCTGCTGGGGAGGTTGTTGCGCCACTTCTAACTGAACAGACAGCTGTGCTGCTGGGGAGGTTGTTGCGGCACTTCTAACTGAACAGACAGCTGTGCTGCTGGGGAGGTTGTTGCGCCACTTCTAACTGAACAGACAGCTGTACTGATGGGGAGGTTGTTGCGGCACTTCTAACGGAACAGACAGCTGTGCTGCTGGGGAGGTTGTTGCGCCACTTCTAACTGAACAGACAGCTGTGCTGCTGGGGAGGTTGTTGCGCCACTTCTAACTGAACAGACAGCTGTGCTGCTGGGGAGGTTGTTGCGCCACTTCTAACTGAACAGACAGCTGTACTGCTGGGGAGGTTGTTGCGGCACTTCTAACGGAACAGACAGCTGTGCTGCTGGGGAGGTTGTTGCGCCACTTCTAACTGAACAGACAGCTGTGCTGCTGGGGAGGTTGTTGCGCCACTTCTAACTGAACAGACAGCTGTGCTGCTGGGGAGGTTGTTGCGCCACTTCTAACTGAACAGACAGCTGTGCTGCTGGGGAGGTTGTTGCGCCACTTCTAACTGAACAGACAGCTGTGCTGCTGGGGAGGTTGTTGCGCCACTTCTAACTGAACAGACAGCTGTGCTGCTGGGGAGGTTGTTGCGCCACTTCTAACTGAACAGACAGCTGTGCTGCTGGGGAGGTTGTTGCGTCACTTCTAACTGAACAGACAGCTGTGCTGCTGGGGAGGTTGTTGCGCCACTTCTAACTGAACAGACAGCTGTGCTGCTGGGGAGGTTGTTGCGCCACTTCTAACTGAACAGACAGCTGTGCTGCTGGGGAGGTTGTTGCGCCACTTCTTCCCAGCGAAAGCACATAAGATGGTGAAGGGCGGGTGTTTTGGGGAACTGTCTTTTGTAATTTTGACATTCGAAAAGTGCTGATTCTCAGCCTAGTTTAAATAAATGACTTTTGATTTTGATTTATATTTGCGGTTTTTGTGCAAATCAAATAGTTAGTGGAATCACATGTTTTCGACGGAAATGTATTTCTTTCAACTATTTATGGTCTCACTCAATGCAGGGGCTACTTGCTTAGTAATAATAGCCACACACGTTCGATCGATCAGGTTAAGCTACGCTTGCCGCGGTTGGTTCGTGAGTACCCACTCACGAACCAACCGCGGCAAGCGTAGCTTAACCTGATCGATCGAACGTCTTTTATTCTTTACATACCTACCAAGACTAATCCGGGCCTTGGAAATCACGTTAAGCCGTTGGTTCCGGCTGTCATTCGTGGATGTTTGACAATCGTTACGAGTCGGCACAAGTCCAAGAGTCAGACAACCAGTCTTAGAATAGAATACTGTTTATTATGGACAAGATATCACAAAGGGTGACACAATGGGCGGTCTTATCGCTAAGAGCGATCTTTTAAAGACAACCTTTGGATGGATTAAAAAGGGGGAGGAGACAGACAAATACTGTAGGTAGTCTGTGATGTATCATTTACATAATACAATTATTACATACATAAAGTATATGATACTAATCTAAATAATTTTACATATATTATATAATAATAACAAACATGAAACAGGAGCAAAGAAAATATATTGATAATATTCAAGAAGAAAGGAAGTGCTTTTATTACCCAGTAACTGAGTTGTGGAGGTCAGATAGGCAGTCGCTCCATGTAAAATACTGGTATTTAGCTGGATCCGGTTAAACTGGAAACCAACCTCAACATAGTTGGGAGAAGGTTAGACAGATGATGATATATATACTCTCAATTCTCATAAAGAATTGCATAAAGGGCCACTAGAGTATCCATCACTCACTGTAACAACCTAATCAACATGGTCCCGTCTGTAAATATTTATTCATTTGAATCTCTAAGGTACCCTTTTATAAACACTCATCATCTTCGCTTTAATTCAACACAAATAGTACTTCACTTTATACTTTTACTAACTGAACGCGTCTAAACAACATTAACCCACTCTCTTCTGCGTTAAAAACTATAAAAGAACGCTCCACTTTAAAGTTTTCTTGCTTTTAGTAAAACTTCAAAGTGTTTTGTACAAGCAAATAAGCTTCATAACATAATGTCTAATGACTAAAAAATATCATACTTAAACGCAAAGTAACAATTTGTTAACATTATTATTATAGGTAGGACATAATGAATTGTTTTGTATAATGTATATCTAAACATCATAATAGTAAATTCGAGCACAATCTTACTAAAACTATTAACTAACATAAAATTAATTCAAAATAATGATAGACACAACAACATGTCAAACTAGTCAAATAACCCGCCCCTTCACACCACCTTAACTTGTCTATAGTTAGAGGTATCCACGTACATGTTATGTCTAAGTTCCATGCAATATTAAATTTTATTAATAAAGATCCATTTGTGAATAATAGATAAATACTTCAGATTATTTATTTGCTATAGAATACCTACACTAACATGCTTTTAAAGGTACATTATTTATTATAACACAAATAACTACATATTTGCATAAGGTAATAAATGAAATGATTAACGAACTAATGATACAAATAAATACAAAAATAAAAGGACACTTATGCGTCGAAGTATTCACTCAGATTGCCTTTCTTTCTTTCGTAGTTGAAAAGCTAAAAGCGTATCCATGGATTTTAGGGATCTTTTTTTTTCACAGGAATCTAAAACCTTTTCTCATTTCAGGAAACAATTAATTCGAACAAAAAGTTACGTTATATTTACTTTGCGACCACAATAATTACAAAACGTATTTCCTGTTTAATCATGTGTCCCTCCAACAATTACTCAGAGGAACTACATCGGTAGTTAAGGGCCTCTCTTTGTAGTAGTAGTACTATTTTAACCGAGTGTTTCTTCAGCGTGGCGTTTATTTGGGCCGCACTGATTGCGCACTTCTGCCGAGCTAACAAAAGAGCTGTTTATTTGTTTATTTGCTTTCACTGCCACGTAATCAAAGAGACTGGTACCAGGAACACAGAAATATGGGGAAGGTGACACTGGAAAAAGTTGTATCAAAATTATGTGAATAGGCTAAATTAATGTGAGCGTAATATTCACGATTCAATTTTTTTTACCGTATTACGAAAATAATTGGGATATGTGTTTCAAAAATAGCTAAACTTGGTGCATATACCTACTGGTATTTTATATTAGAGTTGAATAATTATCTAATCCGTTACAGCTTGTGTGATCGCAGTTAGTTTGGCGAAAGACTCGATAGGTTTAGCACCTACTGGGAATTTTGGGAAAGAGAAGTCTTAGTTGTGCTGAAAACATGAACATACCTATCATGTTGCATATACCATATTCACTTGCAGTTTCTTGCCTTTCTAAGATCCGGTGTTTGTAATTATCGTACTCTCGCAATTGCAATGTTAATAATTAGATGTGAAATATTCGCGATGTTTGTGATTTAAGTGACTTAAACACTCAACCTCGAACTAGTCTTTTCTATGAATACGTACGTAAATGTATGACAAAATAATAGCCCACTTATGAACTCTGATATTTAATGTTATTAAATAGTGTTTACCTTCTGTATGATTTCATAACAGCCAAATGCACGTCAACAGTACCTATGAAATATGTAAATTCCGTGCCAATTTTTGAATGTTTGCCTTTGTGTGTTTGACCATGTCGACATCTAATTTAGTGTTGTAATATTTTAATCTGTTCAGTACAAGCTCGTTAAAAAAAGATGTCATTAACTCATTCTACAAAGAAGTCACTAGATTTCAACTAGCCTCACAATTCACCCTTAAAAAACAAAGCAGCTCATTCACGCTCATCTATTTAGTCAGACATTTTCATTTAGCAGTAATTTAATTGTTCGTCTGCGATGCGAGGCAGGGCGTCACGCGCGCCGCCGACCGCATTACACCAAAACAACATTAATCGTTAAATCCCGTTAATTACCGCCGTCGTCAATCCACGGGTGGCTGCGTTGCGGCTGCGGGGCGACTGCGGGGCGATTGCGGGACGACTGCGGCGCGGCTGCGCTCCGCAACGACTCCTCGTCGCAAATTAATGTGTTTGCGACGCGTCCCCGCAGCCGGACCGCATTATGCACTCGATACTATTAATTTTCTTTTTTAAAGCAGTTTTTATTACTTTTTATAGTAGATTTATCGCGTTCACGCTCACTGCAAGTTGTAAATCTCGGTAACGGCTTATTAATTCTACTGCTAATATATACCGCTTGTAATTATCGTTAAAATCGAGCTTTTACTTGAGCGTGCCGCCTGTGTGCACGCGGATGACGTTCAAATTATCATATTAATATGCACCTTGCTTCCAGTGCAACTATGTACCACCTTGTAGTTGCTTGGTTCACCACGTTAAACAGGGTTAGTTTTTGCAATATCTGTGGTGGGTAAAGGAATAATTAATGTTAATTAACATTTACAACATAAATATTGAAATCTTCATGAAAATAAAATGTTGATGATGGTGATTATAACACTCATAAAGGATTAATACCGATTCTTTAAGACGTCTATCTATATACATTTTCCAATGTTAATTCTCAATAAACAAACAATAATACCGCGCCATGTCTCGAACGAGAACATGTTTCAAACGAATTTGTGAACATTTACGTGTGACGGGAGCGGGTGTCAAAGCACTGCACGCCTCATTGACTGCACACTATTAAGGGTTGGTTTCCACACAAACGATTGAAGTGTATTTATCCAGACGTGATCCACAGTAGCGCTGCACTTTTTTTAATTTCTTTTAACCTGTGTTGTCCCACTGCTGGGCAAAGCTCTCCCTTATATTTTTCGACTTTTCTTTGTTCTGTGCCTTCTCCGTCCAATCGGTTAGGAACGAGTCTAAATCGTTACCCCGGCTTTGGCCTGCCTCGGTGACGACACCCGTCATGTCTGGATGCATCCTATAGGTGTGACCCGCCCAGTCTCACTTCATACAAACAGTACACTGTGTAAAGGGTAAAAGTAACCTAACCAAACCTAACCTCGGGGTGCCCTTCGCTCGCTCTTGCATCCTACGTCGACGGTCAAAACGCGTGTCTGAATCTGAGCAATAAAAAATATGTATCGTAAAATATAATAATTGTATATTCATAGTTTCTTCTCCAAATGCACTTTCTGTGAACCAAGGTACGAGTATCTGGAAACAGTGGTTTCTATGAACAAAAATTTACGGCAAGAAGTGCTATCTATGAGCAGAGATCTCTGTCAACAGTGCTTCCTATGGGCCAAGATATCTACAAACAATGTTTTCTATGAACAAAGTTTTCGGCGAAACGTGCTGTCTAGGAATAGAGATTTCTATGAGCTTTGCTTTCTGTATGTAGTCGTATCGTACAAGCGTGTTTCTATCTTAGGTTCCACACTCCACAGCACAGCACTAGTTGAATAAAATGTTAGCTTTCGTAAACCCGAATGTTGTACATACGTACGTATTAGTATCCGTGTTACGTGGGTACCAACGCTTAACCAACTTAACATTTTCCAGGTTCCGTCTGGAAAATGTCACCTTTTACACGAAAACCATTTACATAAAATTATAACAATTCAGCCTACACCCATGGGATGAAGCTGCGAGTTTATATATGTATGTATGTAAGCAAGTATGCTAAAATTAATTAAACGTATAAGCTACCTAGTTTGTGTTGAAACAAAGAGAATTTTTCTGCAAAAGCGCGTTAATGTTTATTTTCAAATTACTTAGATAATTTATGTTCTAGTAAGTAACAGTTGTTGCTTGAAAGGATGTAACAACGTAAGAAGTGAGCGAACTACATTAATTCTCATTGTAATAGACATTACTCCTGACTACGAGCTACCTTCACGAACAATAAATAAAACAAACTGCTAATAAAGATATCTCATTTTAGAAGAAAAATATACAACATCAATTTCAGTTTAATTAAATTTTCAATTCAAAAGACGCACCCATGTCGTCTTTATCTGAATTGTTTATTCTCTTAATTTCAAATGTGTTTAATAAAGCACTCTCACAAACACATGGCATATTGTGCGATTTGACTCAGCAATACTTGGACAAAAATCTATATATATAAAATTCAAAGTCCTGACTGACTGACTGATATATCAACGCACAGCCCAAACCGCTGGACCTAGAGACTTGAAACTTAGAAGGTGTGTTCTTTGTGAAGAGTAAGTATCCACTAAGAAAGGATTTTTGGGAATTCAACCCCTAAAGGGTTAAAATAGGGGATGGAAGTTTATATGAAAGTCCGACAGTTTTGAAGTTAGGATCTTCTAATTTTGTATTTAGGCTGACAATTGAAAATTAATTTACACGTGTCTCAGCGTTTTTGATAATTCCACCCCCGAAGGGTTAAAAAGGGGGATGAAGTTGTGTTTAGAAAGTCATTGATTACCGACGTAAAAATCACTAAATTTATTATCTAGACTTATGATTGGAAGCTAACACAACGGTGTTGTTAGAATTTCTTCCATGAAGGGGGTGAAAAGGGGGATGAAATTTTGTCCTGACTGACTGATATATCAACAACTCACAGCCTAAAACGCTGGTCGGTACCGCTGGGTAGAGAAATTAATTTTGGAGGGTGTGTTCTTTGTCAAGAGTAGATATCCACTAAGAAGGGGTTTTTGGAAATTTAACCTTTAAGGGGTGAAAAGAGGGGATTTTGATTGTATGAAAAATCTTATTCCTTGAGTTAATAACCATGAAACTTCGCTAAATAAATTATGAAGGTTGGGGTTTCTTTTTTAAACTACCCCCTGAAGGGGGATTGGGAGGTGTCAAAGTTTGTACGGAAGAATTTTAACGCGTGGTCCGATTTACTCGAGAACACATCCCAAACAATTTTACGAAATTCCACCCCTGTGGGGGTTAAAAACGGGGATACAGTTAGTTTATAAGAAAAATCTTATTCATTTGGTTAATAAACTTGGCAAGCCTATACTTGCCTAAGCAAGTAATAAAGTTTATCATTATTCGTTTATCAAAACACCCCAACATCCCTTGTGTTGGGGTGTTAAAGTTTGTGTGGAAGAATTTTAACGCGCAGTCCGATTTACTCGAAACTCAGAAAATAATCAATAATAACAGCCGCACAGATCGATCGATCAGGTTACACAGACTACGCTTGCCACGGTTGGTCTGTGGATAGGTATCCATCTTTACATACCGTGACCTCTACGTGCCTCGGAAAGCACGCTAAGCCGTTGGTCCCGGCTGTCATTCGTGAATCTTTGACAGTCGCTAGGGGTGGTCAGAAGCCCGAAAGTTTGACAACCAGTCTTATCAAGGGGTATCGTATTTGGGTTGTGGAGGTCAGATAGGCAGTCGCTACATGTAAAATACTGTTACTCAGCTGCATCCCGTTGGACTGGAAGCAGACCCCAACATAGTTGGGAAAAGGCAAGGCAGATGAAGAATCAATAGTAAGTGTACCTATGGGGTTTTCGAAAATTATTGCCCCTGACGGGACAAAAAGTGGTAATTCGATTTATATGGGGATTTTAATGAGTGCCTTGACAAACTCAAAAAAAATGGTACAAATAAATTTGGACTTGAAAGTTGGCACAAATAATTATAAAGGTCGAATTTTTTTGGAATTCTAAACTAACCCAAAGGGGAGATTGGGGTTGCCAAATTATTTAGTATGGAACAATTTTAATGCGCGGTCCAATTAACTCGAAATTCAGTACCTATCTAAGACCAAAATAAATAATAAAGTGATTCAGGGTTTTTCGAAAATCTACCGCTAATGGGGTGAAGAGGGGGAGTCAATTTCACAGGGCAGAATTTTATTACGAGGCTTGATTAACTGGAAAATTGGTATTAATAATCTAGATTATGTTTTGAAATTCCACCCCTATGGGGATAGAAAAAGAGGATACAGTTTATATGAAAAATCTTATTCATTTGGTTAATAAATTAGAAACTTGGCAATATTTGGGTCAGTAAATAATAAAGATTGTCACTTTTAGTTTAAAAAATCCCTCACAGAATGATTTGGGGGGTGACAAAGTTGATGGATTAGAAAAATATTTAACCCGCTGTCGGATTAACTCGAAACTCGGTACTACTAAAACAAAAAATACTTAAAAAAAGTGATTTAGGGTTTTTCAAAAATTGACTCCTACGAAGGTGGAAAATTCTACTGCTTTCTTCCATTAACTCGAAAATGGGTATAGGTCTTTGAGTCAAGTTATGAACACATCCCAAACGATTTTTCAAAATTACTCTCCTGGGGGGGGGGGTAAAAAACTGGGATACAGTTTATTTGAAAAATCTGATCCCTTTGAGCTATAAACTAAAAAATTGGCCCGAATACTTATTTATATCTAAATAAATGATAAAAATCATGAACATACATTTTCGAAATTACTTATAAGAGGAAGGTACGAATTTTACGCGGACGAAGTCGCGGGCAGAAGCTAGTATATAATAAAGCAACCACCATAAGTTTAGGTATACAGCATGAATCAGAAAGGGGTGGTTAAATTTAAGCGTGTGGTACCGACTATCAATCTGAACAACTTTCTCTATGAGACTAACATCGTGATCGCGAAAAAAATATGAACTGTCCCATACAGACATTCAATACCTGCTCGATCCAGTCTATATATTTCTAATACAAGTTGTATAATCGGTTGTATTAATGAAAAATTAAAGAAAAACTGGCCAAGTGCGAGTCGGACTCGCACACGAAGGGTTCCGTACCACAGCCCCCCTTAAATATTTATTTTATTTTAATTTTATTATTTTATATTAAAGTTAAAACACAACTGAGTATTTTGTGAATATTTCAAGTGCCTACCTGTTACCATTTTTGAATCGAGCAAAAAAGGGCAAAAATATCGCGTTTGTTGTATGGGAGCCCCCCTTAAATATTTATTTTATTTTGTTTTTAGTATTTGTTGTTATAGCGGCAACAGAAATACGTCATCATCTGTGAAAATTTCAAATGTCTAGCTATCGCGGTTCTTGAGATACAGCCTGGTGACAGACAGACGGCCAGACGCACAGACGGACAGACGGACATACAGCGAAGTCTTAGTAATAGGGTTCCGTTTTGTACCCTTTGGGTACGGAACCGTAAAAACAAAATACCCTGTATATTTTATGCATTCGTCGCGCCATCGGAACGCACCCCTAACATCTCAGTAAGCAAATGTTTGTGAATCAAAGTCGTTTGACGCGCCCGACTTCGACTTAGCTAAGTTATAACGCAAACAAATTATCTATTCACGGCCCAACGACTCCCTAACCAGTGATTTTAGTTATTATAATTTAATATGGGATTATAATTATGTATTTACTTGGAGTATTGGGAGTGTTTGATTTGAGATTTAGTAGGTAGAGTAAGTTACTAGGGGTGTAGATGTTGATGTCGTGGGCGTTACTTAAGTCAAGCTACTACTTACTTAGACCATTTTGATAGTCCTCAACCTTCAACTATGCCAAGATAATGCAAAGTAATAATAATTAATTAGCTTAGGTTGGCTTGAGTGGTTGGTATCTACTTCTATTGGGATCCCCTCTTCACTTAAAAAGATAGTGGTTTTTAGAATATAAAATTCAACCCAGACCTATCCAGGGCCTGTTTTTCTTTTCTTTATTTATTGGGCTATCTACAATCGTTTCGATTGTTTCGTATAGTTTTTAATGTGATAGAAGGCAAACTGAGTCTCAAAAAAAATCAAAAGCATTGAATCAAATATTATATAAAAACTTTTCTTATATAAAGACTTAAAAAAAAAAACACTTCAAAGCAAAAAATAACTTTAATTTCGGAAGTCGGTGGCAAAAACTAAAATATATATCCAAAGACACCGACTTCCGGAATTAAAGTTATTTTTCAGTTTGTAGTGTTTTTTTTTAAGTCAATTTTTTTTTTGTTAATAAGTTTTTTTTCTCGCTTTTTAGTGGGTCTGTTTATAATGTATCTACCCGTAAGTTGCAATAGCCTAATGTCAACTTGCCCATCGCCTTTTACAAAATATTGCTTTTCCCGATGCAGGGACGTTAATTGTTGAGGAGTTCTCCTGGTATTCCACCATCACCTCTATTTCACCATTCGCATTGTGACGAGCATAAATTGCTTATCAACCTTATTAAAGTAATCGAATCGCAACCCCTGAAATACTTATTAATGAGTAGTTCCGGTGGCCATCTGTGGTCTTCTTCATCAGATCCACTTCACCAAATTGTGGTTTCCAAGAGCAAATGCACGAGTTACTATAAAAATACCCAAATCGCTATAAGTGTGCCTATAATATTTGAAGAGTTTCCTCAATTCCTCATAGATCCCATCATCAGAACTGTATTTTGATAAAAATGGGACCAATCTGGAAGTATACACGATTTGGAAAATTCTTATTTGGAAAATTCTTATTTTATTTAATAGGAATTAAATAAAATAAGAATTTTCCAAATCAGTTTATAAATGACGGCGTGCTGAGGTAACAAACATAAAAAAAATAAAATACAACCGAATTGAGAACCTCCTCCTTTTTTGCTGTCGGTTAAAAAGAACTCATTTGCCACTCAAGAGTGACTACCATATTCAAAATTCATTATTAACGTTATCAGACCGTGTTTGGGTCACGGAAATTCATAATAATGTATACCAAATCCGTTAGATTCGGATGAAATTGATTGTAACAGACGGACAGACAGACAAACCAGATATCTTATAAGGATTCCGTTTTTTATTCATACGTACAGAACCTTAAAAAACTTTAATTTTCTGTCACTTTTCATGAAGTGTGAAAAATTTCAAACAGTTTATACTTCGAGTGACCTGGGACTAAAACTCACATTCTTTACTGAAGTTAGTGGGTATGGAGAAATTTTAAGATTTCGAAACTACAAAATTAAAATAACATAATAAATACAAGCAGAGCACTCCACTCACCAGTTCGCACTAGTTTAATCCTCCCTTTTACCAACTACCTACATTTTATATACTTTTACTACGAATGGAACTACCCAACAAAGTCTTGGACACAGCACATTTGTACAAATATTATTTATTTGTACGACTGTTGTATTTGACAAATGGCGATAATGAGGCAGTTTTATATATGATTGTGATTCTCTTAACGTCACGCCAGACAAACAAACGCTTGGTGCACGTGTGTACACAGTGGTGGCAAACACTAATGTTGCAGATGGTACACTTCTAGGAATTAAGGGTATAGTAGATGCCTCATTGTGACGTGAGAAAATTTATCTTTACCATCTTCCCTACCATCATTACTTTGGCAAATATTTAAATATCAAGGGAGGTTTTTCTTTTTGTAAAACCAAACAGCCAGATGTCATTACCCTTCTGCCTTTCATCCAAATTTATTTTAGACCAGCGTTGCACGTCTTGTTCTTCTATACTTTAGCTGTCATCTCAAGTAGTCACCCCTTTCTATCTATGTCGTCGCGTACACGGTCTTGTATATTTATAGGTTTTGTTAACCGAATAAATATTTTAATCATGAGCGTCCGACCTACCACACTACCTTCTATATCGCTTATAGGCATAATAAGCACTTCCCCAGCGCATCTACGTCACACACTCTCTGCCATCGCCGTATGCCTGTAATTCACGGCTGATGAATAATTCACCGTCCGAAAGACCAATTGTTTACCTCGCCGCCATTGCCTGCGACACTATCTGCATTTATATTAAACCATCACGGTGAGCCCGCCATGTTTTCCAACAATCATCTCAGCGGTTTTCATATTCACGGCTTTTTTAGATTATTTTTATCGGTGGCTCTTCATATCCATCATTAAAACCGCTGAACCGTTGCTCCTGGTCGGCATAAGCATACGGAGACCAAAAAGCCAATAACTGTTGTACGAGTAACCTAAGAATTTCGGAAACACTCCATATACCAGTGCATAATGAGCCTATAATGTTCGCACTGCTGGGACACAGGCCTCCTCTCTGTGAGAGCGAGAAGACAGTAATCTACCACGCCAGCTATCGGCCCAGTGCGGGTTGGTAGATGTCACATGTCTTCGAATTTTTGATTCTAGGACATGCCGGTTTACTCACAATGTACCTAAACCAGTGATACTGCCAAAATTGTGATCGTACTAAGGTACGTGACGGCACCTTGGGTAGTCAGCCCCGCTACCACTTTGCTGCCGTGGCCATGATCTTATTGTATATTTGAATACAATAAGATAGTTTAATACCCTTACGCAAAATACGCGCATTGCCTATTACTTATTATATTTTGATACCAGTGCAGGTTCAGAGTAAACTGCTCAAGAACATAACAATCTATTATGTGTGTCGATGGCAGTCTAAATGGACTCGGCCCAGAATTCAGCTACGTGTTTGTCACCATCACTAGCATCCATCAGTTCCAGTAACGTGCAGCTGACAGGACTCGCAGGACAGTCAAGTGTCCCATCGTTTATGTAAGTATTGATCATGATGCTGATGAATATTGCCTGGTTTCAATGTACTCGTACATACATGTTACATAACATGAGTTACATGCATTAGTGGATGTCAAGACAGTGTTCTAATAGTAATGGGTGTGTTCAGAATTAGCTCAACTTACTATCCAGTGAAATGGGTCAAAGTTTAGTTTCTGTTGAAATTGGCTCGTGTGTTCACAGCAAGTTTGTACGAAGTATAGTTGCATTGCTGATTTACTATCATACAATTTGCATACGACGCTCATCTATTAAAGTTTCATACTGATAGCACTACGCTAATGCATCCTGTCGAACGCGGTATAGGGTAGTGAATAGCTATATGCATGGCGTTGTGTTTTTAATGGAGATTTCATGAGTTACTTTAATTACTTAAGTATTATAAGTTTTACTATTGTGAGCTTTTGGTTTTGCTTAATGTAACTAAATCTTGTTGATTGGGTGCAGATTATTTTTTATAATTTCTGCTGATTTGTATCGATATGTTTTGCTTGATAATGCTTTGAACGAAAAAGTATATCCCATCACTAAAAAAATAACGATAACAATAACGACAAATTGTTCCACAGAACCGCACGCGACAAAATTTTGTTTCAGTGTGGTTAGTGGAAGTGCTCAGGTGCGATTCGACCAAAAGCGGTTGAAATCAGTGCTCTGAGTGGAATACCTCGTTTTATTTAATTATTTTATATTTTCTGCAACCGACTTCCGGTGCTGTTAATATCATCTCCGGTTAGTAAACGGAAGTCGATTACAAACTTGATTAAAATAATATTTAATATTTTATTTCCGGACGTTGCATGGCAAATTTCAAATAGGTGGCCTATTTGCAATTTTTTTATATAAAAAACTATAAAATCAAATGTCAGTGTATTTTAAAGTTAGTTCCGTGTAGAATAAAAAACAATACAATATCTAACACAAGCGCCTAGCCTCCAAATCAAATAGGCACCCTAGCGGCGTAGCCTCGTGCTAATCTAGTACAGACAGCACAAAAGACCGATAAGGCCGGGGACAGGCGGCGTCGCGCGTCGCCCTATCACCGGTATTTATTGGCGGTGATACAATTATCGCTGCGATTTATCTGCGGTCGGTACCTCCAGGTAGCGGTTGGATAGTGTCGAATTTTGTACACAGGTTTTGCGGCCTATGATTTTGATTTGTGACATTTTCTTAGGTTTTTTACATGAAAATGTCTTTGTATTGGTTCAGTTTGAAACAATATCCAAATCACATCAAACTTTATGTAAAATGCTGGCTCTGAGATTGTGTTGCATTAGAAAACATTGCAATTTTGTATAAAATAGCGTAGTACAGTTTTTTTAACATTTAAAGGTCCCGAATGATCAATGTCTATCACTTCTCATAGTCTTTTCTACGTAACGGTCAGGGATAGAGTGTCACAATTTCGAGGTTTCTCATGAAGTACCCGTACTTTACCAGTTTGTATAAATAAACAACTAACCAACCGACATTCTTTTAAAAGTATTTCTACGAATTAAATAAATACATCTCCATCCCTCCTTTAAAATTAAACAAAATACCCTATCTACCTTCGATCTTGAGAGGTACCCGCATAATAGCTGCACAGGATTCGTTAGTCGCTGTCCGAAGACGCTCAAAGACGTGTACTATCTGCACTCATCTCATCTGCATAGAACATACTCCCAATTGACTACTTTGTTCAGACAGGAACGCTTAATTACACCTGCATGTGTTAGAGAGAGTTAAAAGGGATTTAAAATTGAAGTTCATGTTTGTGCACTTTATAAAATAACTTTTTTACAGGGATTGTTGCTAGACTTGCTAGGGGATTTTGTGTGATGCATGGAAAATCAAAATGATGATGATTAAACAAAGCTGGGCCATTATTATTAGACTTTTTCTCTCGTAGGACTACACTGACTTAATAAGAACAGCTCATACGGGGTACTTCGGTACTGGAGTGCTGAGATGGGCTCATGTATCATGTAGTACATGCCTCATGTAGGTACATCTTGTTGTACTGGAGTAATGAGGTGGGTTCATGTGTGATGCACATGCCTCATGTAGGTACATCTTGTTGCTTTGCTGACTGCCCAGGGTCCAAATGATATTCATTTAAACATCGCCGATCACAAGAGCTTTTAATCTATCAATACGACACTCAAACACCGCTGCCCACCGCCACGATGGAGCAATCTTAAGATTACAATCTGTGTATTGTAGTGCTAGCTGGAAGAGACTTCCTATATAGTAGTTCCTACACAAAGTAGATTTCCTTAAGAGAGCAGCTCGGCGGAATATTACACTCTAGATTACGAAACGCTTTACAAAGTATGTGTTCACAAACTGTAGGTAGTACAGTTGTGTACCTACGACTTCCTCCAAACATACGTCGTCGGTGTACTGTGTAGTGCTGCAGGAAGTTCTGGTCGGGCAAAGTATTATTGGGTTTTTCTATCTGGAATTTCTCAATAGCAGCTCGGATCTGAATTTGTGTCCGGTTGGTGTGAATAGGCTCGCCCCCTATTACGCGCAGCTGGCGAAATCTGTGTGTACAACTCTATCCAACCCTTCGCGGAAACAAGGCGTGATGTTATGTTATGTTAGTACCATTTACAGCACAGGAGAAGTTCTACTATGTCGAGTATCATCACTGTCACCCATACCTGTGTGACAGTTCGTTATAAAGCTCGATGAGTCACATTAGTACCCGGCCACTGTAAATTCTCACTAATGCACTGGATAGATAACTCAAAGTAAAAAGGCACAGTAATATTTTGGGTACTCTGGACAGCAAACAAATAGTAGACGTTAGCAACAAGATTGTAACAACCGATTACGTTACTATTTTGAATAATTTATCTCAAGCTAGGAACAAAATAACTGACAATTTCGCCGAAATTCCGCAAGGTGTTCGTAAATAAAACAAAGTAAACTAAAATAACACGGGTGTTACACGGCTCACAAACAAAATAGTTGCGTAATTCAAAGAGAAACATTTTGAGTGCCTCCCTACATCTTGCTGAATATGTAAGTTTGTACCTGGATTATATTTTAGAAGGCCAAATATTGACTTTATGAAACAGTCTGAAAATATAAACTTTCATTTTACTACGAAATCCATTACGCGTTTGGAAGGGGTATTTGCAAAATTTTAACCAGCAAACTCTGCAATGGAAATTGACCTACGAATTTTCATGTTGATAACTCATTTTGTTGGCAACATTCGTAAGGTTACATTCGTAAGGCAAATTAAGTTCTATTTACTAACGGATCCCTGAATCTGGGACGGACGGAATAGTCCCAAAGGTTAGGGCAAAGTTAGCACAAAAACTGTTAGACGGCATTATTTGCCTTATATTTTGCCTTACATTTGCTTTATATCTAGACTTTTGTATCACATAGTTAGTGATAATTTGAAACCCCATGATAATGAAATTAGTACGCCAACATTTTGCTGAAAAACTTGATAACTGACTCCCAAAAATTACGTCTGTTAAAACATATAAGAACTTCAACAATAACATCATTAATTTGCAATCCATTACGATTACAAAACAAGATCGGATCACTTAATCTCCCTAAATCAAAACGAATGTATATCAAAACGACGCAGCAGGTAAAATGGCACATAACCATATGAAACAGCAATAAGTCACAACATAATATAAATCAGAAGACAAGACGCGTGAAATTGCTATTGTAAGGAGTTATGTATCGGGAGGCTCGCTGCCGCGCGTCCTCTCTCTGATAAGCGTCATGTCTACGAAGATATGGCTGCAATGGGTCTTGAGATATTAGCAGAGCCTTAAAAATAAATTAACCATCAAAAAAATAATGAACAGTTCCATGTTCGGGCAAAATCAGAAGATTTAGTTGGAAAGATACAAAGAGTTTTTTTTACGCTGAGTCGTAAGACGAAAGACCAAAAGAAATTCTGTTTCCCATAATTTCCAGTTGAACAGACTAAAATAACAGCTGTCATCCTCTGCCTAGCCTTTTCCTTTTCTTTAGCTGTATCTGTCGAAACGGTACACCGATGTCCATTTGAGAAGTTGCTTTGACGGGACAGTTAGATAATTGGATTCACAAACTCTGGCTAAGTTGTGCCATCGTTGTCACAGCAGAGTTTCAACAATAGATGTACAGAATAGTGCCTATAAGATTTTCGTTTGGAACAACGATAACAATGAAAAACTTAACACAATCAATCGCGTCTGTACTGTCGCAAGATTCATAGTCGCATCGTGTACAGGGCTCCTAACTTGAGATTGAGTTCAGGAGCCAGGAAGATTAATAATCTCTTCTCTCCAGCGTTTCATATTACGATATTGTATTCCATTTAATATGACCTAAATCACCGAACGTTTTTCTGAGAAAATTGATTGCGTCAGTGCTATTTTCTGTAGCTCAAATTGAAAATTATGTAATGTAGCATACAGATATTTCTTGAAAGAATCGTTCCCAGAATTAATTAGTGTGGAAATATAATGAAGAGGCCTCCATCTGGCAACAACGTACCATAATTTCCTGCCGATATGGTACATTACGTATATCGATATCAGTATAATATTACTTTCACGGTGATGCTCCTGCATAAAAGCATAGAACACATAAACATGGTGTTAGTAATAATGCCAAATACACAACTGGATGCGACACTAACTAACTTTTTTAATTTACCTCATCCCAGTCATTTTACAAATGAGTATTAATATTTTCAGTAATTTTCCATTTCAATTTATTATTCGAGTTTCCACTCCGGCGAGCAGGACAGAGTCGTCTGAATGCTTTAAGTTTTAGATTTGATTCAATTCGCCTTTCAATTTGCAAGAAGTGTTGCAAATATTGTAATTAAAGTGGATTCATTTTAGTAAGTTGGCAACTCCATCAGCATTGGAAAAGTCAGTCGAGTGCCAACTTTAGTTATACTACTGTTAACTTTAAGTTTACAATGGGCTGGAATGCTTGAAGTCAAATCCAGTATGCATGTTTAATGCTAATGGCTTGTGCAGACTTTATTGTTTGGAATTTCGAATTAGATTCATCGAATTCATACTTTTCGCACATTTAATTCGAGTTATCAACTTTGCAATTTTCACCTAAGTTTTAAAATACGCCCCATCGTCCACGACACTACTCAAAAGTAACAAACTTATATCACCAATGAGTAGCATGAATGTCACACGTAGTACACGACGGTTCTCACTAAAATATTATATGCTAGTTTGTGATTGGTTGTCTCATTGGTGATTCAAGTTTGTAACTGACTACTTCTGAGTACCATCGTAGGCGATGGGCTTAAGTTACTCTAAACAATATTGTACACCATTACAAACTATCTAGACACAACCTTACATAAACCCCAAAGCTGCCGCCCGGTCTCTCGGACCCATCTAAGAACTCAGCAACTGAATACTTAACCCTAGAGCGAGTCATTAGAGCGTGTCGCGTGTTATTGTGCGGGCCCGGGAGACCCGCGACAAATCGCCGCTCAGCTAAATTACTCACACTCGCGTTATTGCCACGCTTGTTACGGGGTTATATATTTATTACCAAGTATGTATTTTAGGTAAATGGTTGAAGAAAGATGGGTGTACATTTTAACGTATAAAAGGTGTAGATTTTTTGTAAATTGTCTGTAGAAAAAGTGTATGCCTAAGTAATATTAACAAAATTGGTGTAATAAAGCATCAGATGAGAATGTTAAGAGGGATGTGTGGTGTTACACGAATGGATAGAATAAGAAATTAGTACAGTCTGAAAGTAACTAAAAATTTGTATGGGAAAAGGTACAAACGAAGGACTATTTGCCCCAAAGCAGTGAGCGTTATGTAATTTCTGCCTATCCTCATGGGAAGAGGGTTTTAGTTTATGTATGTAGTTGGTTAGGTAGGCTTCATTGAAGTAATCATCTTCGTAGACCACAAATAGATGCATATGTATGTATACGCCCAAAGTATGTAGCTATCACCGAGAACATATTGTGATGGATGTGTGATCACTTGAATTTTCTCATCTTAACCTAAACAGAAGACTCTAACTTACAAACGAACCATAACTCTAAAAAACATATTAAAACCCTCTTTCACAGTCAAAACCATGCTAAAAGAACCCTTCAGAAATAAGAATCACATCTTATTCCCCACTCGACAATCGCACAGAATGGGCCACAATTATCGGCTCAAAATATTTCGCGATAGTTCGTTCAGGGGCTCGGAGTACGCAAGGTGCAGACTGGGAGCCATCCTTACGGTATCAATACGCTGTTTATATTTATCGAGGGTGCTGTTAGCTGTTCAGTGTGATTTATGCCTTATTTTTCGAAGCTAGGAGAACGCTCTGTCTGATAGGACTATCGCTTCTGTTTTATTGGCTAGGAATTTTTTTAAAGCAACGGTAGCATGTTTACGTGTTGAATGAGTGTCTGATTTTCGTACGTTGGGATTAACAACCCTTTCTTCTTCTGTTTTGCCTTGTCAATTGGTTTATTTCTATGGCAATAATCAAACAGTTCAAGGTTCTCGGTACTTGTTCAATCCTTATTCAAGTGGACACATTCAGATCACTAGATTAATAATTTTATCATTAAAGTTACGAGTTATTCCGAACCCATCACCTATCTGTGGACAAAACTGGGCCTTTAATTAGCTGTAGGTTTGATTTGGGGATCAGACTAGAAAATATCATATTTACTGCAATTATTTACTGCCGTTTTGCGTGGATGTGACGCATGTTTCGCCCAACTCTTTCTTATTTTATTGTGTGTTTATGTTCTTTATTGCGTCATGTTTACCGCAAACAAACGTATTTTCTTTATTCTTTCTTTCTTTCTATAGTCAGAAGCTTTTGAAATCTGCAATGACTACGTGGTCAGGGAAATTAGTTGTTTACAAAAGTGATAGCCATTTCATACAACCGTCAAATAATGACAGTTGTGATTTGAATATACGAATAATTTAAGTAAGCAATTCATTTCACTGTACCAGCCAACGCCAAGCCAACAAGAGATTGAATCGTAATTGTCCTAAAATAATCCCAGAAATGAACGTAATAATAATATCTAGCTATTCTACTAATAATAATTCCGCTATCACCAGTACTTGCGCCAGTAACTCGGCTGTCGAGTGTGATTGATATTTAATCAAGTGATGCTCGGCTGGTAATTGCGCCGTGGACTGTAATGATAATGACTTGTGTTAAGATAGTGCTATATGCTGTAATTGTAATTAATATCCTCTTGTAAATGGTAACATACTTATGTTGCTGGGCAGGAGGGATATTTATGTTCTCTTCGCTCAGGAAGAGGAAAAGGTTACTAGATATAAAATTTACTTACTCACTTACTTCGATAATAATTCAAAGAGATGAAAAGCAGTGTTCTCGTTTGCGTGATACTTTAAAAAATCATCTTTTTCTACTTTGCCCACGGTAGAGTAGACAAAGATGACGTTCCGTGTAGACAGTACGACGGCAGCAAAGTAGAAAGAGTCAACTGCACTTTTTACGAAATTCACTCTTTTTAACCGGCTTCAAAAAAAGGAGGAGGTTTCTCAATTCGACCGTATATATATATATTTTTTTTTTTTTTTTTATGTGTGTTCGCGGATAACTTCGTCGTTTATGAACCGATTTTGATTATTCTTTTTTTGTTGGAAAGGATATATGCCAAGGGTGGTCCCATGATAAGGAAACCAGGATCTGATGATGGCATCCCAGTGAAATCGAGGAGAACTTTCGAAAATCGTAGGAGCGACTAGTGCGTTTGTTAATTTTTTCATTAAGTATTTTAAAGCACTACAATTTGATGTAGGCCTGGAGTTGATCTGAAAGACAGTCGAGGGGACTCCTCAACGATTTACAGCAGTTACCTTGTGTTTGGGCTTGATTAATTTGTATTGATGTGAACTTTACACCTAGATGGGTTGCGACTGTCATTTGGGGTCTGATGATGAAGACGAAGGACAGTTGGAATTCCTCAACAGTTTACAGTAGCTACCTTGTGTATGTTCACCGATTACTCGAAGACGGCTGGACCGATTCCAAAAGTTCTTTTTTTATTTGAAAGGGTATACTCTCGAGGTGGTCCCATTATCATCAAGTTGGAATCTGATGAGAGGATTCCATAGAAATCGAGGGAAACCCTCAAATTTTATAGGCAAATCTACAGCGATTTGGATATTTTTTAAAGTAACTTGAGCATTTGCTCTCGGAAATCATCACTTGGTAAAGTGGAGCTGATGATGAAGATCACAGACGGCCATCGGAACTACTCACTGACAAATATTTCACGGGTTGCGATTCGATTACTTTAATATGGTTGCTAAGCAATTTATGCTCGTCACAATGCGTATTGCGAGTGATTGTTGAGGATCTCCTGGTTCTTACCGGGAAAACTCCTCAACAATTAACGTCCCAGCAAAATTTTGTAAAAGGTGATGAACAGTTGGCATTAGGCTATTGTAACTTAGATAAATTACAAACTGACCCACTAAAAAGTGAAAAATAAAAACATTTTTACAAAAAAAAACAACCGACTTCCAAAAAAAACACTACAAATTGAAAAATAACTTTAATTTCGGAAGTCGGTGTCAATAAACGAAAACGCGGAACCGAAGACACCGACTTCCGAAATTAAAGTTATTTTTCAATTTGTAGTGTTTTTTTTGGAAGTCGGTTGTTTTTTTTTGTAAAAATGTTTTACTTAATTCGACTCAGAATTCTGTGTTTTATCATACGATTTCTTTTTCTTTTTGATTCTTAATTTTTACTGATATTAAGTCACATAATAAGGAGGGTCCGTGGCTAAATAATATCAGCCACACAAGTTGATCGATCACGTTAAGCTACGCTTGCCGCGGATAGTCCATGGATGGGTGACCATCTTTACATACCGACACCCCTCCGTGCCTCGGAAAGCACGTTAATTGGTCCCGGCTGTCATTCGTGGATCTTTGACAGTGGAATTTTGTTTTTTTTTTCGTGGGATTTTGTAGATAACCGTATATACTTTGTGGCCGTCGAGTTGAAAGTTTTCTACTGTCTTTAGCGATTATGAAATCTCTTAGGCAACTGACAGTTGTCAGTGTGATTTTGACATTTGGGATAGAAAACTTTCTTCTGAAATAGTCTACATAAAAAAGGACCTAGACAAAGTTCGTTTGAAACGAAAGACAAAATGACAGATTGTAGAAAGATTTCTAGGCGGTATGTCAAAAATGAAGAAAAGAAATGTCACTTTGTATAGAAAGCATTGTGTCTACTCTTCGTAGAGATAGAAGTGTTCATGCTACGCGTGCTGGGCATCTCGCTCAAGATCTCACGTAGTAAATTTTGGGAAAATAATTGTTTATCAAATAGACTATCAACTTAAATTGACCGTATATTGTATGTCAATTTGATAAAGAATTATTTTTCTTGACAGATACAATTATTAGGTTACCATTATGATATCAAACTTTACGCCAAAGAAAACTAACATTTTAAGTGCCATTTCAATCACATTTTCAATAAAACACAAAGTAAAATATGTGGATCAAGTTCGAATCTAGATTAAAGTAATATTATCATTTCCAAAACATTCAATATTCCAACAAGATATTTTCCAGTAGATCAGGCTGGTATTATCTGGCGATCCACGCTTCATGTTCGTGAACGGGTGCCGTCGGTTGAGACTGGTCATCTCTTAACTGCCAAGGCTTATTTTTAATCTTATATTTTGAATTGTTTCTTCATTTGTCTTTTTTTAGGGTTCCGTAGTCAACTAGGAACCCTTATAGTTTCGCCATGTCTGTCTGTCCGTCCGTCTGTCTGTCCGTCCTCGCTTAATCTCTGTGACCGTTAGAACTAGAAAGCTGAAATTTTGTAGGAGTACGTATATCAGTTACGCCAGCAAAGTGGTAAAATAAAATTGTGGAAAATATTTTTATTTAGGGTAGCTCCCCTACATGTGAAGTGGGGATGAATATTTTTTTCATCATCTACCCCATCGTGTGGGGTATCGTTGAATAGGTCTTCTAAAATAGCTTAGGGGTTGCTAAAATTATTTTTCGATTTAATGCTCCATTTACGAAATATTAAAGTTTAAAGTGCAAATTTTTGTTCCAGTAGGGCGTCCCCCCCCCACTAAAAGCTAAACTACTGGCTTGAAAAATCTGGGGAAATTCTCGATGATAGTGCATTTCATGAACTTTAAAGGAAAAGTATAGCGGTTAAGATAACTTCATTAGTTTAGCAATAATAGTCGTTAAACTTGGGTGTTGGATAATTTTGTACCAAATACAAAATCCTTAGCATTAATCCTTTAAAGTGACTAAGATTAAGTAGTTGCTTGTTTATAATGGGTAAAGACTTGCATCGAAAACCAAAATATGTTTTTTTTTTACCTATTCAGAATAAAGAACAACAGAATCGTACTACATTGTGATAACGGGCTAACTACGGAACCCTACACTGTGCGTGGCCCGACACGCACTTGGCCGGTTTTTTTACATTGTTCTCACATATAGAAGCAACAAGAATAATGTACCCAGGATTTTGTAATAACTTGATTTAAAAGAGTGTCCATGGAGTTTCTTGCCCGTTCTTCTCCATAGAGATCTACGTTTTGGAATGGGCAACTAGCTTCAACTTTCTGACTAATTGACAGACTATTTAATTTTGACAATTCAAAAGTGCCTGTACAAGGTTTAATTGAAATAAATGCTTTGAGTTTGAGTTTGAGTTTGAATTAGGTACTGGTAATAGTAATAACTGTGACAAAGTTCAATAACTAAAAATTTGCAGAAAACCAAAAATACATTCAAATTTTCGTGCTGATCAGTTGAACGGTGTTGGAGTGAAATAAAATATAATATGCTTTTCATTTTAAGCCTATCCACTTCATTTTCAGTCACTCTAGCACGCAATTCTAACATACTACGGCTATTAACATTACGGTGAATGCGCGGTAGTAGACCGCGAAATTCAAATATTTTCTTACGTTTTTTTTCAATTTGCAGGTGTGTGCATATCTCTTTAAGTTAGATTTGTTCCGTAAGCACTTTTCCTTAAGAGATTTGTTCTAATGGTACAAATCTAACTTGAAAAGTTGTATTAATAGCGCTTATAATTCTGTAAATACGTATTGGTATAGTCGCGAATAAAATTTTGATTAGATACAACCTGACACAAAAAACTTGTGTCTAGCATCTCACCAGTGCGGTTAGCATGTGTGTGACGTAGCTCGTCGCACATTTCACTGACTTCTACGACCTAAGTCAGGTCGTCTTCTCCTTGGCATTGTAAATACAGTAAACTATTTCACTAATACACTAAACTACAGTAAATGGTTAATGGCAGTACTTTCACAAAGTCACAAAGGAAAGAAATGATATTTATTTGTTTGTTGTGCGTTCAGAAATTTATTTTGTTATTAAACTTAGATAGATATAATCAAGCTACATAAAAAAAGTCTGTGTTGACAATAAACTAAAATAGATATAAAATAAAAGAGTAAAGGACAGACCAAACGATTGAATAAATCAAACTATACAATCTTATTAGGTACCTCCGTATTATTAACCCCCTACGCAAAAACGACGCGGTGTTATGTTTGTTTTTTTTTGTTTAAAAGGTGAATTAGTCGAAAGTGTTCTTAGCTATGTTTGATGAAAATCGGTCCAAGATGGCCGCCGCCACGAAATGGCGGATTACATATTTTTCCACAATTCCCTCGATATGGGTATCAAATGAAAGGGCTTGACAAGTAATGTACACTATATTGAAAGGGAATGAGGAATATCAAATAACGAAATGAAAACTAAAAACTTGAAAATTATTTTTTTGTCTGATCAATGCCCTAGATTGATGAGGAAAGTCGAGTGATGACTGGTACGTACGACCACTGAGTTTGACCATTTTTACGAATGGGATTATCCTACTTAACAAACGTATTTCTACATCAGAGAGTGTCGCAGTCCCATTTTATAAGCTTGATCTGAAATACCTAAGATATCTAATAGCTATGAAATACTTCAAACAAATAAATTCATGTGGAAGTCGGGGGACCTCTTAGAATATGTGTTCCACATAAGGGGGACCGTTCGACTTCCATTGAATTTATCTGTTTTAGTCTCGTTACATAAATTCTTTAAGTCGGGGGTTTTAAATTATTTTATCCTTTTCCAATTGCATTTAATTTTATTATTATTTTGTGTCAGGGGTTTTTAAAGTTTTAATTAATTTAATTTCTGAACGCACCCTGTTTGACAGGTACGAACAGTTTGTATGGGATAATAAAATTGTTGTTTTTACTTTTTTCCTTACAACTTCTTCATATTTTCTTACCTGCTAAACCTTCCTTGGACTTACAAATATTTCAAAACCAAAATTAGCCAAATCGCCAATTAGCCAAATTAGCCAATCGCAAATTAGCAATATCGGTCCAGCCGTTTTTATTTAAATAGATGTTCCATTCAATATACCGAGTATTGTACAGCACGGGTGGAAGAACACATTAACGACCACAGAGTAGCAGGTATCAGTAGGACAATATTTTTTAAGAACTGAAAAACCGTTCTTGATGTACCTACCTAGTGTTTATTAAATGAATATCACGAATTTTGTTTTCACGTGAAACTTTGGAAGGGTGAGTCTTTATAGGTAAACTTCTGAAAGTTTTTGTGTCTCACTGCCACATTCGTACATTCATCCCAATTATTAGCTTTTTCATAATTTTGTAAATTATATCGGACGTCAATTATATGGTAAATAACATTGCTTCCAAAAAACAAATTAACTTCCAGCGATCTGTAGTTGAATGTAATACTAATTAAGCTGTGTTAAAATAAATTAACCGAAAAAAATTTTGAATTTGACTCGCGCACCGAGGGTTCCGTAACATCCGGGTTTATGCATAAGGTTTATGTTTATGAAATTAAATGTCTTTTTTTTTATTTTTGAGTTGATTGAATGAATGGTAAATTGTGGTTTACGATTTATGACATATTAAAAAAAAACTACTTACTAGATCTCGTTCAAACCAATTTTCGGTGGTAGTTTACATGGTAATGTACATCATATATTTTTTTTAGTTTTATCATTCTCTTATTTTAGAAGTTACAGGGGGGGGGGACACACATTTTACCACTTTGGAAGCGTCTCTCGCGCAAACTATTCAGTTTAGAAAAAAATGATATTAGAAACCTCAATATCATTTTTGAAGACCTACCCATAGATACCCCACACGTCTGGGTTTGATGAAAAAAAAATTTTTGAGTTTCGGTTCTAAGTATGGGGAACCCTAAAATTTATTGTTTTTTTCTATTTTTGTGTGAAAATCTTAATGCGGTTCACAGAATACATCTACTTACCAAATTTCAACAGTATAGTTCTTATAGTTTCGGAGAAAAGTGGCTGTGACATACGGACGGACAGACAGACAGACAGACAGACGGACAGACAGACAGACAGACAGACAGACAGACAGACATGACGAATCTATAAGGGTTCCGTTTTTGCCATTTGGCTACGGAACCCTAAAAATGAGCCTATTCAAATTACAATTCTACGAAAAATAATCTGTAACTACTTTCAAATAATAAACTAAATTTTCACACAAAAATACTAAACTGCCGAAAACATAGGTATTATTATGTTCTGCTAAAATAATCGTTTTCTTAAGCACTATAGAAACCTACTTAAGTTCTACTGTTGGCTACAGAATAATTTTTTTACTTCAAGTTTTACATCGGGTGACATCGGTTGCATGGTTGCGGTCGGTCGAAAGGCGACGTAGGATGCAAGAGCGAGCAAATGAGAATAGAAATACCTTTACCTAGGTATATATTAATTTATTAGAGTGGCAGGTAAGGAGGTGTAAGTAATGACATAAGAATGACATTGATTACAAGCACATTTTAATATTTCTTAGGGGAATCTATGGAATCACATAGAAAAGTATTTTTATAATGTCCCAATAGCGCCACAGTTTATAAAATGTGTAAGGTTAGTTCTAAACATTGATTATATAATGTCTAAATTTATAACATATTGTGAGTTTTGATTAAAATTATTATCTGTAGTTTTCAGTAAAACGCAATTTGAGATGGTGGAAAAATATAACGTCAGCAAATGCTGTATAAATTCGGAATTTTCAGTATTTTAATTCGGTCATTTCTTTATTTGTATTCGCATATAAGTTGTCGAAAAATTAGTATATAGGTAATGCAGTAAATTTCATATTTTGAGTATGCTCATATTTTAATTTTAATCGGAGCGTTTATTACTATACCAGTAATAATTAATAACTTCTGGCCCTTAGGTTGAATGAACTTTTAACCTTTATAGGCAACAATCCAGTTACTTCCCAGACTCGAATTTGAATTGAAAACTTTGGAAACGATAGCGAGACCAAAGTGGTCCCTATAATAAGGTCAATGACCCGACCAGACCTTATTGCAGACAATATCATAATACAGACCGTTGCGCACTAATAAAATTACTCTTGCTTTCCTATTCTGTGGCGTCTTATAACGGAAGCCTGCTCGCAAGGGGAATGCGAATAATACAATATTGCCTGGAGAACGTTTGACCTGCGATAAATATCGCCATTACCCTTCCCTCTCGCACTAATCACGCACCTATGGCCCTGTCTCTGTTCCCCGCACACCTTATCCCGATGCCTAATGGAGAGGAATGTAGTGTACGAGACTCGCTTAACGACGTAAACAAGTGTTGACAGTTGGACTCTCTCGAGTCCTTCGAATGTTTTATTTTTTCTCGATGCATTAAAGGATTTATTTTGTATCGCGAAACCCTTTGAGACCTACGTGTCTATTAAGCCAGCAGTGAAATAAAAATGTTCGATGATATCGATTTTGTAGCGGAATTTTAATGGATAAAAGTTTGTATAGAAAATCCTTCAAAGAAAATACAAAGTCGGGTAGAACGGCCACAGAATGTGGAAGTTATGCAAAGAGCGAGATTGAAACTACGGTAGTTTGTGTTTTAGAACAATTAGCTTTATTTCGCTGAACAATGTTCCTGTTTAAAACAAAGAGCTCGCGTAATTTGTTTCGGTTGCGTTGCTTTCGAGTTTGTTTTATCATCGTGTCAGTACGTAACCGGAAACTTCCTGCCCATGACTGTTGCTAAGGACTGTGGATGTTCATATCGTCATAATCACCACACTTAGCAAGAAAACTGGCAAAACTATTTTTCTGGCTGTAACAGAACGGAGCAGATTACTGTTGAACTGTCCTATACAAACATCATAAAAAAAACTATTTATTAACGCCTATAAGCTTCCAAATAGGTAATCGTAACGCGATCGCATAACTAGCAACGTATCATAACAAACTCAAGTCCCAGATGTTATTATTCACGCAAACCTTTTATATTACAAGTAGGTATCTCCATATCGGTATATTATTGCGGCCCAAAAGTATGTATCGTCCTGACCTTTCCAGATCAGTCGTACGCGACCTCTATTTGTGATTCTGATTGAATATCAAAACTTTCCATGTACTTCTATTGGACGAACATTGACATTCCATTCTGATATTATGCGGATGCGTCTTTTTACTATATCTGCGTTATTTAAAGATCTCCGCTCCCTTATTAATTATGCTCTCCAGAAATTCATACAAAATTGCGTTGAATAAATCATTGAAGAATTGCCAACAGTCTGTATTCTGCCAAAACTTGTAGCTGTGAATGTAACTTCAATCAATGTGTCAGTATATTTTTTGTGGCCTACGTTGTGTCCAGAGAAATGTAATATCTATGGTCCTACTGTTGGCAAATGCCACCCCTTTTTCTTCTAAACTTCCCTGTCCTTCCTAGCCCTGCAAACATTGTCTGATCTTCACACCACCTTCACCGTTGTCTACCTCGGAGGTAATGTACCTCAGTGAAGGACGATCTTTGCCCATCTCTCCGAGTGTATTCGCGCGACGTGGCCGGCCCTCCCACTTCAGCCTGGCTGTTTTTCTCCAACATCCGCTACTTGAGTTATGGAGCGCAGAGTTGTGTTTCTAACTCGATTTGTCTACGCTTGACACCTACATATGATGCGCTCCATTGCCCATTACCAAATTATGAGTTTGGACTTCTGTTGTTCAGTAAGCACATTGTGCGCCCTATAAGTTAAGACGGGCAGGATTAATTAAATCCATGAGTTTTTGTTTCAGTGTTATAGGAAAACTACTTTCGATATGTTCTCTAATGGCCCTATAGATCTTCCAAGCATTTTGGACTCGTCTTTCAACTTCCTTGTTTTGTCTATTCGTGAAAGACACTCAAGCCAAGTATCATGCGAGGATCTTCATCTCGTAATGGTATAAACAGAACTACGGCACTGTTAAAAATTCTACATATTTTTGTAACTTTTCGTTCCTGACACCTTTCGCACCTCAAAACAGCCTGAAAAATAGCCTAGCACGACGTAGAAATGCCACAAAGGAGGCGCTGTAGCCTACTGTATGACGTCAGACAAGCACCTGATACTGACGTGTGACGTCAGCACAAAGAACGTTACAATTTGCAGTTTTTCCGAAGCCCCTACGCGCTTTGTAGGAGCTCGAGGTTTATCCGGACTTATTTGCGATCTGATCCGTGTTGTTGATCATTTTTGTTGGTAAAAGTTTCGTTTATTCGGGTAATGTTGGTACAGGTAATGTATGCAGGGAAACATGGTTGGTTTATGTTCAGGGATGATGTGAGGTAAAAGGGTAGGTTAGCCGTAACCCGTACCGTTGCTACAGGAAAAAGGAACATATTTATTTTAGCAATGAGAGTAAAACGAACAAAACTCCTAAAGTTTTAATATATGGAAAATAACATAGGTAGGTATACATAAGTTCTAGGCACTCCACAATCTTTATACCTTACTTGTTAAGATTAAAACGGTACGCAATAAACGTAGAGGCTGTAAGTACAATTATATCCCCCTTGAGTCAACTTTACGACATACAGATAACCGGATGATAAGCTCCACGTTTTTATATACTGAAACAATTTAATACGCGAGGAAAATATGGAGAACTAACGTTAAGCGCTGCGACTCGTTGCAAAGTAATTGAGTTGGAATAAAATCTTAAACGCTTTGAATAAAAGGAAAATAAATGCGTCGCGGCGGAGCGGCTGTGCGGTGCGGCGGTGCGGCGGTGCGGTGGCGTCGTGGAGAGACGACAAACTTGTTAGTGAGCGGATTATTTCGCTTGTTATTGTTATAAAGCTGGAAATAATAGCAAGATTGATGTATAAATATATTGTGGGCTTTGTTGATTAAGACGTTGCTTTAGATGGCATTATTAGATGTTGTTTTACATTCCTGTCATGTGTGTGTTCTGTGAGTGTCGTGTACGTCAATTAATGGATATGATAGGTCTTTAAAACAATACTCTTCTTTAAGGTACCTACTGACGATACTCTCAAAGTTGTTACAGCTGCTACAAAACTCATGGTCAACCAAGGATTTACGGCAGTTGTTTTGATCAAAATCAATATGATAATGATAAGTTGTACATTCCTAATTGTCTTCGATTCTTCCATTAAAATATGTAGAACCACGTGCAATAGTTACAACAAAAACAATGCATTATCTTGATAATCCAATTCAATATCTGTAAAGCTATGGTTCCGTTTCTCAAATAAATGAAACCGATACAATACTGAATAGGACCTGCTACGCTCATATCGAATTATATCAGACAGTAATTTGTAAAGGTAATCGCAAAATATACCGACGGGTCCTTCGTTACAATGCAAAAGTCTGTAGCAAATTCATTCTCAGAACGCCACATGATTTACCCCTACACGGATGTCCACATCTACCTGAAACATTAAGTTAGTAGGTCTACAGTTTGTAAATTTATTTATTTAGGTAAGTACCTATTTATACACCAACTAAATACTTACACAGCATTAATCTAAAATCTTTGTCTTAATTAAAGATCTCGGCCGCGACTGAAGAGTTGTAGGTATAGGTCGTAGCTCATAGGTTCAAACTTTGTGTAAATTAATTCATCAGTCATCAACTCATCACGTTGGCGTCAGTCGGTGCGTTGTGTGATGTGTTTTAAGCCTATTTTCATATTGCATTAGCTAATTGCGTATGAATACGATACTGATTGTAAGCCTAGCCGCCAGCAGGGCAGTAAAGTCAGAAGCATTGACTATTGCTTCATTAAGGTCTTGTCACTCATTTCCTTCGTTTTTAACCGACTTCAAAAAGGAGGAGGTTCTCAATTCGTCGGAACCTTTTTTTTTTCTTTATGTATGTTCCCTGATTACTCGAAGACGGCTGGACCGACTCCAAAAATTCTTTGTTTGTTTGAAAGGGTATACTCTCGAGGTGGTCCCATTATTATCAAGTTGGAATCTGATGAGAGGATCTCATGGAAATCGAGGGAAACCCTCAAATTTTATAGGCAAAGCTATAGCGATTTGGGTATTTTTTAAAGTACCTAACTTGAGCATTTGCTCTCGGAAATCATCATTTGGTAAAGTGAAGCTGATGATGAAGACCACAGATGGCCATCGGAACTACTCAATGACAAATATTTCACGGGTTGCGATTCGATTACTTTAATATGGTTGCTAAGCAATTTATGCTCGTTACAATGCGTATGGTGAT
The DNA here is from genome assembly GCA_916614155.1 of Mesoligia furuncula. NCBI lineage: Eukaryota > Metazoa > Arthropoda > Insecta > Lepidoptera > Noctuidae > Mesoligia > Mesoligia furuncula. Next base: position 29,473,819 of record OU744804.1, read on the forward strand.
GTGGAGCTGATGGTGACTTCTCAATCAGCTCCAATTCTCCTGGTTCTTACTAGGAGAACTCCTCAACAATTAACTTCCCTGCACCGGGAAAAGCAATATTTTGTAAAAGGTGATGAGCAGTTGACATTAGGCTATTGTAACTTAGATAAATTTCAAACTGACCCACTAAAAAGTGAAAAATGAAAACTTTTTTACAAAAAAAAACAACCGCCTTCCAAAAAACACTATAAAGTGAAAAATAATTTTAATTTCGGAAGTCTGTGGCAAAAAACTAAAATACAAATCCGAAGACCGACCGACCGTCTTCCGAAATTAAAATTGTTTTTCACTTTATAGTGTTTTTTGGAAGTCGGTTGTGTTTTTTTGTAAAAAAGTTTTTTCACTTTTATGAAGCCTATGTTAATTTCAGATTTGAATTTGGTAGAATATTATGATGCGTACCAGTGGAAAATATGTTATTTTAGAGGAGATAACATTACATGCAATCCTATTTTATTTTATTTTTTTGACTAAAACCCACCAGTGTTCCTACCTTTGCCCTTTATGTTCCGGGCCAGCGGTAACCCTTTCGGACAATCCCGCTGAAACATTACATGCTTGATTTTTATTATGGCAACATAATAATAATATACTTAAGATAACATCCCTATTTCTATAAATCATGAACAAAAATATGACCAAGAAATCAGCCAGATGTTCGATAAAGATGACCGTTTACTCCGTTATGTACCTCTACAAAAGCTTCTTTAAATATTCCCCATGCTATGTCAGCTTTCTACAGAAATTGTCCTTTTGTACAGAAAACATCCAAATCTGACGGCGCATGATAGGAAAATAAATACCAACCGGGTGTTGTGGACAGGCGATGTTCAACGTTTTCCAACTATGCACACAATGATCGTCCGTCAAGCAAACAGTGAGAACAAACGAACACAGAGATGTAGTGTCAACACACAGAGTTGTGCCGGCTGTTGTGATGTAGTTGTAATGCAGTGTGCATTGGACGTCATTTCGAATGAATAATTGGACTCATTTGGAAGTCGATAAATCTGTTCGGTTTTAAATTGTGACTGCTGTTCCGAGTCGCAGTTACTGAAATGTGGTTCCAAAGTTTTCTGTTTCGGGAAAATAAAGCTGGTGAATTCCCTATTTTTTTCACGGTAATAAAAGCAGCAAATTAGAGTTTAGGATTGTTAACATTTTCTATGTTAGTTTAATTGATAGTGACTCACTAAAGAGAAATCGATGATTTGAGAATTTTGTATGTTCAAAGATAAAAGCCACTTTATTAGAATCTTGTAAACTTTTCAAACATAATAAAATAATAGATATAAAACGTTACTTACATAATTAATATCCTGAAAGATCTTTCTAAGAAGCTTGAGACTACAATATAACTTAGTGGAATACCTCCACAGTCGGCACTGACAGAGTCTCACAATGGAAATCCTCTGACGTTTGATTCAAACACTAATCTTCTTTATGCGTTTCCAATTTCAAGGTACATTCTTTAGGAATGATAAGAAAAGGCTTGAGCTATATAAACAAACAAAGTATCGATAATGTTTTAAAGACGTTTTAGAAATATAAGTAGTCACACTTAGTAATAGAGCCTTAGAAACTACTTTTAAGAAATAGGTAAAGCATTTACACGCTTTTGGTAATTAAAACTTATAATAACTAGTATTCCCAACGTTACAAGTACATAATGTTGTGTAACATTCATGGAAATTCGAAACAAAGTCAACTAAAACAAAAGTATCTTTAAACTCAAAACAAACACCAACAAAACGCCACTATTTTCGTCCTGAAGCACCCATGTGGAAGCTGTGACAGCCGTCTTATGTCCCGGCGACAAATCTTACGATATCTCCGAGCTTGGCACGTTAAAACTTTGCGCTTCACATACAATGGCGGACATTTATTATTTAGGATCAGCACCGATAATCAGTGCCATTACCCGATTTCTTTCACTGGGGTGCCGCCCTCGATTTACTCACCTACAACAACTTTGTAACACCCTTATTCCTGTGCAAACAAAGTTCAATTTAGTTTGCTACTTAACGTTTTACAAAGTTATCCTTAGCTTTCATAGTTATTCTTTTTCTATTGCCATAGGGTTCATGTTTGTTTGTATAGGGCGTATAAGTAAGTTGGTGTATACTTTTATCATGACGTGTAAAGGTGGCCGGACGCATCGGTCCCTGGGAGCCAACGCATCTGGCGTTGAAATTCGCTTGATATATTGTTTCATGTTCGCACCCGCTTGTAATGCTTGTCAGAGATGGGACAGACGGTGGCGGCGACATATTTTTGGAAAAAAAAAAATTTGTAGGTTACTTATATTCGAGACTTTTAGGTTAAATGCAGAGTGTAAAAAATCGTTAGACGTTTGAAATAAAGACTGGGAAATTTATGAATTCTGTGATGTCGGTCAACTTTAAACTGGGACATTGGGAACATAAACACTCAAAAAACAAAACCTGAACAATGACTCTAACACAAAATTAAATTCCAACAATCCAGTTCTATTCAAAAAGCCCAACTATAAAAACATCATCCAAAATAAATATAACAATTTGAATGCAAAACAAGGTCATAATATCGATACAGCGGCCGGTCGCACTGTCCACAATGTGTCACAACCCTAGCTCGGGGCGGGGGCGAGTAAATATGAAAACTCAACGAGTTGTTTGTAAAAAATAAAACAATAAAACCGTGTTATAGGGATTTGGATTTATTTCGCACAATTTTCCTAATATTGGGTGACTTGTTTATGGCTTGTTGCGATGGTTCAGCGGTGCGAGTTCTTGGAAGTGGGTTTTTATTGAATTTGACCTAATAATAAGATTTTATTGAGGGTTCTCAGTTTTTATTTTTTACCTGTCTTCGCTGCACTTGAGTTTTTGTATAATAGCAGTTAGATTTTTATCTCTCGTGTTTTCTTTCATTCGATCCAGCACTTTGCTACGGAAGAACCTAGGCTTCTTACATGTCTAATAATATATTATATTCATCAGACATAGTTCAAATCAACAGGTTTTATGACCACATTGGCGAACTTAGTAATCCAACAGAACTAAAACTATGTTAGTTAGCTGTAGAGTGTCGGTAGATTCGTTTTAGAAGTTTTCCCTTACGTAATGCCGCGGTCATTTCTTACAATCCCATGGTTAGCTATGGGGTAATCTATTCGCAGCCCAAACCGAATGATGACTTGCTCAAATATATTCAAAGGAGTCCATCTTGCCACTCGGCAGATTGTTCTCTAGATAGGTTTTACTCACGCTTTTAGGTGATGGTATGCTGGCAATCTGTCACTGTGATAGGATGCTGGCAATCTGTCACTGTGATAGGATGCTGTCAATGTGATAGTATGCTGGCAATCTGTCACTGTGATAGGATGCTGGCATGCTGTCACTGTGATAGGATGCTGGCAATCTGTCACTATACTCAATACTCAATATCTGATACTGATATCTCAATACTGTGATAGGATGCTGTCACTGTGATAGAATGCTGGCAATCTGTCACTGTGATAGGATGCTGGCAATCTGTCACTGTGATAGGATGCTGGCAATGTGTCACTGTGATAGGATGCTGGCAATCTGTCCCTGTGATAGGATACTGGCAATCTGTCACTGTGATAGGATACTGTCACTGTGATAGTATGCTGGCAATCTGTCACTGTGATAGTATGCTGGCAATATGTCACTGTGATAGGATGCTGGCAATCTGTTACTGTGATGGATGCTGTCACTGTGATAGTGTGCTGGTAATCTGTCACTGTGATAGGATGCTGGCATGCTGTCACTGTTATAGTATGCTGGCAATCTGTCACTGTGATAGGATGCTGGCAATCTGTCACTGTGATAGGTTGCTGGCAATCTGTCATTGTGGTAGGATGCTGGCAGTCTGTCACGACAATCTGTCACTGTGATAGGATGCTGGCAGTCTGTCACGGCAATCTGTCACTGTGATAGGTTGCTGGCAATCTGTCACTGTGGTAGGATGCTGGCAATCTGTCACTGTGGCACATAAATTGTTTCACTGCCATTTTTACACCCAGTGCCTGGTTTATTGCTATCGATGTCGATATTTTGATTACGTGATTAGAAGAGTCCTTCATATCTAAAGGTATGTCTGTATTGATAGGATCTGCGAGGATTGCTGTTGAATTTGGATAGTTGGATAAATGTTTTAAAAGGGTTAAACTTCTTATTATTTACCTATCTGTCTACCGTAAAGGTCTAGGTATCATAATCTTACGGAAGGCGTGGACTGCACGTAGAGATTCCTCCACACTTTAGATCTGTAGACCATTTTTTATTCTATCAAGTCCTTGGTACTTGTTGACAGGTCTGCGCTGTCCTCCCATACCTACTGTAATCTGGAAACATTGTAAAAGCCAATTATTTTTAAAAAGAGTAACCGTGGAGTTTCTTGCCGATTCTTCTCCATAGGAAACGGCCAATTGGAACCGTGCACCTAGCTTCTGACGTTTCATAAGTGCCCATGTTGGTTTATGTGAAATAAAACATTTTGATTTTGATTTTGATTACCGTTACCAGGTCATATCACATCCACATCATATCATGCCAAGTCATCCGTGTGAATTTTGCCTTCGATAGTATTTCGGAATCCTGAAATACAAAGCATAATAACGCCTACAATTTGGATTCGGGAATCTATTGTGAGCTCCAAACGTCTATAATGCAAGCAAACAGCTTGAAACGGCTCGGCCTGTTTATTCAAACAAGCGGCACATACATTGTTTGAGACGAGTCCAAACGTATCGATTTGCGAGTGCGATTAGATCGCTCGTATCGACTGACCTAATCGATGTAGGACGAGCACTGGCCCGAATACGAATCACTTTTAATAGTGGACCGCTTTTTATTATTTTAGCTTAAATTGCTTGTTATTTTTTAGTATTGTTGGTACTTGTTCTTGAGATTTTTTGTTGATGGTGCTATTTAAAAAGTTGGAAGTATTTGTAATAACATCATCATCATCATCACGCGTTATTATGTTATTATTTTCCATTAGAATGATATTCCTAGTGGTTTTCTACTCTGCATAACTTCTATTTTATTTAATGATCAATTCTTAGTTTGTAATTCTGTTAAAACCATAGAATACAATCATTCGTTTAATTCCGTCGTCGTGTAAAGTGAAGAGCAAATCGAGCGAATCGACTGACAAGCCAAAATATTAATTTAAACAAAAAAAAAAAGGAATAAAGTATTCGATGAGATAACTAGTTGGAATTTTCCGTCCAATTTGTTCCATGATAAAACTAAGAATGTTATATTAAAGTAGAATAACAGGAGGCGACAATGTAGGCCATTGAAACAAGACCTAAGGGCGATCTAAATAGGTCAACTTTTTGTTGTGATGTTCGACCAGCAGAACACTATTAGTATTCATGTAGGATAGCGCTGGGACTGATTTACAATTACTGGACCTTGTTTTGGGAAAGATGTTTATTACTAGCTTTTGCTACGCGCGTGATGTTCGATAATTAGACGAGGACGTACTACCGAGATCACGGATATACCGGGATAAATAGCAAATGTACATGGTCTTCATGTGTGCCAAATTTCATTGAAATCTGCAACTTAATTGCGTAACACAGTATCCATCTCAATTTTAGTCACTTTGAAGGATATTACTAATCCATTGCTTCTTGGGTTCGAAAAAATTGTCTGCTGAACAATGTAAATAACGCAATGAATGTTGTTGAATTGTCAAAATGAAAGCTATTCTTACTATCAGTGTGTTACGCAATTACCCCGCCGTTTAACCATTAAGGCGTGAAAAGCTAACAGACTGGCAGACAAAGATACTTTCGCATTTATAATATTTTTATTTATTTATTTATTAATACCCAACTCATATTTACAGTCTGCACCACACATGCAAATTTTCGGTCAGAACTAGTAAGTATGTAGTTACACATACAGTCATAAATATTTATACATCATAATTTTGCTACCGTGTTCTACCAACATATTAGATGCCTTTGGCCGTTGACTGAACAACATTAATTTTGTTTTGTCAATGTTTATTCTAAGATTATTATTATCTAGCCATGTTACTATTGATTGGAGAGTTTTGTTAATTACATGTTCTAATTGTAATTCGTTAGTGTTATTAATAGTTACGGTGCTGTCGTCGGCAAATAGTGACATATGATGAATTGTTACCTTTGGTAAATCATTGATATAAATTAAAAATAACGGGGGACCTAGCACGCTCCCCTGTGATACACCATACTTAATTGATCGTTTATTTGATCGAAATATTAATTCGGTTTTTGTCTTTGGATCTATCTTCGAGAGTTCCACATGATTCCTATTCACATTGATTCCTATTTATTAAATATGATTCTATCAATTTTAATATGGTTCCTCGAATTCAATAAGCTTCTAACTTCTCAAGCAAAATTTTATGGTCCACGTAGTCGAAGGCTTGGGTCATATCGCAATATACAGAACACACGGGTATTCTGCTGTCAACATTTGTGATGACTTTATTCAGGGAATCGTATACAGCCGTGTTAATGGTTTTATTTTTTCTGAAACCTTTTTGTTCCTCAGTTAAAATGATATATTTTTCAAAAAAATTGTAAAGTTGTTCGTATAATTATTATATTTCTCAAAGACTTTTGAAGAAATTGGTATGAGCGCAATCGGTCTATAACACTCCATGTTTTCCCTATTGTTTTTTTTTTAAAGTTGTTTAACTACAGCTGTTTTGAGATTGTGTGGAAAAATACCAGTTGTAATACACAAATTAACAATATAACTTATATGGACACTAATATAATCAGAAACATATTTAATGATTTTCGTCGAAATACCATCGTGTCCTACGCTATTGGTATTTTTGAGGGATTTAATTATATTCTGTACGTCATCGGAAGTGCTAGGTGCCATAAACATAGAATTATTTAATATTGGAATATTTGATGTTACTTGAATGCCATCACGAGTTATAGGCTTAATTTTATCAATGAAAAATCATTTAATGCTTTTGCTATATGTAGCGGATGCGTTTCTGTTTTATTTCCAATTTCAATACTTGCGATACAACTCTTTGGCAGATTTACTTTAGCTTGATTTATAATTCCCCAGGTTGTTTTCGACTTGTTTATGGATGTTTTAATTTTGTATGCATTTTGCGCGCGCTGTGTAAGTTTAATAATGTTCTTATATCTGGTAGCGTAATTTTTAGATTCTTTTTTAGTAGTCATTTGTTTTGAACCTGTATCGCCACAATAATTGCCTCTTTTTTCTACTACATGCACTAATGCCACGCGATACCCATTGAGGTTTTTTGTATGTTTTTATTGTAACTTTTCTAAGCGGAAAGCAAAGGTCATAAAACAACGAAAAGGTCTCTATGAACAAGTTATAAGCTACATCGGGGTCGTTAGTTTCGTAGATTTCAGAGAAGGAAATATTATGTAAACAATCTTTGAACTTTTTATGTTGTCATTACTATAATCACGTCGTTTTATATACCAGTGATCTAGTAAACAGATACGTTTGATAGGACATCTTAATATTTGACCTGTGTGGTCAGACAAAGCAAAATCTATTACGTCTGATTTGCATTTTTTATTTAGATTATGTGCAAAATTGTCGATACACGTCCTACTTTTTAATCTAGTAGGCTGCTTTATTTCTAATTTTAGATTAAAATTAAGCAAAAGACATTCAAATTCAAGTGTAATACTATTACGTTTCATAGTGTCAATATTAAAATCCATATATCTCAGCGCAACGTATCACTAATGCATTTTTTGACATGGGTCCGTTGCTACGCAATTTTCTCATATAACAACGGTGCTTACCGCGCCGCCCCATAGCGCGTACCAACTTATGGTCAGGTTGATCTTAACTAGGCGACACGCGCCACGCTTTCATGCCATATCCCTCGATATCCGTGAGCAAAATGTTGTTAATATGGATGAGCGCTAGGTACAATAGACAGGTCTTAAGGGTTATGGTACTGGTTCAGGAAACGCAGTCGGCATAATGCGAGTGATGCCATACTCGGGATCTAATGCTGGTAAGTTTGGCAGGAAATCGCTACTAAAATATTTTGAACACACATCTGCCACTTGCGTTGGCGAGTGAAGTATGGATATAGACAGCAGTTTCCATACCATTTTTTTTTTTCGTGTGGGAAATCATCAAATGACCCCTCCCGCTCTGGGTAGAGCGGAAGGGAGCGTCAGACTCTTACTGACTAAAACCCACCCATGTTCCTTCCTTAGCCCTTTATGTTCCGGGCCAGCGTTAACCCTTTCGGACAATCCCGCTGTCCAGTTGCAATACCATTAAACCACTTTTGCATTATGTTAAAGTTGCATTAGGGGTTTGTACCTATAGGTTTGATCCATGTTTAAACCCACCGTTCTAAAGATTCGAAAGATTAACTGAGCCACTGAGTCACAACTACTCAGTGTAATGTCACAATCATCTTTTCTTCTTCCTTTGACAAATTAATAATCAATTTTTTCGGAATACGCGCACTTGCCATAATCCCTCTGGCGGTTTTTACGACGTCAAAGGAACGAAGGGGAGAACTTTCCTTTGCCAAAAACATGGCAATGGATTTTATCATTAGGCTTAATAATTGCATAACAATTGCCCCAGGGTTTACCATCCCCACTGCTTGCACCCTTCATTTTACGTGAGAATATCAACAGATGCTTTCGTGAAATTAGTAAGGAAATTAAATCACTATTACATGCGAATGGAAATAATAAAATAAATTTGATGAAATGTATAATAATGTAAAAATAAAAATAAAATGAAATTTAAAAAATAAAATGTATAATAATGGTATTTTTTTCAATTATAGTAAACGAGTGTGCTAAGAAGGCAAGTAACAAATATAAAGTTTGGTCGAGGAAGATTTCTTGCAACAGTTGCAATATAGCAACTGGACCTGTGACTACGATGACCACCATTTTCATCATATCAGCTGTGAATAGGAACAAGTATTCTTTAGTGTTATGATTATGACTGCTACAATGAAAAAAGTGTGACTTATCATTATCATTGGCGAATCGAGAGCAAGGCAAAATATTAGCCACCTTCAGTGCAGGGAGAGTATGTTGAATGTTGTAGCATAATTTTGGATAATCCCCGTAAAAATCAAATCTATCTATAGAATCCCGACATCAATATTTCCCTATGTCTAACATCAATACTTCACATGTCAACATCAATACTTCCACATGACCAACATCAACACTTCCACATGTCCAATATCAATACTTCCACATATCTGACATCAATACTTCCACATGTCTAACATCAATACTTCCACATGTCCAACATCAATACTTCCACATGTCCAACATCAATACTTCCACATATCCAACATCAATACTTCCACATGTCTAACATCAATACTTCCACATGTTCAACATCAATACTTACACATGTCTAACATCAATACTTCCACATGTCCAACATCAATTGTTAAATTGTTACTATTTTAAGTGATCAGAACTCTATTAATTAAGTAATGTTTACTTTATTCTGCCTGTTATTATATAGTTCCTATTAACAACTAGTAGATCTGTTAAGTAATATGTGGATAACGTTGTGAGTAGTATATTTGTTACATCTATTATTAAGTTTTAACCTATGTTTACTTATTATTACACTACTGTTTGTTGTCCCTAAATAAATAATAATTAATCAATACTTCCACATGTCCAACATCAATACTTCCACATGTCTAACATCAATACTTCCACATGTCCAACATCAATACTTCCACATGTCTAACATCAATACTTCCACATGTTCAACATCAATACTTACACATGTCTAACATCAATACTTCCACATGTCCAACATCAATACTTACACATGTCTAACATCAATACTTCCACATGTTCAACATCAATACTTACACATGTCTAACATCAATACTTCCACATGTCCAACATCAATACTTACACATGTCTAACATCAATACTTCCACATGTCTAACCGTCTGTAGGTAGTTAGGTACCTATTCAATGTATAAATTGAATCATTTCAATATCTCTACCTATACGTATTCCAGTTACGATTTCCTTTGACATACCCTCGACACTAACGTGAAAGCTATCTCCAATAAAATCTCTTTTCTCAGAAAATACGGCTATTAAAATGTGAGATATTATATTGACGATTAGAGAGGGGCTGGCAGTTTTCGATGGTGAAGGTCAGCGTGACCTCTAGACTGTAAGGCCTTCGGTTAGGTATCGAGAGGTGCTCGCATTTAAATGTTAGGGAATTAGGGTCGATGCCAACTAGATCGTAACACCAAAAATAATATTATTGTTAGAACGAAGTTCTTTTACGGAACTTGCGGTAGGAGTTAAATTAGAGAAATCGTCACGTAACGAAAAAGCATTTTATTTATGTAATAGAAAGAGAGAGAGAGAGATAGTATTATGGTTTTCGAGGGTGCTGAAGCCGATATTGTGGTCGAAATGAAAATCCAAGAAGGCAAAATTAAAAAGAAATTCGTCATTTTAAAATTTTCGCAGCCGTCATCTTGTATTTTTATTTTGAACTTCCTTCCTGCCAGAGGTTTCCCGGACGCCACACGTTTTTTTTGTGGTTTATAATTTTTTAAACACGATCAAATAAAACTTTGTTGTTTCTGTGTTTGTCACGTTATCTTAAAAGAGCCTTCTTTTCTTTACCTAACCAATTATTATTAATGTTTGCATTTTCGCTGTTTTATATTTTATCTTTTTTCTTTATAAAAACAGACATTTTGGAGAGCTCTTTGTTTTGTTTCCTGATAGCAGCTGGAATAAGGATGAAGACGAAATTATGCGCATTAAGGAGGTTTAAACACGGAAAGTGTCGTGTTAAACTTTGTATAGTCCTGCATTAGACATGATATGACAGCAACTGCGGTGTTTACGTTGTAAAGGACCGCAGTGTAGAATAGTTTAAGGAACTTAAACAGCTTTGCTTTGTCTTGGTCTATGGCTACGAGCTTCTTCTTAAAATAAGGGTTCCTTGCATGTCAGCAATGAATGTTTCCTGAAAAAGAGACGAATACAAGGTGACAAATAAAGAAGAACATCAGCATCTATAGTTTGTTCCAAAAGTGTCTGGTGAAAATGTAAGCAAAAGGATCAGGAAACGTACCCGTGGATGCCAATTTGTAGTGAACATTCCGAATGAAATTCCTTCATTCCTTGTGAACGCCGCAGGAACTCGTTGGATGCGAGAAGCACAGAACCGATTTTGGTCGATGGATTATTCAATACAATTGAATAAAATTATTCAAACAGTATTTGTTGAAAAAGTTTTGAGTTATAAAGTTGAAACCTTGTAAAAAAGATAAATGTGTTACTGCTTGCCTATAGTGAGTGATTGAGTAATAATTTAATCTGAACAGGGGTTGTTTACAATCTTTGGAATAGACCATAGAAGCTAGTAGTAAACGAGCATAATAGACCATAGAAGCTAGTAGTAAACGAGCATAATAGACCATAGAAGCTAGTAGTAAACGAGCATAATAGACCACAGAAGCTAGTAGCAATCGAGCATAGTCAGCCTATAATGTTCCCACTGCTGGAACACGGCCTGTGTTCCAGCAGTGGGAACATTCCTCTCTGTGAGAGGGAGTGGTTTTAGGACATGCCGGGTTCCTCACAATGTTTTTCTTCACCGGTTTTCAGAGCAGTGGTTGTGAAATAATTCGATTTCGGGGGGAAGGGGTAGACCTGAACCTACAAATCATAAGTTGCGGTCTTTACCACTGAGCCAAACTAGCAATGATATAATTCGATGTTATTTTATATAAACGAATACAGTATTATTCCAATTAAGAGTTTGTTTTAGTTTTCTTGTTACTTTTCCTTTACTAAACACTTCTAAGTAGAGGAAAATTAATATTACAACATAAATCATAATATTACAATTACGTATGTATAGAAGAATATCGTTTTCCTTATGTAGGATACCTTATACTATTATATTATGATCCTGCTGGTCACGTTTTGGCGAAAGTAGGTCAAAATATTGCATCAGTAGCACTGCGGATACTTCTCGTTATGTTTTACAAATGTAGGTAATCATTATTAATAACGGTCTCCAATGTGTTACTGTTAATGTTATTGATAATAGTTAGACAGTGACAGTTTAGTTTATTCATCAATTATTGAGTACTGATAGCGCCCCGCGGTTTCAAACTCAAACTCAAACTCAAACTCAAAGCATTTATTTCAATTAAACCTTGTACAGGCACTTTTGAATTGTCAAAATTAAATAGTCTGTCAGTTAGTCAGAAAGTTGAAGCTAGTTGCCCATTCCAAAACGATTTCACCCGCGTAAGTATCGATCCCATAAGAATATCGGGATAAAAACTATCCTATGTCCATTCCCGGGACTGAACTATCTCTATACCAAATTTAATCTAAATCTGTTCAACGGTTTACGCGTGATTGAGTAACAAACATGCAAACATCTTCACAAACTTTCACATTTATAATATTAGTAGGATAGTAGGATTCAAATAAATAATCTAATTTATATTTTACTGACGTTATAATTTAAAATGTGGTTCATATGGGTTAAATAAAACTTCAAAACTCCATACATTATGACGTAATACAGTAACATTTGTTCCAACGAACCATGGCTAACAAGTTAATGTGTGCACCACAACTAACACGATAAGCGGTCATCATCCATTCAATCATACCCAGCCAGCCGAATACATGTCCTGTACCACAGACACGGAGCTAAGAATACGTAGAGTACACATTGCTTCTCTAGGGTGGCCCAAAAGTAATAATGACTTGATTCCATCAGTCAAATCAGGTCATTATTATTTTTGGGCCACCATAAAGCTGCCTTGAGTATTTCTTACTCTATGTTAGTGGTGCAGAAAATGTATTCACCGATCGTGTATTGGGGTCGCTTCAACTTACATTAGTGTTTCAGAATGTCAATTAGCTACAATTATGATATTTCTAAAGACATCTTATCTCACACGTAAGCTCTTTATTTGTTCACTACTCCGTGTCCTTTCCACGTATGTGTGTGCACGGAGATGAGACATTATGCGCCGGTAATTATTGGAGTAATTTCATCTGCGAGCGAGTGGATTGCGGCTGTCGGTAATACGCTACGGATTGATATTAAATGGAGTGTACGACTGTGTTGTTTGACGTTGTGTTTATATTATAAACACAACATCAAACAATTTCTTTTAGATTATATATGTCTATGTAGTTAGTCTATGTAGTTTTTAGGGTTCCGTTGCCAAATGGCAAAAAACGGAACCCTTATAGATTCGTCATGTCTGTCTGTCTGTCCGTCTGTCTGTCTGTCTGTCTGTCTGTCCGTCTGTCTGTCTGTCCGTCTGTCACTTTTTTCCGAAACTATAAGAACTATAATGGTGAAACTTGGTAAGTAGAGGTATTCTGTAAACTGCATTAAGATTTTCACATAAAAATAGAAAAAAAAACAATAAATTTTGGGGGTTTCCCCTACTTAGAACTGAAACTCAATTTTTTTTTTATCAAACCCATACGTGTGGGGTATCTATGGATAGGTCTTCAAAAATGATATTGAGGTGTCTAATATCATTTTTTTCTAAACTGAATAGTTTGCGCGAGAGACACTTCCAAAGTGGTAAAATGTGTTGTCCTCCCCGTAACTTCTAAAATAAGAGAATGATAAAACTAAAAAAATATATATGATGTATATTACCATGTAAACTTCCACGGAAAATTGTTTTGAACGAGATCTAGTAAGTAGTTTTTTTTAATACGTCATATATCGTAAACCGCAATTTACCTTTCATTCAATCAACTCAAATAAAAAAATAAAACATTTAATTTCATAAATATAAGCCTTATGCATAAACCCGGATGTTAGGTAGGTACGGAACCGTCGATGCGCGAGTCCGACTCGCTCTTGCCCGGTTTTAAGAAAGATGAGAAAGATAACATTTCTACGAAATGGCTAGAAACTGAATGCAGTGAGTGCTATAGAGTGCAGTTTGAGTCCAATCGTGAAAATACATATATTAAGTTCAAAGATATTGGTGAAAATCAATGTTTCTATGATAAAGGAGAAAACTTGTGCAAAAAACTATTAAAAATGCTGTTTATTTTGGTCTAATATCTACAATTAAGATAACACGTAAACAAATTCAAATACCTATCGCAAACATTAAACTTTATGAACCACTTATCTAACGTGATAGAACTTGGCGCTATCATAACGATTGCCAGGATGTCTGGCTTAAGAAATTATCCGAAGCTAATATTAGCATCGCCGGAAGCCAGCCAGGCTCTTCGTAAATCTGTCGGCTATTACCGACCCAATAAACGATTTAACTTGATTCCTTCTTTTAATATGGGTTCAAAGCTCAACTCGGCTATCAAAACACTTTATATAAGTACCTCTCAGGAGTTCCAATAAAGGGTAGAAGTGTGAAATTATTTGAGAGTAAGTAAGAATTCCTGACTCAATTAAGTTTGTAAGTAAAAGTAGGCGTTAGAGGAAGGGTCGTAAAACAATTTGTCTTCACTTTCGTTGAATTTGACACGATTGCTTCAGTTTTATGTTTTTACTGCTCTTTAGTGGTGATGGAATGGGGTCGTGCCTTAGATATAATATCGCGATGTATAGCGGCTATCAATTTTTTTTACCGAATATCGTGAATACACAATTAAATTATTAAAACTGAGTGGGTAATTACATACCTATAAATAAAATTATAGGTATACACAATCAACCATAATTTAAAAAGCTAACATAATTTAATATTCTTTGGAACTTATACAGGGTTATTCATTAACAACCTCTTAAGAGGTCATTGTACTCATCATTATGAACAACTTTTACAATGGGAGCAAACCTGAAATCGAGAAAAAAAATCAGCTGTTCCCTACATTTATGTTCGTATAACTCGTCAAAATGTAGGGAACAGCTGTTTTTTTATCGCGATTTCAGGTTTGCTCCCATAGTAAAAGTTGTTCATAATGATGAGTACAAGGACCTCTTAAGAAGTTGTTAATGTTTTACCATTAACCCTATAATTATATTTATGTCGTTGAGGTTGAAACACTAGGGCCATGGGGCCCGAGAGCCCACTTAGCCAACCGCTTGGCGATGTCTCAATATTTTGAGACATCGCCAAGCGGTTGGTCGACTCTTCACGTGACCAGAGGGCTGGCCTATTTTTTGGCCAAAGAATCAGCATTGCCATACAACGTGGCAATGCTGCCAGCCTTTTGGGCACGTTTCCTGTTGGCAGCGACGCGGACGAATTTTTTGATGCCCTTTGATTATTTCCCCTCCTTTTTATTTAGCAACCATAGAATAAAATTTCCATAATGACTGTTACAAATTACTTGCCGTGATACATACAATAAAGCCTGACCCATCCAATTTGAAACCCACTGACCTATAAAATCTACAAACATTATAGAAAAAAGAAGAAAGAAAATAAGAGGTTTTTGTTTTTAAAATAAAGCACAAAAAGAAAACAAACTTCGGGTAAAAATGCGTCACATGCGCGAAAAACGGCCTTCACTCAGGATAATGTTGTGACTCATGCACGAGACAGAGCCACAGGCTGGTTGTCAGCGACAGCCGGCGTTGACTTGATGACGCCGACCGGTGTAGCATATAAAGTAATAAAATGAGACTTATACACCTATAACTACTTTATTTAAATACACGTAAACTTATCACACTGTAATAATGGATTATTTTTTCCCTCTGTTTGTTTCAGTGTTTTAATACCCGGCGACAAGTTCACACTTCGTGCAATTTTTATAAATTTTATTTTTCACGCTTCTCCATCACATCTGACATTGACAGGATTGTCGACATCGGCAAAATTGCCATAAATAAAAGTAGAATATAACACAATTAATTAATTGTTTAGCGTTGTGATTAATGTTAGTATTTTTGTTTAACACAAAAATGCTAAAATTAATCACAACGCTAAATTAAAGTTTTGAAACGATATCACGTGCGTATGACACCACTCCATGGGAGCACCACAAAGGTATTTCGTTATTTTTACTATTTATTAAACGTTAACTTTTAAAAAGTATTTTGTTTTATTCACACACAATTTTTAATGAGTTTAATATGTATGCTAGGTACGCTTCAGTGAGTGTGAACCTTTACTAAAGTCATGGCAATTTAGGAAAAATAATCGTCCCGTCGTTATTCTAATGTATATATTTAGAAAATCACAAGGTATATGTATATTTTCATTTGTATTCTAGCTAAGTTGGCCAGTGTTTTATGAGATGCCATTTATTCGATGATTACCGTTTTACTATGAGTCTAGAAATTCCGATACCTAATGTGTGCCATTTGCGCTGAAAAATGTATAAGCCAATGTAATCCATCCCATTATTCCCATTACTTTGCGCTCAGATATTTGTGGTGGTTTTATCCACATTCAAATGTCATACAACCGCTAATCAGTTTCATCCATGTTTCATCTTTAAAGTGAATGTCTATTGTTAGACTGTTTAAAATAGGACTCTTCATAGATTTCTATTATGCACATTTGAACAAAGAAAATCTAGAAGAAAGAAGTTGTGTATTTCAAAAATGATTTCATTTGTACTGAATCCAATACATTTATTTTGATATTGTTGATCGAAGATGTTGATGCTTCTTTTAAACTTTTCTTTATTATATTAAACTAACAAAAATATTTTCAATATTAGGTACCTAAAAAACATTTTAGCTTCTAAAGAAATTGATATTGTTTAGAACAACACGTTTCGAAGGCATAAAACGAAAGCAAAGCAAAGCTTCTGAAAGGCGCCCCTTGTACGAAATAGGTTATAAAAATTGAGTTCAGTGACCAGCATGTCGATTCTGTAAAAATCTCACGGTGAAAACTTGCGTGGAGTGAGCTGTCAGTGTCATCCCACTGATGCTAGGGATTGACCAAACAAACATTTACAATCATAATCGAGATTTTAATCATATTTTATATGCTAATTCTACTAATAGATCATTTTATATTATAAACTAGTATTTTAGTTGCCAAAACATTACTATTTTAGGGGGGTTTTAAATAAAATAGCAAAACAGACTCTTTGTCAGAAACTCAATGTTGTTTTTTTTTTCTATTTTCCCTAAAATAGTCCTATTATAGCCTAAGGCGCGAGCGCGTCGCGCACGAACAGTAAATAAAATAAAACATTCACGTATATGACAGCTAGACTGATGAAAATACGCATCGACATTGTTTGTTTGTTATTATGAGCGATTGTAGATCGAGTCTAGTAAAGACTGCGACGATGTTCAGCGTTGTTTTTAACCCAAATCTATTCAATTCTAAGAGATAACCGAGTGTGTCAAGTCATCGAGTGCCTGGCTGACGGACCATAGAATTTAATCCCACCTAGATAGTTTGTGTCGAGTGATCACGCAATCTCCAATGTGATAATGATAGTGACTAACGCGCTTGCGCGTCGTGCTCACTTCACGCCAATCACAACATTAAAATGTCGTGGTTCGGGTGAAGTGCTCACTTCGCCAATGTGATAATGACAGTGACTAACGCGCTTGCGCGGCGGGCTCACCTCACGCGAATCACAACATTAAAATGTCGTGGTTCGGGTGAAGTGGTCACTTCACGAGCACGCCGCGCAAGCGCGTTATATGCAAAATTATATAAGTAATTACGCCGTGGGCGATGATGGCCTAATTCGGAATAAGAAATAATTCACGCGCAAGCGCGTTAGACGTAATTGAGTTCAGAGACAATAATTAGTTCCTATTTATTTTAACCCTTTTAGGTATTTTAATGTCTAAATCCAACCATGTTTGTACATTTTAAAAGTCAGTGTGTGCCTACATTTTGTTTTCAACAATTATCCAGATTTTGTATTAACTAGTTACAGACTACTTATTACTGTAACGCGTGCAAATATATTAATATTGTAGATAGATACCTACTTAGGTAACTCGTCGATGCCACTATTAAAAGAATATTAAGTATTTAAATACTATTACAAAATTCAACGGTTCAACTGACACTGGCTCAGCTCGCAATCAGTGTCTCCCGGAAAAATAACAAAGACGCGTATTTTTGATGCTAGTAACCCCTTAAATGAGGAAGTGGTTGTGGTGGCAACCCTACGCCGAAGTGATGTTGCCATGGGTTACGAGATTCAAGCGGTATATGGTCCGAATTGCACTGTAATCGATTACAGCGTGCGTACACCTTTAACCCAATTCTGCTGTATAGTATTTATCTATTATTCCCCGCATAATCTTACCACGCCATACGGTTGTCAAGCGTGGTATTTTGACAGTTCAAACCGGTTTCGATCATTGTGTCATAGAGAATACGTTAATAGCAGATGTCGTGATTAGGTAATTAAGGAATTGACGTGCGTGACTACAGTCGCCACCTTACCAAAGAAGAAGAAATTCGTGGTGTATACACAAATAAATACTATAATCCAACCATGAGTGAATAGGTATAGTTTTGACTCTCAGCTGCCATAGTGGTGATTTATCTAAATCGGAACGCAAATTATTTATTTGATGGCACAATTCGGAATAAAGCTATAATTCACGCGCAAGCGCGTTAGACGTAAAATTACCTATCTCAGTGAGAGCTGTGGGCGATGATGACATAATTCGGAATAAGCCGAAATCCACGCAGCGCTGAGCGCATGCGCGTTCGTTAGCCGCTGTCATTGACGAAATGACGACCATGTACAATGTACCTAATATGCCTCTTCGTATTCGAGCTTAGTGACAATAATTAGTTTCTAATAATTATTTTAATGCTTTGAGATTTTAATGTCTAAATCCACCTGTGTTTGTACATTGAAAAACTCAATTTAGTCAGCCTACATTTATGATAATATAAAAGAAATTGTGCTAAGCATGTATTCAGTGATTGGTGTACATAATGTTCGTATAAGTACGTAATACGTAAGGGCACATAGGTTTTTTTTAAATATCCCACATCTCTAGGTGAATCACAGTGCACAGGTACAAGATACAAATAGGTCACACAAATTGCATTAAAATTCTTCATGTATATTATGTTTGGGCTGTCTAATTTTAGTTTTCCTGTATCCTGTTTTATACACTGTCTACGTTTCTCAGCCAACTCTCCTGTCACAGGTCTGCTGGAAGAAATGACTAAATAAATGATGAAAGCAGTATCCTTACGTAGTTTACTTTATTATGTGTTAAGTGTGTACATAAATAAATAAATATTATTTATTAATTGCATTACAAAAAACAAAAATTGCTAATATATTTTTCTACTGAGCCTGCTGCTTCCCGAGGTTCAACTTCTTAATGCAGGGAACGGAGGGACATTGGATGTGTGTCAGCTCCACCCCCACTGCAACTAGCTGGAAATAATGGTAAGCATTTGTTACTAATTGCTTGATTTATTTAATTCCTACACATCTGCAGCTAATGTAGTATAAGTACAGTGGTATGATTTATTTAGAGCAGCGTTTGATCCAATAAGATCGATCACATGGGCCAACATTATTACTATAATTAGAGTACAATGAGTTGCAATATTTCTTAATTCCATGCTCCGTGCCTGTCCGTATCCCAATTTATTTGTTGTGTATTGTGTTTGTCGAAAACAGTGTGTGAAATATTGAATACTTACCTCAGACAATCATGTATGACTGAAAGTGATGTGTTCAGATCAAGTAGAGGCAGTGTTCTTTTACTGTCTTAAGTACCTTTAATGTCTTAGCAACTGCAGGGTCGGCTAGGCTCATCTGCTGAAAGGTAGAACATATCAAATTAATAAAATTCACTTGCTTTTGTGTGCCTATACATTTTTCAAAGTTATCCTATATTGTCCCATAGGTGGGCAAAGTTCTCTCCCCCCCAAACATTTCCAGTTTTCCTTATGTGGTGACTAGTGCTTTCACCGGCCAATTGGTCAGGAACGTGTCGGTGACAAAGGGTGCCTGATGACGGGCGTCGTCACAAAAGACGTATGGGCCAGGATCGTCACACAGCCCATACGTCTTTTACATTATTATTATCATCACCAAGTTAATTAAGTAGGTACTGTTTTGGCATACCTGACAGAACACCAAACGTCCTTGCAAAGCTAACCACCAGACTGATCATCTACTTCATAAAATTATTATTATGAACATAGGATTTGTGTAATGGAATTCATTATTAGAAAAACTTTCACCAGTAGGTATATGCCAGCATTATGTCTTATTACTATCACATCCACGATTGAACTGACAAACTAATTCAAAGTAGGTACTAAGTTAAAACTTTCATTTGTTTATTTACAATTATTTATTTTTAAACTAGTTATGCGTGCTGAATCGACACATTGTACTTATAACACCGTCTCGCTTTGTGTGACCCACACTGAACACCATTCACGGTAGAGTCGCAGGATGTTATGACTAGCCCCGGCGACAATAGAGATAAGGACCTAATATTAAGAACAAAGAAGAACTGTGTATCCTGTATTCGATTTAGGTTAAGCTTTGGCAGTCTACATTAAACCGTCTTCACGACTGGACTCATTTGTTTCTTTTAAAAAACCTTCGGCAGTGCCTCCGGTAGTTAACTGGCGCAGCCGGTAGGATATCCGCTGTCTAAACGCTGTGTTCGAACACACAAAAATAGGTGTCGCGCGCGGCTCGCGGGTATCCTCGAACCAAAGAAATAAGTTATAACTCATCTGGCGCCGAAGGTTCCTGTCCACGGCACGAGCAGCTCTACGGGTAGGCATGGGATCGAGCAGACTGTAAGTAGACCTTTTTACTGTCCTGTCCCGTCCTTGTTATTTCCTGTGTTGCTCCTGTAGGACTTAATCGCGTAACTTTTGAACTAACATCGTTGAAAGTTATTTGACTTCTGCACAAAAATTGGCAGTCTATTTTTAAGTTGTAGTATTAGGACTTAATTGCGTAACTTTTAAACTCACATCGTTGAAAGTTATTTGACTTCTGCACGAAGATTGGCAGGCCTAGTTTTAAGCTATAAGTATTTTATATTAGTTATAACTGTTTAAGTATATTAATTTGATTAAATTGTTCACAAATTGGTTAATAAAAATGCAGAATCAAATTGGAGAAGCTTTCCAAATGATCCCTAAAGATATTTTAAGTTTAGTTCCCAAGTTTGATGGTGACAAAAATATTTTAAACTTGTTTATAAAGAAAAGTGAATATATTTTAAGAAACTTTAACGGCCCCAATAATGCTGTTCAATCAACTTATAATTTTCACGCTATCACAAGTAGATTGTGTGGTAGAGCAGCGGCTTTATTAAGTGAAAGGGAGGATATAATTACATGGGACCAGCTAAAATCTATTTTCATTCAACATTTCGGTGACCCCAGATCAGAGGACTGTGTGGCTATTGAGCTAGAAAATTTAAAAATTAAACCTAATGAAACCTATTTGGAATTCTGTAACCGAATCCAACAAATACGCAGCACTCTGTTCTCCAAGGTCAATTTGCTTGCTAGTGAAGAAATAAAAGCTGCAAAAATGGTCATTTACAATAACTTGGCTCATAACGTGTTTTTATATAATCTGTCAGAGGATTTAATTAGAATTGTAAGACTCAGAAACTGTACAAGCTTGGAAAGTGCGCTCAGTGTCGTCATGGAAGAGGTCAATTTTAAATTCCAATATAACGCAAAAAATAAACATAATACAAAATCAGCCCCGCATCCTTCAACTACTAATAATAACTTCCCAGGTTTTAAATTCCAGCCTCCAATAAAACCTAATGCTCCAGTTTTAAATAATTTCGGTTATCCGGCTAACCAAAACTACAAATTTGGAGTTTCACCCCAAAATAATTTTAGGTCTGGTTTCAATAACAGTGACTATAGATTTGGTGTACCAAACCAAACTCACTTCCAACCGGATATGCAACAGACTCAAGGTTATAAATCAGTGTACATTTCAGGCAATCCGCAGAACCAGAACGATTTTAAATTTGGTATTGTACCTCAACAAGGATTTAGACCTCAATTTAATAACGCACAGGGTAGACCCAATTTTAATCCACCAAACCAGCAATTCAAATTTGGTATACCGCCACAACATCAACCACAGCGTAATTTACCCCAGTCACAAGACACTGATGTTTCTATGCAAACTGCCCGTCCCCTTAGAAACAACATTAGTACAAACAACTCTGATAATGCCAATTTGTTTTACACGAATAATAATGAAACACACATATTCCAAGACCAGGATTTTCAGCCTGATAACGCAGACTGTCAAAATCATTTACGATTTACAGAAATTCACAGCCACACCGCCTATGACAATAATTCCTACTCAGAAAAGGTGGAGCCTGTTTCCAACTTGCCTACAAATCAAGAAGGATTTTTAATTTTTCCTAGTAGCCTCGGAAAACGATCACCCGAAGCAATACATTTAAATTGCAATAGTACAAACCCATTACCACACATTTACATTCCGGAAATTGATGCCCGCCTAATGATTGACACCGGAAGTACAGGAAGTTTTATTAGTCCAGGCAAAGTTGATCAATACTTTTCTGCCCATAAATTTATCGAACCGTTTGAAGTTATTAGCACACATGCACGTAGCTCACATGATCAAGTTATATACATACCCTTACTGGAAACATTCAAAAGTTCCCTTAAACACAAGTTTTATGTTTACGATGTCGATAGACGATATGACGGATTAATTGGTTCTGATCTCTTAAAAATGTTAGATGCAACAATAGATATGAAGACTCAAATTTTACGAACACGAGAGACAGAAATACCTATAGTGTACAGCTTCACATGTGAAATCACTTTAGACCCCCGAACCGAAACGCTAGTGAATGTACCAACTGATCTTGATAATAGTGATGCAATCATTGACTTAAAAAAATCCGGTAATGACCTGTCTCGTATAAAATTAAAGGTACTTACCAATGAAGATAATAACACATCCTTACAGGGTAATGAAGGTGATACTGAAACACCTGGCAGTACAATAGCAACATTAGACTCTTCAGAAAGGTTAACCACCCCATCACCTTCTGACATTAACTCATCCTATCTAGTTCGATCATCTTCATTTAGCACCCTCACAGCAGGTTCATTACCTGAAACAATACACTCAGCACAAGATATCCATACAGACGTCGTCCCCATCCTAGATAAAGCTGTAGACACGAAGCCCCATCAAGTTCTTGTTTTTACCTGTAACAGAAATCAAATATCAGTACAGGATATATCTCGTGATAATAAAAAAAAAATTGAGATACCTGTAGATAATCCCGACCTAGTAAAGCAATTTTATCTAAAATACATAAAACCTAAAATAAAATATTTCTTCTATTTTGAGGTTCGAATACACCGTAATCAGTTTACAGACACTGTATTCATAAAAGGAGTGAACATTAGACGAAGTAAAGACAAACCTCGTTTCCAAAAAGCACAAGTATCGGGTGAAATCGTTAGGAACATTTGTCCTGTCAGAATAAATAATCGTGACACAAAAGTGACACTTAAGGACATTAAACGACCTCCGCAGGTTCCTCCTCGTGCTCCTGGCCCTGACCATCAGGATACACACCCTTCAATTTCAAGGGATCGATAAGAATCCTGGTGTATTGATGCTGAAGCAAGGTCAAGCTAGCCTAAGTTATAATAAGTGGACTATTATTAAGGTTTTAGATTTAAGTTTGATTCATGAGGACTTAGAATTTAATATTAAAAGATACGTTATGAACAAGTAGCATTAAAACAAAATTTAAGCAGTTAGCCCCATCGATGAGAATCAAATGTGGAATTCTAAATCCTCTAGGATCTATTTTTAAGATTATTACCGGTAACCTAGACAATGACGACGATACAATAAACGTGAATACCTACAAAGTTATGTATAAACTAGTTAAACTGGAACAGTGTATTGAAATAAAAGCAAAATCGAAAGGAAGTCAAATAACGTTCATTTTAGAAATACCTATAATTAAAGATGAAATATATATTTTTACCCACTAGAGAGCAATCCTAATACCTATTACAGATCATTTTAACCAGACCACAATCAATATTCCCAAATACCCCTACCTCTAAGTAAAAGGGTCCGAAGTAGTCTCGCTCTCCCAGGCTTGCAAAGAACTCCACGAGGCGAAGTTCCTGTGCTGCAAGGACGAGTCCCAGCTGCCAATGGAAGATACCTGAATAACCGCATTAATGAAATTCTCTCATAACACGAGCTCCAGCAATCCTGTACCAGTTGAAATTCACACTCTCAAGATAGAACCTGTGAGGAAAAGGCGTTGGATTATCTATAGTAAAGCCAAAAGCATACTATCAGAAATCTGCAATAGCGAGATAACGAAAGAAAAATAAAAGGTACTTATTCTCACCTTGGATGTCAAAATCTAATCATACTGCCACAAGTACCTAATATTTGCACGAACGAAATGACCAATTGTCAATCTCCCTTTGTAACAGCCATCGAGCCACACCTACAACGAAAGACTATTACAACTTGGACACTAGTGATTAAATAAATCTGCAACGCCTAAGCAGCTTATTAAAGATTAGTAAAAGTGAGTGAAAAGTTCATAAATGTGAAAAGTGTTAGCGTCGGCACTCTAGTGTTATATATAGTTATATTCAAGTATTAGTGTATTCATAGCTCGTAAGTTCATAGCTCGTAAGAAGCTCGGAAGAGCCATAAAATATTGTTTCTGACGAAATAATCGGAGTAACAATAATCGTCCCTCCGATAATTTCGAACTTATGGGGGGAAGAGTTATGCGTGCTGAATCGACACATTGTACTTATAACACCGTCTCGCTTTGTGTGACCCACACTGAACACCATTCACGGTAGAGTCGCAGGATGTTATGACTAGCCCCGGCGACAATAGAGATAAGGACCTAATATTAAGAACAAAGAAGAACTGTGTATCCTGTATTCGATTTAGGTTAAGCTTTGGCAGTCTACATTAAACCGTCTTCACGACTGGACTCATTTGTTTCTTTTAAAAAACCTTCGGCAGTGCCTCCGGTAGTTAACTAACTGAAGACAAAAGTTTTGTTTGTATCGAAAAGTCCCATAGACAGTTGTAGAATAGCACGTTATCACCACAGATTATAAAGTTTATTTTTGTCTATCGATGAATTGCAAAAAACGTAAGAAAATTTGAATTTCGCGGGCTGCTCTTTATCGGTTCTTTGTTTCCATGATAATTTTATACACAGATTAGATAGAACGTACGGAGTTTATATAATAGAGATGATTAAAGTTAAGTGACGTTTAAAGCCTGGAATACACTAGGGGGCAAACGAAGAAACATGTTGCGGAACATGTCCCTCAACAACTACGTGAAGTGTCCAGAGACAATTGTCGCGGAACATTTTGCCGGCCACACTAGTCAGTGCTCATAAAAATGTCGCCCGAGGAGGTTGTGGCTATTAGAGCTGCGTACATTAAATTATATCCAGTGTGTTGAAACGTAAGAGAAAGAGAAGGTGGTGGATGCGGAATTTCTTACTATAACGAGAAAGAAGAGTTAAGAGGCACGTTGCGTACGCAACTACACGCGGTGACAAATGGCGCGACACTGACGCGGGCGGGACCCGTACGTACCCGTGCGCTCGCTCTCGAGGCGGGAGCAAGCAAGATGCCCCGCGTCACGTACAATGTTGCTGGGCATGTTGCAGGACACTCTGCAACGTTGCAGCGTCACGTATAGTGAGTGTTCCGCGTCATGTTGCGGGACAAAATGTTCCCTAGTGTATTCGGCGCTTAATGTCAAAAGTGTATGGTTAAATCGTCGCTAATCGCTACTTATCTATATATATATGAATAAACGGGTAAATGTTTACGCTCGACTACGGTTACGTGGAATTTTTAAAAGTGTAACAATAAAATTAAATAAAAAATACATCTACAGCCCAAAAGGACCTTGTGTACGTGGTGAAATATGGAACTAACATTTTAACAATAATTAAACCAAATTATATAAATATTAGTACTGGATTTATTTTAAGTAATGTTTTTAAGTAATGTGTGTAATGTATAATCAATAGACAAGAACATTTCTTATAGGTCATGTTTGTTTTCGTCTAGTTAGCTCGGAGATATAGACGAAAACAAACATTACCTATAAGAAATGTTCTTGTCTATTGATTTTATTCAATTTCGAGTGGCCATTGTTGTTTACATCTTTGCTGCTGTGCCTCCCCCCCCCCCCCCTGTTGGGTTGGCGATTTCTGACCATGTTGGCCCTGCAAACAAGTTTGGATGGTCACACCACCTTCGCCGTGGTCTACCTCGACGGAGAATGATATCCTCCCTCAGGCGTCCAGGGAGTGATTGAGTGACGATATTTTGCCCAATTTAAATAAAATATTAATTATCGAATCGAAACATTTTATTAGATTAGAACAAAAAAATCAACCGTGTACTCTATGGTTGAAATAAGAACCAAAACCATAGATAATTTATGAATGTTACTGTCAAGTTTTGGCGGTTTCGGGTTTTCGACTTTCAATTTCTCTAGCTAATCCCGCCTACTCCGCCTAGGGTATTAGTGTTCTGTGACTCTAATGCTAAATAAATGCTCTGTCTGTGTCTGTCTAATACAGTTTTGTTTCCGATCGAGTAAAGTTTGTGATGCTTAATTTTCGTTCATAGCTTCTCAGTGATTTTTAAGTGTACTATATTGCATTGGTATTGCAAGATGTACAAGACGTGTTGTACTGAACATTGCAGTCCTCCCTAACCGAAAGGTTGAAAATGCATGAGTTTCCTGTTAGTGAAATCGGACGCAGACAGAAAGTGTCTCCTAGACATGGCATTAACAGTGATTAAGCGCTCAAGATCTTCACAAATGATGTGTGTGTCAAAAACACTTTGAAAAAGATACATCAATGAGAAGTACCGCTCAAAAGTGGTATTTTCCATAATAATTGTTTAGGCCGAGGAAATAGGAATGGTGACGGAAGCTGAAGAAGGTTCGTAGGTTAGATAGCTACCTGCTAATCTTGTAAAATGATATTTCATTCCAATCCACTAAGTTTTCTTTGCCAGTGTTACTTTTTAGGGTTGGCTTTAGTATCGTTTGGCAGGCGGAGGGGGTTAAAAGTGGTTAAATCTGGTAGAGGGTGGGGCCCCGATTATAACGCTACCGCTCTTATTACAAGGTAATGGATATTTTTCGAGAAATTTATAAAAATTGTTTCTAACCTCAAATCAGATAAATAGTGTAACGAAACGTTAAAATAGGCGATTGACAACCAAATCTGTACCAGTATATTGTCTGTGGTGTAAAATGTCTGTAAAATTAGTGAAACGGAACGTAAAAAAGAACTCTACTGTCAGTGTTATTAAGTACTATGTGGTTCATTCCGTTCACAGAGTACTATTCCGTTTCTTCACGAGTGAATGTTTTGTTGTGTGTGAATGTTTTGTTGTTTTATTTGTCTTGTTATGTACCCCACTTTATGGTTGAAATAGGTCGAATCTGTCCCAAAACCGACTCGGGGCACCCCGACTCCACGTAGTCTTTTGGCTGCTACCCCGAGGGTGTATTTAAAAATCCGGAGGCGCGGAGGGAGTGCAGCCCCCGCCCGCTGTAACAAAGCATAGGCACCCGTGCGAGCCGTAGCGGCTGAGGCTGGTCGCCGGAGGCGACCAGTAAGCCGAAGCTGCGGAGGTGAGCATGGGTGCCTATCCTTTGTTACGTAAGGGCGAAGGGGCTGCACTTCCCGCAGCGCCGGAGACGTGCAGAAGCAACTTTGTATTGAAAACCAGTGTTTTGAGGTTAGGTTACAATAATTTGTTTTTCTCAAGAATGGTGCGTCCTCGTTTCATGAGAGTGGTACCAGGGCGAACGGTGGACCCCCCTCCCCCCTCCACCCCCCACCACCTCGTTTTCGTGCCCCCGGATACTAAATTTTTACCGATTATAGTGTTTTGAGGTTAGGTTACAAATATCTGTTTTTCTCAAAAGTGGTGCGTTACCTTTTCACGGGAATGGTACCAGGGGATAGGGGGGACACCCCTCCCTCCCCCCCTCCCCCTCCCGCCCCCATCCGCCTGCCAAACGATACTAAAGATTACCCAATTAACGGCAAATTTAATTAGTCTGACTGCAACCTTCAATACCATTGTCAGTCATTATTGATTACCACTCCATCAGGGCTAAGTAAAACAAGGCTTTCAACATAGTATAAAGAATAGGTACTAATGTATTCATTTTTCATTCATTTCTTTTTGCAGATACACCACACAATTCATTATTCTAATACACAATAATTATTGGGATCCTTTCTACTATTCTCGGAATCAGCCCGGTAAGATTAATAATTTAATTAACAATACAAGGTGTTATTGAATTAACCCAAAACCTCTTAAGAGGTCATTGTACTCATCATTATGAACAACTTTTACTATGGGACCAAACCTGAAATCGCGAAAAAAAAATCAGCTGTTCCCTACATTTTGATGAGTTATGCGAACATAAATGTAGGGAACAGTTGTTTTTTTTTTTTTCTATATTTATTTTCCCCTAACATCATTAAATCTTTGATTATTTGATGCTGTCGTCACGCCTATTCCTGCTGGTTAATAACGTAAAATGAAAGTAATTTTTTTTTTCAATTAACTTACAAGTTTTATTTCTTCCAGCTCCACAAGGTGATGGGAAAGGAGTTAACACCACCATCAACTAAAATACAGCTGAAACAGTATCATTTTTAGGGTTTCATACCTCAAAAGGAAAAAAGGAATCCTTATAGGATCACTTTGTTGTCTGTCTGTTAAGACCCTTTATTCTGAGAATGCATGGAGGTATAGAGTTGAAATTAAATCCTATTAAAAGTATAATAAGTACTAATTATTTAAATACAGACACAAGTTACAGCTAGGAAGTTAGGATAAGGAAAAGCAGAGAAGTATTCAGATTAATAGGAAAATCTCTGAAAATGCAAATTTTAATGTATGCTATAGATCTGATAGAGCATAGGTAGGTACTTACATTCAATTTAACACTACATTAAAAAATTTAAAACTAAGAAATTGTTGTTTTATAATTATTTCCCAGTAATTCCCTGTTGTTATTATGTTACCAATGAGCTCATAATAACAACTCATCGGAATCTGCTACTAACAGCAAAAAATAAAATGAGACTAGAAACAACATTTTTAAATAAAAAAACGAGCCGTCTTGTCTTATTTTTCCAATCGTTGATAAGTAACCACTTAATTTTTTTTTTTATGGCATTGGTCGTATGTTACGTAGTATCTCTATGTAGTCAGTGTTATCAAGTGAGGATACTGATAAAATAATAGAATCGACAAGGACATGCATGGATCGTCGCCAGCGAAATTCAAATCATCTCAAACAAAAAATGCCTAGTGGTAGGTACTACTAGCTACTACAACCAAAAATTTAATATTACGAGCTCGTGATATACAAATCTCTCATTTTTGTATTGCTAAAATAATGTGATTATTGTTATTCTGTTATGAAACATCAATGGCCATTTAAAACTAATGCAATATCTATGGTAAGTAATGATTCTTTTTGGCAGTTGTCTTTCGATGACTTTTTTTTTAAATTCGCGCGCTGACATCATCTGTGGTGAAAATGTGCTATTCTACAACTGTCTATGGGACTTTTCGATACAAACAAAACTTTTGTCTTCAGTTTAAAAATAAATAATTGTAAATAAACAAATGAAAGTTTTAACTTAGTACCTACTTTGAATTAGTTTGTCAGTTCAATCGTGGATGTGATAGTAATAAGACATAATGCTGGCATATACCTACTGGTGAAAGTTTTTCTAATAATGAATTCCATTACACAAATCCTATGTTCATAATAATAATTTTATGAAGTAGATGATCAGTCTGGTGGTTAGCTTTGCAAGGACGTTTGGTGTTCTGTCAGGTATGCCAAAACAGTACCTACTTAATTAACTTGGTGATGATAATAATAATGTAAAAGACGTATGGGCTGTGTGACGATCCTGGCCCATACGTCTTTTGTGACGACGCCCGTCATCAGGCACCCTTTGTCACCGACACGTTCCTGACCAATTGGCCGGTGAAAGCACTAGTCACAACATAAGGAAAACTGGAAATGTTTGGGGGAGAGAACTTTGCCCACCTGTGGGACAATATAGGATAACTTTGAAAAATGTATAGGCACACAAAAGCAAGTGAATTTTATTAATTTGATATGTTCTACCTTTCAGCAGACGAGCCTAGCCGACCCTGCAGTTGCTAAGACATTAAAGGTACTTAAGACAGTAAAAGAACACTGCCTCTACTTGATCTGAACACATCACTTTCTGTCATACATGATTGTCTGAGGTAAGTATTCAATATTTCACACACTGTTTTCGACAAACACAATACACAACAAATAAATTGATACGGACAGGCACGGAGCATGGAATTAAGAAATATTGCAACTCATTGTACTCTAATTATAGTAATAATGTTGGCCCATGTGATCGATCTTATTGGATCAAACGCTGCTCTAAATAAATCATACCACTGTACTTATACTACATTAGCTGCAGATGTGTAGGAATTAAATAAATCAAGCAATTAGTAACAAATGCTTACCATTATTTCCAGCTAGTTGCAGTGGGGGTGGAGCTGACACACATCCAATGTCCCTCCGTTCCCTGCATTAAGAAGTTGAACCTCGGGAAGCAGCAGGCTCAGTAGAAAAATATATTAGCAATTTTTGTTTTTAACCCCCGACGCAAAAACGACGGGGTGTTATAAGTTTGACGTGTCTGTGTGTGTGTGTGTGTGTGTGTGTGTGTGTGTGTGTGTCTGTCTGTGGCATCGTAGCTCCCGAACGGATGAACCGATTTTGATTTTGTTTTTTTTGTTTGAAAGGTGAATTAGTCGGGAGTGTTCTTAGCTATGTTTGATGAAAATCGGTCCAAGATGGCCGCCGCCACAAAATGGCGGAATGCATATTTTTTCACAACTCCCTTAATATGGGTATCAAATGAAAGGGCTTGAATAGTAGAATACTATACACTATCATAAATTTCAAATCCAAGATGGCCGCCACCACAAAATAGCGATTTACATTTTTTTTTTTCACAACTCCCTCAATATGGGTATCAAATGAAAGGGCTTGACTAGTAGAATACTATACGCTATTACAAATTTCATAACCAAGATGGCCGCCACCACAAAATGGCGAATTATATTTTTTCTTCACAACTCCTTCAATATAGGTATCAAATGCAAGGGCTTGACAAGTAGAATAATGTGTACTATATTGAAAGGGAATGAGGAATATTAACTAACGAAATGAAAACTAAAAACTTGAAAATATTTTTTTGTCTGATTAATGCTCTAGAATGATGAACAAAGTGGAGTGATGACTCGTACCTACAACCACTAAGTTTGACTATTTTTATTACGAATGGAATCATCCTACTTAAAAAGCGTAGGTATTTCTACATCAGATAGTGTCGCAGTCCCATTTTATAAACTAGATCTGAAATACCTAAGATATCTAATAGCTATGAAATACTTGTACGAAAGTTGAATAACTAAAGGAAGAACTAGAAAAAGGATATAATAAAGCAAAAAAAATCTGTTTAGTCTTAAAAAATATTCTTCAACTATACATTAATAATTATTTTTTGACGGATAAAAAACCTGATTAAACACCAAATTACCTAAATCTTAAAACGCAAGAAAATAAAAGAAATGAAATAAGTACAAAAATTAAGGAGTCCCTATAAAAAGCTTGAAATAAAAAATTAAATTAAAAATTTAAAAAACCCCCGACACAAAAAAATACCTAATAAAATTAAATGTAAGTAAGTAATTGGAAAAGGATCAAATAATTTAAAAACCCCCAACTTAAAGAATCTAGGTAACGAGACTAAAACAGATAAATTCATATGGAAGTCGGGGGACCGTTCTGTGGAACACCTATTCTAAGAGGTCCCCCGACTGCCATATGAATTTTTCTGTCTTAGTCTCGTTACCTAGATTCTTTAAGTTGGGGGTTTTTAAATTATTTGATCCTTTTCCAATTACTTACTTACATTTAATTTTATTAGGTATTTTTTTGTGTCGGGGGTTTTTTAAATTTTTAATTTAATTTTTTTTGTAATGCAATTAATAAATAATATTTATTTATTTATGTACACACTTAACACATAATAAAGTAAACTACGTAAGGATACTGCTTTCATCATTTATTTAGTCATTTCTTCCAGCAGACCTGCGACAGGAGAGTTGGCTGAGAAACGTAGACAGTGTATAAAACAGGATACAGGAAAACTAAAATTAGACAGCCCAAACATATCATGAAGAATTTTAATGCAATTTGTGTGACCTATTTGTATCTTGTACCTGTGCACTGTGATTCACCTAGAGATGTGGGATATTTAAAAAAAACCTATGTGCCTTTACGTATTACGTACTTATACGAACATTATGTACACCAATCACTGAATACATGCTTAGCACAATTTCTTTTATATTATCATAAATGTAGGCTGACTAAATTGAGTTTTTCAATGTACAAACACAGGTGGATTTAGACATTAAAATCTCAAAGCATTAAAATAATTATTAGAAACTAATTATTGTCACTAAGCTCGAATACGAAGAGGCATATTAGGTACATACATTGTACATGGTCGTCATTTCGTCAATGACAGCGGCTAACGAACGCGCATGCGCTCAGCGCTGCGTGGATTTCGGCTTATTCCGAATTATGTCATCATCGCCTACAGTTCTCACTTAGATAGGTAATTTTACGTCTAACGCGCTTGCGCGCGAATTATAGCTTTATTCCGAATTGTGCCATCAAATAAATAATTTGCGTTCCGATTTAGATAAATCACCACTATGGCAGCTGAGAGTCAAAACTATACCTATTCACTCATGGTTGCATTATAGTATTTATTTGTGTATACACCACGAATTTCTTCTTCTTTGGTAAGGTGGCGACAGTAGTCACGCACGTCAATTCCTTAATTACCTAATCACGACATCTGCTATTAACGTATTCTCTATGACAAAAATTATTAAATACTTAATATTCTTTTAATAGTGGCATCGACGAGTTACCTAAGTAGGTATCTATCTACAATATTAATATATTTGCACGCGTTACAGTAATAAGTAGTCTGTAACTAGTTAATACAAAATCTGGATAATTGTTGAAAACAAAATGTAGGCACACACTGACTTTTAAAATGTACAAACATGGTTGGATTTAGACATTAAAATACCTAAAAGGGTTAAAATAAATAGGAACTAATTATTGTCTCTGAACTCAATTACGTCTAACGCGCTTGCAAGCGCGTGAATTATTTCTTATTCCGAATTAGGCCATCATCGCCCACGGCGCTCACTTATATAATTTTGCATCTAACGCGCTTGCGCGGCGTGCTCGTGAAGTGATCACTTCACCCGAACCACGACTTTTAATGTTGCGATTCGCGTGAGGTGAGCCCGCCGCGCAAGCGCGTTAGTCACTGTCATTATCACATTGGCGAAGTGAGCACTTCACCCGAACCACGACATTTTAATGTTGTGATTGGCGTGAAGTGAGCACGACGCGCAAGCGCGTTAGTCACATCATTATCACATTGGAGATTGCGTGATCCCTCGACACAAACTATCTAGGTGGGATTAAATTTTATGGTCCGTCAGCCAGGCACTCGATGACTTGACACACTCGGTTATCTCTTAGAATTGAATAGATTTGGGTTAGAAACAACGCTGAACATCGTCACAGTCTTTACTAGACTCGATCTACAATCGCTCATAATAACAAACAAACAATGTCGATGCGTATTTTCATCAGTCTAGCTGTCCTATACGTGAATGTTTTATTTTATTTACTGTTCGTGCGCGACGCGCTCGCGCCTTAGGCTATAATAGGACTACCTAGTTTAGGGAAAATAGAAAAAAAAACAACATTGAGTTTCTGACAAAGAGTCTGTTTTGCTATTTTATTTAAAACCCCCCTAAAATAGTAATGTTTTGGCAACTAAAATACTAGTTTATAATATAAAACGATCTATTAGTAGAATTAGCATATAAAATATGATTAAAATCTCGATTATGATTGTAAATGTATGCTTGGTCAATCCCTAGTATCAGGTGTCATGAGACTGACAGCTCACTCCACGCTCACTTCACCTAAGTTTTCACGGTGAGATGGTTACAGAATCGCACTGCTGTTTAAGGCGACACTGAGCGTTACATTAAGGTTGGCTTAACACGAGTTAAATCTTGAATATTTTTATTTTTATGAAAGGTTTTTTTAAGTCTGTGCGCTGTTGCGTTTTTACTTTAGTTAGTAGTTTCAGTTTGTGTAGCTGCTAGTTTTATTACGAGCCAGCAGCCAGCTTATATATTTGAGTCGTTTTTAGTAGGGTAAGTTATTTCTGCTTTGTGGATACTTGGGTAGGTATTGTCAAATTAAGTCAGTCTATCCCACCAGAAGAATGGTATAGTAAGGTTTTAAGGTTTTCTATTTTAAAGATGTACCTACTGAAGCAATTGATTTTTTGCACCAAGTGCCTTTAAATTCACAAAAACATATTCAATAATCCATTTTTCCCGTTATCTCTTTGTTGTATGTATGTAAATATTTAATTCGACAGCCTCAACACAAATGTTTACACCCTCGATTGTGATCACGTATTTCTGACAAAACTGATTTCTTATCATTTCCTTTCACCATACTTGTATCTCACACACTTCGTTGTGCAATTCTATTTGCGAAGCCTTCCTCAATGGCGGCCTATCTTTTCTTCTAAATGAATATTTTCTTTGGATACACGAGGATTTCTTTTATTTGTATCTTTTAAGAGATAAGGAAAATTTCAATCAATCCACAGTAAAGCGTCTTCGGGTAAGATTATTTTGGTTCGATACGTTTTGTATTCAATATTTTGATTAAATAATAAAATTAATGTTCTGAGCGATTCGTGACGGTATTTTAGAAGGTTTACGGCAATTTTTCGTTTGAAGCTTTTGATTCAAGTATTTTTTATTGTTTAGTTTTCCTGCAATTGCTTTTCACTCTCACTTTAATACAAGCTCCTTATTTTTATAAAAACGAAACTCAATCGCAACAATGATCTCAGAAAACAAGCCGTTTATGACGTCACGCCAAAATTTTTATGCAGCCTCCGAGTTATTCGTCTCAAGCGGAGCGAGCTCCCCGATGGACGTCGTAAACTGTACCTACAGACCTGCAAGGTACAGACCTGCGGTAATCAGGGTTGACTCTAAAGTAGATGGTTGAGACTAGGGGAACGTTACGGTATTAAAATGCAATACTGAGCCAAAGATGTTGTTAACTTTGCTAGTGAACTACTTACTTAGTGAAGCTACATAGTTTTTGTAAAATATATGATAAGTACCTACTATTCCATACTACGTAGTCTGATATGAATTGAGTAGGGTGTAAGCTCTTTATCTCAGAAAAACTGATCTATATTGAATCTCACAATGTTAAAAAAATGCTCAGTTTTATCCACGATGTTTTTATCACAAGTTATAAAACACACAGCGAGTCCAACGTAACATTATCCTTTCAACAAAAGTAAAATAAACTTAAAAACTTTTTCGTTTATTCAACCCGTAAAAATTAAGCTTCTCAGTTTGGCCACGGTTAAATGCACCTAACTCTTTCGTCCCTTTCCCGTGTTTACCCAAGACGGCCCTTAGGTGCTGGGGGCGGGGGTCCCGGGACCCCCGGGGGTCTCCGGCGCCGGATTATACGCTAAACAAGGAACGTAAGAGCCCCACACTGACCGTAAACGGCCCGGAGTTTGTGGCGGAGCTGTCGGTAGTTCTGTACGGTAGGGTTAGCAAGTGAGGCCGATTTAAATGTTTTCGTGTTTCTGGAAATATGTCTGGTATTGTTACTGCACTTTCGTGTTACTGTTAGTTTTATTAAAGTACTTTATTTTGTCAAGATATTAAGTAATGACCAGTTAGGCTTGCATCAGGTTTTTTTTTTCTGTTTCAATGTGTTTATTCATGAAGTTGTCCATCATTAAAACTTTTCTCTTTACCAA
This sequence comes from Mesoligia furuncula, assembly GCA_916614155.1. NCBI lineage: Eukaryota > Metazoa > Arthropoda > Insecta > Lepidoptera > Noctuidae > Mesoligia > Mesoligia furuncula. The sequence goes on from OU744804.1 coordinate 29,509,920, forward strand.
AACATTCTAAAAACATTTTTGCATAATGGGACAACCCTGTTTCGTCTCACTTGTGCAAGGTTTACTATAACGGCAGCAGTAATACTACATACTCGTAGTACTCAGTGGTACCTACTCATGTTCACAAGAGTAACAAGTATAACCCCCGCTTTATTCTCGTTATTGACCACGTATCACTTTTATGTCCACTTACAGATCCAGCCACAATTGAAGGATAGTTTAGCGTTTCAAATAGAATTTCTAGGTTTTATTTCAGGTACAGTTAAGTACTATTATAAAGTAAAATGAAAGCTTTTCAACATTCTTTTTAGGATCCAATTTAATTCAATAGCTATGTACTTGTTGTTTCGGCATGGATGAGTATTTAAAAAAATATATAAAAATTTGCATGTAGATATTCACGTGCAAACTTTTATATTATTTTCAAAACGGTAAACAAAAGGTTTCGGAGAATCGTACGGGATTTGTAGGATACACTAAACGTAACGGAAAAAATATAACCTTTCTTAGCAGTCGCGTAATAAAAGGAGTTCGAACATTTTCCTATGAAAGCTAGCATATCTACCCGCCGCCATTATGATTTTTTTTTTTCAAAATTTCCGCGCACCATGAAAGTAGTAGGTACATATGGGTAGGGGACATTTAGGTATGCAAACATAAAATCTCCAGTAATATGGTACGCTAAAGTGTCACGTTTCACATATGTGGAGACAGGTAAACATCGCCATACGAGAATTAAGAAAATAATTAAACCTATTACATAACATCTATATGATGTGTTTGTTTTAGTTTCACCAGTTATTTAACGTTACCAGTTATGGTATAGAAGCAGTACTACATCGTTAGAGCGCGAAAGCTTTGAAAAAAATCTAAATGGCGGCGGGTCGGATATGCCACAAAGGTTCAAAAACTTCATGACAAATTTAGATGAACAAAGGGGTTCGTTTGTTCATCTAAATTTGTCAAGAAGTTTTTGAGGATAATGATAACAAACACATCTTCACATTACATACCATCAGTCCATCGCCCTCACCTAAAAAGCAATAGTTATATCGTATCTGTTGTGGATAGAAAGTAACGTTGAAACCATAGATATAAAAGGTTGAGACACTCGACACAAATGCGTCTAGAACCTATCCCAGTATCCAGGTACCTTTAAATTCAATTCAACTTCAGTATTCGACACAAAAGTACATTAATTTGTTTAACGGCTTCGATAAGAGTCGCTGAATTGTCGAAACATCAGGTTGGTGAATATAAATGTGATAACATTGGAGTCTTTGGCATACAATGTGTGTTCCAGAAATATACCTATTGATACCTATTGCTTATTGAAAACGTATTTCAAACTAATAATTCTGAAACCTATTTTGAAGCTGAAAATGTATTCAATTGTTCGTATTGGTTTGAAAAAGAAATAACATGGTATTGTAAGTTTTTATCAGATGAGAACACTTGGATTACCAATATTGGTGCTAGGATAATATGATTTTCATGACGTAAGTCTGGTTCAGTCAGCAACAAAAGTCGATAATTGTCATAACAGCTCAATAATAGATCATGATCTATTATTGAGCTGACTTACGACCCGATGGTAAGTATTTGGTCCCTGATAGTAAGTACTTGTACTTACGACACGATGGTAAGTACTTGGTCCCTGATAGTAAGTACTTACGACACGATGGTAAGTACTTCGACCCTGATAGTAAGTACTTACGACACGATGGTAAGTACTTACACCCCGATGGTAAATACTTATAACCTGAAAGTAAGTACTTATCCCTGAAGGTAGATACTTACACCCCGATAATAAGTAGGTGGTAACACTCGGAAGGTAGGTACTGTAGAGGTCTGCACTGGACCTCTACGGTTCCTACTTTATAATTAAAAGACCTACGGTCTTTTAATTACTTGGAATTATTGTATTGATAAAAGGGACCTCGCAGCTTTACAGAAAATATATGAATGACTCTATAAAAAAAACACAATGTTAACGTTGCTGTCATCACAATTTGAATGCTAGAATGGAATATTACATCTAGCCAGACCTTTCTGCTAAAGGCCGGAACACACAAGACACTACATGAGCTACGCCCACCCTTGAATAAAAGTATCCGCATAATTCAAACACCGAACAAGACTTTTATTCATACCATTCGAACATTCAAACTCTTCCTACCTATCCCTATACAGAAAAATGACCTAACGCCGGAGATAGACAGGATGAGGACCATCTCCTGCAAGAGAAAGGTTAAAGTCAGGACGAACGAACCGCGTTCGATAAGTGCCAGGACAATTTATAAGTGCCAATGTGCACTAACACAAACTAACGTCGTCATGCCTGAACCTCATCACACCAAAACCGACGGAAAAGATGCGACTAGGCCTCCTAGGAAAACAATTGATGTGAAAGTTCACATCGGCCTAGATGAGGCTTAAAAAAAAAATTAAAAGATCTTAACTTCAAACTCTTTTACCCCATCGGACGGTATGAGCCAGAGGGAGGGAAAAGTTTAAGAGGCCAGGGTTCATATAAAAAGTCTAACACATGCCCATACTCCAGAGGGAAAATTCAAGATTCACTCCATCATCATCTAATATTAACTCAATGAAACATCAACAACAAAACTGTGGGTGCTCAAACATAAGCTGAACCAATTGTGTCAACTCAACACACTTTGCGAAGGCTATGCCCCGTTAGCAAAGTTGGTTTCAACTTAAGCTGAGTGTCTGTCACCCCCCCTGTAGGAGTGACCACAGCTTTCTAAACCATTATCCTCCCATAACTCGCATCATAATTATCTGGAGCATGTTCATTCTATTCCGGCCTATTCGAATTTGGAAAACATTGACGACGACGATATGTTCGCTCCCTCTGGCCTCTTGGAGTTAAGAGGCAAGGCACCTCACACTCCCGGCCGCTTAGAGGTGGAGGCATTGCACCTCACAGACCTCTGAGAGTTGAGAGGTAATGCACCTCACACTCCCGGCCGCGTCCGATATTCTCTTCCCAGCATATGAAAGAGATACAAACGAACACATATTAATAACTTTTAACATATTAGAAACTAAAATAATGTCTCAATGATGTTTACATCTAACTGACATAATGACAATGATATGACAACTGTCGACCAAAGATAATAAAAACTTCCTTAAATTCTGACATGAAAAGGTTTTAATCTGTTTACATGTACTATATCTCTGAACCTCCTATTATTTATTTTTTTAATAACATAATTTACATTAGATATACGTCTTACTATTTGATATGGGCCTTTAAATAACCTACACAATTTTATGCTCTTATCGGTTATTCGCCTAGGCGTATAAACTAACACCAATTGACAAAGACCGTAGACTTGGAATTATTGTATTGATAAAAGGGACCTCGCAGCTTTACAGAAAATATATGAATGACTCTATAAAAAAAACACAATGTTAACGTTGCTGTCATCACAATTTGAATGCTAGAATGGAATATTACATCTAGTCAGACCTTTCTGCTAAAGGCCGGAACACACAAGACACTACAGTACCTACTTACATCCCGATAGTAAAGTACTTACACCCCGACGGTAAGTACTTACACCGCAACGGTAAATTGTTACACCCCGATAATAAGTAACACCCCGATCGTAAGTACCTACACCCCGAAGGTGAGTACTTACGCCCCGATGGTAAGTACTTACAACCTGATGGTAAGTACGTATGACCTGGTGATAAGTAGGTACAACCCGATGATAAGTAGTTAGTGTTGTACGTCCTTTAAGAGGTGACTTAAAGATTATGTCAATAGACCTATTGACATAATCTTTTAGTCACCTCTTAAAGGACCAATCTTAAAGGATCAATTGTTGACCAACAATAACAAATAGTCTAGAGCAAATACAAATACTCTATCCTATGACCAAATATTCTCTCAACATCTTACTGAGCAATGAGGCTTTCTTAACCTAATCGGTAATTCATTTTTCAATCCAGACCATATCCGTACACTCGATACCCGGCCATAACTCGCTCTCAATAGGCCACAAACTCAAGTGATTTTAACTTGTAGTACCATTAATATTAGTGCGGCCATATCTCGCCAGCACATAACAGTAAACCTTTATCAGAGTGCTACATAAACACGCGCGATAACCTCCGATGTTCTGACTTAGTTAATTTACTGTAATTGCGCTAACTGCGGCTGTACTAGGGCTGTGCTGCGATTGGCGCATTGATTTCAAATGGAATTTGTAAGATTAGGTTTAAATACTTTATTCTCAAAAAAGACAAAAGAGCCATTTGCATGAGAATATAAGATAACATAATGTAATAAACTTATTCTAGGTAACCGTCATCGATACTATAATAAGCCTATTCCTATGCCTATCAAAACTATTTTGTTTTTAAATTGGTTCGGTTACACGTTCAACGGTTTTATTAACTGACTTCAAAAAAGGAGGTTCTGGATTCGACCCGTATGTATGTATGTTTGTATGTCCGCGATTTTCTCAAAAACTAATGAACCAATTTTGATATTTCTTTCATTAACGTGATCTACGTACTTTCAGTAAGGTTTTATTCTATAATATATTAGGTAATTGTTCTTATATACGAAGTTATATACATAAATGTATTGCATCACCGGCATTTCTATGCGAATTTTGATGATTCTTCTAGTCGGTGTCTTTAATTCTTCAATGCACCTTAGCTTGACACCGCTTGGCTGCAATTGTATATCAATGTATTGTTTTTAATGGATAAGTTATGCCTCAGTAAAAAAAGAGCCCCAGGGGTGGCCCCATATCTTGGGTAGTTTTTGAGTTAGCTTCACTATTACGATTTTTTTCCACTTAGTTTATACTGATGATGTTTTAATTGATATTTACTTAGTAAATAGTGTTAATTTAATTAGTTTGGGGTAGGTACAACTAAAAAGTGAAAAATAAAAACTTCTTTCCAAAAAAAAAACAGCCGATTTAAAAAAAAAAACACTACAAAGTGAAAAATAACTTTAATTTCGGAAGTCGGTGTCGAAAAACGAAAATGCGGAACCAACGACACCGACATCCGAAAGTGACTTCCGAAAGTTGTGTAGTGTTTTTTTTTGAAGATGGTTGTTTTTTTCTCAACTGGTAGGCTAGCAACATTGTTAGTGAGTGTTTGCTGAAAGAGCTTACATTTATAAAGGACTATCTGAAATTGAAATTTGAAAATAAATGTGAAATTTCACCTTCCAAATTTCTTAGTGAATACCTACTCTTCACAAAGAACACACCCTCCAAATTTCATGTCTCTAGGACTACGGCTTAGGCTGTGCGTTGATATATCAGTCAGTCAGGACTTTATATATTAAAATAGATGGTAAATTATTATAAAATTGTGCTCCTTGATAGGTGATAATTATATCTTTTTAGCACTGATTCTACGTGTCTTTGGCAGGACAAGTAAGCTGGGTTGACGTAGACTGCGTTTACATATTTGAGACATTTTTTTAAGTGTTACGTTTGTGTGAATGGTCCCATTCATTATTTTTCTAATCAAAATAGAAGTGTTGTACATACAAATATGTTTGATATTCATTAGGTTAGCGTTTGGATGCCCTAAGCTAGTAATAAAGTAATGTGTCCCTAATACGTTACTGCATTAAAATAACTTCGCTTCAGTCAGGGACACGAGTTGCTTAGCAGATAGACATCATATTTTTTCATACTGTAGGCATTTCAAAATACTGATAAAGAATGACTGTTATGATTCGAGAATGTACGGTAGATTATACTATTAAAAAAATATACCTACCAAATTATTCCTTTATTTAGATGATCATTATAAGTTAAGTTAGTAATTATGGAATATTCCTTTAGTGTTTTAACGACTACAATGTAGTTCATCATCATCATCTGCCTAGCCTTTTCCCAACTACGTTGGGGTCGGCTTCTAGTCTAACTGGATGCAACTGAATACCAGTATTTTACATGGAGCGACTCACGACTGCCTATCTGACCTCAACAACCCAGTTACTGGGTAATACGACACGTAAGACTGGTTGTCTGACTTTCGGGCTTCTGACTACCCGTAACGTCTGTCAAAAATCCACGAATGACAGCTTGGACCAACGGCTTAACGTAGTTTCCGAGGCACGGAGGGATCACGGTATGTAAAGATGGTCACGCATCCACAGACCAACCGCGGCAAGCGTAGCTTAACCTGATCGATCGACCTGTGCGGCTGTTATTATTTAGCCTGTTATGATTCGAATATACGGAAGATTATACTATTAAAACAATATACCTACCAAATTATTCCTTTCTTAAGATCATCATTATAAGTTAAGTTAGTAATTATGGAATATTCCTTTAGTGTTTTAATTAGTAATCCAATAATTTTCCCATTCACACCCACGAGGAAAAACTAGGAACAAATTATATTTGTAGCCTGTAAGCCCTGTAACATTATGCAATCTATATTCGGCCACATGAAGCAGAAATATCCAAAACACTTTGAGCAAAAATTAATAGAGAGAACACAGAGCAAATGAGATTACGGAGGCCGTTGTGACCGAAATAGGATCGTTTTCCACGTAACCGAGGCACCGGTTTTTGTTCTATAATTAACATTTAAGCAAATACCTCATCTTTTTTCTCTCATCTTACTGACGGTACATACTTCTAAGTCTTCTATTTATCGTTTGTCTTAAACTTTCTTCGATGAAAAATAACAAGTTGAATGGGGTACAAATACCTCTAAGTACAGACACGAAAATAAAAATATTTTCAACTTTTCTTTTTAAAACAAATCGCATTAATTTGACTCTTACCTCCTTACTAATAAATGTATTATATCAGATGAATAAGTTACACACTGATTTTTCTCTTTCAGTCGTCAGTAATTTGACATTCGAAATAAGAAGACAAAGCGTTGTGTAACTGTACAGACGCTATACAACGCCCCTCAAGCTTCAAGGGTACACCAAGAGTACACAAGAAAGAGTACTCGAAACGTCAATGGTACACCAAGTGTACACAAAAGTTTCATTGTTCTATTGTTATTGTTAAAACAATGACTTCACTGCGCCCATTTAACTACTTCGACGCGTGGGGCGTTTCGACAGGTAGGTGGGCAACCATGTGGGATGTTAGTAAGGTGGTTAAGAAATAAGGACGGTTTGAAAAAGACCAGTGAAGGATCACTAAGTAAAAGTGTTTCGAAGAACATGAAAAAAATAGCACCCAAAAGAAAACCTTGACCCTACAGGAATCTATACTTATAATATTATAAGGTTGAAGAGTTTGTTTGTTTGGTTGAACGCGCTAATCTCAGGAATTACTGGTTCTAATTGAAAAAATATTTTTGGGGTTGATAGTCCATTTATTGAGGAATTACTGGTTCTAATTGAAAAAATATTTTTGGGGTGGATAGTCCATTTATTGAGGAAGGCTTTAGTGTCTAAACACACTATGCCGAAGTTACGCGACCGAAGTTCGGCAAGATGAATGCGGCCCGCAATGCTATTTCAATGCTATTTAAGGGCAGGCCCAATGGAAAATCTTCAACCTTAGATTCGATTTAAACAGTAGTAAATCATGTTCAAATTGGAAAATAAGTATATCGCAGGAAACTTCATTATAAATGTAAGGATCGACCCAGACGAAAACATGGTACGATAAAATTTTCTCGATAGAAAACTATCACAAAGTTACCTCTAATTTTCAACTATTTTGGTTTGCATTCTATTTTGGTGCATATTACGGAGCCACAAATTAGATAAATAATAAAACTTATTATAACCAAGGGATGACCCAAGCGATTTTTTAAAATATTGTCTTGTTTAAAAGATAATCGAATAAAAAGCATTTGGCGCTTACTGCATTTTTAATCCGCGAGATACGCTGTCTTCCATCTCGCGTGACACGAGGTTGAGACATACATTTGTTTCACAAATCAGTCGCCGTCGCTCTGTTGAGACGAGAGGACTGCGCTAAAATTTTTGGCTGCGCTGGATATAATTTAATTACGTAAACAATATTTTCGTATTTTATCACTTTGTAAGAAAGAAACTGTGAAATATAAAACTTGGAAAAATAACTAAAACCACTTCCAAAACGATTATTAAAAATGTTAAATATTGACAAACTGAATAAATACCGAGCCAAAACTATAAAATAAAAATATTAAAATAATTCGATGTTGATATTTGAAAACTCAAAGTGACACTCATTTTATTTGACATATTTTTGATTGGTATAGTACAACTAGCGCCATTGTTCTGCATTTCGGTCAATTTTCTTGCGGATATAATTTACAACATAGCCAACTAGCCAATTTCACGTTCATTTGAAAGTTCCTGCTCGAGATTTTAGATCTTATTGCGATTAACTCAGAATCCAAATTCGTCTACTCAAAACTCCGTGTAAGGTGGACCTTAGACGATCAATTTCGAGCAACTTTTGACCATTTCCTAAATCAATTAAACGCTAATTTTAGCATACGGGTAGGTTATTAGTACTTATATTCTTATTGGAATAAAAAAGAAATAAATCAGAAAGCTAAAACAGGTAACCAATGGGTTTATTGTAGACAAAAGTACGAAACGGTGTGCACGTGAAATATTTCATACGGATAGTGTTCTCATAACTAGCTTTCTTTTTATGGCGGGGATGAATAAAGGTTGTGACGGATCACAATGTTTGCGATTGTCGGCTTCGCCGATAAAAGTATTGAGATCTAAATGGCTAAGCTAAGTTGAAAGAAAGTCTAAAGTTTATATTGTAACTTGATAAGTTTTCAAAGCTATAGTTTCAAAAGTTACAAAAGAGGAACTTAATAAACTTTCGACTTACTTTGGCACCCATTTACATAGATCCCCATTTTTTAATCTATCCTTTACTTTTTTTGTACCAAACTTGGCCTCTTTTTCACAAATGTTTTCGGTAGGATTTTTTTCCTACTCGCACTTCACGCAGGAAAGGTTTTCATGACATTTGACTTTGCACAATACAGTGCAAAATCCACCATAACAATATTATTTTTTACTGCTGCTAATTTAGTGACTTTGCATGATCCTGCAAAGCAAAATCAACGATATACCATTATAATTTTTTACTTGGATAACACTCATTTCCACGAAGATGACGTGACGCCCAACATGTACTAGGTCCTAAATAAAAATTGGTTACATTGGAATTTAAACTCTTTCACATCAACATTGTGTTTCTAGTTCCAAAACATGACTAAGACAAATGACATTCTAAAATTCTGAATTCAAGCTTAGCCTATAGTAAGTATATGCAAAATAAACAGATGCTTTTACGTACGTACTGAAGAATTTCATTAAAAATAAAGAGAATGGCCAATTATCATATTATTCCGTTTAAATATTGTAATTGAAAAACCATTACGAGAAATAGGTTTGCTGATCACAGCGGTGAAACAAATATTCTAAGATTTTGGATAGAGTTCGTCCGTAATATGACTTTTATGACGTCGTCATTCTAAAAAGGCTTAATTTCATCAGCTCAAAGTAACAAAGTTTAAGGCAAGTGATACCATTATATTAGCCTTCGTATCGTTAAAAAAAACAAATTTATTGAGTTTGTTTTGATCATGATTCATAATCTATCTATATAATATAAAACAATTCGGGTTAGATACACCATTTATAACTCAAGAACGATGATTGATTTTTATGATCTTTTATTTGTTGGATTTGTCTTCGGCCCAAATAGCAGAATAATTATTAAAACATGGGAAAAATAAGAAAAAAAAATTGAGGCGGTACGAAGTTCAGTTAATGTAGTTTAAAAATTGAAACCCGTATAGGATCACTTCGTTGTCTATCTGTCTAACCCTTTTTCTCAGGAATGCGTGGGGGTGTCAAGTTGAAATTGATATCAAATACTTAGATCTATGATTCCTTGGAGCTGTATAAATATCAAGCCTCTAAGACGTTGACTTAGAAGCTGGCATAAATTGGCATTCATGTCGCAAATTTTGACACTCGCAAATAAATTAAAGCCCTATTATGGGTGTACCTTAAGGGTTTTAATTATTTCCGTTGAGCTAGAATCATGAAATTTGGCAAGAAGCAAGGTCTCACAGCACAAATAGGTACAAGAAAATATCCAAAAATCGTTCATTTGTAATTTTATTCGGAATCGAAAATTTAAAGGCCGTACCTTGAATTTAGTTCATCCAACTCGGTTTACTCTCCTTCAATCCGGAATTGGAAATTCATAGGCTGTATAATATTGTATAATATGCTTACTTGCACAGCGATCAAATTTGGGTACATTGAATAGAGCCGTTTTATCTGATTATTGTGCGTATACTTACTACAGAAGATTTAAATTCAAACACAAATATATGATTTATTCCGACTTGATCCCTTGAACCCCCCTCCACCCCCGCCCTTCCTCGATCCCCTGTTAGTTCGTCTTCTGTTTTCGCCGGGCGAAAAGTTTCTGCTGGCGGGAAGGGATTGTGTTGTGTTTTTATCGTGTTTCATGAGAGGGGTAGGCAATGAGGCGCGGGTGAAATCAGATTTTATCCTGTCAAATGGCCCCCTCTTAAGAGCCTATACTACCTCAGCTAAAATTCGCTCTTTATCTCGCTCGCACGATACTGCTCGCGGACTGTGTGAGAGCGAGACAAAGTGCGGAGCTGGGCGGAAGGCAGCGCCAATAGTTTAGGTATTTGCTTTTTACGGTGAAAATAAAGATAATTCAAACAAACTAAATAACATAAGACCTGCTTTATAGTTAGTTCAGTTAGTATGCAAAGTTTCATGATCTAATTTGAAGTATTTTTTGAATACCAGCGGTTTATTGTTCGGTTTGGAGGTAACTTTGGATTTTTTTTCTATCGAGAAAATTTTATGGAATCGTGTTTTCGTCTAACATAGTATCTTACATTAATCCTCAACTTTAGCATATATTTATTTCAAAATTAATGCTGCGGTATTTTCGACATAACGGAGGATCATGCTAAGCCATTTGAGGTAGTATAGGCTCTTAACGCAACGTAATTTCGGCATAATGTGTCGTCAGTAATTCAAATAGCATTGCAGGCGTAATCATGCCGAACTTCGGTCGCGTAACTTCGGCATAGTGTGTTTAGACACATAGGCTATATAACACCACGCTCAAACCAATAGGAGCGGAGGATCAATGACAAATGTTGCAAAAACGGTAAAAATTATTCCTTTGAGAGCTTCCGTTGCATACGCTGCGTATTTGGTTAAAGTTACGCAAATATCATGTATGACGGAATTGTTCCTCTTTAAAAGTTCAAAATAAAAGTCCGCAACGGCATACGTTTATCTGTTAAGGTTGACTCACTATCACCTTTTTTATGGTAATTAAATTTGTTCTAAAATAATGCATTATTTGCGAAGGTGTTTTTATAAACATGAAAACACCTTGAATCCTTATCCAAATAAATACGTTATTCATCACAAGTATTTAATTTTGAACAAAATTGTCCTTGACATCATTTGATTTCAATGAATATCTTAGGAGATATTATCATAGTTTTAAAATAACTCCGCAAGGCGGTCCGTCATGACGGGGGAGTCATACTAAATAATAATCTTAAGTAATACATTTTAGTAATACATAATATATTTTAGTAGGTTTTTTTCACAAATCAACACGGGTGAAACCGCGGGTCACAGCTAGTAGAAAATAAAATACGGATGACTATGACCTACGAAACATTCATAAAGTTTGTTATAAAATCAAGGACGTAAATCCCAACTTCATTTTACAGCTTCAACGCTAAAAATATATCCAATCAAGCTAAAGTCAATAAAACTAGCCCACGGTAACAAAAATCTCAGGTTCTCGTTACACAGCCACAAAATCAAACAACTGAAACCCGAATTTCTTTGTTACTTCATAAAAACGCTCTAACAATCAACTGATCAGTCTATAGAACGTAAAACACGCACGAACTCATTAATGAATGTAAACGAAGCACGAACTCGCCCCAGCACTGACAGCGCACTCGACCACTCAACTCGACCGAGTGCGCTCGCTGAAATAACTCAATATTCTTTACTTTACAATTCAGCCGGCAGCCCTGCGGTTCCCTTACGGGCCCCTAATGCCACATTACTTTTGTACGGAACCTTCGCTCGGTTCTCCGGGCGTTTTTGTCATGACGGACGGGTAATTTTGCGGGCGAATTTTGCCCGTTATGGGCGGCTAAGGTAAGTTTATCTGGATTAAAATGTTCGGGCCTTCGATATAGCGCTCGTTCTGTGGACGTAGTCCAACGTTTTTGTTTCGGCAGTACAGAGCGAGGTTACGGTTGAGTGTGGAGGAACAATGAATTATTTATTTTAATATTGTTGAAGATTTTGTTATGTACGCTGAAATATAGCTGAAATTCACGAATACAGTTCTGCTTCAGTGTTTAAAACATAAATATATTCGCTCTTTTTCAATTTGTTACATTGGTCTCCTCAATAACTTGAGTGAAATAAAAGTCTCAATCAATTACTATCAAATATAATATAACAAATATATTTTATACATTATTTTAATAAAAGCAAGATACAATGAACGCCATACTCGTGAAGAGTATTGCCATTACGGCACTAATATTTACATTTCTACTACATAACACATCTTATTGCCACTACATGGCAATCTGCCACTAAGCCGGCAACGTTTCCTACACACGTGCCAAAGTTTCTGGCTAAAAGTACCCTCCCGGGCTCTCTAGGGATATAGAAACCTTATTTAATCTGCGTGATCCACTTTAAGTAATAATAAAGGTAGTCAATGAACCGGAATCCAATCATATTATTTCGAACAACAATATTATGTACATGTACATCACGGCTGTTATCAAAGGAAGGTGGGCAGACACCCTTATTGTCATGTCCGAGACAAGACATTTATTGTTCGGTTGAATCGGGTTCGGGTTGGGTGATGGCTGATTTATGCGTCACGCGTCAGTTAGTAAGATTTAATTCTATCTGTTTCGTAAAATTACTTACCTACCTAAATATAAAAAAAAACTACTTTTCAATACAATATCTACCTACGTTAAAACTTATGGGCTCTAATGGCAGATTTTTCTGTCTTCACATTCAAACTGTTTTCAAATTATTGGGTTCAAATTCAAACTTAAAATATTTAATCTTACAAAACAACAGAAGCTAGGTGCACGTTTTCAATAGGTCGTTTCCTATGGAGAAGAGCCGGCAAGAAGCTCCACGGTTACTCTGCTAAAAATAATTAGCTTTTACAATGTTTTCAAATTATACTGTTACTCGTATGGGAGGACAGTATAGGCCTGTCTCATCTGCCTGCCTATCTTTTTCCCAACTATGCTGGGGTCGGCTTCCAGTCTAACCGGATGCAGCTGAATAACAGTATTTTACATGTAGCGACTCCTAACTGACCTCCACAACCCAGTTAAGTACTGGGTAATCCGAAGGTAAGACCGGTTGTCGGACTTTCGGGCTTCTGACTAATCGTAATGACTGTCAAAGATCCATGAATGACAGCTGGGACCAACGGCTTAGCGGGCTTTCTGAGGCACGGAGGGGTCTCAGTATGTAAAGATGGTCACCCATCTACAGACCAACCACGGCAAGCGCAGTTTAACCTGATCGATCGACCTGTGAGGCTGTTATAATTTAGCCACAGGCCCCTCACAGTGTAAACCTGTCATCAAGTACAATGTAGATACTAAACAAAATAGAAATCTTTACCTCTCTTTTTCTAAATATTGTCTCTAGCCAGCATTATTCCAAAATACACTCGTTCCTCAGCTAAGTCAGTAGTCCAGCCAGCATCTTACTAGAAATAACAATGAAATGGATACTCAAGAAAGTGATAGGAAGGTAGATGTTAATTAATCACAAATCTGAGAAACCTTTTGATACCGTCGATCTAATGAACATTTGTTATATTAACATTCAGGATAAGTATGAAACTGGAACATTGTATTTATAATGTGACTTTCCAGTGAAATGTACACCAAAATGTTTTGTATTTTCATCGTATTTGTATTTTTAATTGATTGAGACGCCAGCCAAAATTATACGGAATTCTTCCGTCTATAAAGTTTATTATGTAACGTAACTTCGACCTGACACAAGTATTGGAGAGCAGTCGTGACCCATTGGTAACAGCTGCGACTTACGAATTGTAGCTTGTAGGTTCGAGCCCGGGCAGGCGCTTTACTTTGTGTACATCATTTCATCACCACTGCTCTCAAAACGGTACAGGAAAACATCATAAGGAAACCGGGCATGTCCTAGAACTAAACATTCGAAGTCATGTGACATCTACCAAACCACACTGGGCACACGAGGTGGATTACGGCCCACTCCCTCGCCGTTGAGGACTGTGTGTGTCTCAGCAGTGGGAACAACTTACGCTGATTATGCTTCAAGTACATCGTATGTCGGAGGTAACTTAAAAAGCACTGCAGGCGCAGGCGCACAGAACTTTCCGTCGCGTATTTCTCGTAGATATCGGTGTCTGTAGACTTATTATTATTTCGGATTGTTATAGCCTTCACTAATGATATTAATTAACGGATACATAGAACCCATTTCCATCCCTCAGTCGAGTCAAAAGTAATTGGATTTGAGTAATGTAATTTCCTCTAACACTGTACTCCGTAATTAGCCGCTATATCTGCTTATCTTATGACACAAACACAATGACGGCTTAATGATTTCCTTGTACTATAGTCCGCGCGGAACTAGTTGGCCGCGCCTTGGTTGGGGCCGGGCGTGAGGGCGGCGGGGTTTCCTAATATTCGCAACGCGCATACTGAGTATTCACAAAGCGCCCCCACCCCTCCGTCCCACCGCTCACATACCAGAGGCGCGGCCAACTAGTTCCGCGCGGACTATACCTAAATAGCTTTTAGGGATACATGGATTGATGTAACATTATTTTTGACGTAAAACTGTCAATGCCCTATATTCAAAAATATTAGAGCGAACAAAAACTTGGATACCGCAGATTCTGACAGTCTTGAATCTTTCAGTCTGAGTCACTTTTTATTATAAAGCTCGATCTAGATTGAACTGTAATATTTCTAAGAAGCCTATACCCGGAGCCACTTTGAGTCGACATACAGTACGAAGAATTTGGCGTTGTGTCCTCGTGATAACCTTGGGTCGCAGCAACGTGACAGAGTGATACTAAGAATTTGTATGCGTTCTGTTATGCAGTCAGTTCAGCAGTCATGTCGAGGGGAGCAGTGAGTTCTTACAACTGCGCGGCTCACAGGTCATTCGTGCGTTGCTTTACCCATGTTGTGCCTCAGTGCTTAGTGCGCAGGTGTCCACCTCTGACAAATGGGTGTGTTCAACGTAATTAAGGGTTTATTTCGATGGCAGCAAAGTAGATACGGACACCTACATTTTTGCGACAGTGGGTTTTTAACATTGGAAATGTTTTTTCGATCGCGTTGGTAGGGGGCCGTTTTCAGCGAAAGTGCGACATTGCGAATGTGCTCTGGCGTCGTCAATTTTGGGGCTACGCGAATCAATGGGGTATCAAAAGACGTGTCTTGACGAGATCTACAAGATGGTCTAAAAATACATTTGAAAAAGTTAAAAACTTTTTCGAAAAAGTGCATAAACGTCGATAAATTACGTGATTTTTTTTGCGACTTCTCAACTTGAATCGACGATATCTCAAAAACGAAAAGCGATATCAAAAAAAATTAAAAAAACACTTGGGGTATTGAGTTGGGCTACAGTTTGCAAAAAACGGAACCTCGCTATCTGTAATGGAGTTGGCGAAAGCTTTATGCGGCGGAGTTTTCGCGGCGCGTGTACTAGTGAGTTTCGTGTACTACTAGTATGTTTAATATTTTTTTTATTTAAGTTGTAAGCCTTGACGTTTTTAGATTACATTAAAAAAAAAAAGGAAAAAAAATGTTAAAATAAATATGAATGATAAAATTTTATTTTATTAATTTTTGTTTTATTTGTGATTGTTGGCGAGTACAATAATTTGAAAGTAGGTTACGAAGTAAGCTAGTACATCTGTTTGCCAGTCCTCGCACGAGGATGAGGACGCCATTCAACCGGCTAGTACCATGCCAACCGCCAGACATAACAGTCGAGCTAAGGCGCGCCGCGGGGTGCAGCATTAATTTTCAACTTATTTTAGTTTTACTGTGACACGTGCGACATGCTCTGTACCACCCTTTTCATAGTCCATTTTATTTTATAAGCAATGAATTCTTATTTTTTATGGTCTCAACTTATCTTAACAATATACTTACTATTGATTTATGACTCTACTATCCTTTTGAGACTTTATTTAGGAGTGCGCATCCTGATCTATTCACAGAGAAACAATCGTCTTTACGCCCCGTTTATAAAAAATAATGGTACTCGCCGGTACCTGCTATTAACCCTTGTGTATCTCTTGCGCAAAGAGTTGTTTTCATTAGTTTGCCCTAAGTGCATTTCCAATGTGCCAGAAGGTCGTGAAGGTCGTGAAGGTCGGCACTAGATCTGTGATTTTTTCAAAAATGAGCCTATTTCAACCCTGTCTACAAGTATTAAAATTATTTCCAAAATAATGAAGAAAATCTGGCTCGTACATGAAGACATCTACACTCGATTTTAAAAAACAACGCAGTAGAAACGGATATTTGAATTTGCCCGCCCTTACTTCAGAGCTTTGACAGATGATTGAAACGTCAACAAAGTCATCAGTCACTTGTAGTGTGTACCGGTTATGTTTTCTTTTAAATTAATCCTTAAAATATCAGTTATTATTTAAAAATGAATGCCTCAAAGAATAAATGCATAAATATGTCACGTCCTTTATGCCTGGAGGCTTTAATTTAGGTAGGTAGTACATTTTTATTGACATTTTAAAATTTTTATTTATTATTTATTTGCTTGAGTATGTATGTATAGTTTTTGAAGTGAAAACTTCTTTAGCGGCGTTGTACACTTTTTTTGTAATGGGTAAAAAATGTTAAACTCGAGTCAGGACACGTGACCCTGATCGTAAGATGACACGTGCTATAGATGGGCAATCCACCGGGTTTACCCGGTGCTTTTGATAAACACCCAAACAAACACCCATAAACACCATAAACACCCACAAAATTGGGTGTTTATCAAAGCACCGGGTTTAAACCCGGGTGGATTGCCCATCTATAGACGTGACCCTGATCGTAAGATGACACGTGATCCTGATCGAAAATTCGTAAGATTCCAAAATATCAAAAATTGAAAACAAGTATACAGGATCAAATTACAGACAGACAGACACACAGACAGACAGAGACAGACAGTTACAGTTACGGTTACGGGTTACGGTTACGGTTGCGGTTACGGTTACGGTTACAGTTACAGAAAACAACATTAATATGCAAGTTTTCACTTCTGCCGGCACTCCCGGAGTGGAACCCGACGTTTTTTATTGTATTTGTTGGTATTGGCGTGGCTAGCTGACATATTATGGTAAACTAGCTTTTGCCCGCGGCTTCGCTCGCGTTAAGTATTATTTAAAAAAAACTAATACATTTACATCCTCCATCATCCCTTATTTTATCTTCATGGGGGTTGAATTTATCAAAATCCTATCTTAGGGGATGCCTACGTCATAGTAGCTATATGCATGCGAAGTCTCAGCCCGATCGGTTTAAAATTGACAAAGTTTCATACAAACTTTCACCCCCTATTTTATCCCCTTGGGGGTAGAATTTATCAAAATCCTTTCTTAGCAGATGCCTACGTCATAACATCTACCTGCATGCCAAATTTCAGCCTGATGCCTCCAGTGCTTTGGGCTGTGCGTTGATAGATCACTATGTCAGTCAGTCACCTTTGAGTTTTATATATTTAGAAGATAATTTAATTTAATGTTCTGTGTCTTGTAATGTTACTTAATTACTTTACATAACCTAGTATTGTATAGAATTAAGTATTTTCTAACTGAACAGACAGCTGTGCTGCTGGGAGTTTGTTGGGCCACTTCTTCTCCCCAGCGAAAGCACTAGCAAGTGGTGACGGGTGAAGGGCGGGTATTTTGGGGTCTGTCTTTTGTAATTTTAACGTTCGATAAGTGCTGATTCTCAGCCTAACTTGAATAAATGACGTTTGATTTTGAAATTACTTTTAAATATGGCCCAAAAATGTGTGTAAAAGGAAATAAATGAGATTTCGGATTTTGAGAAACTTATGATAATGTATCAAATGTTAAATGCTAAGTAATTAAAGACATCTACAAAATTTGGTAAAAAAGGGGAATATCTGAGCAACTGTTTGCATGTTGCTTAGATTTTCTATAAATATCCTTAAAAGTATTGCTGGAAATTATTATCTTAGATTATTAGATATTTCAAATGAAATGGGCGCTTAAAACAAACGACAACAAACAACGTATAAACGGATATCAGGCAGACGTCGAAAGTTTATTCTGAATAAAAAATACATCTACATTAGTTCAGTAAAACAACGATATAGCGATAAAACCTTTTACAAAATCAATAAAGAACGCATCATCGGAGATTTCATGTTAATCGGTCCATAACTCTCAAAGTGGTCACTATTTTTTTAGTAAATCTGCTCTACTGTAAAATTGCGATTTTGTAGATATCTTCTTCTACTTAGCTGCCATAGAATTAACCACCTGTGTCACCATAATTTGAAGTAAAATATTTAAATAGGTAAGATTTAAGATTATAAATTAATTTAGAGACAAAACTAAATTATATTGCAGTTGCAAAACAAACTTGGGTCCTCTGCATTATCACGTGATATGTTCCGAGGACACAGACTACAGTAGCCGCAGGACGGTATCTCCTAAATACACATCCTCGCCATTATTTAATTAAAATAATACAAGTTAATTAAAGCGTGCACTATGTATTGTATGTACTCGGTACACGGCTTAGCTAATTAACCCATATTTGCAGGGTGTGGCTCAGAGTGCATACTTGCTTCAATATTCTAGTAATATGCTAAATACGTGCGCTAAAATTAAACGCGTCTCGTAAAGTACGTATTAGGTACGTACCGAGCGAACATGCAAGAGTTGTGGTGAGATTAAACCTCTTTGTTGTTTTCCTACATTCTTCTGAACAAAGCCAGATTTACTTCTGGAAGACACAAAAAAGTCCTAAAATATTGCGTGTCATGTTCAACCCAGAACATGTTGCCATAATTATTGAAGAAATGCTGTTAAATCCTGTTTCCAGCCCAGCACGCAAAGTACCTAATATCCAGTATTCGCCTCGTTAATTTTTCGGTTGAAATATAGAAGACGTGTTGAATAGGTAGACAAATTCAAACTTAGCTTTTCATTCTTCGACCAAGATCTGGGTGTCAATAAACGAATGATATATTTTGTCTGTAGCCCACGCTATAGGAGAAATTCTATCATAGGGCAACATTTGTTTTAACTCACTAGAGACTGTGAGGCTGGATTAAAGTTCACACCAAGGTTCAAAGTGTTAACGCAAATACGCTTTCTCAGAAGCGACATAAAACCTTTTCATATAAATACCTCCATTCAATCCGAGTCCCATGCAGTAAGTTCATTGAAATAGACCTTTTTAAATATACAATTTACATAGAAATAACGTTTTCGATGTGTTGGTTTTGTAACAAATTCAGCTGTAGCGTGGACCGACGGCGCAATACTAGCTAGATTTAGGAAACATTATAACGATTTGGTCGAGAAATAGCTAATATCATGCTTGGCAAGATAAGATGTCGAAGTTGTTTAAAATACTCATTAATTTTGCAGTTAATTTACAACAAAATAGCTTCTGTTCATTTTTTTCCACGAAAAGTAAGTCGTTAGCTTGTCAATATTTACGGCTTTATTAAAGTAATTTTACTTGGCACAATAATTACACAATAAAATATCCAATTAAATCATTACTTCCATTTACATCGAATATTAAGTTAAATATTGATCACAATTACGTGCAGTGGGTGCGATTGAAAATTGCTATGTTCCGCAAATACGGCCGCTCGGTAATCTGTTCATTAAATGGGATATAATTAAAATACGATGGAGTTTCGTGGCCATTAGTGGTCTCATCTGCAGTATGCTGCGAAGAATTATGATATTGTGGTGACAATTATCTCTGTGGGTACCCTTTTTATGGAGCAGGTCAGTGGTGCGAAAAATGTCAATTTTTCAAGCCGCTTGATCATTCATACTTAAATGTTCATCCGCTTTTATCCCAATTTATTTGATTTCAGCGCAGCACGCCTTATCATTCCTTACATTTCTATCAGTATAGCTGGTATTTCAGAGTTCTCTTCCTTTCTTGCTTCATCTTTCTCACAATATGTATCCAAATGTTCTCGCAATATGTATCCAAATATTCTCACAATATTTATCCAAATGTTCTCACAATATGTATCCAAATGTTCTCGCAATATGTATCCAAATGTTCTCGCAATATGTATCCAAATGTTCTACGGTCTGCCTCTTTTCTTAGCCATCCACAGAGTCGACATTTATTCTTACAGTTTTCTAGTAACGCTAACTCAAACACCAACCCGTTTGCTATACGTACTGCTGATGTTTGCCAGACGTAGTGCTGGTGTCGTTTGTCAGACGTAGTGCTGGTGTCGTTTGCCAGACGCAGTTTTGGTGTTTGCCAGACGTAGTGCTGACGTTTGCCAGACGTAGTGCTGATGTTTGCCAGACGTAGTGCTGGTGTCGTTTGCCAGACGCAGTTTTGGTGTTTGCCAGACGTAGTGCTGATGTTTGTCAGACGTAGTGCTGATGTTTGCCAGACATAGTGCTGGTGTCGTTTGCCAGACGCAGTTTTGGTGTTTGCCAGACGTAGTGCTGGTGTCGTTTGCCAGACGTAGTGCTGATGTTTGTCAGACGTAGTGCTGATGTTTGCCAGACGTAGTGCTGGTGTCGTTTGCCAGATGCAGTTTTGGTGTTTGCCAGACGTAGTGCTGATGTTTGCCAGACGTAGTGCTGATGTTTGCCAGACGTAGTGCTGGTGTCGTTTTCCAGACGTAGTACTGGTGCCGTTTGCCAGACGTAGTGCTGATGTTTGTCAGACGTAGTGATGATGTTTGCCAGATGTAGTGCTGGTGTCGTTTGCCAGACGTAGTAGTGTCGTTTTCCAGACGTAGTGCTGGTGTCGTTTGCCAGACGTAGTGCTGATGTTTGTCAGACGTAGTGCTGATGTTTGCCAGATGTAGTGTTGGTGTCGATTGCCAGACGTAGTAGTGTCGTTTTCCAGACGGAGTGCTGGTGTCGTTTGCCAGACGTAATGCTGATGTTTGCCAGACGTAGTGCTGATGTTTGTCAGACGTAGTGCTGATGTTTGCCAGATGTAGTGTTGGTGTCGATTGCCAGACGTAGTAGTGTCGTTTTCCAGACGGAGTGCTGGTGTCGTTTGCCAGACGTAATGCTGATGTTTGCCAGACGTAGTGCTGATGTTTGCCAGACGTAGTGCTGGTGTCGTTTGCCAGACGTAGTAGTGTCGTTTTCCAGACGTAGTACTGGTGCCGTTTGCCAGACGTAGTGCTGATGTTTGTCAGACGTAGTGATGATGTTTGCCAGATGTAGTGCTGGTGTCGTTTGCCAGACGTAGTAGTGTCGTTTTCCATACGTAGTGCTGGTGTCGTTTGCCAGACGTAGTGCTGATGTTTGTCAGACGTAGTGCTGATGTTTGTCAGACGTAGTGCTGATGTTTGCCAGATGTAGTGCTGGTGTCGTTTGCCAGACGTAGTAGTGTCATTTTCCAGACGTAGTGCTGGTGTCGTTTGCCAGACGTAGTGCTAATGTTTGTCAGACGTAGTGCTGGTGTCGTTTGCCAGACGTAGTGCTGGTGTCGTTTGCCAGACGTAGTGCTGGTGTCGTTTGCCAGACGTAGTGCTGGTGTCGTTTGCCAGACGTAGTGCTGATGTCGTTTGCCAGACGTAGTGCTGATGTTTGTCAAACGTAGTGCTGGTGTCGTTTGCCAGACGTAGTGCTGATGTCGTTTGCCAGACGTAGTGCTGGTGTCTTTTCAACTGTTTCAACATAACATCGCGCTTGTACTACTGGAAGGGTTAGGCAGAGGTGTACCTACAGAACACCCTCATTTCATCAGTTATGTGGTCCAGTGGTTTCAATTGTTGTACCTAAATATGTATTTGTAAATCAATTATATTATTCTTTTTCTTACGTGTAACTTACAAACTACATCTAGATAGCTAGCACTGGTCTCATAGACCAATCTATGCACTATATCTACGTTGTTATCATATGATGTTGTAACTGATATCCGAGTGACCCGCTATAACCCCGCTAAGTACATCCGGACCCACTGCTTGTCTGGTCCGTTCAGGATTTCCCTCGTGTTATGTATGTACTGATTAGAGGCCTCACAAGTCCCGGTACCACTTGATATTCTGTACAAAACACAACATTATGGTAAAAGATAAAACAATGATAACCTCCTTTTTTTTGTCCGTAATAATAATTGAATCCTTGCTCAAGAATTTTGGAACTGTTTTCTTTTCAGATATCTACGAGACAAAAAAAGACCTCACTGTTATTGAAATCCGTTGAAAAAATAAAAGTAATAAGGATTTTATATGTGTAAGGTTTGTACAAACACTTATACGCCAATCAAATTTTTTTAAACTCGACGTGGTCGGCGTTTCCTATTTGACTACTCTGAGAAAAAAGGACAAAACAAACTCGGAGGTCACAGTGTCTTTTAAGTCACATAATCTTGGTCAGATCCTGTGAAGACCATGTAGAGGGAAAGACTCACGAAGACACACCCAAACAGATTGAGTAAACCTGTCACATAATGGCTGATGATCATTTGAGCCAATCAAAAACAGTAAAACTCAGAGTCATATTTTATGACACCTTATTATGATTATTACTATTCGAACATGTTGTTGATTAACCTCACGATACCATATTATCTATAACTGTAATATCTATCTATATCTATATTAATAATAAAGCTGTAGAGTGTATTTGTTTGAATGCGCTACAGGCTATTAACATCACGGTCTGACCTTCGGGTACAAAAGAAGTGTGTCAGGGCAATTTCTGGCGTCTGGTTTTTGGACAGCTGCAAACCTTTATTTAAAAAACTTCACATTTTGCCATTACCCTGTATGTACATCAAGGAACTATGTATGTTAGTAAAGCAAAATCCGCACTATTTTCGCATGCAATCAGAAGTGAGCAACTAAAAGGCTTCTGCTAGAAATAAATACAAACACGAATTAAATGTACCTCAATGTAGATTGCAAATATTTAGGAGGAATGTATATGTTAATGCCATTCAGGTGTATAACAAGTTACCAAACTCATTTAAGGAACTTCCCATCCCCATGTTCAAGAAAAAGCTGACAAGTTGGTTATTGGATAATTGTTTTTATGGCATTGGTGAATATATGGAATATTGTAAAAATCCAAGATGACATGTACTTAATTTTGACATTGATTTTAAAGTAACGACTGCCTTATTATAATAATTCATATTTGATATATTTTTAATCATTAAATCTTATAATATTAATTGTACTTAGTTATATAAAATGACATTTGTATATTTGTACACCATATGTTATGGTAGAATGTATAGAACTTAAAAAATATTAACACCATACTATGTAAAACTACATTCTTACAAATAAATAAATTCTAATTCTAATTCTAATTCTAATTCAGGAGCCGAGCAACAACAAAAAAGTCAGAAAGAACGCTAAGCAAAAACTAAGTAATAGCGCGGACAGGCGATAAGATGCGACGGGGAGGGTCGGGGAGCAAGCAATATCACACGGACGAAGTCGCGGGCAGAAGCTAGTAATAGTAATAAAGTAATAGTAACGTGTAATATTATAAATGTGAAAGTAACTCTGTCTCTCTGTCTGTTACGGATTTGGGTGAAATTTTTCACACGACCTGGGTCAGGACAGACCATCATTTTCATCTCGGTAGTACGATCCCGTGGTACAGTCCCGACCTCCACTCCGGCGAAGATAGGGGTAAAACTAATCCCTAAATATTTCCAGACAGCATTACTAACTAAGGTGCACCATCATGCTACATCATGGCAGTCGCACAGACGAGCAATTAGCTCGGCGCTATATGGCGGCGCTAGATTGCCCGCGTGCTCATTGTACCGATCGGGCGATCGCCTCCAGAGTGCTAGTACCCGAGCTGTTGGGAGCGGTTCCTGGATCGATGGTGATTAACTAGTTTTGATCATATTTTGGATTGAACTGTTAATGTTAGACATAGAGACTTATTTTGATCCAAAACTAAGCAAACATCTCTTCAATAGCTTAAGAGCCTCACTATTCTAAGTTTTCCTTTTTGCAACTTAAAACATGGCCTGGTAACCATCTGAATGTGCATACCGCAAAACACACACATGAAAAAAAATGTGTGTGTTTACGTGTGTGCTATTTTATAGATCTCTATTTACTTATTTTGCTATCCCACTGTAGATAAGTTTATTTTACCAAGCGAAGTGCACACGTTCCTCACTCGATCGATTCTCGGAAACATTCGTGGGCTTTCAATTCATCATTCAATATTTTACCAAGCGAAGTCCGCTACATATTCCTCACCCACATCGCTTGTCATTTAACCCGATTCTCAAAAACATTCGTAGGCTTTCATTTCATCATTTTACAACCGAGCCGGTCTCCCGAAATGCCGCGAGTGACTTTTTTGTTCCAAACGGATTCACTCATTAAAATACGTGAAAGCGATTTCTGTTAAAACTGTATTTTTTTTATCATGATATTTCAATTGCAAATGTATTAAATAAATAAAACCGGGTAAGAGCGAGTCGGACTCGCTCACCGAGGGTTCCGCAACATCCGGGTTTATGCATAAGGTTTATGTTTATGAAATTAAATGTTTTTTTTTTATATTTGAGTTGGTTGAATAAAAGGTAAATTGCGGTTTACGATTTATGACGTATTAAAAAAACTACTTAATAAATCTCGTTCAAACCAATTTTCGGTGGAAGTTTACATGGTATTGTACATCATATATTTTTTTAGTTTTATCATTCTCTTATTTTAGAAGTTACAGGGGGGGGGGGGGGGACACATTTTACCACTTTGGAAGTATCTCTCGCGCAAACTTTTCAGTTTAGAAAAAAATGATATTAGAAACCTCAATATCATTTTTGAAGACCTATCCATAGATACCTCACACGTATGGGTTTGACGAAACAAAATTTTTTAGTTTCAGTTTTCAGTATGGGGAACCACAAAATTTATTGTTTTTTTTCTATTTTTGTGTGAAAATCTTAATGCGGTTCACAGAATACATCTACTTACCAAGTTTCAATAGTATAGTTCTTATAGTTTCGGAGAAAAGTGGCTGTGACATACGGACGGACAGACAGACAGACAGACAGACATAACGAATCTATAAGGGTTCCGTTTTTTGCCATTTGGCAACGGAACCCTAAAAATGGACGTGCTATATTATTTCGTGCGAATTAATCTCCGTTGAATAAATATTAAGTGAAGAAGGTTTTGTCCTGCTCAAGTTGTATACGAGTAGGTTTCTATGTACAAGTTCAAATGTAAATATTATTTTGCAATTTAGTTGATTCTAAAATACTTACGCATAAATAAATATATATTTTTTTTATCGGCTCGTCGATGACATAAGCACAAACAAGAATATTAAAGTACTTCAGTGGACTGGGAATAATGTTTACGTCAATACCAGACATGCATAACATTTGCCTAAATTACAATAAATGTGCGCAAAAAATTATTATCGCTAAAATTGATAAATGATTTTCTGTATCGGTCACTTTTGTATAGTTTTTAGGGTTCCGTAGTTCCTACAAGGAACCCTTATAGTTTCGTCATGTCCCTCTGTCTGTCTGTCTGTCTGTCCGAGGTTTTGGTAAGAGATCGTTAGTACTAGAAAGCTGTAATTTTGTAGGAGCATGTATATCAATTAAGCCGACAAAGTGGTAAAATAAAATTTTGGAAAATATTTTTTTAGGTTAGCTCTCCTACATGTGAAGTGGGGATGAATATTTTTTTCGTCGTCTACCCTTCCCATCGTGTGGGATATCGTTGAATAGGTCTTCTAAAATGACTTGGGGGTTCCTAAAATTATTTTTCGATTTAATGCTCCGTTTACGAAATATTAAACTTTAAAGTGCAAATTTTTGTTCGAGTAGAACGTCCCCCCCCCCCCCCTCTAAAAGCTAAACTATTGGTTTGAAAAATCTGGAAAAATTCAGGATGATAGTGCATTTTATGAACTTCAAAGGAAAACTATAGCGGTTAAGAGCGTTTACGCCGTACGGCATTTCATACAAACTTTCAAGCCCTTATTTTTCGAAATTAATGAACCGATTTTAATGAAACTTCATACGCATAAGCAGGATACAAAGGTCTAAAAAATTAGTAGAGAACATTTTCGAAATGTCTTATTTAAAGAAAGATAACTGGAAATCTCAGTCGTTGAACTTGGGTGTTGCATAATTTTGTACCAAATACAAAATCCTTAGCATTAATCCTATATAGTGACTAAGATGAAGTAGTTGCTTGTATATGACGGGTAAAGATTTGCATTAAAAAGCAAAATATGAAATAAAAAAAATAAAAAAAGCATAATAAATTATCATAAGTTTCACAATACTGCCGCTAGACGGCGCTGTACCAACGGTTTATGCTTTTATTCGAGTACCTATAGAAGTCATAAACAAACTTTGTTTAATTTTCGAATTACAATAATTTTGTGAATTAAAATAATAGCTTTGCAACAATCGTACTCTTATTTTTTAGCTTTACAAGGAAGAAAGTGGCTCTTATTAGTTAATGTCTAATCTGTTTAAATAATTATCTTCGAAAATCAATATTTTGTTGTGTTTTGTATCGCTATTCGATAACAGATTACGTTGTGCCGTGACGTCACTTTTGTAGATCGCGGTGTTAAGTTTTTCTTACGCCTCCGTGGTTACTGTTTTATTCTGGACACTATTGTCATAGTTCATATTTAAAATTCAGTACGCG
This sequence comes from Mesoligia furuncula, assembly GCA_916614155.1. Taxonomy (NCBI): domain Eukaryota; kingdom Metazoa; phylum Arthropoda; class Insecta; order Lepidoptera; family Noctuidae; genus Mesoligia; species Mesoligia furuncula. The sequence continues at coordinate 29,536,906 of OU744804.1, forward strand.
ACTACGCATTCAAAACGAAACAATATAATAATCTAAATATAATATATAAATAATTCTTAATATCTGTACCATTACATATATTCATTATATTCAGAATAAAGAACAACGGAATCGTACTATATTGTGATAACGGGCTACTACGGAACCCTACACTGTGCGTGGCCTGACACGCACTTGGCCGATTTTTTCATTTAAATAATCCTCATAATACACTACCAATTATATTTTTTTTCCAGGATGGTGACGTACTTAATCAATTTAAACAAGAACCAGTTTCAGAAACTCAAATAATTCACCATTTCTTAGCATAAACATTAAATTTTAATCGTAAGTACCCACCACAATCCTTCCCTAAATATAACCTGAATATAGAGAATGTTCATTATAGCGAAGCAACTGAAGATAATGTGGCGAGTGAGTGACAAGCGAACAAGCAGACACCTAGATCATCCCACACACGCGACGTTGATGGACGGGACTGAGGAGAGCCAACGGGAAGTCGCGCTGTGAATGAGCAATGCGTGGATAGTGAATGAGCTCTCGGGAATCAAAGTGGGAGTCTGGACTGATACCGAGCATCGGCTGTCGGAATTTATGTTCGTTGAACTAACATTTGAAATACTTAGATGATGAATATTATTAATTAACCTAAAACTACTGTGAAAATAACTAACCTTAAATCATTAGGGTTCCGTACGTCCGAATGAAAAAACGGAACTCTTATAGAATCACTCATGTCTGCCCGACTGTCACAGCCCATTTGCTTCGAATCTAATAAACCGATCAAGTTAAAATTTGGTACAAACATGAATTTCTGTGACCGATACCCGGTTGAATATAAGGTAGGTTCGGTAGGTAAGTTGAATATAAGGGGTCATTTTTGGGAGCGAAATAAGAAAAAAGTTTTAAAACTGTACCGTGTGGCACATCAAATGACCGACAGTGAGGATCTCAAATATATTTTTATTATAATTTTAAAATATGGAAATGTACCATTCCATTGGCCCTTTATCTCTGAAACTACTGACCCTAAAATTTTATAAAATAACATGGTTTATTTCTCAACATTGTGCGTACAAACTTACATTTGCAGTTAAGTACCTACAGAACCTTTTACTGTGCGTGATCCGACACGCACTTGGGTAGTTTTATTTTTAAATATATTTGCTTCAAATCATACAGTAATTAAATTGTGATAGTATTTAATTATAATATTAAGCTCGAAGTATAAAAAAAGATAAGTAAGCAATCTGTAACAGAGAAATGCAACTCAGCAGCAGAAATAAATGTGATATTTATACCTAATGAACGACTGCCTCACCCAAAGTGTTGTATAAGTAATGACATACATAATAATTAATATCTTGTGATATTTCTGATAACTGAAAATTAAGTAGTTATTTACAAATTGTCCTAACTTTTTCATTAGAATGTTTAATTACCAGGCGCCCAGGCAACACGGAATGTAGTAATTATGTTTGTTACATCTGTTTGAGATTCATTCTCATACTAATATATACATTTTGAGCTCAGCGTACCTAAAGAAAATAATTGAAAAAGTTTTAAAATGTTACTTAAAGAAACAAATTATTGTTAACGACATTTTTATAAGTAGGTACTTGATTGAGAACTGTAGGTAACTAAAGTGCGTGGCTGTCACATTAACAATAAGATAAAAATTATTCTTATTGTTCATCGCGTATTTTACATGTTTTTAAATTAGATCCTTAAATATGTCTTTTATTTTAAATTACGCAGGTTTTAACCGTCTTCGAAAAAGTATGTTTTTATTTTCTTGACGTATGTTCTTTGATTGGAAGACGCGTCCGGCGGCCAGATGGGCAGACGACATTGTTGGCAAAACCTGAATAAGGCAGGCACAGGAGCGTTGATGGCACAAGAATAAAGAGGCCTATGGCCAGCAGTGGGTGACGTCGGGCTGTGGATGACGATGACGCTGATATTCATCGATTACTGCCGATAGAGAAAGTTTACTTCCTGGTCTCAAATCAATTTCAGAAACTTTGCTTTGGTAGCTTTTGAGTAGGCTTCAATAATACGTATTTAATTTCACTTTGTATAAGTTGATGATTACAGCTTATAAAGTGAAAATTAAAAGACAAAAAATCAAAATGTTATTTTTGTTTAGAATCTGGGATTGTCTTTAAATTTTATTATTTTTTAGAAACGTAGAATTCAGGTAGCCCCTCTCTTTACGAACTGACCAAAACCAATTCCACTTTTCCACAATCAGATCGTTATGAAATCCTACGCGCTACACTCCTATCTTCAATTCCTTCCGTCTTATATAAAAAGCTTCTCTGCTATATCTGTCACCAGTTCTTAGTACTGGTATTTAGCGTTGCGTGTAATAAGGATGTTAGCTGATACTGTCTACGAACTGCTAATGAGCGGCGCGGTCTTGCACCGGAGCTAATTGAATCACTGTACACAACCTGTTCACGCTCCGCAACGCAACTGTGGGCCACAGTTGGGAACGAGGCAGTAATGTAACACCGGATAAGCGGCCAATTTCGTAAAGCACGGTTAGGGCGTAGTGTTTTGTGGCGAAACATGAGCGAGGCTTACGTCTGATCAATTCTAAAATGAAATATTTTGAGCCGCAACACATAGCATAAAACTTCTTCACTTAAGAGCGTTTACGCCGAACGGCATTTCATACAAACTTTCAAGCCCCTATTTTTCGAAATGTATGAACCGATTTTAATGAAACTTCGTACGAATAAGCAGGATACAAAGGTCTAAAAAGTTAGTAAAAAACATTTTCGAAAAATAGTGTAACAGCCAAATTAGACCGATTTTAAATTTTCCATAGAAACAGAGATTTCCAGTTATCTTTTTTTAAATAAGACATTTCGAAAATGTTTTCTACTAACTTTTTAGACCTTTATATCCTGCTTTTGTGTATTAAGTTTCATTAAAATCGGTTCATTCATTTCGAAAAATAAGGGCTTGAAAGTTTGTATTAAATGCCGTACGTCGTAAACGCTCTTAAACGATGTTTACTATTAGATCTCCCACACGACCAATAGCTAGATTTAAAGCCTTGTCCGGTACCTTATGAAATACTTTATTTAGAACTTAGTTTACCAAAATAATTGACATGTAGGGGGAGGGGGGGCACTTTGATACACAAAAATTCAATCTCTTTTCTGAGGACCATAAAGCATTATGTTTAAATATTTGTTTTGATGTGTGCATTGGCTGATATGTCAGCTTATATTTTGGCTACGCAAAAACCGCAAAAACTGGCGACGTATAGAGATAAACTGATTTTAAGAAAAAATCATTTTTGTATCATTCTGCCCCACCAGTGGGGCACTTTGATACATGGGGTGGGGCAGTTTGATACGTATTTTAGATCTATATGAAATGCAAATTTAAACTGACTAAAAACCCAATATAAACTGTATTATTACTTAAAATTAAGAAATAAAACAATTTTATTGATTGAGATCGCAAAACACTTTTTATTAAGAGTGCACATTAGCCATAATCAGTCTCTTAAGTTACTTAAGGAATATAATCACAAAAAAAACAATATTTTCATCATAGAACAAGACTAATTCTCTGTTATTTTCTTAATTATATAATCAGTTATATACTTACTAAGTAATCAGACTTTAACATTGAATATTGTTAATGAAAATATAATATAATATTAGATTGATACGTATCATTGTACCCCGCTCATTACCGTATCAAAGTGCCCCAAAGGACTTTTTCCACAAACAATTAATTTTATCAAATATATAATAATCTTGCAATCAAAAACATTTTAAAATACAATAATAACTATATTTACTTACCTTTAGTAACAAGTAATAACAAAAACAACTAAGAGTATCCTCCTGAGACACAATTACATTTCACGTCTTTTTTTTGTAGGCAGCGGCGCACGCCACTTCCAACACGTTAGTGACCGTTGAGGCCCAACGGCAAAGTGGCGGCGAGCGGTGTTACAACTGTCATTCTTGTGAATGTCCTTGAGCATTCTAGTGATGTGCCGGACTGTGTAGCGTTTATCGGTTTTGAGATATAGATACTGTACCAATGTGCCCCGTGATTCAATGTGCCCCCCCTCCCCCTATTATTATTTTTATAAAAAATGTGTTTTAATTTCTCGAAAACAAGTTTTATCAATTAAGCAACGACTTAGTCCTCTTGCATTTCTGTACATGACAATACACTGTGACTATAGACGCAATACTTTTACGTCCGCGAAGATCTTTGCTTTATATTTGTTATTGGAAAAGCTTTTGATCGTTCCATTAATTTCCTACAAATGTGATTGTGTTAACATTGTCCTGTATTATTGTAGACATGTGAAAGGGGAAGAACAATCTTACACGTGTAAGAAGGGCTTTCATGTGTGATCTCATAGATTAATGTTTTTCCGCAGACTCAGAAATTCGTAAATATACGAGGTATTTTGAGATTAACGTATATATAATCACCTGTAACGAAACTTTAGATCCTTACTGAGCGGGGGTCCTAGGTTCACTTCTCAAGTAGAGCAGTGTTTTTAGGGATTTCCATTTATAATTTCTCAGTAGTATTATGGCAATAAACTAGATCCTTTTACTTGGGACTTCCCGAAACATATTATCTGGCAAAATGTGATTGTGAACAGCATTATCATCTGTGGCTCTGACAAATAATCGTGGAATCTAGGTATTTTATTATCTGTAAAAACGTATGGAATCGTCATAGGTCATCAGAGAAACTGATTCATTTGTATAAAATAAAACACTGCGATAAAAAAAGACAATAGCCTACGAAAACACGTCACTGACACTGTAATCGACATGGAAGCAATATCCTATTACAAACACATAACGTCCTTACATAATAATATAATACAGAACATTCGTGATTCATTACGTCTGTGATTGGATTGAATGCGATTGCTAAGGATTCCCGTTAGGCCCACTATCATTTTATATTTCTACGGCTTCGGCGCAATATTCCCTTCATCAAATCAAATCATCTGTTTCACTCCCTCGTGTGAGAAAAGAAAGGGAAAACAAACGGATTTAGAATTGGATAATTTGATTTGTATGTATTCGGAATATAGATGTGGTATAATGAAGCCTAATGAATGTTACCGGTCAGGCGTTCTGTTGTACTCGCAGTCATACGGGGATCTGATTAGGTGCTTCGTTTTAGAGGAACGTGGAACGGATTTTGTTTAATGTTTCTAATCTTGTTAATTAATTAATTTAATTCTTTAATTATAACGGCTTAGCACCAATTTGATTGTCTATTATCTGGTTGTTTATGGTGGAGTATTAGGAGAGTCCTCATAAGGGGCCGGCGAACTACTCATGCTAATGCGTAGACCATACAAACGTAATACCAAAATGATTTTAAATTTAAACATAATATTCTTCAGGTAGTGTGTATTTATTTCGATTGGATTACAGAATATCTAGGTTCCCAAATATATATTTTGAAAGGACTCTGATATAAAGACGAGATATGAGGAATTTCAAATTTCTATAGAAAACTTATTTTTCTCATTACTCGTCTTTAAATCAGTGTCCATTCAAAATATATATTTGGGAACCTAGATATTCTGTAATCCAATCGGAATAAATACACACTACATTACGAATATGATTGATTTACAAATTATTTTGGTATTACGTTTGTATGAACTACGCATGCTCCGCCGGCCCCCGAATCCGCAACGATGATCTAAATTCGTTTTTGTTACTACATAACCTAACTCAAATGGAGACAAGATCGTTCCACATCAAAATTTGTAGAACAAAGAAAATCTAAGCATAATCAATTTATGTAGTTTACCTTAATTTCCTCCATCGCGCTCACAGCAAGTACCTACCGTGGTATCACAGCACGTAGGATGTAGCGTCGTGGCTCGGGTTCGCTTTGAAACAGAACGCTAATCTATGAGTTATGTCGAAGTTGTTTGTATTCGCAGAGGAACTAAACTTGTAATGTAAGTAGCAGAGCACATTTACGTAGTCAATTGGTATGGGAGAATTCAAATACTTTAGTTTAACTTCACAAGTTTGACGTATTTTTTAGGGTTCCGTACCCAAAGGGTAAAAACGCCCGGACCCTATTACTAAGACTTCGCTGTCTGTCCGTCTGTCCGTTTGTCTGTCACCAGGCTGTATCTCAAGAACCGCGATAGCTAGACAGTTGAAATTTCCACAAACTATGTTTTTCTGGAGTTATTCCGTTCTGATCCCAACCCCGATCGGGGTCCTGGATCGTCTTCTGTTTTAATCTTTGTCTTATCCACTATAAACTTTCTCATACCGGTTTAAACCGCTTTTTCTTTTGTTTTTGATCCTGAAGGATAGTCAGTAACAAAAATAAGTACAGGGTTTATTGAACTGTTGCCGCTATAACAACAAATACTAAAAACAAAATAAAATGAATATTTAAGGAGGGCTCCCATACAACAAAAGTGTTTTATTCGGCATTTTCGCCTTGTGGTACGGAACCCTTTGTGTGCGAGTCCGACTCGCAGTTGGCCAGTTTTTTTGTTTCAATCATGGCAACTTTTGTAGCAGTTTCTTTTAGCCATGTATGATAAAATACTAGTTAAATAGCAGCAGTACCAGTAATATCAAATATATTTTCTGATCTATACCAATAATCGTAGTGTGAATTTACGACTGCAACGACCATCCCAATGACTCACGACAATGCAACACAAAGCATTGGCAGTTTATAGTGAACATCAAATTGTTCTGCATTAAGTCCTCAAAGGTTAGGTTTGAATCAATTGAGCATAGCTTGAACACAGCACCATCATACGCACATGTGAACGAGGCTATATGCCGCGTTTGAGCGCTCGAGTCACTCGCCACAGTCAATTGTGTGGTCAAAGGCTAGCGATGTGTTGAATGCCGACAGCTGTCGTGTACGACATACAGCCTGAGATATGAACAACATAGTTCACGTCTTAAGGCAATATTAATATACCACTGTCGTTTGTGAGAGGCATTTGTATCCGTTTGTAGTCTACAAACGTTATCACTTCAATGAATACTTGTCTCTGTGAAATAAATGTATGAAATTCGGATACATTTTAGAAATCTTTGCGGGAATCTTCTGGTTGGCTACTTCTGACTATGTCCAGAAGGGTAGATCTATATTTAAAAAAATATATCATAATCATCATTCAGCTGAATGAATTGTAAATAAGACTTTGTAACCATATTATTTTGATTTAAAACAGTGTCCATGGAGTTTCTTGCCCGTTCTTCTCCATATGTACCTACGCTTTGGAATGGGCAACTAGCTTCATCTTTCTGACTGACCGACCCCTTGACAATTCAAAAGTGCCTGTAATTGGTTTAATTGAAATAAATGCTTTGAGTTTGAGTTTGCTGAAACACTTCCACTGCTGGCCAAAAGCCTTTCCCAAACATCACCACAACACACTAGTCCTGTGTCTCGTCTCTTAGCGTGCGGGTGCGCCAGTTAACTGAGTCATAGTCTTGTTCTATTCTATTATCAAAGTTTAGGTAAATATACACAAACCCCTATTGTACAAGATCGTCACAAATTCTAAAACTTCAACCTAAAAAAACCTTAATTAGGCGAACAATCCCCGCGCCTGACGTCAACTTATCATACTTCTCCGTGAAGCAGCCCCGCCCCACCGCCTCCCCCCCCCCCCCCTCCCCGCCTCTCCCGCCGCCGCGCCGCAGTGAAGCCGCGCGATACCGTCACCCGGGATTAAGTCATTCAAAAATGTTACGGTCACCGCGAATGCAAATGGCGACATCTCTCGCCGACGGTTATTAAGTGCCAACATTAATTTATTCCGTCTCGTTCATCTTAATTAAAGTCTTGCACTTTTACACTCAGCCAGAGAGCGGTTAGCTCGAGGTTCTTTTTTAGCCAATAAAGTGGCTGTAGCCAGAATCTTGTCAGTCTAAAACAAAATTGGTCCCTAGAAAACTGCTCTCCATTGTGAAGAAAAAAGCGTAAACGAAAGTAAGTAAATGCATATTTTAATTCACAGAATTTAATTTTTCTCCTACGCCTAGTTTTGTTGAAGTAGCACTAAAGTATTTTAATTTTTCCGCGTAAAAGTGAAAATTATTTTTAAAGCACAAGCTTTATGCCGCTTCCAGTCTACAATAAAGATAATTATGCAGAAAAGTGTAGCGGTCTACGAAGGACCTACGCGGCGACATAGCTACGATGCTACGGGTACAGTGCTACGCCGCTACGTCGCTACGACAGTGTTTGCATTGTTGATTGTATTCAAATGGGTGTTTGCGCTAATAGTTTTATTATTAGCTGCTGGTTTGTTGAGAAAAGATGCTAATCTGCGTCTGAGATTTTAATCCCTGGTTATTTGCATGCTGGTTTAGTGGAATACTTCACTATAATTTATATGAATGATAAAATACATTTTACATAATATATATAATTGAAACAACATTATGCGTGTTGTCTAATGAACTAAATAAATAAAAATGATAAAGATGAAAGTAAAACAATTTCGTTTTGTTTTGTTTGACAAGTTTCACAAAGCTTAACAACGAATACGTGTGCTACAGTTACGGCGTTTAATTAAGAAACTGCAATAAAGGATGCACATTTAGATAAAGTAACAAGTGAATGAACAAGTGACTCGGAACCGAAACGAACTGCGAATAACGAAGTTTGCCGAAACATTCCGAGATATTCCGAATATTTATTTATTAGGCGTCGCGTTGTTGCAGGAGTGCACATTAGTCGCTTCGTTAGAGAAAGAATATTCCGCGACCCACGCGGCCCACACCGGCGCTTGATTTAATTTCATGTCCAATAAAACCGGGGCTTGCGAGGGGAGGCGGGGGACACGCGGGGCACGCGGGGCACTCGGGGGCACTGGGGCACTCGCAAGCTAATCTCATTTGAACCGAGTCGCTCTGTACGCGCACCGATTTTGTTAAAGAAACTGCTTTTATTACAGGAATCAGTAAAGCGAGGCGCGCGTGAGATGACTCTCGGCTTACGACTTATACTACACATTACAGTTTTTACTACAAATTATGTGCTTGTGTTGGTTTGATGGGGGAGGCTTACGTGGGGCTCGTGATAAGGAAGCATGGGGATTACGAGTATCCCTTTCCTGGACAAATGAGGGGAATAAAATACTGAGGGAAAGTAATAAAGATAAACAGTTACTACCTACATCTCTCACAAATTGAAAAACACCCGCCGTACACCCTGCACGTACAGCAAGATTGTAATCAACTGTTTAAATTTTGTACTAAAATTACAAATTGCGTTAAGATAATGTTTTCTCTCTCTCTATATGAACCACAAAGCGCTTTGTCTAATTAGGTCTAGTTGTTATCTTCTAATTAAACTAAATGCCGTAGGGATCTTGAGATAACTTAAGCTGCGGATCAAAATAACTTATTATAAACACCGGGAAAAATATCTACAAAGGTTACTCGGTTACTCTATCGTCCGATGAAACTGTAAATAAAACCGTACTTGTATGTCGATCAAACAAAGAACTAATCTATAAAGTAGTTTTGAATTCAATTGTAGTCCACTGAAATATTATCGTCGTTTCAGCCGATAGACATCCACTGCTGGACATAGGCCTCCCCCAATTTTGGGAGGGTTTTCCATAATCGCCACGCTTGGCAGGCGGGTTGGCGATCGCAGTACGGTATGGTGGTGGAATACATAGAGAACGCTGCTGCCCATTCTCCGGTACGATCCTTAGTCGCCTTTTACGACACCCACGGGAAGTAAGGGGGTATTCTTTAAGTCCGGCACCACACAGACAATATTATGTTGTATAATTATAGAAGAAGGCGGAAATATGGCGAGCACGCGCAGTACCACTGTGGAAACTGGAGAAAATGACAGCTTGTCAACAGAGCGGCAATTCTCGTAATTTTGAGAACGTTCACAGTCTGATCTCAGTCTCAATATGTCATACATACCTCTATGTTTCCTACATTTTTGACAAGTTTTTGACATTGTTTGTCGCGATGAGATTGCGACTACATTTTGAATGTTATTCATTACGGGAATCGACCTTCTAATTTCAGAAGTCGGTTGCATTTTTTCTCAAAAAGTTATTTATTTTAACACTTTTTTAGTTTTTGTTTCACAAGTTCGTATACAGGTAGTATACGATTTTCGTGCGACGACCTACATGCTCCGTACGATTACCCATTCACAATATGTGTAGGTACTGTTTCTCGATGGAGAGTTCTATGGGATATCTTTGCGTCTATGGTCAGTTGACCATAGACTTAAAGGTCAAGGATCACCAGCAATTTTGTTTGATTTTCACTACAACAATCAAATCCCTTCAAAATCAAGTCTAAATGCATTTTTTTTACAAAATAGCTCTACACGTGTCGTTATGTTGATAAACATCACACCCGTACTCCTTGAGGGTTAAGCAGGAAGTGCCCCCATATGACAGGTTCGCCAGTTATATATGTTAATACTTTTGATAGTTAAAAATAGCTTTTATTCCTTGAGATTATAATTTCACACAGATACTAAAGTGAAGCTGTAAACTTAAACAATTATTACATCAGCTATAATGGTCACACGGTTTGAAGCAGTTTAATAACACCGGCCTAACTGATATACACAAACACGGCTTTAATTAACCACAAAGTGAAATGGGATCGCCATGATTATATTTGAAAATACGAGTTGTATTTCTCTATCAACCAGGGTGCTAACCCATACATAACAAACACGAACGCAGCGTAGCATACATTTCAAAAACACGCCAATCGCTACGTCACTCCCGTAGGCTATCGCTACGAGCGTAGCGCTTACGGCGTAGCACCGCCACGCTGAACACTCGTAATAATTTATTTCGCAGTCATAATAATTTATTCGACGTTTAACAGTGATAATAATTTATTGGGGACATATTCCCGGTGATAACGGAAAAGAAACGGATATCAGAGGCCGTCAAACTGATTGATTGGATCGTTTTCTTGGGCTCGCAGCACTGATAGCGGCGCCCAGGACCAAGGAACTCGTGGACGATGTTTTTTGTTATATTTTTGTAAGATAATAGAATCATCAAGAATTCCAAAAATGTATTTCTTTCTAGTATCTAGTTAATCAATAACATTGTACAGGATTACATTTAAAATACATTTAAAGTAATACCATAACAAAATAAAATTTTCAGTCACAACTTTTACAATGAACAAAAAGCTACAAACACAAAAACATGTTTGAAACTCGAAGAACCCAGTGGGATGAAACCACTGCAACTATCAACAAAGCAAACACGGCGGGTGTAAAGATCTCCTTCACACATCTCTCATCTGAACTTAGTACTTACCTTTAGGTAATTTAAAATGAATCCTAGACTTTAGTGCCGCGAGCATCTAGGGTGAACTTCTACTTACAATTGTTTTCTGAAAACTTTGCTGTTTGACGCGTCCCGGGTACCTACAGAGAGGTAATTTTAATTCTCTGGAATTCACTTTGGTATGGACTTCTGAAGTATGCTATAGTTGAACTATGTAGGTACTGCAATATGTGTGTAACTGGGAGTATGTGGGGCGTTGAAGAAAGTTTTGCTTTATGTTTCGCTAGCTGTATTGAATTGATCAGAATAGATTTCCTTAGAAAAAACTTCGTCTTTAACTATGTTTTTATACAACATTTTGACTATGAAATTGAATAAGTTTTTTGAATTGCAGACTCTTATGGCAAAATTAATACTTAATTATTAATGCTGTTTTTATTAATTTTTTGTGAGGTTCGAACGGATCAATAGAATGCGATTATCAAAAGGGGTTTCCAGTAGTCTTAGTCCACTGTTTGAGATGATCCAAACGGATTTGACCAAAAAATGTATTACTTGTAAGACTTATAATGCTAACTTTGTAAGTAAGTATAAAAAAGTTATTTTCACATCCGCGTCCATTCGTAGGTCCTAGCCGCCCGCAGGCCGCGGGACCTTGCCCCCGCCTCCCTCCCTGCGGGCTGCCCTCACCTCACCCCCTCGCTCGCCCGCTGCAATGACTGCTATATTTCACCGCGACGCGCCGGATGGATCGACGTACCTACCTGACGACCAATCACAGGCGTTTTTTAAACAAAAACCTTCGTGAACTTAGATTTAAAGAAATGTTAGTCATGGTGTTAGAAGTTCAAGGTCGTTTACAGGTATTAGAGATCTTTTGAGGTTATTTTTAGACAAGTTGGATTGTGGTGACAAATGTTATATTTTATTAAAGCGAATCCTTGTTTACGGTTTGTAATCGACCATGCCTGTACTGCCTGTATCACGACGTATTATAAAATGAATGTAGGCGATTAAGGTTAAATCATTTATTTAATATCAAACACTGCTTTATGGCAAACTGACAAAAAATCGTGGTAAGTAATTTAAAGGCTTTCATATTAAGTCCCGTTATATTTCATTCTAAATCGTAAAATACGAACCAGTTGTAGTAAAGCAGCTCGAGTCACAGTCTGGTAAGTGACTATGTAACACTATGTGTCACCTGTTACGCTATGTGCGGCTACATAGTATTCCAGTAATGTGAACATACACAATTACATAAACACCCAATTCTAGTCAGAAAGCTCGCTAAAGCTGACTGGCAAACTTGGCAAAATAAACACCAAAGTTTGACTTTCTGGTTGAAAAAGAGGCTAGAAAAAGGAGAATGCATTCTCCTTTTTCTACACTTTAGTAGATCAACATAGGTTTATTTCTTACTAGCGGTCGCCCGCGGCTCCGCCCGCGTGGATGTCGGTTTTCGCGACAAAAAGTAGCCTATGTGTTGTTCTGATTTATACATATAATCTATAGCGGTCCCCCGCAGCTCCGCCTGCGTGGATGTCGATTACCGCTACAAAAAGCCTAAGTTTGATCCCATGTGTTCAACTACCCAAAAGTAAATTCAGCATTTCATAGACCTAAACTCCCCTCCCGCACCAGCACCCCGCCTTGGTGACGCCTACTTCGCCTGTCGCCACGGGCCGCGGAGCGCAGAAATAGTATTATATTGATTTCGCCATAACTTTTAAACCAAACGTCCAATTTTAATGAATTAAGGACTTAATATTATCTACATAAACAGTACTTTGTGACAGTTTATTTTGTTAAGAAGTAATGACATCTGTAAAATAAATGCGTTTAAATGAAGTCCTAAAAAATTCAAGATCTTAAATAATTAAAAGGTTGTTGTACTTAACTCGAAATAGATAGGTATAGTGTGTCGCGGACATTTTTGTAGATATTTTTAAGGTCTTTAATTAATTAGAATATTTTATAGTTTAGGCGGCGTACGCCAAATAAGGAACTTTTTTGGATGATTTTTTACACCTTGGGTCTGAAAAACCCAAATATCTTACGGACCCCTCTTTTTTCTAAACTAAAATATAGCCTATGTTACTCGCAGATAATGTAGCTTTCTAATGGTGAAAGAGTTTTTAAAATCGGTCCAGTAGTTTTTGAGTTTATCTATTACAAACAAACAAACAAACAAAAATACAATTTTTTCCTCTTTATAATATTATTATTATTATTATATTATTAGTGTAGATTGAAAACCACATAACTAAATCACTTCTATGACAACAAAATAACCATTCATTGTCTGTTCAAAACTTGATCACGACATTAACATACAAATTCAGTCGTATTCAATAGCACAACAGAGCGTCCACGGCATAGTAATGTACAGCCATTGTTTTGAGGACGGCATAGTCCACGTAATTGGCGCCAATATACGAGATTGTTCCCGAGTAATTTAATTATTTGTTTTGGAAGTGGGGCGAGGTTCGTCCTCCGACAAGACGACGCTGCGCGGCCCGCTGATAGACGGATATGTTCCTTATTACATGATGCCGGGAGGGTTTGATTAGCGGGAGCAATTGTCTGGTGCTTTCGTTTTGTTTGGACGCTGTTGAGTTGTTACATCCTATAAAAAATTGCCTTTTTGTAGATATGTCTATGAGCCAATATCCCGAACCAACGAACAGCTTCGAACTTTTTTAATCACAAGTTATAAATTAAAGAAATTGATCGACTACAAATAGATGGTTGTAGGTGCAACTCATGTTTATGATCCCAAAAATGGTGTATGACTTGACGGTTTTCTTATTTTACTTCCGTTCTTTGAACAGATTCCGCCATCGCCAGTATATTCTCAACTCATCCTATCCGCCGTGCCCGCGGGAAGAGTGACGACGCAGACATTTAGTACAAATGTGAATAGGGGGGGTATGGTGGGGCATGCGGGAGGAGGGCTACAGAGACTAATGTATGACGATTATTTAGGATGCCGCCCCTTCCTTACGGAGCAATAGTTTTAAAAGCGGCGTGAAAGTGGGTAAATATCGTATATATAGTGCGTGGAATGTTTGGGCTTAGTTTTACATTTTTATTCGTAGTAAAATGTGCACTTCAAACCTTGATCGGTTAAGAGAGACCTTCAATCCTCACTTAATTATAAAAGTGTGACCTCTTTATAAATCAGAACCAAGAAAGAAGAGAGTAACTTCAATAATTCGTTCACATTCGTCAATTGGAAATTGATTTCGAATAAACGCGTTTCTTATATTATTTGCTATATATCTGCCAAAGTCGTTGTATTTATTGAAATGTAAAGTAAACTTCTGCCAACAAATACGACAGCATGCTTATTGGTAGTTTAAGTTAAACTTTCAGCAAAACTTTCAGTCCAAAAATATTTGCAATGAAATTCAAGAAAGTGTGATAATTCTCACTAACTAGTTACTTGTTTTTATTTATTTTGGAAAGTTATAAACTTCTTGGCGTGCGTCTCGAGATTGGAAATAAAATATTTATTATCTCGAACTGTTTCTAACTTTAATTTGAATGGTTTTGATGCCTTTTTGATGTTGTTTCTTCGAAAATTCCCCAGCGGCTTTTATTAAAAAAGTAACTGGATTTGTATTATTGCATGATTTATGTGAAATTTGTACATTAGTTAATATTTTTACTGCGAGCTATTCGTGTACATAGCTTACACAGAGACCGAGAACAAACTGTATCTTTAGCTTGATTTTTTTAGTTACAGTACATTTGCGATCTGCTAAAATATTAATAATGAATAAAACAGTCTCGCCGAAATACCTACTTTTAACCTGAATAAACTAACCTGAATAAGCTAAAAATAGCTGATCAAAAAATCGGCTATTTTTAAATCTTTTTAAAAGAAAAGAGAATTTCAAGCTACGAAACCTACATAAAAATATGTAGGTACCTCCTATCTACGTATTTTTATGTAGGTACGTAGCTTGAAATTCTCTTTTTTTTTTCAATAAATCAATGCTTGGTCACGGCTTCAAATAGATTTATGCCAGTAAATAGAATGGTCGTTTTATTTATGATATGGAATCTGCTATTTATATCGTGTGTCGTGTATTTACGCCGCAAACTGTTTCGTCCGCTCAGCACAAGTGCGAGTCGACAAACGTCGGCCGCGGTACGATGCATGCTGGCCCCAATTGAATTAGCGACGTCATCACCGGCACCGCCTCACTTCTGCAATCCTGGTACTTGATTCTATATTGCGTTAGGTTTCTTCTTAGGTATTTGGCGAATAAAATCCTGGTTAGAGATACTTAATCTATTAACTTTATAATGTTACTTGCTGCTGTATTTTTTAATGTTTTAATTCATAAATAAGTTTTTATGGCAAAGCAAACAAAAATAAATCTCATAATCAGCCGTGCTGGCTTACTTCATCATGACAATGACAATACGTACTTATTACATACGGACCTACATGCACACAACAGCAACATGATATAAACTCACTTCATTGAAAATAAACAAAACATAGGCGTACATTAATGTCGTATAATGTCGCGCAGTAGTTAACCGGCCGGGCAGCTAATCAAGTCGCGCTGATAACGCCAACCCCACTCACGACCTACGTCACACCACTGAAACTCTTTTGTTTTTATTTCATTTTGCTTTAGCATGTACCTACTGCCTACTGCCGGATGACTCAACTGCTGAACGGAATGGATAATTGCCCCCACAAATATCCTATTAGGCACGAAACTTTTCACTACAGGATCTACCTACTATTGTCATAGTAGTGAAAAGGTTCGCGCTAAAGGCTAAATATAATACTAAACTATTAAAAGAAACAAAGAAAATCTTTGTGTTTATTATCGCCATGTTGCAAAGTGCTATAACGCTTAGTATCATAGCTTAAGGTTGAGTTGTTTTACCCCATCAGCAGAACAGATGGAACACATTCACGAATGTTACGCATGAATCGGCATCGCATACTCGTAGCTCAACCATACGGTAAACTCAAAGACTCGATGCACCACAAACCATCAGTAGAACATTTGAGCATCAAGAATATAAGTTCTATAGTATAACGGAGAGAGGAGACCTCTTATTAAAGATTAACATTATTGATTATTACCGATTTTTTTTTCTCCGAAAAGGACTGTACATTAATATCCCCTTGTATCATGATCATCAGAATTCATTTACACAGAGAGCATTTTATCCGTATAAGTGAGGAAAATTCACGTGGTTCCACTTAATTGTAATAAATACGAGGCGTGTTCATTTATTGAACATTTTATGAACACAGTTAACCTATTATTGGAGGTGTTTAGTATAAAATGTTTTTATTATTTTTTGTGTCGAGTATTATTGGATGAATGTTTGCGGTGCTTAGTGTATTTTCCTTATTATACACAAAGTACTTTATAATTTGCCGCCCATAAAATGACATTGAGTATCTTTGGGCTATTAAATGCCTCTAAGTATGGCCCTGACAAGCGTAGACAAAATGTTTGTCTTAATAAAGCTTAAATTGTATTCTACTCACCTTATTTAAGATAATGCGTTAACATTATAATCATTATCTACAAAATCTTATTACTAAACCATTAACTTCACTAATTGCCTTCATTACTCGTATCAGTTCGTGTATCGAGGTAGCCACACTTTACGGCGGGATGCGGGACCTACCCAACAAAATTAATTAAAAACCTGCATCTATACAACTCGCATCTATACAACCTGCATCTATACAACTTGCATCTATACAACTTGCATCTATACAACCTGCATCTATACAACTTGCATCTATACAACCTGCATCTATACAACTTGCATCTATACAACTTGCATCTATACAACCTGCATCTATACAACTTGCATCTATACAACCTGCATCTATACAACTTGCATCTATACAACTTGCATCTATACAACTTGCATCTATACAACTTGCATCTATACAACCTGCATCAATACAACTTGCATTTATACAACTTGCATCAATACAACCTGCATCTATACAACTCGCATCTATACAACTTGCATCTATACAACTTGCATCTATACAACTTGCATCTATACAACCTGCATCTATACAACTTGCATCTATACAACCTGCATCTATACAACTTGCATCTATACAACTTACATCTATACAACCTGCACCAATATTTGTCAAAATTTGCTTGTTACAAACAAAATGTGCAACTTTTGTAATGAAAATATGAAACTTTTGTAATTAATATCTTGAAATCTCCGAACTGTCTTCAGATAATTGTTGAAATGTTTGTCTGTTCCACCGTGATGTGAATAAACCGAGTTCTTTTTACGGGTATTTTTGATAGCTTTAAAGGAATCCGGGTCAGCGCGAGACGATGAAATACGATAAAGAATAAACAATATTGTCTGTGGGCGCGGACGACGGAGGTTTGTGTTTATTACGCAGATATATTCACACAAAGAAGACAAAACAAAAACAATTTGTATTACGTAAACAAAAATGTAATACTGTGGGCGAGCGTCCCTTGTAACTACGTTTGTGCCCACGTAGGTACTTGTACATGAGGTAAAACCTGGGCCCTTTTTTGGCTTTTCACTTGTAAAAATATGTAAATAGTGTTAAAATGTTTCAGCTGAGCTCGGCTGACAGAAAAGGTTTTGTTTTGTTTAGAACTGAAATGATGCGTCGTCGGGTGACAATGGCGATACTGAAATGATGTATGCAGTCAGTAACTATTAGGTCCCTAATCTGTGGTACAGTTTTAGGTATAGTACAGATTTAGGTATACCTACCTATCATTAGGTATATCTTTGTAAGAAAACGTTTTCAGTTGAACATCTTCCATTTTTGCAAAACGATGTCATCCAAACCTATTAAAAGGCACAAAATGGAAGGTGACCAATGTGACCGGCAAATTTCGTTCAAACAACCCAAACTGGCCGCAAAATGTCTGTTCAACTCGTCCCCTACCTTTGATAGCACATTTTTTACCCCGAAGGTATCCGTGATCGATAGCTACTACCGACAGTGTCGTGGGTTCAATCCCGTCAAATTGATATTTTCTCTTTTCGCTGTGGGCTTTAATTCCTCAGATTCCACTTATCACGTTGATTTGTCATTTAATTAGGACTTGTGTGATCAAAATAATTCTCCTATTTCTGTCTACACCGAGCTTTGGTACCGGTGACCATGAGATAAAACGGTAAATTTTCTGACCACCTTAGTTGGCATACATTGAAACTTTCCTTCCGGTAATATTCCTTGCTCGTGAGTCCAGCAAGCGTTGTAAAGCCAAATAACAACAAAGGTCGTAGTGAAATGTTTTCTCCGTGCTGGAAAAGAAATCGGATTCCTTTGTGTGATGTCGGGCTATCGGTTTGCATTGTAAGGTCCGCAACGGCGACCTCTTTGATACACCGGGCCGCTGCTCCTTTGTCAACTTCGCTGTTTCCTTCGCAAACATGTATGTGATACTTGGCGAGACCTGTGAGATTATTTTTCAAAATTAATAATTTTAAAGTTAAACGGATTCACAAGGAGGCAGCAATTTCTTCTGTTACATTCTTATGTCTGTGTTATGTTGTTGTTTTTTTATAACGAACGAAGAGTAATTAAAATTAAAATCCTATTGCTTCCCCAAGTCTCTGATGTAATTTGTGACGTCCGTGTGTTTCGATACTCAAAATAAACATCTCTACGGAAGTTTGTTTTGAGTATCGAAAAACACGGTTTTCCGGGATTTTGTTCATAAATACTGTTAATCAAGAACAAAATTCTAGAAATCGGATGTTCGATCACAAAGTAATGTGACGA
The DNA here is from genome assembly GCA_916614155.1 of Mesoligia furuncula. Taxonomy (NCBI): domain Eukaryota; kingdom Metazoa; phylum Arthropoda; class Insecta; order Lepidoptera; family Noctuidae; genus Mesoligia; species Mesoligia furuncula. The sequence continues at coordinate 29,556,021 of OU744804.1, forward strand.
TTCCTTCCAGGACGTGATAGTGAGACCCACTGCAACAATTAAAAATTCATAGAATTCGAGAAAACACAACTTTCGTGTATTTTTGAATATTTCCCAGAATTCGTCACTAACTATCACTTTTCTCAAAACTCAAATTCAAATTCATGGGATTCGACTTCTCTATACTCTTAAATTGAATAGCCGTTATTGCTATAAAAATTGATAGCGATGACCCTATTTTTTTATTTACCTAAAAATAGCCCCATTCATATAAATCGAACGACATATAACACATAAAATTGGTCTTCCAAAGTTTCGATATACAATAACAAAAATTCAATATACACAGTTACCCACTACACTTGTACATCTTAGCCTATCCTGAAATTCCTAATAAATAATGGTAAGAAAAATGCAAACTAGTTTGTAATTCACTTACTGTGTCAGTCTCATTACCACTAATGGCACATCATTATGATAGTTATAATAATTCCTCTCCTCTAATTAATAATAATCCGCAATATTTCAGCACAAAACCTACAACTTTCAATTGACCGATTATCAACTAAACAGTTTAGTAGACTATCTACACAACCTCAATGTTCGCAGCGAGTGTTTGAAACCGTTGAGTTATGTGACCGTCCCGAATGGCTGTAACGCGGCAAGGTGCCCCGTCTCATCACAACTCTTATTTCTTTTCTAAATTACACTTAGTATTCTTACGGGTCGAGTAGCTTAATTTACTTTTGTTTCTGATGTAAAACTTAATTACTTGGAGTAGAAATAAGGTGTGGGTGTATATATTAAGTAGGCTGATATTGATCATCAACAAGCTAGGATAGTCTACCTACACGCTAACAAATGTAAACTAGATAGGTAATATTTTTTTCGTCTTTAACCCTTCGTATGTCCGGAACGTGGATCCACGCGAGACACAATTACTTTTTAATTGTTTCTCTAATTACAGCATTCAACCGGTTAAAATAAACATTTATTTGTGGCATGAGCATGAGAATTTTCAGACAACATGAAAATACTTATATAGGTACATTTTAAACTCAGACGAAAACGTAGAAAACATTTCTCCTAGCCCGCAGTTTCCACCGAAACCATCTTAAATCGTAATCGCAATCCCAATAAAGGCTAGTTGGCGCTATAAAAATGAAAATCACATAAACGGGCGGTCGTCGGCGCCGGCAGCCGTAGCTTACGACTAACAATCGGTAAGAGTTAAACGACAATAACAGCGCGGTGCAACCCGCCCGGAATCTTAACTGCGAATACTGGAGAGTGGAGACGTCTGATAAACAAGCAGTTGGGAACAAAATTATAATAACTTTGCTGCGAAATGTCTGTCGGCTGCATGGGACATTAGCAGCGGCATTGTGCGCGTAATCCTAACTAGGATCTACCACGGTGGGCTGAGTACTCGTACAGCATTGATGACATAAACAGCATTGTAGTTACACGTTTGACTTAGCTACGATTTTGGGGAGTGGGATTAACGCCATACGTTAAATACGTAAATGGTTGTATTTTCTAATTGCGACACTAAGTATGATAACAATGTAAAACATATTACTTGTTTATTACAAAAATTTAACAATAGTTCTGAACGCCATGGCGGTTGCAACTATTGCTCTTAGCGCCACTGCGGTTGCAACTATTGCTAAGCCTCTACCTTGGGGTAGACGCGACAGTAATTAACTGTTTTTCGTAGTAGGTACTTATAGTCAATAAATTATTTCCAGGAATTCGTTTAAAATAAAATCGTTTCAGCAGTTCAGTGAGAATCCGAATATAAATGAAAATAAAGAGCGGTCGGAAAAATTCTCACGTGTTCGTGTATTAAGTGAGCGTATGAAATAATAGCTCATTTGTCAGACGCAGATGAAGGGTTCAGGGAAATTGTGAGCCGCCATATTTAATGCACACCTTTTTTCAGGCGTCACTCTTTTCAGTTACATAACAGAAAATATTTATTATTGTGAATGAGTGTAATTCAAGTGACAAGGTCACCGATTCCATATTATTCTAAATAAAAATTGAGAGTTTGTTTTCTATTTATGGGTTAAACTGCGGAACGGATTTTTCTGAAACTTGTGTTTTTATTTTATAAAATATAATTAGGTAGTTTGACGTAGTTCTTCCGATGGAGAACGACACAGAGTTTGGTATTATTTTTATTATCAATATAAAGTATTTCTCCATTCATTTAAGGAGTGCTACAAAACAGATATTTAAATGTAATCAGTCCCAATTAGGCAGCGTACCCACTGTATATACGACGGGTGGTTGTCCCGGCACCGTCCCGCATTGCGACACTCGCTTTATTGTCCGGCGTGCCGCTCGCACTTGACACTACTGGGTAGGCAGCTCTTTAGGTAGCTATAACACTACTAGATGGTATAGTTTAAAAATAATATTAGCTAGCATTGTATAAGAAGGGAGATGGGGAGATTCTAATGTATCTAGAACAAAAACATTAATAAAACCATAAGGTGTACTAATCTGTGTGACAGTAGGACAGTTTCAAACGTAGTGAAGTTATAATTTACTGGGAATTGTTGTCAACAGAGGTAACGCAATTGCGAGGTCGATTATATATAAACAGACTTCCCAAACCGTTATGGTCCTATAGGAAATGCTTTGAAGACATTACGAATGCTCTTCACAAGACGCTCTGAAAGCATGACATTTCTACTTTAATCTAAGTATCTACGTGTCAGTAGTTTTAGAAGTGTCTCCTACTAGAGCCACAGGTAGTCCATATAAGGTCTTAAGAGCATGTGGCTGAAGAACAGATTAGCCTAGTGGCCTGTAGGCTATTCAGTGTGTAAACACGGCTATAACCAACTCGTTCGCTTGATCAGCCCAACTCATTACATTTTACATATGTTGTGACCATTAGAACGCGTCAGGTATTGTATTCCTTCATTTGTTAATGTGATATTATGTTGTTTTTCTAGCTTTAAAGAGCCCGAGCTTTTTTGTTTTTGTGATTCTTTAAAGCAGGCACTATATTTTCAGCCCAGTAAGCTTTAAATACTTTGCTGGGTCATCAAAATTTATTAAATCAAAGGCAGTTAAATGGAACTGATTATTTGGAATAAAGTAAATAAACAAACTCATACCATAGCTAGGCAGCAAAGTCAACGAATTAAATTACTTGTTAGATCCAAACTGCATGGACAGTGAAACGTATCATTGTAATATTTTTTCCACAATTTTTGGTGAGTAGTAAATAAAGCCAGCAGGCAAGTGATCTCGCAGCATCTGAACAGATAACGGCGTCAGTACTGAGCGCAGTGAGCGCGGAGCACTAAACACGCGATAGCCTGGCAGCTTGCCACCATACCACCACACTCGCTAGCTTCAGGCGTACGTTGTGCCAGTGTGTCACCCTTTTTAGTTCACTGGTCCAATCGCTGGACGAAAAATGCGGGTCAAGTGTAGAACTGACCTTTTGTTATTTGATTTTAGATTTGGGAATAAATGGGCAAGATGTTCTTATCAAGATGGCGGAAAACAGCTCCAAGTATGACGCTTAAGATCACTCGAAAGTTTTGGATTTTTTAGTCCTTTGTTTTATGAGGTAATTTTGGGTATGCCTCTTAGGAGCACTGTCTTCATAGTTTATTGCTGTGAAAGATCGCCAACAAACGTATTTCTTACTATATTCATCACCTTAATCGTCATCATTATCATCCCTCTTTCCAGACGGAGCTCGTTTCTATATCTCCACAACTGAATTGTAATTAATACATTAGATAGAAAGACATTAGCCACAGCAATAAAATAAAGTTAAGAATGTGAGATTAGTGAGTGCAATGCCGGCTGTAATAGGTTAGCAATCAGCCGCCGCGCCCGGGCAATCAATCAGCCTGGCACTCTGCCGTCTCTGCTGTACTATACAGCGTTATCTGTATCTAGATAACTTTATACTTTTAATCAATTTTGTTTGTATGTGCAGTCACGGAAGGTATTGGTTAAGCGCTATTACGTCATTTGTCATGAGACATATTATTAATCTTCCAACCACGAACTGCCAACATTTTGAATCAAAATGACTATAGATTAAAGGAAAGTAACCATTGAAATATTAATATGGAAGAATTATACAGTAGTAATGGTGATGTTACGATGTGTGTGATAGTGATGTAGCAGTAGCAGGTCATGTTCCGATGTGTGTGATAGTGATGTAGCAGTAGCAGGTCATGTTCCGATGTGTGTGATAGTGATGTAGCAGTAGCAGGTCATGTTCCGATGTGTGTGATAGTGATGTAGCAGTAGCAGGTCATGTTACGGTGTGTGTGATAGTGATGTAGCTGTAGCAGGTCATGTTACGGTGTGTGTGATAGTGATGTAGCAGTAGCAGGTCATGTTCCGATGTGTGTGATAGTGATGTAGCAGTAGCAGGTCATGTTACGGTGTGTGTGATAGTGATGTAGCTGTAGCAGGTCATGTTACGGTGTGTGTGATAGTGATGTAGCAGTAGCAGGTCATGTTACGGTGTGTGTGATAGTGATGTAGCTGTAGCAGGTCATGTTACGGTGTGTGTGATAGTGATGTAGCTGTAGCAGGTCATGTTACGGTGTGTGTGATAGTGATGTAGCTGTAGCAGGTCATGTTACGATGTGTGTGATAGTGATGTAGCAGTAGCAGTTCATGTTCCGATGTGTGTGATAGTGATGTAGCAGTAGCAGGTCATGTTACGGTGTGTGTGATAGTGATGTAGCGGTAGCAGGTCATGTTCCGATGTGTGTGATAGTGATGTAGCAGTAGCAGGTCATGTTCCGATGTGTGTGATAGTGATGTAGCAGTAGCAGGTCATGTTACGGTGTGTGTGATAGTGATGTAGCTGTAGCAGGTCATGTTACGGTGTGTGTGATAGTGATGTAGCTGTAGCAGGTCATGTTACGGTGTGTGTGATAGTGATGTAGTTGTAGCAGCTCATGTTCCGATGTGTGTGATAGTGATGTAGCGGTAGCAGGTCATGTTACGGTGTGTGTGATAGTGATGTAGCTGTAGCAGGTCATGTTACGGTGTGTGTGATAGTGATGTAGCTGTAGCAGCTCATGTTCCGATGCGTGTGATAGTGATGTAGCGGTAGCAGGTCATGTTACGGTGCGTGTGATAGTGATGTAGCTGTAGCAGGTCATGTTACGGTGTGTGTGATAGTGATGTAGCTGTAGCAGCTCATGTTCCGATGTGTGTGATAGTGATGTAGCGGCAGTAGGTCATGTTACGGTGCGTGTGATAGTGATGTAGCAGTAGCAGGTCATGTTACGGTGTGTGAGATAGTGATGTAGCAGTAGCAGGTCCTTTTTGTTGTCTGTGGTGTACAAGAAGTGGGTTGTTAAATAAATACATAATAATACGTCGTTGGTCTGGTGGTCGCAAGCGCTATCACTGAGCATGAGGGACTGGGTTCGATTCCCAGGTCGGAGCAAAGTGGTATTGGGTTTTTCTATCAGGAAATTCCCAATAGCAGCTCGGCATCTGGATTTGTCTCCGGTTGATGGCAATAGACTCGCCTCCTATTACATGGGACTTAAAAATACCTAACTGGCGAAACGTGTGTGTACTGATATTTATTTATTTTACCATTTATGTACACACATATGTAAACAGACAAGAAAAAAACAGAACAGAAAAATAGGGACAAAGGTGATGTTTATTTCATAAGAAATCTCTTCCAGCATACCTGCGATAGGACAATAAATAGAGAGATGTAGACAGCGTGCGAAAGAGTAAAGGAGACAAAAAAAATAATACATAAGATCTAAAAACAATTCACTTAATAAAACTAAACAAGTATTATGAGAATATACTTACTTACATACATACAAATAAACAAACATACTTCCAAAATAAATATCACAGTATTTTAATAAATATAAAGCAATCAAAATAATAAATACATACACAACTATGATAAAGTGGAAAGATAGTGTTCTATAACAGTGTTCTATCTATACATATAATAAATCTGTAGAAGGGTCAATTCTGTACATTGAAAATATTGAAAAAATAAATAGCGGGGGGTGTTGCTGGATCGATACCAAACCCAGATATGTGATTAAAAAAATTTTTGTCTGTCTGTCTGTCTGTCTGTCTGTCTGTCTGTCTGTATATGCAGGCATCACGTGAAAACTAACGGTTGGATTTCGATGAAACTTGGTATAATTATACCTTATTATCCTGGGCATAAAATAGGATACTTTTTATTCTGGAAAAATACGTAGAAAAAAAAATCTTATTTTTCGGTTTTATTCATAGTCGTTGTTCTGTAGAACCGCGAACACACGTTGCATTACCCGTAGTGGATAATTTTCCATTTCAATTTAAGAGAATACAGTTTCCTGTAGCTTTATGTTACGCCATGACAATAAATAAGGCTCAAGGTCAGACCCTAGGAGTTGCTGGCGTAGATCTTACCGCGAGTTGTTTTTCACACGGGCAACTGTACGTAGCTCTTTCCCATGTGAGCAGTCCAAGAAATCATCATGTTCATATTCCGGACGAGCTCACTAACAATGTTGTGTATGCTGAAGCTCTCAATTAACTTTCTGTCGCATTGTCACGATCACTTTTTTATTATTGCAAACTTTTCGTCACTGTCAGTAATTTACTGCTACATGCTACTTATCAAGGTCGGAATTACTATGAAAAAAAAACTTACTACAGAACGCGAGCTCAACAGCAGTAGCTCAATAGAGGGATCTCCTTAATTATTATAGGCTTAGCCGTATTTGGGTCCAATAGATATTTATAAGATGTCATTGTCAGAGTTACTCAAAATGGAGAAATAAACCATCCACGCGAAGACCGACATCCGCGCGGACGGAGTCGCGGGCGGAAGCTAGTAGGTAATAAATATAATGCAATCAAAATAATAAATACATACACAACTATGATAAAGTGGAAAGATAATGTTCTATAATAGTATTATATAGGTACAACTCTGCCTAGCTCTTCAGAGATAACAGGCGTGAAGTGATGTACAGTAAATAATAATAACCGGATTTAAAAAATTCTTAATATTTTCTTACCGCGACTGTAGGTAGGCATCAAGTAAAATAAAGTTCCAATTGTTAGCTTTTAAATAATTAGAGATTTTAGTCAGGGCTCATTATAATGGGGCTTTTAAAGTACTGTTATACAAAGTTCGTCTTTTGATGTATTACTTTCTATATACGTATTTGATATTACTGTCGAATATGTGGGAGGATCTTTCTAATTACTAAAGGATAATTATTGTTGAAGTGAAAGTTGTTATCATTCGTACGCCTACAGAATAACTAACAAATTGACAAGTTTGACGATAAATAATAATTGTCATGTTTGTGTTGATATATGAACTACCGAACAACATGATAATAACCCCATTAGGTATAAGTAAACTGATCCATTGTATCCACAGCAACATGAGACTAATTATTAGGTAAGTTCGTAATGAATTTGTGTGAAAGTTCATTAAGCTTCTGTGCATGTGTGCGAGGCTCATCAATCAGTGAATCAGACAAAGAGCAAAGATCAAGGTCAATGCGGGTGCAGGGCGCCGTGACGTGACCCCGGTGGGGTCACAAGAAAATTACCTTTATTATACAATGTGGAGACACCAATACGACAATAAATGAAAACACTGGCAATACTTATGAAAAATAATATTTGAAATTGAAATAAATCGTAGCGTCGAAATTTAAAAAGTGAATTTTTCTAAAAAAACTCAATAATAGTGATGACCGACTAGGGGTTTTGCCAATCTTTGACTTGCTATAGTGACTAACCCATTGGTTCGCCCTCGCTCGGTTTTGATTTAGTAAGGGCGAACGTTTCAGCCTGCCCGATTGAATTTAACTTTAGATATATTAACCCCTTAATAGTAATTAAGCTTTTAAGCAAATTAAGATCAAATTGACCGAAGATCTTTGGGGAATGTCCATTAAGATCTGTACCTCCATAATTGAGACCATTGCACCTTACTTAGCCTTAGTATTTAATTCGTGTGTGGATCAAGGAGTCTTCCCCGATTTAATGAAATACAGTAAGGTTATACCACTTTACAAATCCGGAGACAGTAAAGACACCAATAATTATAGACTCGTATCCGTTTTGCCGGTTTCCAGCAAGGTGTTTGATAACATAATGCTTAATCAAATGCTCAATCGTTTTAACACGAATAAAATACTACACGATCAACAGTATGGTTTCACCAAAAGACGTTGTACGACAGACGTTGGTGTCACTTTATTAAAACACATTTTTAACGCGTGGGAAGAGGCCCAAGAAGACCTTTTGTGACCTCTCCAAGGCATTTGATTGCGTCGATCACGAAACCATGCTTTTGAAACTTGAGCATTACGGACTTGGAAAACTTGCGCTCAGTTTAGTTAGTTCTTATTTAAATGATAGACAACAACAAGTTCAAATAAATGGTGTCAATTCACTTGGTGTAATAGTAAAAATTGGTGTGCCACAAGGCTCGATATTGAGTCCTTTCCTCTTTTTAGTGTATATTAATGATCTACTCCATTTATTAAAAAATCAACCACAAATGGTGTTATTTGCTGATGACACTTCCTTAATTTTAAGGTAAATAGACGTGCTACAAATTTTGACTAAGTAAATAACGCCCTACTGCAGGTCCAAAATTGGTTCACTGCTAATAATTTGGTATTAAATGGAAAAAAAACTAAATGCATAAGATTTTCTTTACCAAATGACAAGGGTAGTGATTGTGAGATAATATTGAATCAAGAGAAACTAGAATTCGTCGACAAAACTGTTTTCCTGGGGATCCCCAGGAAAACAGTTTTGTGTTTTGTGTTTGTGTTTTGACCCCATTGTAGCCTTGAGTCGAGCATGATCATGCTCGACTCAAGGCTACAATGGGGTCCTCATTTAACATCTCTTGCAGGACGGCTAAGTTCAGCAGCTTATGCTGTCAGAAAAATCCGACATCCGTCAATTTACTGATGTAGATACCGCGAGACTAGTCTATTTTAGTTACTTTCATAGTATCATGTCTTACGGTATTTTACTTTGGGGATGGGCTTCAGTGCAGACATCGATTCTATTTTTATTCTGCAGAAAAGAGCCATCAGAGCCATATATAATCAGTGCAGACGCGATTCTCTAAGGGAACTGTTTAAGGAAATTAACATCATGACGGTGCCTTGTCAATATAATTACGAAAACATCATGTATGTAAGGAAAAATTTACATCTTTTTAGTAAAAGAGGTGATTGACAAAATTATATTACTAGAAATAGGCACCTATTAGTTCAACCAGGTTTCAGACTGGCTAAAGTAGATTCATCTTTTATGGGGTACTGTCTAAAATGTTATAATAAAATACCTCCCCACATTCTTCAACTGAATGAGACTAAATTTAAATCTTGTATAAAACGCACACTATGCAGTCAGGCATATTATAAGTTAGGGGATTACATCGCTGACAAAAGTACCTGGCTCAATGCTAGTCCTGCTCCACAACCACAGTCCTCAACTAATTGACTAACACTTGAAAATACTGTTGGAGCTGCTGAAGATTGTAAGACTATCTTTGCATTGTATAATTGCATAGCACAGATGTGAGTTCTATGTACCCTATAGCTACCATTTACCGGGTAATAATATGTCTTTAATTGACTTGAATATGCCCTGGCGGCTGATAGTATTTCATGCTCACTCAAATGTCTCGCTGACGGTGGCGTGTGTGTTGGATCATTTAGCTCCCTTCAAAATGGTTGAGCTGAATTACGTCATGTTCGTGAACGGGCGCCGTCAGTTGGGGCTGGTCATCACTTAGCTGCCTGGGCTTATTTTAATTGTTTTAATTTTGGATTGTTGTTTTGTTACTATTTGTTGTATTCTGGACGCTTTTAACTCGTACGTCTTTTTTATTTTTTACATCGTTCTCACATTATATAATCATAAATTCAAAAGTAATGATGTAACAAATATTTTTGTAAAATGTAATTTAAAAAGAGTGTCCATGAAGTTTCTTGCCCGTTCTTCTCCATAGGTACCTTCGCTTTGCAATGGGCAACTAGCTTCATATTTTCTGACTGACCAACTTCTTGACAATTCAAAAGTGCCTGTTAATGGTTTAATTGAAATAAATGATTTGAGTTTGAGTTTTGAGTTTTAAACGTTCTTCTAAGTATATAATACATCGATTTGCGGTATCGATGCAAAGGATGTGATCATGTGACTAACATTTAGGTAACAAGTTTAAATCGCTTGTTGGATTTTATTTTGCCGAAACATTTAATGTGAGTGGCGTCTTTTCGCAACGTTAATTTTTAATTCGTGAATGTTTTATTTTAGCAAGGGATTTTTTTAATAAGTTTACATTCGACTTGGGATAAATAAGGTGTCACACAGACGCCGTTCAATAATAAAGTGTTGAAAGAGCTGTTATCCATAATAGACGCGCGCGCTGTGTGAGGCGATGGGACGGTGACGAAAGAATGTGGTGACCAATACAAGTGAAGAGTGACTGCTCTGTGGGTGACGAACGGTATTATAATTGGCATCACAAACAAAAATAATATAACAGAGAAATGTTGATCCTCAAAGTATGCGTAGTCTCTTAGTTTTGTTATATGTAACATAGGTACATAGGTACACATATTTAATTTAGGTTATACATATTTAATTAAATTAAGAAACTGCGTCAAGCATAAACCAACGTTTATGCTTGACGCAGTTTCTTAATTTAATTAAATATATTATATATTTATATTTATTTTATATATTTAGTCCAACTGATGTTAGGCTTAGGCGCCAACGCGCCTAAGCCTAACATCAGTTGGACTATTTGTTGTGAACTCTTACTCTTTAAATACACATAGTGACATCTCGAGGCAAAAAACGACACCATACGCTACGTCATAGAAATTTCTCGACCGTGATTGGTTCTCATTTAAAATATTGTTCCCTCACCCCTCTCCTTGAATATTGTAAGATGGCGAATATAGAATTTGCTCGTTAAACCTAACGCATCGTCGTTTTATTATAATAATCCTCAACACAATCACATATATCAAACCTGAGTTTTCACAAACCTCACCGCTGCTGCTACATTTTGGACCTTCGAGCCGAACGTTGGATACCTATAAGATCGCCGAGCGACCTTTGGACGGGCGGACCCCTTGCACGTGGCGGATTGAGAAGAAAACGCAAAAGGTTTCATCGGAAATCATACGCAATCGGTGGGGCCAATCCTTACTCTTTTCCATCACTTCCTGAGTTCTATTTGGTGCTATAGTGTGTCTGTGCTCTTATTTCAGTGAAATTGCCGCATTGTATTCTCGGAATATCAAACTTCCAGTCGATTACCAACCTGGTGACGTTGCTAGCATCAGTGCCGTGTGTGATTGATCTGACGATTATAAACCGTGAGTACTCCTCTTTTCACTGACCACCAAAATGCCTATTGACTCTGTTAAATCCCGTGACAAATCTCCTAATTTGCTAAGTGTAGAAAGTAGTGAGTTAGTTCGCGATTTAGTTAGGAAGCGTGGTATTATTAAGGGCAGGCTTACCAAATTTAACAGTTATTTAGAGTCTTTAAAAGATTGTGATCATGACTTTCCTAATCAAAAACGCATTGATTTAAAGTTGAGGATTCAAGGATGTACTACTTTATTTTCTGAATTTAACGACATTCAAACTAAAATAGAAGAAAGAGTCTCTGATAGTGAATTAGGTGAACAATTAAATCAAAGAGAACACTTTGAAGATAGTTACTATAGTTTAATATCACTAGCTGAATTTATGATGAACACTGATGAGGTTGCTGACTGTTCCAAGTCATGTCATAGCCATAATAACAACCAAATACATTCTGTTAAGTTACCCACTATCTCCATGCCTACATTTGATGGTTCCTATGAGCACTGGCTGGAATTCAGAGACACATTTACCTCACTGGTTCATAATTCTAAAGATATTTCCAATATCCAAAAGTTTCACTATCTCAAATCGTCCCTAAAAGACAGCGCAGAACTAGTTATACATTCCATAGAATTTTCTTCTGATAATTATCAGGTTGCATGGGACTTGTTGCTCAACCGATATAATAATTGCGGACTTTTAGTTGATCACCATATTAAATCACTATTAAATATAACTGCAATAACTAAAGAGTCGCCTTCTTCGATTAGAATCTTAATAGACACTATTTTAAAAAATTTACGCGCACTTAAGGTCCTAGGTGAGCCTACAGACTACTGGGATAGCTTAATTATTAATATCATGGTGTCGAAGTTAGATAAAATCACTGAAAGAGAATGGGGGTCTCATAAGTGCACATTGTTCCCGAATCCAAACGAGAATAATTCTAAGCGTTTATCGGTGGACGTGTTAATTAACTTTTTGCGCAATAAAGCAGACATGCTGGAGGCATTGCAGCGTTCACATAGCAAAGAAGCTCAAAGCACTAACAACAAAAAACAACACTCAAAATGTCCTAATATGTCACACTGCAATGTTTCTAGCGGACCGAGTAAATCAAATAAACAACGCGGTAAATTAACATGCGCAAAATGCAACGCGAATCATCCACTGTATACGTGTAAAGAGTTTATCGAATGCGACTTAGACACAAAGCTTAAACTGGTACGCGAGCACAACTTATGTGAGAATTGTTTACATTCGAGACACTCAGTAAATAGTTGTAGGTTTGGGCCTTGTCGACACTGCAATCAAAAACATAACTCATTATTGCACAATAATAACGCTAATAGTTCGGTTACTTTGCATACTACAACGAACACCGAGGCGTCGCGTGCTAATGTGAGGGAAGCGCCTGCGCACCTCCCCGCGGCCGCCGCACCAGCCGCCCCGGACTCCGCAGTCCCTATTCAAGTAAACAAGGCACACATGCAAACTCATTCGATTAAATCTATAGGTGTGCAATCCGTGTTATTGTCAACAACTATCGTTGAAGTAGCAGATGTACACGGTAGATATCATAAAGCGCGTGCACTCCTTGATAATGGAAGCCAGCGCTGTTTCATTTCTAAATCATTATGTCAACTTTTAAACTTATCATTAATACAGTCCACAAACGAAGTTCGAGGCGTAGGTGATTCGATAGTACATTGTTCGCAAGCTTGTAATATCGTTATCAAATCCTGCGTCGATAATTCATTTACTACGCGCATTAATTGTTATGTGCTTTCTAGGATTACGGCTTCAATGCCCGCCGTGTGTAAATTAAGCGCGCAAGTCTGTATTCCAGATAACATACGGTTAGCCGATCCGGAGTTTCTAGACTATAAAAATATTGACATTTTAATTGGCGCAGATAGGTTTTGGGATCTGTTAGAAGACGGTAAGATTCGTTTGTCTAGTGGTCCGTTTCTACAGAATACCAAACTCGGGTGGATTATTTCCGGACCTATAGTTAATTATACGCGCAAAAATGCGCCAATTCATTGCAATATTATTAATTCTTTAGATACGCAACTTCGATTGTTCTGGGAGATTGAGGAACTGTCTAAGGTCAGAGACGCACAGACTGAGGAAGAACGTGCATGCGAAGATCACTTTGTTCGCACCACTACTCGCAATAGCGAGGGGAGATTCTGCGTGCACATTCCACTCCATCAGTCACCTGATACCTTGGGAGATTCTTATACACACACAAGCAGAACGTCGATTTCTTGCGCTAGAAAAACGTCTGCAGCGTTCGCCTGAATATAAAATTCTTTATTCCAACTTTTTAAAGGAGTATCTTAGTTTAGGCCATATGACACAGGTAGATTCCTATGAATCCCCGTGTTATTTCATGCCGCATCATGGCGTGTTCCGCGAGCTCAGCACCACCACCAAGTTGCGCGTGGTGTTTGACGCAAGCGCACCATCGAGCTCGGGTAAGTCACTGAATGATTTGCAACTAGTTGGCCCTCCTATTCAGGGTGATCTTATTGCAATTCTTCTCCGCTTCCGGCAGCATAAGTACGTCGCGTGCGCCGACGTGGAGAAGATGTACCGGCAATGTCTAGTAGACGAGGGTCAGCGCAGCTTGCAAATGATTCTGTGGCGTGACCATCCCTCAAAGCCGTTAGGTATATTTAAATTAAATACCGTGACGTATGGAACCGCCTCCGCGCCTTTTCTAAGTGTTAGGTGCCTGAAACAATTAGCATCTGAATCTCCTGATCCTGATGTCGCGCGAGCTATAAAAGAGGATTTTTATGTCGACGACTACATTACGGGCTTAGATGATAAAATTAAATTATTAGATCTATGCGATAAAACTCAGAAGACGCTGCAGGCGGGCTGCTTTCCACTTAGGAAGTGGATATTTAATTTTAAACACGATGATGACCGTCAGTCGTGTAGTCAGTTCAAACCTTTAAGTTTAGATGAAAATGTTAGTTCTAAAACCTTAGGAATAGGCTGGCATAATGCAAGCGACAACTTTTATTTTAATTCTCAAATTAATATTGAAAATAACAAGGCTGTTACAAAGAGGTCTATTTTATCAAAAGTTTCGCAAATATTTGACCCTCTCGGCTTGTTAAGTCCTGTCATAATTGTTGTCAAAGTTCTTTTACAACAATTATGGCTATTAAAAATAGGTTGGGATGATAACGTTCCTAATGACACGGCACGCGTGTGGAACCGGTTTGTTATTTCATTGCAAGCGCTAAACACTGTTCGTATACCTCGCCACGCTATAGGTACACAGCCTATGTATATCGAGTTACACATTTTTAGCGACGCATCTCAGACGGCGTACGGCGCGTGCTGTTATGTTCGCACAGTTAACAATGATTTAACAGTATCAGTTAGATTATTGTTTTCAAAAACAAAGGTCGCGCCTTTAAAACCTATTAGTATACCACGTCTCGAACTCTGTGGGGCTTTATTAGGTGCTCGTCTGTATGACAAGGTACGCAACTCCTTGCGTTGTAAGTTGAATAGCGTAGTATTTTGGACTGATTCCACGATTGTCTTAGGCTGGCTGCACATGAAGCCTAACCAACTTAAGACATTCGTTCAAAATAGGATCGCGGAAATTCATGACCTTACATTAGACGTTCCGTGGCGTCACGTACGCAGTGGAGATAACCCCGCCGATCTAGCGTCACGCGGTGCACGATTGGAAGAACTTTCCTTCGTCTAACTTGTGGTGGGAGGGTCCTGAATTTCTTCGTGACCCTAGTTTTTCAATAGACGACCACAAAAGTTCGGAATCGTTCAAACATCGCGAGTTGCCTGAGGTCAAGTCATGCGTCACTGCCGTTGTAGCTCAGGATTGTTGTGAATCATCTTTGTTTCCCTTCCATCGGTTCTCTCAATTTAAACGTATGAGGCGTGCGGCTGCCTTTATGTTACGTTTTATTAATAACAGTCGTGGTAAAAATAATAAGCGTACGGGCGGCCTTAGTGTAGATGAATTAGTCCATGCTGATAAAACATTAGCTCGATTTTGTCAAATGGAATCTTATCCAGTTGAATACAAAGCATTATCTAGTAATGAGACTATTAAAAGTAAAGGTTGTTTGTCCAAATTGAATTTGTTTTTAGATGATCACAAATTAATGCGCGTAGGTGGTCGTTTAGTTAATTCTGATGAATTTATTTACGATAAAAAACACCCAATTGTAGTTCATAGTTTTTATTATTTCGTCATGAGCACATTCAGCTTCTCCACGTTGCTCCGCAGGCATTACTTTTTCATTTACGCGAATCATGGTGGCCTGTCGGAGGTAGGAACTTACCTCGCCAGGTGGTACACAGTTGTGTTACCTGTACTCGCATTAGAGGTAAGACGCTAAGCCCTCTGATGGGTAACTTACCTAGGGAGCGAGTTACACCTAGTCTTCCATTCGTTCAGTGTGGGGTGGATTACGCTGGGCCAGTGCTCATTCTGAACCGCAAAGGTAGGGGTGCTAGGCTGATCAAAGGGTACATCTGTCTTTTTATTTGTTTCGTGACACGTGCTATTCACCTGGAGCTAGTCAGTGACCTCTCCAGTGAAGCGTATTTATGTACTTTAAAAAGATTTATTTCACGCCGTGGTAAGCCTGCAGATATATACTCTGATAATGGTCGTAATTTCGTAGGTGTAATGAATGATTTTTCTAAATTTTTAAGTAAATGTAATAGTGATATTTTAGAATTCGCATCTAGTCAAAATATTAATTTCCATTTTATTCCCCCTTATTCTCCGCATTTTGGTGGTCTGTGGGAAGCAGGAGTCAAGTCGAGTAAATACCATCTTCGTCGTGTGATAGGTAACGCGCACCTTACGTTCGAAGAGTACAGCACAGTATTGGCTCAAATAGAAGCCGTACTAAATTCTCGACCTCTGTCTCCTCTTTCCCCCGATCCTCATGACTTTTCCCCGCTCACTCCCGGTCACTTCCTTATTGGCCGACCACTAACTGCGCCAGCCGGCGATGACCTACGTGATGTTCCAGCTAATCGTCTCCAGCGATACCAGAGGGTAGAACAGCTTCGCCAACACTTCTGGAGCCGGTGGGCGAAGGAATACATCTCCGAGCTGCAGGTGCGGACAAAATGGACGGCGGATAAGGACGAGCTCAAACCAAACTCCTTAGTGGTTATTAAGGACAATAACCTCCCACCTCTGAAGTGGCATTTGGGACGTGTCCTTTGCACTATCCCAGGAAAGGATGGCATATCCCGGGTGGCTGATATACAGACGTCATCGGGCGTGGTGAGACGCGCATACACCAAGATTTGTCCTCTAATACAGGACGTGATCGACACTGATGCAGTGACTGAAGACCATTGAAAGCCACTACTTTCAAGGCCGGGGGCATGTTGTGAACTCTTACTCTTTAAATACACATAGTGACATCTCGAGGCAAAAAACGACACCATACGCTACGTCATAGAAATTTCTCGACCGTGATTGGTTCTCATTTAAAATATTGTTCCCTCACCCCTCTCCTTGAATATTGTAAGATGGCGAATATAGAATTTGCTCGTTAAACCTAACGCATCGTAGTTTTATTATAATAATCCTCAACACAATCACATATATCAAACCTGAGTTTTCACAAACCTCACCGCTGCTGCTACACTATTCATCAACCAATTCTGCAATTTAATTATTTATGCTTTATCATAAAAAAAGAGAAGAATCACAGTAGTGTTTTGTGAAAACTTTAAAAACAAAACACAAAATCTGTTATTTTAGTTAAATCATCTTGTCAAAGCAGAGCCACGTAACGTATTATCAAAATCAATTCACCTGCAATTTGCTGTCAACATTCACAATAACACACTACTGTGGTAGTAGCAGTGGGCCGGACCGGGACAGTTACCGTGAACGAGTATTAATAGCAGCCGGCAGTCGGAACCGATCGATCGCTACCCCTCTGCACTCTTCTCATATTATTTTAGTATTAGAGGCAATCTCTAATGAAGGGCTTACTTTGTTCGTCTCGGAACAGTTTTGATCAGAAATAAGACACCTTTATTTCCTCTCATACTGTAAAGTTCTCGCATAATGAAATCTAGAAGAATAATCCTTTTAATTGCTATTAAGAGAGAGAGAGATTGTCAATCTTGAGAGTTGCATTTGGATAAAGCCGACAGACGTTTTTCACGTGCAACTCTAATAATATTAAAAACTTTTATTACTCACTTTCTCGAACAATACAATGCTTTAAAAAAACTTTTTTCCTATTAAAGTAAGTAGGTACGTAAACCTCGACCAATGAATTCGATTTATTCCGCTCTGATCCCCTGAATCTGAATCTTCTGTTTTATTCTGTCACTAGCTTCCGCCCGCGACTCCGTCCGCGCGGATGTCGGTCTTCGCGTGGATGGTTTATTTCTCCATTTTGAGTAACTCTGACAATGACATCTTATAAATATCTATTGGACCCAAATACGGCTAAGCCTATAATAATTAAGGAGATCCCTCTATTGAGCTACTGCTGTTGAGCTCGCGTTCTGTAGTAAGGATTTTTTTCATAGTAATTCCGACCTTGATAAGTAGCATGTAGCAGTAAATTACTGACAGTGACGAAAAGTTTGCAATAATAAAAAAGTGATCGTGACAATTCGACAGAAAGTTAATTGAGAGCTTCAGCATACACAACATTGTTAGTGAGCTCGTCCGGAATATGAACATGAAGATTTCTTGGACTGCTCACACGGGAAAGAGCTACGTAAAGTTGCCAGTGTGAAAAACAACTCGCGGTAAGATCTACGCCAGCAACTCCTAGGGTCTGACCTTGAGCCTTATTTATTGTCATGGCGTAACACAAAGCTACAGGAAACTGTATTCTCTTAAATTGAAATGGAAAATTATCCACTACGGGTAATGCAACGTGTGTTCGCGGTTCTACAGAACAACGTCTATGAATAAAACCGAAAATTAAGATTTTTTTTTCTACGTATTTTTCCAGGATAAAAAGTATCCTATTTTATGCCCAGGATAATAAGGTATAATTATACCAAGTTTCATCGAAATCGAACCGTTAGTTTTCACGTGAAGCCTGCATATACAGACAGACAGACAGACAGACAGACAGACAGACAGACAGACAGACAGACAAAAATTTTTTTAATCACATATTTGGGTTTGGTATCGATCCAGCAACACCCCCCGCTATTTATTATTTCAATATTTTCAATGTACAGAATTGACCCTTCTACAGATTTATTATATGTATAGATAACCACTTTATCTAGGTTACTCTTTTTTAGTAGCCATCGAAAACAAAATACGCAACTTAGTGGTATACGCCGTGTGTGATAATATTTCCTGCCTGGAAAAATGAAGAAATTCCTCACAAACTTTTATCCCACATTCAGGGTAGGAATTTTCAAAAATAAATAATTATAAACATTTGGTTCAACGAAAATGACATGGGGTTATAAACTAAAAAATGTATGAAAAAAATTACGAAAAAGTAAATGCTATGCCCAAATTGACTTCCTTCATTCCGTACGCATTTATTTGTATGTACCTACTCGTATGCGACAGCATACGAGTACCTGTATGCGACAGCATACGAGTACATGTCAGGTCTGGGGATCCTCCAGGCTAAGGAATAGGCCTCTTCCAATCTATGAGTTCTGAAATACATTATTAAAATGCCGGGGACAGCCGTCCTTTTAAAACACAATTGGCACACAAGACAGACTGTGAAACTTATTATACATATATACCATTCTCACACTTTCTGCTGTTTAACATTCATAAACATATAACAGATTTATAGTGGTTTTAATGTAGTCGGACGTATAAATATATCCGCGGGTAACAGCGTCGTATCCCGCGATGCTTTGCGGATACATAGTGCGGTGACGTGTACAACACTATTTTTAGGGATTGCGAATGTATTTTTTATTAAAAAGAAATACGAATACCTAAGTAAGTAATTCAGAGGAAAGTGGGCCTTTATAAAGTCGATTGAAAAGCAGCAGATTTAGTTTATTTATAAAAGATCATAGGTAATTATAAAACTTTCAAAACAAAGCAAGTAATAATATGAGAAGGGTGTTTTTTTAAAAAAGGTTTTGGTTTTGGAAAAACGAGATTAAGGATCTGGTTCTTTCCTTGTCCCTTCACTTAGGACCTACCCTTTACGGGATGCATACCATCACATACACAGATAGACCTATACACGCAAGTATATAAAATGGGTATATAAATAAGTATATATAATATTTATTTATCTGTATGAAAACCAAGCGTGCCATTTTTTGACTACCTACTATGACGTCACAAGCACTATTTAGTGATGGGAAAATCAAAGAGATTCAAAGACGCCGCCGCGTGCGGCACACGTCTCGCCTCACCCCCGGGGCCTAGCGCCAGCGCTCATGCTCACCCAGTCAGCAGGTACATAAGACTGAGCGTGAAAGTGGCGGCTTACGATTTTTGTACGTAATAAGCTGGTGCGATTTTTGGCACGCGTAGTAGTTGCTCTTACGTTATCTAGGTGTATATCTGTGTCTGTTATCACATAGCACTACAAATAAGTCACCCACAAATGAATAATAAGCAACCGAATACACACTACACTTACAATACTACTAAGTAACTACCACTACTAACTACTACTATACTTATAATATGAATGTTGTATGCGTCAAAGGCGGGACATAGCAGACTTAGTAACGAGTATTATATTATCTGTGCCTGTAACTAACACAACAACTTATGAACCTATGATCCACAATAACTTATTTGAATTTGAATAAAATACTTTAGTTATCATGAAGGAGACAACCTGATTAGAATCAATCTCACGTAGCAGAAGATTCTTGGAATTAGCTCACCTTGTTAGCAAAATAACTAAAATGTTCCGCTGAACAGATTTTAGAAAGTTTTTCTATATACCTAGGCCAGCTACATGTGACAGTGGGCTCAGTTCAACCCCGATAAGAGTCAGGCGGTTCTCTTCTAAAAACCGCGTCGGCTCTCTCTGAGAATGCCCACCGTCCAGCAGTTCGTGAAACGCCTTTCCAAGCGTGGGATCCTGTCGTTTTGCCAAAAAGATTTTGCCAAAATTTCACTACCTACCCAAACAAATTTTGGCAACCTTTCTTTATACCAATGCAATGTTTGGAATTATTTTAGTACGCACAAAAACGACTACATTATATAGAAAAAATATATGGAAAAAAAACAGGCTACCCGAAACTGAACTAGTTAGACGAGATTAATTATATTAATAAAATGCTATTAACTAAAAAAAAATACTACCAGAATAGTTAATAATATTACTATTACCTGTTTAGAATTTGTCCCAAGTGGAAAAAGCACCCTTGTATTAAAACGTCTTCAAAGTTAGATACACTCCCTCCCGCATATGTAGGATTCACCGACCGAGCCACACCCTTAACATCCCCAACGTCGCCACGACCCTTCTCCAGGAGAGTAGTAAGGCCACCAGTACTCTCAGAAAGTACAAGTCCCGGACGTCCTTCAGTCCTCGCCGGCGAGGCCCGTCGCGACGCCCCATGCCATGTCCGCCCCGATCCTTGTTTTAAATTCGTCCCTAAATAATTCCGAACCAGCCTGCCCCTTGCTGCCCTCTCCCAGCGACGCTCTAAGCCGAGGTCCGTACCCCACAGGGGCTGCCCTTAGCGTGTTGTCACTTAGTTTTTAAGTTTATATTGTGTAGTCAAGTTGTGTATTATGCCCTGGCTGGAGGCCTTAATTTATTGAGGCATCCACAGGGAAGCCAGGTTAAGCAGTCGACAACCCCTCAGGTTGAACTGCGAGATGAACATTTCTGACATTTTAACTGCTATCCATAATTCAGGCGTTAATTTAACTCGCTCACGTAAATAACTAACATTGTACAGTGTGCTAACTTCATTACCTCTCTCTCTCGCAGTCGGGTAGCGTTCTTCATTCTTTTAATAATTTTATAGTTGGCTAAAGTCCGTTGGGCAATGTCCGAATTATTCGTACCTAATTTTGTTATTAAAAGTTTGGAATTTTTCTCTTTGTGCATCTGAAATTATTCTCACATAATTTCTGCTTTGTATTAATTCATTTATGTAATTCTGAACAGCAATATATGATAACACTACAATTAGATTTTGGTACAGCAAAGAATATAACAATCCTAATGAAAAATCCTATTTATTCCCCGAAAAAATCATCTATTCGCCAAGTGCCGTCAATTGTCAAAACTAGTCAGAACTGTCGTAAAGCTGCGACCAATATAACAAGTATATTTCTCTTAATAACAGTAATTCAAATAGGAATACCTAACAATAACGCTGTAATGTGGACATTTACATGAGAACGATGACGATGGCAAATAATAATAAGATAATAAGGTACTACAAGTACATGACGAGATTATGAGAACAACTCGAGGGTACTTGGCGAGTCTAGACAAGTTGACAGCTATTGATAAGTGAGCTTAACTTGTATGACATTGGATTGTTTGATAACTTAATCGAATTTTGACGATGCGGGAAATAATAATAGGGATCTTATTTACTGTCAAGAACATAACATACAGTTTTAACTTTGAACTGGGATCGTTCACATCAGACGAAACACTGCTCACAATCAGCTACAGAATTTGAGCTTGCGTTACGTGGTTCCCTGATTCAGCGGCTGACTATAAGTTTATTGTGACCCATCTCATACTTTTCCCTGTCGGTACTTAGAAGCATTTAGGCTGTAGTGCGAGCGTTATTTAATTTCTCGTTGCTTCGTAGTCCGTCGTGATTGGCAGTTGACGCCTCAATTGACACGCTATTGTTGTTTCGATACCGAGCGACCTAGCAACAATATCTAGTAACACACGACAATATCTTGCCGCACACTAATAATAGGCTCGTCCTATTCAACTATTTGGGAGAGATACTCTACGTTTGCAGGTGTTCGGGCGATCGAACAGGGTTTGGATGGAGTGATCTGACTTGTCTGTACCGGTTAACCTGAAAAAATATATGCTGCATGACGTATACCTGAGAGGAAATTATCGTAATTTTAAGAACGTTCACAGTTCGATCTCAGTCTCAAACTGTCAAACATGCTTCTAATTTCCCCACATTTTTGGCAACTTTTAGATATTGATTGTCGCTGAGATGAGATTGCGACTAGATTTTTAACGTTTTTAATAACGGGAGTTGGGCTTCTGGTTTAAAGCACAGAAATAACGAAAATTGTACTTATAAAGCCTCGACGAAGTATAATACATAAATAAATAATAAAACAAAACTACGGAAAGCCTCGACCGAAGTATAATACATAAATAAATAAATAAAAACTGGATAAGTGCGAGTCGGACTCGCACACGAAGGGTTCCGTACCACAAGGCAAAAACGCCGAAAAAAACATGTTTGTTGTATGGGAGCCCCCCTTAAATATTTATTTTATATTAATTTTATTATTTCTTATTAAAGTTAAAATACAACTGAGTAATTTGTGAATATTTCAAGTGCCTACCTGTTGCCATTTTTGATATCGAGCAAAAAAGGGCAAAAAAATCGCGTTTGTTGTATGGGAGCCCCCCTTAAATATTTATTTTATTTTGTTTTTAGTTGTTGTTATAGCGGCAACAGAAATACATCATCTGTGAAAATTTCAAGTGTCTAGCTATCGCGGTTCTTGAGATACAGCCTGGTGACAGACAGACAGACAGACGGACAGACGGACAGACAGCGAAGTCTTAGTAATAGGGTCCCGTTTTTACCCTTTGGGTACGGAATCCTAAAAACGAGTGTGCTTATGACCACATGCTTGCACGAGTGTGCTTATGCACTGAAGTGAAACTTAAAGAGAGAAAGAAAATGTGCGCGCGCACTGCTGTCTCTTGCTTATATCCCCACTTAACTTCCGTTCGCCTTGCCCGATCACACTTTGCGTTCGCCAGCTTACTCCCCAAGTCAAGCGTGCGTAAAGAAGTTTCACTTCAATAAAACAAATCTACGGAAAGCCTCGACGAAGTATAATACATAAATAAATAATAAAACAAATCTACGGAAAGCCTCGACGAAGTATAATACATAAATAAAAAAACGAGTGTGCTTATGACCACACGACTGAAGTGAAACTTAAAGACAGAAAGAAAATGTGCGCGCGCACTGCTGTCTCTTGCTTATATCCCCCACTTAACTTCCGTTCGCCTTGCCCGATCACACTTTTCGTAACGCTTACGTCACGCGTTCGCCAGCTTACTCCCCAAGTCAAGCGTGCGTAAAGAAGTTTCACTTCAATAATAAAACAAATCTACGGAAAGCCTCGACGAAGTATAATACATAAATCTATTACTAATAATAAAGCTGAAGAGTTTGTTTGAACGCGCTAATCTCTGAAATATCAAATGCAAAAATAATTTTCAAATTCGACTGGTTGGGATTTAAAAAATTATTTATGCATTTGATGGTCCAATTCTTGAAGAAGGCTATAGGCTATATAACATCACACTAGGGTTTTCTTAGGAGCTGAGCATACAGAAAAAAAGTCGGAAAGAACGATAAGCGAAAACGAAGTAATAGCGCAGGCGGGCGATGTGATGCGACGGGGTTGGTCGGGGGGGGGGGGGGGGACTAGAAATTTTACGCGGACGAAGTCGCGGGCAGAAGCTAGTAAATAATAAAACAACTCCTAAAATAGAACAACGTAGGTACTCATATTTATCGCGATATTTGCAAACCGCTCTCAGGTACAGTTGACCGCTTAAAATAATAACACAAAATCTCAATTAATTTCAACACGCGGTCATTAATTGTGTGGCTTTGTTTGCACTCATAATTGTCGTTTAGCTTGACATAAACCGCCTTAACGGTCCAGTGGATACTGTAGAAAGTAACGAGATTTCCTGGGTTCAAGAACAAGGTGGAGTACAATAACAAAAAATGTAGCATTTTATACTTGTAACGGGCTTGAAGATGGGCACAACATGAGTTTATCTAGTAGAAATAATCAGATACAACACAGGAATTGGACTTACGCCAAAAAACAGTGATAAGCTTCCTCAATGATGGTTATACTACACGTAAAGATCTGTTTATTTTTCTGACATAAAATGTAGCAAGAAAAACACTCTGCGGAGATAACTAAGTGTATTGTATCCAATATGTTAAACTGAGCGCTGATTGTAAACTCAACTAAAAATCTTTTTCAAATAACTATTCATTCAGCGGGACATTGTTCCGATTTCATTTTGTATAATGTTATTACAGTTCAAGTCTTGGATGAACTTGAATGGAACGAAATATGGACGAATATGTCATACAATTCCACAAATGAATACGTTCATACTTTTTCGTAGGATTTTATTTGTATCATTCACAATTATTATTCCTTTTTTAAGATCTCGTACGCAGCTTTAAGATTACTTTACTTTCTCGCACTTATTTTTCTCTCCCTCTCTATCTATTTTATATTACCATGTCATGTGTTGTTCTGTACTAAATAAGTACTGATTGATTATTTTAAGCGTTTATTTGAGACACCATTTTTTAATATATTTGAGATACCATAAAGTAATTTTGTACGTTTAAGGCGTAGCATAAATAGACATCCAAAAATATAAATATGTCAAAAATCACATCACAATGTAACCTGGTTCTACACGAACATATAATAGCAAAGTGGGCTAACATAACAAGGTTACATCAGCCCCTGGGCCCCTGTAGGTGTTGAATTATTCGGGCTCCCAATGGGAGCGATACATTATATCCGAGAGGGGCCTTATCCCCGAACTCCTAATTAAACGGGAATACATAATTAACTTTTTCTTTCACAAATAAAACGGGCAATAAAGTAAGGGTCACTCGTGAATGTTAACGTATTCCTCTTGACGCAACCTGTGGATGTGTGTCCTGTCCTGTGCGCCCTGTGCGCAACATGCGACATATGATTTACATAGTTTTTATTGTAACAGTGACGTCATAATGTGTGTCCATATAAATTGTCTTTTTAATGGTAATTGCTTTACTGCTTTGCTGGCTGTACTTCGGAAATATATGGTATTCCTTGTTGCGGTTAAAAGGGTTGAAATGGAAAGGCTAAGTGGGGTACTAATGCAACATCAGATGCCAGCACAAAAGTGGGCGCCGTTCGTAAATTATGTTTAAAAATTGCTGGTTCTATCATTTCATTTTTTAACAATTTTCTTCTAAGTAATTGTGCTACACAGAATACAGATCTCATAAACATAAACAAAACTTGTTGTTTGTTTTCATTAGTGATCAGATCAACTTACAATAGTTCTAAATAAAGGTGCATTTAGAACTATTATCGGCACCTCACACAATACATGTGCCTAAGATATTGATTACACTTCAACGTCCTTATTGGCAAGAGGTGTCACAACAAGCAGGGGCACAAGCCCCCGGGTGTTACTAACTTGTACGAAGCTAACTTGACTTTGCAAGTTTCCCTTCCCCAGTCAATTACAACACCCTTCACACGTCAGGAATGCAGCCTGTGAAAGAACATAAAAAAATCAAGGAAAATGTTAAGGTTCTATTTTTCTTTGACGTTCAGCTTCAAAGCTGTAGGAGCGACGCTAAAGTGTATGTAGAAGCTTTAATAGTTATAATACTGTACTTACCTCTAGTCTATTTGTTCACTTTATAACGAGCTTGAGAACTGCATTTTCCGTTGCACGGATTAATAAATCAACAGACAATGAACGCAAACCTGTGTCGGGTTTTAGTATCTAAATATATAAAACTTCTAAATATATAAAACTCAAAGGTGACTGACTGACATAGTGATCTATCAACGCACAGCCCAAACCACTGGAGGGATGGGACTGAAATTTAGCGTGCAGGTAGATGTTATGACGTAGGCATCCGCTAAGAAGGGATTTTGATAAATTCTCCCCCCAAGGGGATAAAATAGGGGGTGAAAGTTTGTATGAAACTTTGTCAATTTTAAACCGATCGGGCTGAGACTTCGCATTCATATAGCTACTATGACGTAGGTATCCCCTACGAAAGGATTTTGATAAATTCAACCCCCATGGGGATAAAATAAGGGATGATGGAGGATGTAAATGTATTAGTTTTTTTTTTTTATAATACTTAACGCGAGCGAAGCCGCGGGCAAAAGCTAGTTAGAAATAAAATGTTTTGTTATTCCTGAAAAAATGCTGCTAGAAAATGAAACAAAGTTTTAAACTAATTCTCGTTCACCTGACAATCCCACTGCGGGATTTAGAATAATTTAGTATTGGACAAATGTTTGAGACAAACAACACCGAAATTATAAAATGTTTTTGGTAGGATTACCAAAAGCTTTGACAATGACACACAATCAATAAAACAAATTCCACAATTTAATTTAACGCTGCTGGTAACACGAGTACCTTTCAGCTCAGTACAGTCAGCGCAAACACTCGCTAATCACGCGGATTATGCCGCTGTGATCGGTTGTACGTACTATTCTAATTTTCGGCAATGCGGCACATCGGTTGCGTAACGGTCGGGATCGTTCACGACTGGCCCGAGGGAGGTGGTAGCCCGTTTAAATCACGGATGGTGGAAAAACAGATTTTTAGATTGTGCACGCAATTAGTTTGAACGGGATGTCTATGTTTTAGTTCTGATCTGAACAGCTGTGTTATGGTCTAACTTGATTTATTTGCAAACCCCTGTGTGCGGTGTTTCGATTATCATCAACCCCAGTTTAGCAACACGAGTTGACCAGTGCCAGGTATTGGTGTCTCCTCAATTCCGTGAACTTCAAGAAATATCCTTTCTATGTCCATACCTCAGAAAATATTCCTAATGTTAGACCAACAAAATATCTATTTGCATTTCAACTCTTAGCTTCTACCAGGAACAAAATTAAAATAAAGAAACACAACGTATATTTGCTGCCCGCCATTCTATTCGAGTTGTAACAGTCCTGAAGAGGGAACATAGTATTTGGGTACACACGGGCAACACTGCTGGTTTACTAAATAGGGTTCCTTGAGACCATTTTGAGAGACCAATGTGGTTGGTTTTAAACAAAGTGAGACGGTGTGAAACACGTCTTATACATATTACCTATACATATAATTACTTTTAATGATCGTCCAAAATCTTCGAAAATCGGTGCTAATTTTACCTCGTGATTTAATATTGTCTGAGTCAAAACAATGTGACCTCTCTTTGACAAAAGTATCAAATTACTAGAAAACATATAAATTAATCGAGTCACTAACAAGAACACAATTAACGATTTAATTAAATTCCATAGAAAATAATAAAGTACACACAACTCTGTTAAATGGAAACAAATTGCCATACACAATTAAAATGTCTCCCAATTTAAATGTGCATTATTTATAAGACAACGTACAGCATTAGCTAATTAGAGAGGGCTCGTAAGCTCCATGCAAAGAGGTTCATTATTTTCTTTTACGCGCGCCAACGAATCGCCGCGGCCAAATTAAAAGGTCACATCTCTAATTTAATTCTTTGACAGAGTCCGCAGGTGGGGTACACTTTCATTTGGCTCCGAGTGTACTCGCTCGGGTTAGGGCTCCCTAGGTTTACAGGAGCAGGATCTTATTGCTCTTACTGCCGGTTACGGCCGGCCAACAAATATTTTGTAACTCACATAAAATGGTAAGTTCGGACAAGCGATTCTTTTCCAGAAGCAGAATCTTGACCCAGCTGCGACGACGATCGAATACTGTTTTTCTATATAATTAAGTCTTCTACCTAAGTATTTTGTGAAGGGGTTTCTATTTACTTTTTGCTTCGAATATTGCGAGGCTGGTTCTCGTTCGAGTTTTTATTTCACTTATTTACCGCAAAACGCTATTTCAAGAAAAATTACTGAGAAGCTTTGGAGAGTTGCAAAAGGTTTTAGGTACACTCAATAATTTTAAATCCAGAAAATGTTAAGAGATTTATGTTATGTAAAATCCTGTGTTCACGGCAAAGTTGGAACTAAATTTAAAATGTCCCCGCAGCAACAAGGTACGGAACTCAAATGAGTACATGCATACTATTGTGTCGCAGCAACAAGGTACTCGTACGGAACTCACACGAGTACATGTATGCATGAACTCACATGAGTACATGTATGCATGTACTCGTGTGACTCAATTTAGTTACTATTGTGTCGCAGCAACAAGGTACTCGTACGGAACTCACATGAGTACATGCATACTATTGTGTCGCAGCAACAAGGTACTCGTACGGAACTCACATGAGTACATGCATACTATTGTGTCGCAGCAACAAGGTACTCGTACAGAACTCACATGAGTACATGCATACTATTGTGTCGCAGCAACAAGGTACTCGTACGGAACTCACATGAGTACATGCATACTATTGTGTCGCAGCAACAAGGTACTCGTACGGAACTCACACGAGTACATGTATGCATGAACTCACATGAGTACATGTATGCATGTACTCGTGTGACTCAATTTAGTTACTATTGTGTCGCAGCAACAAGGTACTCGTACGGAACTCACATGAGTACATGCATACTATTGTGTCGCAACAACAAGGTACTCGTACGGAACTCACATGAGTACATGCATACTATTGTGTCGCAGCAACAAGGTACTCGTACGGAACTCACATGAGTACTCATGTGAATAGTATCGAATATTATCGACTCAACAGTACGCATGTACATGCATACTGTTGAGTCGATATTAGTCTCGTGCTTCGCCGGATTATCTTTAAGAGACTGCGCTCTGTAGGCGAACGGTCGCGGGCGTTAATAAGAAATGATAAACTACCCACATTATGTTAATGTATTTTTCTTTTTCATCCCCCAAGATGTTCGTGATAATGGACGGAGGCGAGTCCTGGGGGATGTTAATTTGTATAATATGTGTAGTGTTTAGCTGCGTATTAATTATGTGGGGATTGTCTAGACTAGACCGGCTCCAGATTGTGTTGATTAATGTCCCGCGGCGCATGCGGGATGTCGCACAACATTGTTATATATAACAATGTTGTACAAGGCGAAACCAATGAAGTATATATACTTCATTGGTTTCGCCTTGTTGCCGATTAATTATGTTCTATGTTAATTTCTGGCTACAAAATAGTATAATGCGTTTTGATGCTATCATATGATGTAAGTAAGGTGCAACACAATACAAACATAAATAACGTTGGCCAGTTTGTATTGTGTACTACTCGTAATTGTGTATTACTCGTACCTGCTTCTTTTCTTAAAAATGTGAGAATCTTTCCCTCTACAATGCTTCACCTGATCGATGTTATAAATCAATTATTATAAAATAGACGGTACATTCATTAACATAGGTACTCTATATACACATAAGCAGGGTTTTAAACGTAATGAACACGTTTCTGATCCGTTGTTATAGCCTACGTTAAAAAATATTTGCCACCTGTAGGCTACATAAACAAATGAGAGGTTTCGTATTATTCTGGCTTGATGTTTTAGTATTTTATTTAGTACAATGTATTTTAGAAACTTTCGCACAACGCTGATTTATTAGTTTTTGTGAAGTATCACAATCCCAGTAGTTTTCTTTATCCACAAATAAATCGTTACTCTTTTGGTACGAGTCCATCTAATTTAATTTGTGCCGTAGTCGTACTATAGCTCAGATTTGTGCCCTAGTCTTACTATAGCTCAGATCGAAATCTATCTTCAATCTCTGTATCATGTTATATTTCCTCTCCAGCTTTCCCATCAGGTATAAAGTACTCTAGCTTGTCGTGTTACCAAAATGTTTGATGAAATTGCACCATCTCTTGTAATCATCTAATAATATTTTTTTTATTTAATACAAATAATAAGTTACAGACGAGAAAATACATAAAATGTAGTTGTTATAGAACAATTGGATTACAACTAGTAGGCATAAGAGTAAAACAGGTACTACATAACTGTGCTGTAACCACAAGCGCCCTGCCCCTGAGCCCTACCTCTTAAACTAGGGTGACCTGTATCTTAAGAGACAGTGATCAGCTATAAGGAATCTTATAAAATACACAAAACTTGTGAAGTTTGTCAGTTTGCCATGTTTGTGTTTATTTAATATCTTACTTTGTATATACGTATCTTACTTATATTAGTGTGTATTTTTTCTTAAACATGTATTTTAGGTCAACCGGAGAAGAAGACATCTAAACTAAATAAGTAGGTAACTAAAACACTGGTGCCGGAACCGTAATAACTGATTTCCTAACTATTCGAGTTTAGTTAAGCTTCACGGTTCACGATATAAAAGGAGTTTCAGTGTTATTGTAAAGATTGTCCCAGAGCTGTTATTTCTTTTATCGTGAATGATTTTGCACTTTATCAAGATCTAAGATCGGTTTCTACTTGAATTTGTATTTTAATCCATTAAAATCCCCGACTCAAACAAACCGAATCATTATTTTATTTTGTAATCAAAACAGAACTTAGGCCAGACCATTAATCCTCAAGCAAACACCAAGATTAATCCGAAATAAGTCCAGATTTACAATTATTGTGGCTAAAATATGTCCCCTCTACATAAATACGTACGAGGTACGTAAGACAAGTGCTGAGTAATTTACGACTATTAATTTATTTGGCAATGTAATGTTGTAAGTTATTCAGGTCACTTCACAGCAATGTATTATTTTCCGAGGTACAGGCAATGGAAGAAAAACAACCTGCATGTATTTATACAGAAGTGGAGCAGTTCTTAGGTGCTCTGATGTCACAGTTATTGTGTTCAATATTATATTGTATGCACATTCTACCGGTTGTTTCCGTGTGACCGCGGTTTCTATTTGACCCATTCATTTATCACTAAAACCTTGGATCTTGGTGTACCAAAATTAAACTCATTAATTCTCATATCCATTCCGAGCGGTAAAGCAAGCTCGCCAAAGGGATGATACAGGCACACACTGGGGCGTGGATATTGCCACAAACAAAGAGAGGCCTGTTCCCAACAGTTTGTGAACTCGATGTATGGATAAAGATAAACCAAAGAGATTCCTCGAAACATATGGTTTACGTCCAAATTCTCCAGAATATAGAACTGCAATCAAGCAAGGTTAATACTAACGGCATCTACGAGCATTCAATAGTTCCTTGTTACGTAAAACTGCAGATAGCGAACTAAATCCGACCTTCACTGCACCTGCGAGCTCAGCCGTGGTAGTGACCTTGATTACGTTGCCAGAACTAAGCACATAGTCTGCAGAATGCGCTGTATACCTGACCTGTACGTGCACGGAATTGTAACTCAAAGCAACGATGTTTTACGTAACTAATTGCCGGTTGCAAAAGTTGCAGAGAATATATTTAATGAATCGTAGAACATAAAAAAATTAAATTGATCAATGATTATCAGGATTTCTGGGGTGTTTGGATTACGACTGACCATCGGATTGTGTCCAAAGAAATTTCGAACTTGCTGTGTGCGGATTATAATATATTAGATACACAGTTCTACCAAGATCGAATAATTCCGCCAGCGCAGCGTCACGTTGGTTTTGGAAGATTAAGAAAACTAATTACATCAACGCAATCTATAGATGAACGTCGAAAGGAGCCGAATCTATTTAAAAAAATATTGCTCTATGTCTGTCATTGTTTTATACATAAGCAAATAGTAGTTTATTCAACAAAACACGGCACGAGGTAGTGTGACATACTGTCAACAGCACGCTCCTCGCTCCTCGCTCACTCGCAGCGGCTGTTTTTTGTTCGAGTCGCGGCGACCGCGGCGCCCCCTTGCGGTCGGCGCGGGCCGCCCCGAGCTAGCGGCCTTTTTACACAAATAGCTGAGGTTTTGTAGCCAGTTCTATTGTCAGGGAAGCTCGATTAGAAATAGATTCTGTTTTGTTTAGAGAACTGCAGGATTTCTATCGGACAATCAATTATTGTGGAGTCTAACGTAGTTACGAGTATTTACCCTAGTTAGCTAGCTTAGAAGTTCTGAATTCTGTAGACTAACATTTCTTAATTAAATTGCGGTGCTGAGAATATTGCTCTCAAAAACGGTAAAGGAAAACATCGCGAGGAAAATGTCCTAGAACCAAACATTCTAACATACACTGGCAACATACGCTCGCTCGCGTGGTGGATGTTCCCGGCAGTGGAAATATTATAGGATGATTATGCTGACAAGAGTGTTCTATATCTAAAACAACATCAAGATTGGCACAGCAGCTAAGCTGGTGCGCTACGGAATGCAGCCGGGTTCCATCAGCAGCTAAGCTGGTGCGCTACTGAATGCAGCCGGGTTCCATCAGCAGCTAAGCTGGTGCGCTACAGAATGCCGGGTTCCATCAGCAGCTAAGCTTGTGCGCTATGGAATGCAGCCGGATTCCATCAGCAGCTAAGCTGGTGCGCTATGGAATGCAGCCGGATTCCATCAGCAGCTAAGCTTGTGCGCTATGGAATGCAGCCGGATTCCATCAGCAGCTAAGCTGGTGCGCTATGGAATGCAGCCGGATTCCATCAGCAGCTAAGCTTGTGCGCTACGGAATGCAGCCGGGTTCCATCAGCAGCTAAGCTTGTGCGCTACGGAATGCAACCGGGTTCCATCAGCAGCTAAGCTTGTGCGCTATGGAATGCAGCCGCGTTCCATCAGCAGCTAAGCTTGTGCGCTACGGAATGCAACCGGGTACCATCAGCAGCTAAGCTTGTGCGCTATGGAATGCAGCCGCGTTCCATCAGCAGCTAAGCTTGTGTGCTACGGAATGCAGCCGGGTTCCATCAGCAGCTAAGCTTGTGCGCTATGGAATGCAGCCGCGTTCCATCAGCAGCTTAGCTTGTGCGCTACGGAATGCAACCGGGTTCCATCAGCAGCTAAGCTTGTGCGCTATGGAATGCAGCCGCGTTCCATCAGCAGCTAAGCTTGTGCGCTACGGAATGCAGCCGGGTTCCATCAGCAGCTAAGCTTGTGCGCGATGGAATGCAGCCGCGTTCCATCAGCAACTAAGCTTGTGCGCTACGGAATGCAACCGGGTTCCATCAGCAGCTAAGCTTGTGCGCTATGGAATGCAGCCGCGTTCCATCAGCAGCTAAGCTTGTGCGCTACGGAATGCAACCGGGTTCCATCAGCAGCTAAGCTTGTGCGCTATGGAATGCAGCCGCGTTCCATCAGCAGCTAAGCTTGTGCGCTACGGAATGCAACCGGGTTCCATCAGCAGCTAAGCTTGTGCGCTATGGAATGCAGCCACGTTCCATCAGCAGCTAAGCTTGTGCGCTACGGAATGCAGCCGGGTTCAATTACCACTCCTAACAGAAACTGTTTACATATTTTTATGGCCTATAGTTCTCTCTGGTGTGGTTGTCAATGTATGTAAGGTTCGGGTTTGTAAGCGCACCCAAAATACATGTAGGTAATAACAAAATGGTCCCATTAAAAATATCAAAGAGAGAGAATTAAGAAAAAAAAAAAAAAAATTTCTGCACACATCTTAAAAATACACACATCAAAAGTGTCTAGGGATCAACATATATTTTTGCAATAACTTTTCTCCTGATTGATATTAATTAAAATTTTCTTTAAGGATTCATCAAATAAAGTGTTTTCGTTTGTCACAGTAACGATAAACCAAGTCACCTTTGCATTAATAAAGAAATTTGCCATTTTCCTAAAAAAGGGATTTTTGACATTTGAACCACTAACACAAAAGTTCGAAAAAAAGACTGAAATAACAGTTTTCTTTAAAATTTTATTGGGTAACTTAAACAATTAATAATCCGTGTTTCTACCGCGAACACTAACAACACAAGAACATCGGTTTGGCATACTCAAAATGAGTTCATCCAAATCACGCTGTGGAATGGCCGCCCATGTTCGTTGCAACAACAAAAAAAGGTCTTCTTGCGACTGGATACCCTCCATATTCGGCAGAGCTCTTCTCTGTAGCATATCCCATGCATGCTCAATCGGGTTCAAGTCTGGCGACTGAGCAGGCCAGGGCAGGACATTGATGTTAGCTGCGGCGAGAGTCTGTCTTACAACTCTTGCGGTGTGCGGTCGTGCATTATCATGCATTAACTGAAATAAGGGACCGATTTGCACTTGTAGAGGAACGATGACGTCTGATACAATCGTCTCAGCATAAATTTGAGCGTTGAGGTTGCCTCTGATCCAAATCAACTCAGTTCTTCCGCCGATCCAAATACCCGCCCATACCATGATGGTTCCACCACTATAAGGATGGACTTCCTGGCAGGATTTTAATCGCTGTTGGCGTCCCGGGGTTCTCCAGTGTCGTAACCGTCTTGTATCCGGTCTCATACCAAAACGAGACTCATCAGAAAAGCACACGAAACGCCATTGTTCTTCTGCCCAATTTCTGTGTTCAAGAGCCCATTGATATCGAATCCTACGATTGTGCATTGCTATAGGTGGTACCCGTAGCGGTCTTCGGGAATGAAGGTTCACTTCATGCAAGCGGTTTCTGACTGTTTGGTCGCTAATTAAGTTCCCTGAAGAAGCCTCACGGCTAACATCATGGCGGTTATTGTTGGAGCTCTTCGAGTTAAGATTTAAATGTATCGGTCTTGTCTCCGTGTGGTGCAGCGATACCGTCCTCCATGGCGCTCAGCCACGGTACCA
Source organism: Mesoligia furuncula (assembly GCA_916614155.1). Taxonomy (NCBI): domain Eukaryota; kingdom Metazoa; phylum Arthropoda; class Insecta; order Lepidoptera; family Noctuidae; genus Mesoligia; species Mesoligia furuncula. Next base: position 29,590,997 of record OU744804.1, read on the forward strand.
GTGCTTCGGTAACGTGTCCAAAGTCGACTGATAACACTCTGACTTGTATTCAGAGCTAAAGCCACAGTACGTTGCCGGGAACCAGCTTCTATCATTCCCACGGCTCTGAGCATTTCTTCCCTGCTTAAATGACGTCGCCGCTCCATAATAACGTTGGTTTTAATCAGTAGTAGGGAAACAGTAGCACTAATAATGTCTTCAATGCGTTGTATGTTTTTATAGGGAAAATATTGACAGCTGATTTTCATCTTTTACTCGAATTTGATTCACAGTTCCTGATTCAAATTATGAAATGCACCAAAAAGGATCCATATAAATTTATAAAATCATAAATTTATTACAAAGCCACATCTCAATCTCAAGAAATCCGCATAAAAATGCTTGATCCCTAGACACTTTTGATGTGTGTACTTCTAATACCGCCCCTAGTGATCACACAAAAATAGTTCATGTCTACACGATAGTGTGCATGTGTGTGTGTTATGTTAGGGTATGTCTAAATGAGGGTGTGTTGGTGTGGGTGTGAGGTGCTCACAATTACACTGATATATTTGTGCCACAGTTTGTCGCCAGCCGTGAATGCACCCCGCGACTGACGGCGATACACACAGACGGATAGTTAAGCGAACGGTTTATTGAAGTTTTTGGGATGGCATTCGATCCAGATCATAAAGTTAGTAATCCCACCAAAAACATAATGTTGAAAAAGAAGGCCAAGTTCCTTACTTCATGTAGATGTTTGACCAGCAAAAGAGTTGAAATCGAAACCAACGCCAAGTTTTAAACCATTTTCTTTGCACCGGCCTTATTTTTACCCGACTGCGGTGAAGCCCAAAAGGAGGGTTGTGTGTTTGACCTGTATGTATGTATGTATATCCGTTTCTTTGTTCGTCGTAACTCCTCCTCCTCGTAACTTCTAAACGAATGAACTGATTTTGATAAATTATACGTTTTTAGATTTATCTTGGTAGCGCGAGTGTCACTGGGTATATCAAAATTGGAAAACGATTTTTGGCGCAATATTATGTCTTCAAAATAATTTATTGTTCTCGAAACCTATCGAGTGGGGTATCAAAATAAAGGGTTTTAAAAGGTGATTACAAAAATATATACAACTTATATGGTTAAAAGTAATTCGAAGTGACAAATCGTAAAAAACACGTACCAAGAGCTAAATCGTCTGCGAAATCTTTCAAATTTGTAAACTAAAAAGCTGGAAATAAAAAACAAGTAATTAAAAAACCTAAAAAACCCGACTGCGGTAAAAAAATTAAGTTAAAAAAACTGAAACGCTAAAAACAAGGCCATTTTAAATTAAATAAAAGTTGGAAGCAGGCGGGACCCATACCATTTTTTTTTATTACATTTCCAAACGTAAATGGGTCCCGCCTGCTTCCAACTTTTATTTAATTTAAAATGGCCTTGTTTTTAGCTTTCAGTTTTTTTTTTAACTTATTTTTTTTACCGCAGTCGGGTTTTTTAGTTTTTTTAATTACTTGTTTTTTTTCAATTCTGTTGTAAGTAATTTGTGTTTGAAACCTTTTAGATATCAATACAATAATAATAATAATAAGAAAGATAAACAAGTCAAGTATCTTGACTTGGCTCGCGAGGTTGTCGACATGTGGGATGTTGACTCAGCAATCAGTGTGCCGATAGTCGTAACAGCCAATGGACTAACAGCCAAGAGCCTCGACCAACACCTGAAGAGACTCTCGTTGGGCAGCTGGATCAAGGGCTTGATTCAGAAAGCAGTACTTCTGGACACGGCTCGCATTGTCAGGAGGTTCCTCTCTCTGGAGCCCTGACCGCCGGTAGCTTGGACCCTGTTCCCGATACCGGTGGGCTACTATTTTTTATATTTTTAAATGTTTTTATGTTTTTATATTCTAGTATTTAAAAATATAATTTATATGTACATACAATGAAATAAAGGGACATAATAATATAGTAACAATTTTGTTAGTAAATAAAACTTAATATCTATGTTAGTATAAACCAGTACTTCACTAGCTAACTCTAGAGCAGTTCTGTGGTACTTGTCCGCGGAAGCGACGGAACACCACGTCCTGCGGCCAGAAGACTTCATCCATGACGACGGGCAGATAGCAATTCGGCACGTGCACCACGAACGCCTTGAAGTTGACGTTGCGGTGCGACTCCAGTAACTGCACCCTCGGCGTGTACCTCGTCTTCTGCATATTATTTTATGGTTTTCTGAAAACCCGCCAAGTTTAAATGGAACAATAATATTCTATTGATATCTAAAAAGTTTCAAACACAAATTACTTACAACAGAATTGCAAAATAAGGCCGGTACAAAGAAAATGGTTTAAAACTTGGCGTTGGTTTCGATTTCAACTCTTTTGCTGGTCAAACATCTACATGAAGTAAGGAACTTGGCCTTCTTTTTCAACATTATGTTTTTGGTGGGATTTCATTGCTTTTTTCCAAGCGGGTAGATACACATGTAGGATTTAATTGTATAGCCTAGGTTTTCTCATACTTACCTAAAAATTAAGCTTATTTTTTATACTGAATACGGATTACAGGATGTGTGATAGCCGAACTCACACTTGACCGCATTTTTATTTTTACTTTCGCAAAATTACAAGTTTCTAGGCCGACTATAAAAAAATGTAATACCTACAGAACCCTCTGTGCGCGACCAAACTCACACTTGACCGCTTTTAAAAATTTTCTTTTAGTTTCATGGTATGTCTAGTTCCAGCTAGAAAAAAATTCATACTCGACCCTCTGAATGCGAGCCAAACCCACACTTGACTTTTTTTTAATTTTTCCTTTAATTTCATGCTAATGTCTAGCTTCGTGCCAAATTCCAAGTTTCTAGGCCGGTTAGAAGTTTCTAGGCCGGCTAGAATAAAAATTTAATACGGAACCCTCTATGCGCGAGCCAGACTCACACTTGACCATTTTTTTTTATTTTTCCTTTAGTTTCATGCTAATGTCTAGCTTCGTGCCAAATTTCAAGTTTCTAGGCCGGTTAGAAGTTTCTAGGCCGGCTAGAATAAAAATTTAATACGGAACCCTCTATGCGCGAGCCAGACTCACACTTGACCATTTTTTTCACTTTTCCTTTAGTTTCTTGCTAATGTCTAGCTTCGTGCCAAATTTTAAGTTTCTAGGCCGGTTAACAGTTTCTAGGCCGGCTAGAATAAAAATTTAATAGTAAGCCCTCTATGCGTGAGCCAGACTCACACTTGACCATTTTTTTTAATTTTCCTTTAGTTTCATGCTAATGTCTAGCTTCGTGCCAAATTTCAAGTTTCTAGGCCTACTAGAAGTCCCTAAACATTTTGATTAACTCTAAATGAGTGAGTCAGTCAGTCAGTCAGTCAGTGCCACTTTAGCTTTTTTGTAACTTCGAATCTATTAAAGCTACAGTTATGAAATTTAGTATTCGAACTAACAGCAGTCATGGTATTATGTATGTGAAGTTTGATTCGATTTCGTGTGACAAATAGTTAGATACAGGGTCAAAAAGTGGTCAAAAGTAGCTCGAAGCGGTTCGGGTAAATAGTGCACGGCGTACGTGCGGCCTCTTGCTGGAACTTGGCCTGCGCACTGCCGTGCGCTTGGATTTGGTTAAAATAAAGCAGAATAATTGCAATGAAAACGGCTTCTATTGTGATAACTTGAGAGCAGCTTAGTAAAAATAAAGTGTCTTGCCACTTTCTGCGTAATATAGTACCAACCGCCTTTCTCGCTCATAACCAGTGGTCGGAGTAGGTAGAGCTGTTTTTGCTACTTGCGACATGCGGACATAACATGGATATGCCAAATATTTCGCGGAATCCCGGGAATTCTCCGCCCGCTGTACTGTATCTGTATCTGTGTAAGTGAGATAGCTAATACTTTAGATGTTTTAAGATGGAAAGAGACAAAAAATAAGCGACGAAAACAGCTCGAACGACGGGTTGGCAACATGGAGCATAAACATATAAAAATAAAAGAGAGATAAATTGCTTTGTTAGAGAAAGACAGAAAACATTTTCTAAATATTAACTACAAGAAAAATAGTATGTATAGGTAATTAAAAATGTGATCAATAAAAATTTCTTCTCTCTGTTTAAATAAAAAAAAATAATATAAAACTCTTTACGTCCTTTTTTATTCTGTATTGTGTAGGCATTTAATATTTCCTTGTGCAATAAAGTATATTTAGTATTGTTTCTAACAGTTTTACTTAATTAATTCATATTTCACGAAGCTACCTCTAACAACATTCCAGGATCCCTGTGTGTGTATATAAGTAAGTATATACTGTTTGGGTGCTCACCTACTACCTGCTCATAACTGCCCACTTACCCATATTAACTCACTTAAATCAATCGACAATTTCAAAATCCCGGGATTTCAAAGGCATATCCATGTTAATATCAATGTTTGCGGTCATTCACCCCAAACAGCTCTACCTACTCCGACCACTGCTCATAACATTCTTATGAGAATATTGTGTTGTTACAGAAAAGTGACAAAGTTAACACGAGTACGTTGGCAAACCATGCCGCCCGTGTATCTCCCAACACGTAAGGTGTGCAATGCATCGCGGGAGACAACTCAATTTAACGTGCACCCTCGAGACATCGTGCACCCACGCCCCACTTGCACCCCTCCCACTCCCCGCGCCAACCGCCGCTTGATTAATATAAACAAAGTTTATTATACGAGGGATATATTTTCCCAACTCGTCGAAGTTAAAGCTGTCATACGTTACATCTCCTTGTTTGCGATGTGTCATATTAATTATTTAAATTAGCCGTAATTAGGAAGGTACGTGCGTCGTTATTTATAGAAGGGTTGGAAACGATGTCGATAAATCTCTCCTCGAACGAAATGAAACAATGGACGGAAAAATAATTCGCGCTTTGGTTGTCGGATGTCATTTGTTTCAATATTCGCAGTATTTTATTTGGAAGTTCAGGAATTTAGAGTTGTTCATAATTGAGAGTTCATAATTCATTAATAGTATGGAAGCAGAAATATTTTTACGAAATGCAGTTAACAGAATTTTCATGGAAAAATATTTTAAAAAATTGTACTCATATCAGGTAAACATACAGAAGTCATCTAGATAGAACCTTCACTGTTGTACACGCGCCGTCATATCACGTAAATATACAGAAGTCATCTGGATAGAACCTTCACTGTTGTACACGCGCCGTCATATCACGTAAATATACAGAAGTCATCTGGATAGAACCTTCACTGTTGTACACGCGCCGTCATATCACGTAAACATACAAAAGTAATCTAGATAGAACCTTCACTGTTGTACACGCGCGGTCATATCACGTAAATATATAGAAGTAATCTAGATAGAACCTTCACTGTTGTACACGCGCGGTCATATCACGTAAATATATAGAAGTAATCTAGATAGAACCTTTACTGTTGTACACGCGCACTCTCGGAAAATAAGCTGATGTAGATTTTAATTCACGCTGCACAGGGAAAAACATGACAATTTAATATCATAAACCGACGAAACACGACAAAGGAATAAATATCTAGTCAAAGTAATAGCCGACGAAGAATATTGAAATAGCCGAGAACAATCGTACCGTAAAAAAGATGGGAAATTAAAACGCCTAGTTGTTGTAAATTAATCAAATTAAAATACTCTTTAGAAAAAACTTCCAACTTTCTTTGAAGTCGTCTTGAGATAAAATAATAATTAAAATAACACAGTACGTCTGTCTGTTTGCGTGCTCAACTAGAATAAAACTAAACTCATTTGAATGAAGTTTGCAATCGAAACCTTTTTTATAAAAGCCGCGGACGTTTTCATGAAATTTTCAGGATTCAGAGCATCGAGTTACCTATAAGTGCAGCAATTTGGATGGCGTCCACAAATAAATTGGTTGGAAGCAAAGCCGGGCCGGATCGCTAGCTACCAATAAATCTAAACTTAATGAATAGCGAGTGAAATAAAAAGATTTTTAATAACATAACTATTTGAAAAACGTAATACTTTGATAATTAATTGGGTGAAGGGGAGAACCGTTTGCGTATGAATTTCAGAAGGGATCATTTACACATTAAATTCAAAATTTAAAAAACCCCCAATACAAAAAAATAATAAAATTAAATGTAAGTAATTGGAAAAGGACCAAACAATTTAAAAACCCTTTTTTTGTGTCGGGGGTTTTTTAAGGGATATTATAAATTGCATATCAAATAAATAATCGCCTATCAATACATACTCATCATTTATATTCTTTTTTACATCAAATAACTTACTTCACTACAAATAAACTAATTGTTTAACAAAACTCAAACTGCAGATAATTCGAAATTATACATCAATATGACATTACTTTTTTCCTCATAATGCAATACAGTTAAATTTATTTTTGTACAAAAATACTACATACATAGCATAAATACTGACTGCACAGCAAATTTTCCATATTTCATAGCAAAATAACTATCCCAGTAGCAAATTAACCAGTAAGTACAACAAAACCTGTTCATCATATCTGTCTTAATTTTCAAGAAGCCATGCTCGGCAAATTTAATGATTATTATAACAAAACAATCCTTTTACATTGCATTATTTCTAAAAGCAGAACAAATTAACTGAAAAAAAAATTAAAAAATGCAATTTTATTTTAAAATAATCATTTATTTAATACAAAATATTTGTAACCCACAATTGAAATTTTTTGCAATGGACATTAGCAATTTTATTTTGGAGAATTCAGAATTGTGTTGCAGAATTCGATTAATTCTGTCGTCTTTACAATTTTTTTTTCTTTTTTTTCCGGCGGGTGTGAAACGACCAGATTATATAGAAAAAAAAATATGAAAAAAGAGATTATTTTTAGCAGGCTATCAATAACCAAATTAGTTAGACGAGGTTAATTATTTTTAAAAATTGCTTAGGTTAGGTTAGGTTAAAAATGTGACCTCCTACGCACGAGCCGAGCGAGCGAAGCGAGCGGTGCCGCGGCAGCGGCCGGCGAGTGCCAGAAACGACTAGATTATATAGAAAAAAAGGGTAGTATTTAAACGCACATCAAAAAAGCGTAGCGAAAGCAAGACGACCCGCTTTAATAATTCAATAAATTACAATTTTGTATCTAATTTTGTATCTAATTTTATATATTTTTTGCTGATCTCATTATGTGGTAATTAATGAATAATAAGACGACTGTGACTAATAAAGTGCTGTTTTATTTAGAAAAACAGCTGTAAATAATATAAAAATAGAAACTATATTTAAAAGAAAAAGAGTTAACATGTATAATGTGCATTAAGATTATTAGCTGTGCATTGATGAAAAAGCTTTTGCTGTAGGAAAAATCGCTGTACGCTGCGAAAATAAATTGTAGTGTGTTTAGTGATATTTTGAGTTGAATATTTTGCTATGCAATCAGTAATTTTGATGGGAATTCGGAATCTTATTGCATAGAAAAAGGATATTTTTTGATTTGCGTTTAAATACTACCCGTTTTTTAAATTTTGAATTTAATTTTTTATTTCATGCTTTTTGTAGGGACTCCTTAATTTTTGTATTTCATTTCTTTTATTTTCTTGCGTTTTAAGATTCAGGTTATTTGGTGTTTAATCGAGTTTTTTAAGCTTCGTTTTGTCCATGTTTGTTTTAAAACCCACTCTTTCGGAGGCTCTACTGAGGTCATCAAGCATTGTTCTGAGGTCCTCCATAGTCTCAGCCATGACTATGACATGGTCGGCAAACCGAAGGTGAAGGAAGGTGAGTTATGTACTCGCCATTGATGGTAATGCCAGCCCCTTTCCAGTCCAGAACCTTGAAGATGTCCTCGAGTGCTGCGGTTAAAAGTTTCGGAGAGATAACGTCTCCCTGTCTCACACCTCGCTGCAGAGGGATAGGTTTCGAGATCTGATCCTGGAGTCGGACTGATATAGTGGCGTTTTCGTACAGATAGTTCAGCACCTCGATGTGCCGATAGTCGATCTGGCACCGTTGAAGAGACTGCATCACAGCCATGTTTGATAATTAATTTTAAAGCTACCAAACTGATTATTTTTGTTATGTTCACTTTACTATTGTTGATTGCCTTTACTATCAGATTTAAGAATTAAAAGTGTTAAGATTATGAAAAATATAGAGTAGGTAAAATTACCTTAGTACAATACATTTAGCAAAGACTTGATTGCTGTGATTTTAATGAGAACCTAGGAGACTTTTCGTTTATTGTTGTGTTTAATTATACTAACATAGATATACTTAAAAAAAAATATATAAAGAAAAAATATAAAAAAAATAAAAATAAAATGTATTAATGAAAAGTTAACTTCATTTCTATGTAGGTAGATGTTCATGTTTTAGAAGTTTTTTTTTTTTTTGTTATTTTGTCATAATAAATTAAATACTTTAAGAAAATGTTTGATTTCAAATCCGCGTACCTACTAAAAGTTTACTACATTTTCTATTATTTATCGCTACTAAACCGCGTAAATGACTTTACACGGAATTTAAACAAGCTATTGGTAAATTTACGTTATTTTCCTTTAAAATAAGTCGCTAATATATATATATAATAAACAAGTTCAATCGGAAAAATATATTTGAATGACCAAGATATTAACTTTTTCTTCTTCCTGTAAAATCGTGAAAACGGAAATACGCGGTATTTACCAGCTGCTCTTACGCAGACTTGCACGCTCACCGACGATATGTATATATATACAGATACACACGACACACAGACACACCCCCACACACACACACACACACACCCCCACACACACCCCATACGCACACACACACAGACACACATATACAGATATGTGTAGTATATATCCATAGATTTTGTTTAAATTTATGTGTTAACTGTATCTTAAAAAAATATAATTTACCTGGAGAGGCCAGGTAAATTTACAAATTATATAGAATACAAAAACCATTCACAGCGCTAATCCTATTTATTCGTTTCTAATTCGCGTTCTACAGCTGCATAAATACTCCAAGGGCAGACTCACCCCTTGTATTCATCTTTCTCAGATGTAGATGTATATATTCCAGCACGTTCTATGGCCGGGATGAATTGATACGTCGTTAAGATACGAGAGATGAATAAAAGAAACAAGCTGTCAGGGATTGCATTACCGCCTTATTTAATACTCGCGGAGGAAAATGAGATGATACGTTATGTGTCTGCTCCACTGCGGGGAGGTTTGTCTTTATTTGTATTGTGAGGGTATTCTGATGAGTTGGGTATTGCCTTGTAGAATGGGTACTACTTGGTGGAATTACGTGCAAATTGTGTTGTGATGTTTTCAGAAATCGGGCTTGCCACTCTTCGTCGTCATCATTTACACTATCGGCTAGCTATGTATTGCTAAACATGGCTTACTAAGACTTCTTCTTTTTCAATAAGTGAGTGATGGGAGTGGGCCGTAATCCACCATGCGGGCCTAGTACGTAATATGCTAAAAGAGGGAATCTCAATACTTAACAATTGTTTTTAGTAGATGGAATGGCGGTCTCAATTGTTATTTTGCGAAGTTGCTGCCTCTCACGGATGAACGGTAACTTCAGATAATCTTCACTCGTCTTACTCAACACCTACGAGTCAAAAATCAAAATCAAAATAAAAATGTTTTATTTCACATAAACCTACATGGGCACTTATGAAACGTCAGAAGCTAGGTGCACGGTTCCAATTGGTCGTTTCCTAGTGGTGCATGAAAGGTTTATTTTTATAATGCGATACAGAGGCATAAGCAAATTGTATCTAATTTAGGTGTCTGTAAGTAGGCTACACTTCTACACACAAACATTTATATTATCACGTCTCAAAGAGAAAAGAGAACACGAAAGTAGTTTGAAAGACGTTTGACTGATTTAGTACCTACTTTGATTTAAAATCATCAGAATCGAGAGAAATGAAAGAAATTACTTTAATCTTTGCTATCAAATGCCAGCATCAAACTGTAGACATGTTCGTTTTAAGAGAAGTTACTTTTACGTTACCTTGCTCTCACAAAATTTATTTTTTGCATAATCGTGATACAGTCTACAAAAACATAAAAGTAAATCGATTTCTACCGAAAAGCGAAAGATCCTGCCGACCAAGTTTATGGGCTGTAATACGTCTTCCCATAAGCAGTAAACGATCTTGCACAAATAAATGCATGGCGGTGTGAACACCATAAAACTTCGCCTACTCACAGTTCCCCTCGTTCGCCGAAATTGAGCGAGTTCCCCCATAGATAACACTCCATTCCCTCGAGGTGCTATTTACAATGCAGATCGTAATTGGGCACGGAAAATTGGTCGTTAGCTACCTATCATTAAGGTCTCTGGTGAGCGCAGCGAGGTGTTGGTGAACACTCGCGCTGCATTAGTGTCGTCATCTGTATAAGAAACTCGTTGCAATATTGATTCGTTGTGTGAAAATGATAGTTGTGATCTGTGAGAAAGTAACATCGAAAAGTTTCGAATCGAATCATATTCTGTGTAACTAGTTTTCCCAGTCATTAATCCGTTACCTCATCAGGCTGTAATGAAAAATAGTGGTATACCCGGCGATTTTCTAAAGAAGCAAATATACCTATAAAGAGTTCTGCAGGCCCTCAGAAGCCTAAGTATCCTCCACATCTGAATTATTCCATGTTTTTGTTCTTCACACAAACTCGAGTCATCTCCCCTGAGAGGTGCAGAGGGTTCGTAATCTAGGATTTCTTTTTCATTTACTTTATTTTGTTGTAATCTAACGTTACGAGTGTTTCGCAGTTAAATCTCTACGTGAGATACAATTCATCTGCATTTCTTTAACGAAAATTACATTTTTCCTAAAAGGGAATTCATTCTATTTCATCGGAGCCAATTCGGGGAAAACTGTTTATATATTTGCAGACTACATTTTGAGAATTTTTTGTTAGTCTGGGAATTATAGATAAACTAAATAAATATTTGTATGTTGAATGAGTATTGGAAGAAATATAGCAAGTGTTAGGTAAAATCAAAAGAGTGTTGTAGCACGTAAACTATGATGAGACGATTTTATACATAGTTATGTTTGTTGCGTTATCAACGTGCTTTTCTATGCCAGTAACGGTAAGATGTGATGTGACGAAGAAAAAAATCTAATTTTATTCTCTAAACAAAAAGTTTATACTTCAATCATTAAGGTCTAAAAGCACAATCTTAAATAAAATGTGTAGTACTTAGTTTGTTTAGAAAATAAAACTTTTATTAGATATTCTATGCGAAGTCACGTTGTTCAAAGAGCTCCCCCTAATATGCATCAACTTACAATAATTCTGCTGACTCCCTGGAGTGCAGTCAACATAATACCTGTATCAAATATAGACAGATTAATGTTTTAATAATTATTCAAATGACTATTTTATTGGAATTAAAATAATATTATCTTAGATGCACTCGACACTAAGGATTATGAAAATGATGAACTTTTGGAGGGAATTTGAACGTACAGACGTTCATTGTACTTCCAGGTACTTGTCTTGCTGATCTCACATCGATTTTGATGGCGCATCAACAGGAAGAATAGGATTCCCTAGGCTTTAGTCCTCATTTCAAGACATCAATGATAAACTTATTTCGTTCTACAAGTAATTCTAAAGCAATCTTGAAATATTTTAGGCACAAATAAAAACAAAAATTCGTGATAATTTAATCATTAAACCTTGATCTCTCACTAACAATTTTAATACTGAAGACTAATTACATTTTTCACACAATAGTACAATCTTCTCCTTTGAAAGTTTCAAAGCGTTGGTGGTTCAAAGCAATTCGTTTTACTGCAACGATGAGTAAACTACGCATTTATGAGGTTTGATTAATTGAATACTAGCTGCGCCCCGCGGTTTCACCCGCATAAGTTTCGATCTCGTGGGAATATCGGGGTAAAAAGTAACCTATGTGTTAATCCAGGGTGTCAGCTACCTCCATACAAAATTTTATCAAAATTGATCCAGCTGTTTGAGCGTGAAGAAGTAGCAAACATATAAACACACACACACACACACACACACACACACTTTCGCCTTTATAATATTATTTATCAATTTTAGTAATATTTTTCTTTCGCACGTAAATGAACCAATGTCACTGAAACATTGCCTGCAGGGAATGAACAAGACTATAAATGTTAAGCAAGAACAACATTACCTATAGGTACATAACACATAATATAAGGATGTTACTTGGACTGAATACTCGTACATTTCCTTGAAGAAATTATTTTATTTCTTTGAAGTGTTCCATCTAATGTTTGTGTGTTATTTATTTGGAGAAAACTTTTACATTTCGTAAGTTAAATGCGTTAGTCCTTTCAGTGCAGTGACCCGTATATGAAATAAATACAATGTGAAATAACACGTTCTTTTATGGCGAGCCGGAAAGAGTGAATTGACTTCCGATTTTAAGTGATAAAATATTTTTTTCTGAACTTGGTTTGCACTGTTTTGTTTTAGATAAAATTCTATTTTAAAAAGGATGTTACCAAAAAGTATTGTTATTCTTTTATATCGGCAGGAGTCACACGAGAGTTAGCTTATGTCGTACCAAAACATTACCTAGTCAATATGGGCAGGGAGAATCCAAGGCTGATTTCTTGCTAACTTAAAAAATCGACGTAAAAATCTGGGCGATTAGGCAATTGCCCAGAGTACACAGACATACCGGAAATCGAGGAATTTGTATCTTTAAAAATACTTTACCAAAATACTGCGTTGTAGCGTAGAACCATGTTTCGCTGTAGTCGTCTCTATGTTGGAACTTTATATGTCATCATCGGCCTAGCCTTTTCCCAACCATGTTGGGGTCGGCTTCCAGTCTAACCGGATGCAGCTGAATACCAGTATTTTACATGGAGCGACTGCCTATCTGACCTCCACAACCCAGTTACTGGGTAATACGATACCCCTTGGTAAGACTGGTTGTCAGACTTTCGGGCTTCTGACTACCCGTAACAACTGTCAAAGACCACAAATGACAGCCGGGACCAACTGCTTAACGTGCTTTCCGAGGCACGGAGGGGTCACGGTATGTAAAGATGGTCACCCATCCACAGACCAACCGCGGCAAGCGTAGCTTAACCTGATCGATCGACCTGTGCGGCTGTTATTATTTAGCCACGGGCCCCTCGGGAACTTTATATGTGTGACGGAATAAATTTTGCATTTTTCGTTTTTGTCCTAAATCAGCGCGGTATAAAACGAGAGTATAATAGAAGCAGTTGTTTGTTTGCGCGCATAAATCAGCAAGTTAGTGCGCGGTGATGCCCCCGCCTGCGCGTCCGCGACCGTGCGACTCGTCCGCGACCGTGCGACTCGGTGCACCGCCACTATTTGTCTCACTTTATTTATCACGTCTTTTGAACATACCATCAAAGGGTTTTGCTGACATCTGGGATTTTTTTAAACAATTTAGTATTCTGATAAATTTGTTTACTTAAATCGCATTCTTAAATTGATTTATTAACATTTTACTTCTAACAGTAAGTAAGTATTCCCTCGAGTGTCTTGAAAAAGGGTCTCTTTAGTTCTCATGGGCAAGATTGAGGGCATCATATTCTTGGGTCTTGATCATAATATATATTGTTTCTCAAATGATGCGATCCTTATCAAACGTACAGTGCGGCAGGGATCTTGTGGCCTCAATGAAAGAGTGGGGATCGGATTGCGCGTTATTATAAGTTATAGTAAGAAAACCTCAGTATTTCATCGGCAAGTTCTGTGCCGGTCACTGCATCATTGTTTCTTTCACCTGTGTACCTAGTACCTACTTGACTTTGTCGTTTTGTTAGACCGGGTTGATGATTAACTATAATCAGGACAAAAAACTTAACCACGCCATGACATCTACGTTTTTATTCCCCAAGTATTTGTCAAAGATACATTGTAAAATCGACCAGCAAGCATCCCAATCTCCGGACGACCGCTCGCCGCTCGTAAACCGTCTACCGTTTGCACCAGCACGAGAAAGCACAAAATAGATAGACCGAACACACGGCACAGAAGGTCAGCTCTATACAACGAGCGAACACAGGCGCGCACAAACACATAGACGCGTACGCACGGAGATCGCAAACGCGTGCCAATTGCGAGTGCGCGTAGGTGCGCACCTAGCTGTACGTAGAGGCGAGTCTATGTGAGCGTGCATTTTCGCTTGTTTTCCGGAGTTGAGTGTTTGTAGTTTATCTTTTGTGTGGCGAAAGGCTGCGCAACGTTAAAATTGAATTTAATCCGAGCCTGAATTCCGAGCTAGTGCTAGTGCTGTGACCACAAGCCGAACATGCGACCGACGGCGACGCCTTCCGAACGAAATCCGACCAATTACGTGATCAAAAAGTGTCCCAAAGACGTAGTATTAGATGTTAATTTGTTGCACAATTACAAATGGATTTGATGCAGCTTTCGCAGTGAAAATGTGAATGCAGGTGTAGTTAGACTGGACCTACCAAAGCATATCGTATTACCCAGTTACTGGGTTGTGGAGGTCAGATAGGCAGTCGCTCCATGTATAATACTGGTATTCAGCTGAATCTGGTTAGACTGGAAGCTGACCCCAACATATTTGGGAAAAGGCAGGCAGATGATGGTGCAGTTAGACTGGAGTAACATTGTTATGCGAGGTTGTAAACTCGTGCACAATATGAATAGATTAGGTAACAACAAATAGAGGAGGTAGGAGGAAAGTAGTTTGTTTGGTGAATCAGTTTACTTTGTACTTGTTGCTTGTAATTCTTTATTAAATTAAACATAAAACCATACATAGAATATGGAACCTTTAAGTAAACATGACATTCTCCTGGACGATCTGCTATCAGAGCCATTTATAATCTACGTCGCCGCGAATCTTTCTGGAAACTTTTTGAAAGGATTAATATTATGACGGTATCTTGCCATTTCATTTATGAAAATATCATGTAGGTATGTAAGAAAAAACCTACATCTTTTTAATAAAATAAGCGATAATAATAAGCGATAATTTTAATACTAGAAATAAAGATAAAATACCAACCAAACCATCCACCATCACCATCAACCATTTTTCAGATTAGCCAAAGTACTTACATCTTTTATGGGGTACTGCATTAAATGTTACAATGAAATACCTTTTGATGTATTGCAATTAAATGAAAGAAAATTTAAAACTCACATTAAACGTACACTTTGTAAACAAGCATGATATAAATTAGAAGATAAGAACGCTTGGAAACATGCTGGTCCTGCTCCATAGGACAATATAGAGTCTAAACTGGTTGCTAATTTAATTGTAAAATGTATTCTTTTTTAGGGTTCCGTACCTAAAGGGTAAAAACGGAACCCTATTACTAAGACTTCGCTGTCTGTCCGTCTGTCCGTCTGTCCGTCTGTCCGTCTGTCCGTCTGTCTGTCTGTCTGTCACCAGGCTGTATCTCAAGAACCGCGATAGTTAGACAATTGAAATTTTCACAAGTTATGTATTTCTGTTGCCGCTATAACAACAAATCCTAAAAACAAAATAAAATAAATATTTAAGGGGGGCTCCCATACAACAAACGCGATTTTTTTGCCTTTTTTTGCTCGATATCAAAAATGGCAACAGGTAGGCACTTGAAATATTCACAAAATACTCAGTTGTATTTTAACTTTAATAATAAATAATAAAATTAAAATAAAATAAATATTTAAGGGGGGCTCCCATACAACAAACATGTTTTTTTCGGCGTTTTTGCCTTGTGGTACGGAACCCTTCGTGTGCGAGTCCGACTCGCACTTGGCCAGTTTTTTCATATTGATTTACATTCTGTAATTACTTTTACTCGCACCCTAACTTAATACTTGTTAATTATTTATTTTTTAATGAAAAACGTTTACTTTTAGGTACCATGTTTGTAAATATGTGAGTACCATGTATCTATCAGATAGTTAATTTAGGCACTGATTTAAAGAGGCAGTTGTAAATAGCGGTTTTAGTAAGTTAAAAATTATAAATGGCACGTTTAATAACTTGTTCAGCAGTTAAAACTAAGCAGTAAAGTAAACAAAAATGAGTAATAAAAAATAATGAAATGGATCAGTGAATATATAATTGAGTGGGAAAATAATTAAATGGGCGGTAAAAATGAATGAATGGGCAGTTACGTGTGGGCAGTAATAAATCGGAATTTGTCGGTAATAAATCTCATTCTAAGCAATTCTATAAACAATCAGGTGGTAAAGTAGTTTTGGGTGTGTAGTCGACGGAGCCCCGCTTCGCGGGGCCCCTATTTCTGTCTACAGAGTTTAAAGGAACCTAACACGAAGGGGATGACGGGGGCTCGTTCGCTCGCTTTGCTCGCTCACTCGAGCCCCCGTCATCCCCTTCGAACCTAACCTGTCCGAGTCGGGGTGCCCCAAGTCCCGAGCTCGCTTCGCTCGCTCTTGCATCCGCTATGATCTGCCGAACTATTTAGCGAACCGCCCATTCCATCATTTTTACCGCTCATTTAGTTATTGGATTGCTCAATTATTTTTAGAATTGACATTGTATGATAAAATAACAGTCTAATTGATCTTTTATTAGTGTCCATGTTTTACTGTCGCAATAATTAATCAACCGCCATTAAATTAAATAACTGCTCAATATGTTTTTCAACTGATCATAATAACATCTCGAATATTTAAATAACAGCTCAAAAATTAGTTCCCGTTAATTTATATGTCATGGTTTTTTTTTTTTAATTATTTAAGGTGCATCGAGTTATGTATCGGCGGTCGGGATTATAGTTAAAAAAATATTTATTTATTAAAATATTAATTTAATTATAAAAATACAGGATATTAAGCTGGTGGCTGATACAAGACTGAATATAATGCAAAGAAAAATAATTCTATTGAATTTCCGGTAAATGCATAGTTGCAATACGACGCATGCTGACGGTGGCTGCATGCTCAGCGTAAACGCGTGTTATGATGAGTTAACTCCTCCCTCCATAAGATAGAAGCAACTCTTGCTTCTGGCTGCGTCCGCGCTGCCCTTGGTGTCCTCCGGGATTTTCTTAGTTTTCCATTGATACAGCTTCCAGGATGCTGCTGCGATCAGTAGGATATATAGGATGATTGTGTTCCAGCTAGGTGTAGCTGCTATGATTGTCCAATTGTCTTCTTCTGGCATGGATATGTCGCCTGCCTTACTGATCACTTCGTGGATGCTGTCTAGTGAGACGTCTTCTAATTGGAGTTCGTATTGTATTGATTGTTCTGGGACTTGATGCTGCTCAGGTAACGGTATGACCTCGTTGATGACGACCGGCGACCGTATCAGTGTGAGATCGCAGTGTCCTGTTCATGATGTTCATCTGGCAGTCTTCTGTTAGTGTAACGAGATGAATTCCAGGTAGCTTCTTGTAGTCTGTCTTGGTGTTACATTGTGTTTTGGTGACTTCGTCTTCTCTGAGTACTAGTAACCAGTTGTTGTCTCCGATCTTCGGAACTTTTCCTCTTCTTAAGTTCATCTTAGCGTGAGTGCAGTTAGCTGGGCGATGCTGAATGAGTGATAATATGCAGTCATCAGTGTCTTCGATTCTTCTGGTGTCGAGGAGTTTGCAGAGCTGGGTGTTGTCGGTCAGTGGCTGGCAGTCTTCTTCCAAGTAAGCGTACTCATCATTACCAAGTGCTAGGTATTTGGATTTAGGGATGATAGTAAGGTTATTTTTATTTGGGACTGAATAAAGGTGTATAAGGTCATATGTTTTTGGGGTAATTGAGGGGATTTCGAGTATAAAATTAACCGAGTGCTCTGTACTGTAAGCTTTAACTTTAATTGACTTCTCTATCCTGTATATGTTACTAATAAGATTCTGAGGGCTTATAGTACTAGGATGCATTGTGCCCATCTAAATAAAAGTCATAGCATCTTCTAATAACATTAATCTATCTAAAATTATCTGTAAGCTAAACTAATTATCAGTAAACGTAAATATCTAAGAAATGTAAATGGTTAGATATAAGTCGTTGATTTTGTTGGAATTATTAGTAATATATTGTAATAAACTAGCCAATTGTTTCTGATTATTGTTTAATTTTGTTAATTGTTTACTAAACTCATCTATTGTATTATGTGCTAATACTAAGGATTTTCTTTGTGAAACCTGAACGTTTTTAACTCCGTTTTTAATATTTAAGATTTCCTCTTCGAACTTAGCTGCATCTTCATGGTCTAGGTTACCAGTGATAGACTTAACGACAGTACCTAATCCATCTATAAGACCGCGTCGCTTTCTAACTTGCGGCGTTAAAAACTTAATCTTCTTACCTATAATACTAAGGCTATATTCTATTTGATTCCTATATGTTTTATGTAACTCTCCAGATGCTGTATTCTCAGCGTTTTTCGTGCTTGTATACAGAGATATTAATTGGATAGCTGTAAAGTGCAGATTGGTAATGTTGTAAAATGTATGTGGACGGTTTGCGAGGTGTATCGGTTATAGCTAAAGGTGGTTTAAGGGGGTTGCGTTCGTACTTTGACTATCTTTTCGCATCTAGGTTCGATACTTATCTTTTGGGGTGGAGAACTAAAGTGTTTTGGTATTTCCGCTACAGATGTACGCATAACGTTATTATTTATATCAATGTTACTCTTTTGCAGAAGGTCAATTCCGATAAGACCTTTATATTTAGGGTCGAAGTTGAATATAAAAACTTATGTTTTATATCGCTATAAAACGCGGGAGGTTAGGGAAGGTAAACTACCTTGTCGTGAACTGATGAACTGTGTGCCGTATTAATTTGAAAGGGTTCTGTATCTACGCAGTGCTCGAATATAGTGCCTGCAACTACATCAGTTGCTATAGTTGAATGACTGGCCCCTGTATCTAATAGAAACTTACCGTCAAACTCTGGTAGTATTATGTACTTACGGTAAATATTTTTTGGTCTGAAAATTGATTGATACTAAGTCTGGTTGTCTCGGTTGGTGTCCAAGGTAAAATCCTGGTCACTACCTACCTTTTGTTCGTCCATGGTTGCATTCGGCTCGACCGATATGCCGTTACCGTCTGTGACGTTGTTATAGAGTCCTATATAATTGGGTTCTGGTTGATCTTGAGCGGCCATCTGAATCGGTATGTAGAACAACTACTGAGCGAACTGTGGGTTTTCTGGCTTACCTGCCGTACGCATTGTGACGTCCGATGATACTGGTGTGGGAACCGGTGGTTTTGGGATGTTAGGTTGATTCCTAAAGTTATTTGAACCATTTGGTCTAAAGTTACCTGATGCTGGTTTGTCCTTCCAGGGCAATACGGATTGTACCCATTGTTGACGCTGTTCGGGGGTCATATTATTTTGTTGAGGTACGAAGTTTTGTGGGGGAATAATAAAGCCAGGTACAAATGGGTTTACTGTATTACGGATGGGATTATTATTGCCTGGTGGTTGAGATAACTCCTTTGGCTTTGCCTGTGACGTTGAAGGATTATTATTAATGTAATTAGCTCTATTATATGAAAGCCTAGCTTCTTCTTGTCTAGCCGCGATGATAGCTGCTTCAAAGGTGTCTGGTTTGGCGATTCTAACGCCCAACGAGATGTGGAAATCTAACTGGTTTATATACTGCTCAATAACCATCTTTTCGTAATACGATTTATTACCATGCTCTCCTACGGAATACAGAGTATCCAACAGCTCACGGAGGCGTTTGCCGAAGCTTTCAGCGTCTTCTGCCTTAGACTTTCGCAATCGCGATAGCTCCTGCATTACT
Source organism: Mesoligia furuncula (assembly GCA_916614155.1). Classification (NCBI taxonomy): domain Eukaryota; kingdom Metazoa; phylum Arthropoda; class Insecta; order Lepidoptera; family Noctuidae; genus Mesoligia; species Mesoligia furuncula. The sequence continues at coordinate 29,610,708 of OU744804.1, forward strand.
TGTATTTCGTTTCGTGGTTCGCCAAGGCGCCTAATTAACGCATTCTTAATTGATAGCCAAGAGTCCAAGTAGCCTTCGTACGCTATTGCGTCTGCGGCTGGACCACTGAGTCTACTTTTAATTAAACAGATTAATGCTGGATGCGAACGATCTGCCTCAGAAGTTAACTGTAATAGGTTTTCTACTTCCCTAATGTAATAATTAAGTAATTTAGGATTGCCATCATATCTTGGCATTAGATCCGCGATTAGTTTGTATGGTTTATAGTTGGCATCATAATCCCTGAGCGACATTGTTTTTCTGAAGCTTGCCTGTCTAGTGGCGCTTGACGTAAAACAATAGAGGTGTCAAATTAAACACTTGGAACTTACTCGTGGGAAACTTAACGCTACTTATTATAATTTTGTGGTTGCCTACTGCGATTTTAGCTTATAGACAGACACACATAGATTAATAAAATACACAAATTAAAATAAGGCAGGAAATCGAGCAAGGACACTTGGTAAATAAGAGCACTTACCTAAGCTGCCACTGCATCTCCTGTCGAGTCGAGTCCCAGCCAACGCAGCTTTCTCCAATTCTCCGGAGATTTATATCCCGATGACCGTAGAGGTGTCCGACCGCGCGATAGGTTCTTTGTAGATCACGAAGGAACGATTTGAGAACCGTCGCTCATAAGATGAAGAGTTGGATTCGATCTTAGAACGTCGCGATCCTACCGACTGCGCCAGTTATGTATCGGCGGTCGGGATTATAGTTAAAAAAAATATTTATTTATTAAAATATTAATTTAATTATAAAAATACAGGATATTAAGCTGGTGGCTGATACAAGACTGAATATAATGCAAAGAAAAATAATTCTATTGAATTTCCGGTAAATGCATAGTTGCAATACGACGCATGCTGACGGTGGCTGCATGCTCAGCGTAAACGCGTGTTATGATGAGTTAACTATCGTCTTCACATAATATGATGATTATATGATTAATGTATGCAAAACATTGTAAAACATTTTAAAAGAGTAACGGTGGAGTTTCTTGCTCATTCTTCTGATTTATTTTCGTTGGATCCCACTTTTGAATCTCATTTTTTAGGTATTAACGATGGGTCCTACTTGCTATTTCCATTGAATCCCATCTCCATACGGAAACTACCTTTTGAAATGGGCGACTAGAATCAATTCTATTTTGTTGTAATTTTTGACCTATTTCTATTTTGTTCAAAAGTGCCTATTTGAAATAAATGCTTTGACTTTAATCGAAATCCGCTGTTCCATTTATCGACCCTAAGAATTAGATTTGCTTAGCTTTGTATCTGAGAATCAGTTAGCTCGGTAGGTCAAGATCTTTCAAATTATACACTAACTTTTTTTTTTTTTTTGCGGATGGGAAATCAGCAAATGACTCCTCCCGCTCTGGGTGGAGCGGAAGGGAGTGTCAGACTCTTACTGACTAAAACCCACCCGTGTTCCTTCCTTAGCCCTTTATATTCCGGGCCAGCGGTAACCCTTTCGGACAATCCCGCTGGCCCGGCAGGCTTCGGCCCTAAGGGGCCCCTCCTCGATGCTGACATCTCTTTGAGTCGCGCGTGGAACACGTACGCGCCGTCCAGCACGGGCCTGATCCTGATCGGGTGGTGAGCTACCCATTACTCTCCGCCCGCAGGCCCGCGCCTACGGTGGCCGGGAGTCATCACGAGGCTCCCGACGTCGGAGGCGTCCCCCGCGGCGGCTGAGACGGAAGGCTCTCTCCCTGAACCGTCCAGCCACCTCCTTCGCTAGCATGACTGCTTCGCAGAAGGAGGTGACTGCCTCCCACTCCCTCTCGCCCCGGACCATGGCTTGCACCAGGGCCGGCCCCGAGAGGTTGCCGCCGCTGCCGATCGCCTCTACGAGGACACGGCGGTGCTCCGCCCAAGCGGGGCAGACCTCCACCGTGTGCTCCACCGTGCCCTCATTATACACTAACTTGTCATCCTTTTAAGCGTCGCCAAGCGAACCTTTGACAATCCATCACCTCGATTCGAAGCAATAAATTCAAAGGAATCTATCTCTCGCGGAATGTGAAAGTTTATAGAGTATCAGATATAACAAAATATAACTTTCATAGATGGGGTGTTATATTTAGTACTTCGTCAAAGTTGTGACGAGAGAGGCGAGGGGAGCGCCCTCTTGTGACGAGTAACTTCAGGAATATTTGGAGCTAGCTTTAAAATGTGTAAAATTCTGCTGTATTTAAAATAATGCTTGAAACCAAAATTCATAATATAAACTTTGAAGCCAGGAACTAAACAATAGAAAAATATAAAAATAGATTTGTTCAGTTATATATATAAACAGTTACTATTTTGGTTACCTACTCAAGGTCTTCTCACAATCACACAGCACAGGTATATCTTCTCACAATCACACAGCACAGGTATATCTTTTACTTAAAAGAGGTCCCTAATTAAGATTTACTGTAAAACTTGTACAAGTATCTGCAATTAACTATTTGTATTTTTTTGTAATCACAATGAATACGCATCAGCTTATCTTTATTCTTATTTTCTTTATGTACATATTTTATCTCTGATTTTCCAACTAGTAAGGGTTGCGACTTCCGTATATTGTATCTATTTCTTTTAGTCTAGTACAGCACAACTATCTATGAGCACAACAGACATAGCTTGGATTTGACTTTCCATCAATTAAGGATTTAATTCAGTAATTAGACCTAACATTAATAATTATGCTAAAAAAAATACTGTGAAACAAGTTTTTAGAAGAATATTTTGCATATTAGGTACGATTACTCGATTATTATCAACAAAATATCGTAACTAATTACAAAGAAGAGCACTAACAAAGAAACAAAACAGACCAAGAAACACTAGATTTTAGAAGTAATTCATGAAATTCCTTGAAACCTTAATGAGTCTCACTAAATACAACTTTCGAACCAGTCCTTGTAGCAGTCTAGCAGGTCCCTTTAGAGAACAGTTTGAAGCAATCCAAATTATCGTTCATTATGGTCAACAATAGACGCCACACAAAAGCCGCGGAGTTATTGTTTAGGAAAGTTTTCTATTATTAGGAAACTAAAGACTCTTCGAACAATATCATATTAATTACATCGAGAATCAAAACATTGTGAAGACTTGTCCGTTGGCCCGACTCGATCTGTACCAACAATCTCTTCCCTTGTCTGATACTCGTCGAAATTTCACACGGACGAAGTCGCGGACAGAAGCTAGTGTATAATATATCATTACAATACCGCCGCTAAAATAAAAAGAAATGTAACACCGTACAAAAAGAAATGGAACCCCACCAAAAACATTTCATGTAAAGGAGGTTGCCACTTGATTAACATAACGCTTTCACTGTTAAAAACTTATCAGATCTAATGTAGAGCCAAGACCCTAACTCTACAAGCTCCTAACTCTACGCACCTTACATCTTGGTCATGGCTTAGCCGTACCATTGAACTATTGCATGACACAACATTAAAGACCATTGAGTTAATTTCTTACCATAAGCCCATAGGAGTGCCGGTGGATGGTTTGTAGAGTTGGGCCTGGCTGTACATGAAATGTTTTTTGGTGAGATTATGATTATGTTATATAATGTGATTGCAGCTTTATGATTGCTTAAATCGTCAGCCATTCTGTTAAAGCGAGTTGTATGCACGTAATAAAAGACATGAACGCTTTCATAGAGCTTCGAGGAAACACGGGAATAGCTTTACGAGGAAAACGAATATTTTATAGTTGAAGGCGGCATGCGGCGCGGCCGGGCTTTTGTATCGATACGTGGACAATATGAAGTAATCTCTTTTATATTTATCTGATTAAACCTTTTTTAAGTTGGTGACTTGTACAAATGTAAAGCCGCGAACGAACGAATGAACGGAGCCTATGTACCTGTTTACAAGCTTTATATTACCTTCACGGTGATTACCTTGCTTCGTTCGTATGTGTTTCCAGTAACTCCCTTTGTCATACATTTTTCAAGCACTTTTTGCCATCCGATTGACCTGAAACATATTTATATAACTTCGGTGACAATGCAAAAATACTATGATACCATGAAACTGGTCTGATGATGGACCCCGCAGGTAGCCATAGGCACTCCTCAATCAAAATATGATACCGTGAAACTGTTTGATGATGGAGGCAGCAGGTAGCCATAGGCACTCCTCAATCAAAATATGATACCGTGAAACTGGTCTGATGATGGAGCCAAAATAGCGTCGTTGTGTTTGAGTTCGTTGGTTTTTTCTGCACAAGTATAATATTATTATACCCCAAGATGGTATCTAGGGTATGATGATGGAGTCGGAAGGTAACCATAGGATCATCAATCAAATAAGATATTGCCATCGTGTTTGAACTCGTTGTTTTAGAAAGTTCAAATTTTAGAAACAATAAAAGCATATTATTATGATCGACTACAGTAAAGAAAATCAGAAAAATAAATGATATTTTTCAGGATATATACTAGGTAGATAGTGTGCTGAAAACATAATACAACTAACTTGATACGATAGAAAAAAATCATGATCAGATATCTCTAAAAACTTTCTTTTTACTATAAAAACCATACTAATATATACTAATCATTATAATTTTTTGTCAGATTATTCTACTAGCAACATACTAAAACAGGAGTGCTTTGATTTTTAAGTCCTAACAATAGATTTTTTGTAAATAGATAATTGCTTCATTTAATCGACGAAAAAACGGAGGAGGTTCTCAAGTCGACGCGTATATATCAATTTTTTTATGTATGACCACGCATAACTTTTTACAGAGTAATCCTAATAAAAGGATTTTAATAATTCTTTTTTCGTTTAAAAGGGTATACTCTCTAGGTGGTCTCATTTTCATCAAGATGGAATCTGATTAGAGGATCCCATTGAAATTGAGGGAAACCCTCAAATTTTATAGGCAAACCTATAGCGATTTGGGTATGTTTTAAAGTAACTTGAGCATTCGCTCTTGGAAATCATCATTTGGTAAAGTGGATCTGATGAAGAAGACCACAAATAGCCAATGGAACTACTCAATGATAAATATTTCACGGGTTGCGATTCGATTACTTTAATATGGTTGCTAAGCAATGTATGCTCGTCGAAAGGTGAAATGGAGCTGATGGTGGAATACCAGGAGAACTTCTCAACAAGTAATGTCCCTGCATCGGGAAAAGCAATATTTTGTAAAAGGCGATGAGCAAGTTGATACTATACCATTGTAACTTAGATAAATTATAAGCAGACCCGCTAAAAAGCGAGAAATAAAAACTTTTTAACAAAAAAATTAAACCGCCGAAAAAACTGAAAAGCAATAAATAATAAACCTTTTTTATTTAACCTTTAACTAAGTTCTTAAACTAATGTAAGTATACCTAAGTAATTTTGAGTCGGCGCCAAACAATCAATGAACAAAGATCACATAAAGAAATTCTAATGCTTTAGCATTAGAATTAGTTTATTTGTTTATGTATTTTTACCTATATTTTATTTTGTACTTTTTAAAGTACAAAATAAAATATAGGTAAAATTATTTTAAAAACAATTTTATTACTTTAAATATAGGGTACTAAATAGAAAATAGTAAGTTTTATTGCGTACTTTTTAGTTTATTAAAAGCTTGTTTATAAAAAGATTTTCCCTATGTTTTATCGAAACTCTTCTCCTAGATGCTTCTTGAGAAAACATAGACATGAAGTTATGTCGAACTCTTTTTAAACGCCAATAAGTTCTGCTTCTAGAATTACACACAATGTATCTCTTACCGTTTATCGTTCATCCAGTCTTCAACGTATCAGCTTTCTGTCCAAACTTACAAACCAATTACATCTTTAGCCACTGTCCCACCGACCTACGTACCAGATCATCGCCAAGACTAACCGTTGCGGACACAATCACATCTTTAGCCACTGTCCCACCAACCTACGTACCAGATCATCGCTACAAGTAACTGTTTCAGACACAATCACATCTTCAGCCACTGTCCCACCAACCTACGTGCCAGATCATCGCTACGAGTAACTGTTGCGGACACAATCACATCTTTAGTCACTGTCCCACCGACCTACGTACCAGATCATCGCCAAGACTAACCGTTGCGGACACAATCACATCTTTAGCCACTGTCCCACCAACCTACGTACCAGATCATCGCCAAGACTAACCGTTGCGGACACAATCACATCTTTAGCCACTGTCCCATCGATCTACGTACCAGATCATTGCCAAGACTAACCGTTGCGGACACAATCACATCTTTAGCCACTGTCCCACCAACCTACCTACCAGATCATCGCTACAAGTAACTGTTTCAGACACAATCACATGTTCAGCCACTGTCCCACCAACCTACGTGCCAGATCATCGCTACGAGTAACTGTTGCGGACACAATCACATCTTTAGCTACTGTCCCACCGACCTACGGCTACGTCACCAGATCATCGCTACGAGTAACTGTTGCCGACACAATCACATCTTTAGCTACTGTCCCACCGACCTACGTCACCAGATCATCGCTACGAGTAACTGTTGCGAACACAATCACATCTTCAGCCACTGTCCCACCGACCTACGTACGATCATCGCCAAGAGTAACCGTTGCGGACACAATCACATCTTTAGTCACTGTCCCACTGACCTATGTACCAGATCATCGCGAAGACTAACCGTTGCGGACACAATCACATATTTAGCCACTGTCCCACCAACCTATGTACCAGATCATCGCTACAAGTAACTGTTTCAGACACAATCACATCTTCAGCCACTGTCCCACCAACCTACGTACCAGATCATCGCTACAAGTAACTGTTTCAGACACAATCACATCTTCAGCCACTATCCCACCAACCTACGTGCCAGATCATCGCTACGAGTAACTGTTGCGGACACAATCACATCTTTAGTCACTGTCCCACCGACCTACGTACCAGATCATCGCCAAGACTAACCGTTGCGGACACAATCACATCTTTAGCCACTGTCCCAACAACCTACGTACCAGATCATCGCCAAGACTAACCGTTGCGGACACAATCACATCTTTAGCCACTGTCCCACCGATCTACGTACCAGATCATTGCCAAGACTAACCGTTGCGGACACAATCACATCTTTAGCCACTGTCCCACCAACCTACCTACCAGATCATCGCTACAAGTAACTGTTTCAGACACAATCATATGTTCAGCCACTGTCCCACCAACCTACGTGCCAGATCATCGCTACGAGTAACTGTTGCGGACACAATCACATCTTTACCTACTGTCCCACCGACCTACGTACCAGATCATCGCTACGAGTAACTGTTGCGGACACAATCACATCTTTAGCTACTGTCCCACCGACCTACATCACCAGATCATCGCTACGAGTAACTGTTGCGAACACAATCACATCTTCAGCCACTGTCCCACCGACCTACGTACCAGATCATCGCCACGAGTAACTGTTGCGGACACAATCACATCTTTAGCTACTGTCCCACAGACCTACGTCACCAGATCATCGCTACGAGTAACTGTTGCGGACACAATCACATCTTTAGCCACTGTCCCACCAACCTACGTCACCAGATCATCGCTACGAGTAACTGTTGCGGACACAATCACATCTTTAGCTACTGTCCCACTGACCTACGTCACCAGATCATCGCTACGAGTAACTGTTGCGAACACAATCACATCTTTAGCCACTGTCCCACCCACCTACGTCACCAGATCATCGCTACGAGTAACTGTTGCGGACACAATCACATCTTTAGCCACTGTCCCACCCACCTACGTCACCAGATCATCGCTACGAGTAACTGTTGCGGACACAATCGCCAACTCATTAGCAGTGGCGCAGCAAACAATAGAGACGCATTGTAAATAACCGCCCGCGCCGCTACGTTACGGGAACAGGTGGCCGGTAATAACCTATTAACTCAGAAATAGTGAAGTCAGTGTCGATGGCGATAATGGGGTTTTGATACACCAGTACGACATTCTTTCCTATTTTTTGTTTAATACGACTTGTAATGTAACCAAGTTTTTGTGTCGCAGTTTGTAATACCACAATTTATACGAATACATGATTACTTTTTCGTCTAGCTTTATGTTTATTTGTTTACTCACTTTTACGTAAAAGCATTGTTTACTACAAACGTAGGTTTTATGATGACTGACATAAGACTATAAAGAATACATAAATTGGACAGTTTTCCGGAAATACAACAAAGTTCACTACAACAAATCGACGCAACAATGAACTGGATGAAGAGCCGGACAATACAATGAAAAGATCGTGCTATGTTTAGAAAAATAATTATATCGTTTTTGTGGGCATCGTGAATCGCTGCCTAAATGTTATTTTAGGGACTTATTCCGATAAACCCTATGAATAACTCGATGGAATATGGAAATTGGAGTTTAATCTGTCTTTTTATTATTACATCTGCGGAGATCAGTGACCGGAATGTGAGCTTTTTGGACTTATTTCAATTTACGTACCGGTTTTATTAAATGCCAACTTAATAAGCAATCAATAGTTTCATACTCATTATAATTTTAATTAGATTTACGAGTATGTACAAACAATTTAAGCTCCAAGTTAGGTTCGCTGAAGTTTTAGCAAGTATAATTCCACGCACCAGAGTAATAAGTATTCTCCTGTGAGTCTGTGGTAAGCTCGGCAGTAAACGCAAACGTGGATGTTAGCGTCGGTATTTAAACGGAGACGCTAAACTTATTACGACAACGAGCCTCGAGTTTATCTGCAAACTGCTTCTAACTGCGAGGGCAGAGGTCTGCGCTAGCCGGGAGCCTGTGACGTCACTGAGCTGTCACCATTGTTCCCAACTTGTCGGCTCTGCCTACGGCACTCGCACCAGTTTCACCCAGTTCCATTCAACGCAATCCAGTTCGAACCGGCTCACGGCGCCCCCATCCAGTTAATTTAAGTTGCCGCGGTCTTTGAGTAATTGGTTCAGCGTTTACTCATTCATATGGCGGTCTATTTGCTCAAATGGAGTGCTGCAGGCTTTGTGTGCTGGTGACGTGCTTAACAATTGCCTGGATAATATTAAATTAAGTCTGCCAATTAAGATTTTCAGCTCGTCTCGGTGCACAGCACATTAGCTATGCGACAAAGCGGAGCGGCATGAATGAAATGACTTGTATGAAAGTGCCGCTAATAATTGATATAAATCCTAGTTTGCCATGTCGATTGAAGAAAAGAGCTAGGTTATAATAATATAACAGCTCAGCATTGCATTCTATGCGGATCCTATAAACATTGTAATATGTGTATTCTAGTGACAATTTAACTTGAGTGCAATTCCAATTCAGGTTAAAATACATCAGAAAGTTTGGTTAAATGCGGCGCCGGAGCGGGTCGGAACCGGCGCCGGCGGGATGCGGCACGGTGCGGGGGAGACGAGCGAGTGTTGTTCAACAACAGAGGGACGAGTCTTATTGTAATCAGACGGCGGCAATAAAACCGTCCGAGACGCGCCGTAATGAACGACGGATAGAACAACGTTTAATATTTCCGAAACAAATTGACCAATAAAACAAAAAGTTGCCAAGTCTTGATTTCCTCGGAGCTCGAACTTGTTCAAAGTTCCAATTGTAGTCGGATTGTTTTTTAAAGTATTCCGCGAGTCCGTCCCGGGGGGTGCGGGTGAGGAGGAGAGACGAGGGGGGCTACCGCGAAGCAAGGAGGCGTCCGCTTCACTCAATAAAAAATCAGCAGGCAATGGTTACGGCTACGTTTCCATTCGTTAATCTCCGGCCGCGCACTAATCCTCCGTGACGGACGGGCCCATGTTTATTTTATTCCTTTACAAAATTTATTTAAGCCGAAAGGAATTCGCTTTGGACTGGAGCTAAGTTCCTAATAGAATTTGCCAAAGTTTAAATAAGTTAGTGTTATTGTTGGAGTAACTGACGTCCGACCATTAATCTGTCAATATTAGATCATTCCCTTGAATTAATAACGAAATCCTCACAACATCACACAATATAAAGTTATCCCCAGTAAATACATATCTTAGTTCCTAAAACAATTATTTTAAATTACACTTCTAACGAGCTGGAAGTATCCCAAATAGCTCCACTTTCGATATTATCAATCTTGTAAACGAGGCGCCTCCAACTAGCGACTGACGCTTCCGCGGTGGGAGGTCGTAAGTCACAGCACATAACTCTTGAGGCGGGTGATTGACCCACGATGCAGGAAATGCAATATCTTCGAAGGTAAATATAGATTCTTGGTTGTAGCTAGTTTCCTAGATACAATGTTTTTCGTTAAAATCACAAGAAAATAACTGTTATCTCAAATACTTAGTAAACCATCAAACATTATCTGATCACAGGTTACAAAACAGATCATGAAACAGATTACCTGGGGGCCAAAAAAGGCCACTTTGGCAGAATCATAAAAGGATAACATTATGAATCATAATGGTCAGTTAACTGTTAATTTAATCGTATCAAATTCCATTGGTGAAGGATTTTTCAGTTATTTATTTTTGTCTGTGCTAAAATACCAATCAATCCAATCCAAATCCAATCCCAATTGCTCTTTGATTATAGGTACGTTACGTAGTGCAGCGAAAATAAGAAAAACACGGACTGTCTTAGCCATATTATGATTCATAAAAGGATAATATTATGAATCTGATCACATGTAACAAAACAGATCATTAAACAGAACGTGTTTTAAATAAAGACATATACAACGTATTTATGGAATTAAAATATTAGTCAAAACTTCTTAGAATCAAACGATTTAGATCAATACTTTAATAAGGCAAAAATAAACTTTTCAATGAGTTTAGAAAATTTTAAAAATGCGTCTATAAAGATTATACATTCTTAATCAAATGTGGGTGTATTTTCACAGCAGGGTGCCCTTGGAATTCCTCTTTTCAACATATTTCTTGGACCGCTTAGGCAAAAGTGAAAAGCAAGAGGCATCTTCTGAGCACGCTCGTTCCATCATAGACCTCATCTATCGCTTACCATTAGGCGTGATCGGGGTCAAGAGCGGGCCCATTTAATAATAATACTAAAAACTCCAAACTTAGTACATATAGGTAATACAATAAAGCACAGACAAGAATACAGGAACCTGAGGAGGAAATGGAACGAGATTTTGTGCGAGATGTTCGGTTTTGTATAAAATAGTCGCGAGTCGTGAAATGCCGGTCGCGGCGCGCACTTCTCCGCAACACGCGGTCACAACTCAAACAAAATCGTAATATGATCTAAAACTTTTACTGTACTACCGTCCTGTTCCAGAGTTGCGCCTGTGTATTTATCATTGTTATAGATTTCAGTAGTTTGACACAGAATTCAAGGTAATAAATTACGAACATCGAAGTTTTAGGACAGAGCATAATACTTTCTTTATTTTAATTAATGATTAGTAAATAAGTATTATAATAATAATAATAATAAAGTTTATTGACCGTAAGTTTAGGTTACAGTACACCGGTAATACATAGTTGCATAGTACATAGCATAGGGCACACTCACTTACGTTCATCTACACTAAGTTAGAACTTATCTATAACAAGTAGCAAGGCGAGTAGAAGAACAGTTAAATTATAATAATGCTATCAGAAGTAAAGCAATGGTTCACATGCTTGATAAAATAATAAATGCCCAATGACGGTATACAGAGAAAAGTTCTTTACCTCCCGTGCTAGTCAAGGACTGTGTTACGGCAAGGTAAGAATCTCGCTCATGGAATAGTAGTCATAGTGTAAACACGTTAAGACAGTTTTTACCAAATACATTTGTTTTGCTGTGAATCATAGATGACGATAACGAGTTACAAGCTCAGCGTAACAAGTAGTATATGTAAAGAAATCAGACAATGCAAAAAAAGTGTTTCTAAAACTAAAATAATAAAATTAAAAGTAAGAGCATAACTAAAGTTGAATTTTTTATAACTTGAAAAGTATCTCTCCCTTCTTTTTTTTTTATTTTTTATTTTTATACTGTTTAGTTTACATTATATTAGTAGTATTAGTTTAGTTTTACTTTATATTATAAGATTACTTTATAGTGTATATATTTAAATATACAGGGTGTTTGGTGCATCGTTTGCCAAATGAAATTGGCCGAAAGAAGAGGTCATTTGCTATCTCTTAAGGCCCAGTAACTCATTCCTTGTATCACTGGTTTTTTTTTAAATGACTTTTTAATTTTTATTTGGAGAAATACAAGAACTCTGCATTTAAGCTTAATTTTTTTTTAAAGTTATGAGTATAGCCTTCAAATTTTATTTTAATTCTTATGTTTACTCTTGTATGGTTCTATGAAAGTAAAAATTTACTTTCTAATAACATCTAGTTCCTTTTTAATAACTCCCAAAGTTTTTGAAAAAAGGAAAAATACACTTAACACTCAACTTTAAATTGCTGTAAAAAAAAAACTAAAAGCGATTGGGATCTTCGAATTCTTTTAAAAGGTTCTCTTGTTTGTCCCCTTTCCAACGCTGTGCAATATACCAAAAAAAAAAACGTTTGATAACTTCAGTAATTCGCTAAATGTGTAATCGAGACTCATCAGGCTGATATTCGATATTACGGTAAGAACACTAGTTTTCACATAAATAACATAGTTTAAGTAGGTGGATAGTGTTATCTCACTCTTACGCAGTCTTTTATCTCTTTCTAGGGTTCTAACTTTCCTCGAACTTGAAATAAAAAATAAACTTTTATTTAATAAGTACCTAATTATAAATTTTGTTCAAATTGTCCTCCACTATTGCGTACACACGCGCGACATCTTCGTCTTATTTCGACTGTACTGGTGTGTAAACGTATTTCTGCTTTGATAGTGACGAAAGCCGCCTCAATGCGTTGGATTAAATCATCCCTAGTCTCAACTTCCGTGGAGTAAACAAGTTCTTTGAGCCATCCCCAGATGTAAAAATCTAACGGAGTCAGGTCTGGGGAACGGAGGTCAAGGAATAGGGCCATCCCTCCCAATCCATGATTCTGGGAATGCAACATTTGGATGTTGTACTCCCTGGCGGTTAATCTCCAGTGAGCGGGATAATCGTTTTGATGAAAAACAAAAGACAGGTCTTCACTGAAAATTGGTAGCTGACCTAATAATTAGGGTAAGTCTGTTTGTAGATATTCTTTTTAAAAATTTTGGATCATCCACGTCCGAGTGTAATAAGAAGATGTCGCGCGTGTGTTCGCAATAGTGGAGGACAATTTGAACAAAATTTATAATTAGGTACTTATTAAATAAAAGTTTATTTTTTATTTCAAGTTCGAGGAAAGTTAGAACCCTAGAAATAGATAAGAGACTGCATAAGAGTGAGATAACACTATCCACTTACTCATAGAATGTTATTTATGTGAAAACTAGTGTTCTTACCGTAATATCGAATATCAGCCTGATGTGTCTCGATTACAAATTTAGCGAATTACTGAAGTTATTAAACGTTTTTTTTGGTATATTGCACACCGTTGGAAAGGGGACAAACTAGAGAACCTTTTAAAAGAATTCGAAGATCCCGATCGCTTTTAGTTTTTTTTTTACAGCAATTTAAAGTTGAGTGTTAAGTGTATTTTTTCTTTTTTCAAAAACTTTGGGAGTTATTAAAAAGGAACTAGATATTATTAGAAAGTAAATTTTTACTTTCATAGAACCATACAAGAGTAAACATAAGAATTAAAATAAAATTTGAAGGCTACACTCATGACTTAAAAAAAAAAATTAAGCTTAAATGCAGAGTTCTTGTATTTCTCCAAATAAAAATTAAAAAGTCATTTTAAAAAAACCAGTGAAATAAGGAATGAGTTACTGGGCCTTAAGAGATAGCAAATGACCTCTCCTTTCGGCCAATTCCATTTGGCAAACGATGCACCAAACACCCTGATAACTTACATATATTCAAATAATGTGTTTATCGTTTATATAAACTTAATAAATAAATAATTTATAAATAAATAATTACTGACATATTTGTACAAGTTTTTCAGTCTGTTCATAATCCAGGTTACTCAGAAACTCATCCAGAGCCCTTCTACACACAAATCTCGTCGTATCTTTAAGAGGTTTAATTTTACTTATGCGATTGCACAATAGAGGAGCCAAGTAATAAGAGAAACACTGTGCAAAAACGGTTTTGCATGCTGGGACGTCATATACCTCATGCACTCTTCTGAGAGATTTGGAAACAGGTTTTTCGTAGAAGTGCTGTCTCAGGACAATTTTTTTGATAAAGAGTTGGCGAATATTTAGGACTTCAAACTCTTTGTATAACTCAGTTGTAGGATATCTAAATTTTTTGAAATTAATCACTTTTAAAATACATCTGTGGGCCCTTTCTAGTTTTATAATAGTACTTTTTCTAGCACCACCCAGGCAGAGATACCATAAGTTACTATCGATTTGCACAGTGCAAAATAGACAGTTTTGTTCGTAGCTTTGTCTTTTAAGTTTCTTATTTTTTTTTAAATTGGTATAAGTTTACGAATGCGAGATTTTAGATTATTAATATGTTGTTTCCAATTTAAATTTTCATCGATCTCAACTCCAAGGTATTTTATACTTTTACTAGGAGATAAGACAGGGCACCCGCAAATACTTGCAGCAGAACAATTAGAGGAATGAGCTTTTAAATTAAAGTCGGTAGGTTGCAAATAATTTTTTATACTAAATGTTATAAATTTTGTTTTTTTAAGATTGAATGTAAGCAGATTGCAATCAAGCCATTCAATTATATTTTTAAGACCAATCTCGGCGGACGATTCGACATCACTCCATGTTTTTTGTTGAAATAAGACTACAGTATCGTCAGCGAAAGTGATCACTTTTGAACCGGGTAATTCAATGTTACAAAGATTGTTAACATAAATCAAAAATAATGTTGGTCCAAGCACTGATCCTTGCGGCACACCGAAACCAACACTAAGCTTTGCGCTAAGGTTATTACCAATTTTTACAGCCTGTGTCCTATTACTAAGATAGTTTTTAAAAAGATCAAGTGGTACACCTCGAATACCTATAGCCTCCAACTTGCAAATTAGCAGTGGGAGATTATAATGTTACTAAGCATTTTATAATTTATCGAATATACTTTTATATAATACTAGTTTCCGCCCTCGGCTTCGCCCGCGAGATATGTAGATAAAAACTATCCTGTGTCCTTCCCCGGGATGCAATCTATCTCTCTGCCAAATTTTATCGAAATCCGTTTAGTGGTTTAGGCGTGAAAAGGTAACATACAGACAGACAGCTTGGCAGAGTTATTTTAAATTTATAATATTAGTAAGGATGCCCCCAATAGTTTAATTGGAGGTGGGTACCTTTGCGCCGTATATTCAACATGCTCAGACGAGTCTCAACTTCAGAAGCCTTGTTTACAGCCACCAACCGCGACAGTTCATCAATCTATACTTTCTCACAATACTTCCCTTCTTTGTATTTCATTTGCGTCAATCAGCCAAAGAAAATATAAAACATTCCCGAAGCTATTTTAAATCATATCTGAATTAACATGACAAGCAAAATAAAGTAAAAATCTGACGTCACATCCCGTCTTTTGTTCGATAAAAGAATATTTATCCTAAAAAAGATGGCATCTTATCGGAAATATACAAATAATATTATCGAACGAGTTGGGACCGGGCCACCGGGGTACGTAATGTACGTTTGAAATACACAAGTTATTCCCGCGTATGTACGCTTTGCTCGCTCGGCTCCCACACTCAGCGCTCGAAGCGGAGCGAGCGAAAGTAACTTTCTTGATTGCCGCTTCCCAATCGCAACTTGATCTGATCTCCGCAACTATTGATATTTCATGAATACTTTTACATACTTATGATAGCAGGTTTCATTTAATAATTATTGCTTACCTCTGCGTATGTGAATAATTTGAGTAATTAGCGTTTTAATTGAATGTTTCCATCAATTCTGGAAACTGATATTGTGTGATCAAACAACCAGCAAATGAAATGATAATCAGATACAATTCATACATTACAGTTGAAAGTAATTGTCCATTGTTGCGCGCATTTACATTATCGAGATCTCCACGCGAAACTAAAGAAAAATGAAATATGCACAGAAATATGTGATGGTTTTTATTGCACCCATAATTACATAACAATAGAGTTGAATTGAAAAGCCCTCGAATAGAAACAGCAAGTACCCTCCTGCAACTCATACTTTGAATGAACTTTTCAAACAAACTGCACGAAAAAAATCACGAGTCAGCGTCGTCAACGGATATATTATGGAAGCCGCAAATCTTTACAATATCCAATAACGTAAAAGAAATGCGCGAAATTAAATTCCGTAGCGTAGCCATTTGTAAAGTACCGCAGAGCTACGCGCTACGGATTAGCGGGCGTCCACATACCGCTACGCCTCTACGGTGCTACGCCGCTACGTTACTGCTACGCTGCTACGCTGCTACGACACGCTGCAACTTTTTTCGCACAAATAGCACGACCGCCGCGAGCTATCTGTCTAGTTTGTCAAACTTTTACAGTATAAAATAAAACATATTGTGTATTGAAAACTTTGCAGTTCATTCGAATGTTCTATTTGCTTCATTCTTCCACAGACGCTAAGAAAGTTTTTTGTGATAAGATATGCTTTAAACGCTTTAGACAGTAAATAATAATTGAATAACTTATTCAGAAATTGCGTAGGAAGTAGACGGTTCTGAATTAAATTCTGTAACAACATTTATCAATAATCGTTATCGTCGAATCGGTGGCATATCAATAAATTTCCAAAATAATTATCGGAGCTCAACAAAGGAAACCCTCGTCGAATCGAGTAATTTTCGTGCCCCCGACAAAAATTCCGATTCTCGTTATTCAAATACGAAACCGGAACACGATTCCGGAACTCATTCGAGGCTCGCGCCGCCGCCACGTCGAAGGCCGCTCAATCGAAAATTGAATTTCAATGTCACAACAGTGCAGATGTAAAAATCGTCTCGAGTTCGTTCGGCATCGGGCGCGCTCGGGATCGTTGGGCGGTGCGCGCGCAGCGGGGGTGAGACGCGGGCGTGCGGCGCGCGGGCGGGGGGCGCGGGGTGCGCGCGCGGGCCGGCGCCGGCAGTGTCCCGGGCCGGCCGCGTCCGCCGCACGTGTGTCGCGCGATGCGCCCCCGCCCCCCCGCACACCCCGCGCACCCCCCGTTAGCCGCGCGCGTCGTGCTGTGACCGCAGTGAGTGCTCTGTGTGGACCCGCTACCGCAACTGTGGCGCGATGATCGCGCGACTCTGCACGCGCTGAAACGCATGCGATTTGTCGCGACGGATTTCTGTACCTACAGTAAGTTTCAGTGTTGTTTCGCGACATAAATGCACAGTCGCTCGGACCGGGGACTTGTTCGAGTTGACAAACTTTTGATTTATCTGTCGCTCCATCGGAGCCGAGTGAATCGTTTGAGTGGTGACGAGGATTGTCGCACAAAGCGCTGCTAGGCAGCTATCTGATCTGTGCGACGCGAGTTATCTCGCAGCGGGTCGGGGCCAGCAGAACTCCGGCTAAGCCGCTCTCTACGGGTACCGACACAACTCTGCGGAGCTTCAAACTTTAAGTAGATTTAATCACTGAAAAGTAGTTAAATGTATTTAAAGTGTAGTTTTGTTGTAAACTTTTAATGTTCGTCACTTTATTCATAAAGCTCTCGGGGAGCAGATAACTGAATTAAAGCAAAACCGCGAAGACGTTGTGAAGTGTTGACGGCGGCGGATTTGCATGGCGCGGGCTCGGCGCGGCGCGGCGCGGTGGCGGTTGCATTAATTAAGTGCGGCGCCGCAACTGTGTCGAGTGCCGCCGCGCCGCGCCGCGCCCGCGTAAAACTTTATGAGCGGTTTAAACTCGAACATTAGCCACCGAGCACTCGGCACAGATAGCGCCGGCCTCTGAATAAAACATTCAATCTCCGAGAGAAGCCACTCTATTTGATTAACGTCGTAATTACTCATATAACTCCGCAGACGTCTCGGCACAACCGATCCTCCGCTTCCGAACGTTCCGCCGCGCATTAGTTTCCATAATGTCGGAAACGATCGCGCGAACAAAGGCGACCATGTTATTAAAACTAAGTTTGAATAGATTGTCGCCGAGAAAATTGTAATTTGCTAAAAACTTAGGCGCAAACGATCCAACCCCACGCTGGCAACCGACGGAGCTTTGAATACGTGAAACTGAATAAAATGATAAGCAAGCAAAAACGCCACAAACTGAGCAAAGAGAATTCCTTTTTTATACGGACGACTGAATAGTCCAGTTTGTATAGCTCGAGAGCGTCACATCAGAAATAGTTGTTACCTTATTGCAGGTTGAGGCCGTTCCCCCGGGGGCATTTGAGGCAAGACGACGGAATCGCTTTACCGAGGGTTGAATGGGATTAGCCCTTTCGAGGGGACGCGATAAACTAATATGCGGACTAGGACGGGCTTCGAATAACCGACGTAATGCGCAGTCCGAGCCGACGTCACCGCCACCGATACTATCTGTCCATCGACTCGCAACACTTGCGATAGCCATATCACACTTTACATCTTCGCAGAATCCTTTCAGTATTATTAATAGAACCGCAACTGGCGCACGTGTATGAATAGATGTATGAACGTAAACCCAGCAAAAGGAGTATGTAAGGATCGTATCAGGTGGCGCCCTGTTGTGTGCGCCTGCCGCCATTGGAACCATTGGAGTCACCGATTCTTTTATTTTGGCCTGTAGCAGCCCACTGCACATAACGACTACTGTTACAAAAATCAACAAATTTTTCAAAATAAATTAAATTTTCTTATCAATTCTCAATTCAGAAAGTAAATAGTACGGTAATCGTTTTCACCGACAACGAAACTACCTACTAAACATTCACCAAAAGATGAAACGAACAGAACAACACAGTTACTATTGTATGTCTCGGCAAGTCGGTACCAATCAACAATTGATTCAATAATTATTTAATCAAGGCGGTAATGACGCCGCACATTCAGGGAGTTAATGAATAGATCGTTGTTGTGTACATTACGAAGCAAAAGGTTTCGCTCCCAACTTCCGCGAAAATCCCCGTAATCTGAGATTGTAATAGACAAAGAACATTATGAGGCCGTAATTGGAGCGTTATGAAATTCAATACTTGTTGAAAACGTGATCCAATCAGGGCACATTAATATCAAACATTAGTACATACACACCAAGCTTGAGTAAGTACTGAATAAATAATGATCGCTTAACCGTCAGACAAATATTGTAAAACCTAACATGCCTATTCGCTATGTTAGCAAGCAATGCTACTAAGTACAACGGTGATTAGCTTAACAAACAAGTTTCTTCTGAACAAACTCTAATTAGTGTTGATTATAATTGTTGCAGTTAAACATAACACGGTGTGTGAAAACTGAAATACTTTTCGTAGTAGCTCGCTTTATATTTAACTCATCACACATCGCAGTAATTCCACGCTCGTGGTCAAAGGTGAGCCGACCGCGCTCATTCCGAATGATAATATTCGAGTAAATGTCAGAAATCGTTTTACTAACGCACTGTGTACCACTGTGTTACTGCAATACGAACAAACTTCGCACGTGAATATTATTGTGTTTTATGCTGTGCTTATTATAGGAATGCCATATTCAAAATTTACTCTGTCACTTCGACGTTCTGATTCAACTGAAGTAATTTAATAGAATACAGTTTCAAAGACCAAAACTTATTTTAAAGCAATTAACAAGGATTTGTTAAGTACTTAGAAACTCACAAAGTTGTACAATAATTCAAAGGCATTGTTTGATAAATGAACCTGTCGAAAACGTTTAATTATGTCAACAAATTCGGCCAGCAAACAGTATGAGTTTAACACTAGCGACCGATAACAAGTTGAACAACTATAAAGTGATCCTTCTTGAGACACCATCACACCAGCCACGACGGCGTCAAGAGAGATTGATGGACGGCTCTTAATCTTCAGATACTTATTCCAACGTAAATTCTGCATAAGCCCGAGCGTCGTAAATAAGGATCCTCATCACTTCATCCAAACTCATTCCGCTTTAATATGTGTGTGCCATTGGCATTAACTGCTGGATACGTGGCCGGTAGGTACCTAATGCTCGTCACATTCTGCTCCAAGTCATGAATAATCAGCTCCGCCATAAGCGCGGGCACACTTAGCGCGGCCTGGCGCGGGCGTCTCGATCGCAGATCGCTCCCTCGGGGACAGATAAGCCAATCCCGCTGCGTTATATAAACCTTCACTATTTTATGACGCGATTTAACGCCGCGCCGAAAACCCGACTAAAGTTATGTTTGTTGTTTTGCCTTTATCTCGTCTTACGTCTAGAATGTTGGCTGTACCGCCCCTTCGTCAAGCACGATATCAGTCAAGTTTCGTTGCAGATCGAATTATTTATAATGTTCCTGGTAGTCTGTGAGACAGTTCAGTTTGATGTACCCACAAGCTTCGCTCCTCAGTGGAGGCTCGAGGATCGCTTTTGTAAGCACTCGTGTTCGGCTGCGGTTTATCTTTCGTGGAATTATGATTTCCTGGTACATACCGCTCTTTTATCGTCGTCCGAGACTTTAGCTAACGCTCGCTTTCAGAGAATAAACTCGGCTGTAGTGTCTTTGTACAGTACTGCTTTATCTGAAGTTTCCTTTGAGGATCGTAAACTGTGTCCAAATAAATCTTGTGAGCGGTGCTTGTGCCAGTGAGTCTATTACAGTGAGATACCGTCGTGGTGTGTAGTGCGGCGGAGTGCCGGAGTGCCGGAGTGCCGGAGGGTGAATAAATAGCGATCCAGATAACAGAAGGGTATGATATCAAATCCTTTTATTGAATGTTGGTCCCCAGTGCCGATGTTGTGTGTATTTCAAATTAGAAACCTTATCCCATGATTGTGACGTAGTTCTTGTTCTGACAGATGGCACAAAGGATTGCACTGATTCAATTGAAAACATCAATAGCAATAGGTCCACTCCTTGTTGTCCCGGCGACAGTTACATTATTATTATTATTACCTATTCATGAATATCTAAAGGTGTATAATATTCCATCACTTGTCCAGTCAAGTGAAATATTTCACATACTCGTTTTGATGAACATAGCGTTAATTGGCTAAAGACAGGCGCTTTCGAAATAGAGTGAATTGTGGCAGAAATGATATAATTGAGCGGAGTCGTCCGGCAATGGGTAATAAGCCATTCGGCGGCTTGTTACCACACCAACATCCCACGTTTGAATTATTCAATATTACAAATTACATTACCATCTTGAATTTAGACATTTTGAATGGTTCCCCTAGACCCCTCCTCACGAACGTGTCAGTATTTAATAGCGAACGTTACTCAAACTATATTTGTGTTTAATGTTATAATTGTAGGAGAGGAGTACCTACACAGTTATTATCTCCCCTTCTAATGGAGAGCTAATGGCAAAGTGCCTCACAATGGAACTTTCAATGATAAATATAGCGTTGTGTAACATAGAGCGACAGAAACTAACGTTAATGCAAAGTTCTGGCTTATTAAGAGTCAACGACATTTCTACACTTCTATGTTTACTTATTAAGAGTCGACAACATTTCTACACTTCTATATTTACGCGCGTTGTAATATTCTCGGCTTTTGTCTGAGCTTACCTAGATTAAAATAGTAACAACCTCAAAAGTTAAACTTGAAAGTAATATAATTATTCTTAATATCCTCGCCTATATTCATAGAAATGCCAAACAATAACTAATACTTAACTCTTTACAAATTTTCCAAGCCTGTATTAGAGCACTAAATCAAACCCGTTTCTTTGCGTCGCGGCTTCATTAATCACGCCGTTATCTGCGACGTGTTCAGTTGTTCGCCTCACTTACAATTAGTGCCGAAGTAATACATGAAACCTCGCTCACAGTAAGTACTCATGACTAGAATGACGAAGTACTCAGTGTGACAAGCTCAACTTGGCGTCAAACTATTTTCACAGCTCATTTCATTTATGAAAATACGTTTGCGGTAAATGCTGTTACCCAATACGAGTCTAATATGAGCAGCGAGTGATGCGGTGCGATGATGGATCGTCCATTGCCGGCAAACCGCCACTTTATTGGACATTAATCGTTCTGATGTAGCGATGGATACGTGATACTGCGATCCGGGGTCGAATTTTAGTTTTCGTTTCTATAGCCCCATTTGTGGGTGAATTTGGATCGTTATGGATTTTGTCGTCCATGACATTCATATTCTATAGTTTATATCTATCGTGTTTACCATCACTTTGTTCGCTTTGAGTTGCTAATCTTTGCTCGTGGTGTAGTTAAGTGAGCTCGTTTGATGTTTATCTCCATTTGAATCGCGATCTGTGACTATCTTGTTGAGCGGCTCCTCTTAAATCCTTTATAGGAATCCTTTCAGACTCTGTGCTCCAAAGTTCCAAATGAACTTATTCGAGTTCACTTGGAGCTTTAAATTATTGTTCTGACATGACATATTATTCAAATGTTTCGATATAACTGTGGGCTAATCTACTGGAGATCAGCCCATAGTAGTGTGTTCGCCATCTAATATCATTGATTCGGTAATTAAACGCTCGTAAATAGTTGATTGTTTGGCCCCGATGTAATCGGCCACTATTAATAACAGGCTACAATTAAAGCGCGCTTTGTGGCCGATGGCCGCTTGTGGCTGTTTTATCTGCCATCTGACTAATGACCCGCCCTGGGCTCCCAGCAGTGCCTACCCTCTGACTGACGGTGTCGTTATAGTGCTACGCGCCGGTGCCAGGCCGCGCTACGACTGCGTTATGCATTGTTGCTGAAACATTTCAACGTGAACATGAGCATGGAAATGATATCGTATTAACGTTAGTGCTGGCACAATGCTAACATGAGAGCCCCTCGGAAATACGTTACAATAACACTAATTCTTTACTAGCGTGTTGTTTCACTCGCACGAATATCAGTTACATTCAAATCGTTCCCGTGTGGAGACATGTATAAACTGAACTTACAAAGAGATATCCTTCAAGTTCCAGACACGTTCTACTGCGTAATTCCCTTCATCTCCATCACACAAACGTGTTTATATTATAAACCGATACCCCCTGTGTGCGACGATAATCTATTAAAATAACCGAAACACGACTCGTTTTTAAATAGAAACAATAACGGACTTTTATCGCATTGCAATTTGTTTCCGTAACGACATTAAACATAATATAATTTCAATTAATATTTATGGTTGGAGGACAATGCTTTGTTCGAACAGAACATTTATTTCAATTGAAATCGAATATCAGATTAACAGTTTTATTCACTTTCATACATAATTATCATTTATGTGCCTTTATCTTCTGGGAGTACATTAAATAAACCATCTCAGTGATTAACATTCAGGTTCTGCGACATTTATGCGATTGAAAGAAAACTGAAATTGAATTTCATTCTGAAACAATTCATTTTACATTGCTAAAACTTATTAATCCCTTGTTAGCCCCGCTGCGAACGAAAACTATTTCGATTTGCATATTTCAGTACACAGCTTGGCGGGTGAACATTTCCTTTCGTTGCCTAGCTTCACAATCACGTTAACACAAGTCGCTGAGGAAGTGGTTCCTTTCGCGAGCTATTTGTGTTCCAGCTCGCTCGAGTGGACATCTATCCGGTCACTAAAATACCTCCACATTTTCGCTTCTATTACAAGCAGTGCACTTTATCTCGTAAATTGGTTCTAATTTACAACACTCTCTGAATGTATTTCGATGTTAATATTAAAAAGAAATCAACGTATCGGTTGCTTTCTGTTATAAGAGTGGTTGTATGTCGCTCGTTACCGCGGACTCGTAAGTTAAATCTATTTGTATACACACGGCGCCGGCGTTGTTCACCGGAGTGTTACGACTGTCTTTGATTCTGCTTTGTTGTTGCCTGAACTGAAGCGACTGATTCGTATAATTAATGAGTTGTATTTGATGTGCGCTCCACTTGTGACATTAAGCTCCATGTAACACTAGCAGGGCACAGCTCATCCCGCATTACAACACGCTGACTAAGTACGGTTCCATGTATTACACACTCATTGTATCAGATTAATAGGATTTTGGTTCGCGACGCCACTCACGCTATTATGTTCTTTATACACACGAAATAACGCCTTTAATGGCTCAGCCTTTGAAAGCGGCGCAAAGTAATTGCAGAACGCATTATCAGCTTGAATGACACTTTTTACTCAAAGAGCTCAATTTGGAATGTAGCCGACATGTGGCACATTGTAGAAACGAGTGCTAACTGAGTGTAGTGTGATATTCACGCATCATAGAGAATGGTTATACAGTGTTTGTCGCGTATGGTGCGGTGGCCGCACTGTATCGCGTTGTCTATTTCCGTCCGGCCGCACATGTAATGGAACACGTACAGTCGCTGGCAGCAGCGGCTGCGCAAGATGTCGACAACTTAGTATCGCGACGACAACCACTCGCAGCAAGTTGGACAACTCCGTAATTGTTGCCAAAATTTACCAAACTTTATGTATGCAGCGCTACAATTGTATAAATACTGCCAAAATCCGTCCATTTGGAACATTTGGACGGTTCCGTTCTAAAATCTATTTCGCCATGTTTATTTCGAATTCAATTTGCGTATTTCTGTGTTCTGTGTTACGGTTCACTTTTAGCTTTTCATCAACTCGATATTTCAAAGTAAATTTGAAAGCATTTAAACCATTTATAACCTGATTATTTACTCCGGCTGCCGCTCCCATTATTTTTATTCATTTCTCGGCAATTCCACCGCCCGGCGGCGCCGGCGCCGCGGCGCACGGTGAATCCGTTTACGGATAAAGTAAAAGATCCATCTATCTAGACGAGCCGACGCGACGGTCCCCATTTGCGATTCAGGAATACCTTTTTATTATTCTTGGAACGTTTAGCGTACCCTATATATAAGGAGGTTTATGTGACATACATGTTGTAGAAAACTATAATGTGAGGTAGTAGGTGAGTTGTACAAATATACGGTCAAGTGTATGTTTGTGGCAGAAATACAATTGAATAAAAGCTCGTCCTAAAGCGTTCGCAAAAAGACTAATGTTGAATGAAGTTCTCGCGTCGTGAACGTCGTTTTTCCGTGTTCTATAACAGCTTGCTTATAGTAAGTGTGAACTTACTATTATAGCCCTTCAATAATAATAAACGAAATAATAATAATAAACAATTTATTATCAGGAAACAAAGACCCATACCTTAACCTAAATATACATAATAATATAGTAACAATTTTGTTAGTAAATAAAATTCAATGAACCTGCCAACAATTGAGACGTGCTTCACAAAACGAGCCATTATGTAGGAAAGCTCCACACAACTGCGATATCTCATTAAGTGAGCTGCGCGGCATTATTAAGCATTTATGTTTCATTTGAACTTATTTTAATTATTTATGTGCATTAGTATTTTTATGGAGCATTTTCTTTACGACTTTCGAGTTTTATGGTAGGTTTACCTAGCTTAGCTCCCAAGTTAGGTAGTTAGCTAGTAATATTTTATTTAATAGTCTGCATTATTCAGTCGATGTCTAAATGTTATCACGAATTAACTTTTGTGTGATGCTGCGTTTTATAGAATGGTCTCTATATAAAGTAAAGATGAAAATTATCTTTCAGTATATTGAATTGTATTAAATTTATTGGCCAATAAATAGAAATTGCCAGTCCCTTCAGAATAATGGACGAATAAAACGAAATATAATGAGAAAACTATTTACGAACAATCTATGTACACATAGGTCAGGTATTGTCATTGTGTTCCAAGATGAATGCAAAAGTAAGTATTCAATAACGAACAACAAAATAAGATGACAACCCGTAAGATACGCGCTTATCTCAGCAGGTTATCACCTCGTGTTGTTGTTCAGACTGTAGGAACAGCTTCGGACAGCGACACGTTCAGAATGTGTAAAAGACAGGCTGTTCGAATAATATGATCGGCTCGGCCGCGCCGGCGAGGCACGTCTCGCCACTTTGTTCGCGGAGGGGCGCGCGGCGGGGGCGACAAGTGCCCTCCTTCACAACTTTGACAAAGAGTGTCAACCTCTTAGCTGTCAAAATTAAGAAGCGTGGCAGGTGGCTTCTGCAAATAATTAGGGTGCACTCGATTGGCTCTCTAGAGCCTCTCGTCGCGAGGGAGGTGAAACGACTCGCTGCGTGTTTAAAATGTCGAGTCTCATTGTTATCTTGTCGCGTTTGTTTTAAAATTATTCAACTTTAAGACAAGTACAAATTGCTCGTTGTTACGGTTATTAAGTGGCGTTTCGAATGCAATCACTCACTTGTTTCGTCCACTCTGTGCTTTTTATAAGACTCAATGCCTAAAGAATACAATCAGTGAAGTAAGTCTTCGAATTCACATAAATATAAAACTGACCGCAGTAACCATGACAGTGAATGAATACAGACGAAGGTCGAAGTAGATAATGTGAACAAAGCGTTGGTAACGAATCCTCCATGATACAAGAATGCTGAGCTGTTAACATAAGACAGCCCCGAGGGCCCGAGCGACGGACCTCTTCCATTTCACTCCATCTTCATCTAAAAGTCTTCATTTAAAACATTTCAGCGTACAATTTTTAATATAGAGATTGTGTTTTCAGGAAAAGTTATATTACTATTTTTTATTATTACATACTTCATTTTAGTTTAAGTACCTAAATCAAAATTTCAAACTTAAGCATTCTGTCAAATATCAAAGTTAATTAAAACATCTAGATTCGCTCTTGAATCCTGAAGTAACCAAACTATTAACATTGGAGTGAAACATTTTGTAAACTTCTGGGAAAAGCCTAATCTAGATTGTTGAGGCGTTCATTACAGCACTCAGATGCCGCGGCGGCAACTTCTGGCGTAAGTACTTGTGTGAGCTGTGTATTTAAAAAAAACCGGCCAAGTGCATGTCGGGCCACGCACAGTGTAGGGTTCCGTGGTAGCCCGTTATCACAATTTAGTACGATTCTGTTGTTCTTTATCCTGAATATAAAGAAAAAAAAATTGAAAAAAAAAACATATTTTGTTTTTCTATGCAAGTCTTTACCCGTTATAAACAAGCAACTACTTCATCTTAGTCACTATAAAGGATTAATGCTAAGGATTTTGTATTTGGTACAAAATTATCCAATACCCAAGTTCAACGACTATTACTGCTAAACTAATAAAGTTATCTTAACCGCTATAGTTTTCTTTTAAAGTTCATGAAATGCACTATCATCGTGATTTTTTCCAGAGTTTCAAGCCAGCAGTTTAGGTTTTAGAGGGGGTAGACGCTCTACTGAAACAAAAATTTGCACTTTAAAGTCTAATATTTCGTAAATGGAGCATTAAATCGAAAAAAAATTTAGCAACCCCCAAATAATTTTAGAAGACCTATTCAACGATACCTCACACGATGGGATAGACGACAAAAAAAATATTCATCCCCACTTCACACGTAGGGGAGCTACCCTAAAAAAAATATTTTCCAAAACTTTATTTTACCTCTTTGTCGGCGTAATTGATATAGGCACTCCTACAAAATTACAGCTTTCTAGTACTAACGGTCTCTTAGCAAAATCTCGGACAGGCAGACAGACGGACGGTCATGACGAAACTATATGGGTTCCTTGTAGGAACTACGGAACCCTAAAAAGTCGGTATTCAAACTTTTATGGTCGAAACTTACGTTTATTGTGCAGTTGTTAAACGTCATAATAAACATCATATCAGCCTACAAAAGTACATAGATACTCAAAAGCCTTTTTTAAAACAATAACAATTAATATATATATATTTATTGATCTGCTACATGGCAATCTGTTTCAGGAACAATAAGTCACTTTTCTGGCCGATAAAGATCTGTTAGAATGTTATCGCCGAGAACTTTATAGTTTTGAAAATTTCTTTCCAACATTCTCTATGTCTCATTGTGGAAATCTTTTCACGAGATTAGGGATGTCATGTCTCTTTAGTCGGGTATATTGGAGTCCTCCGTTTCTCTGTAGCTCAGTGTCTGGGCAAGTTTGTTAACGTGGATCGATAGCTTCTCCTTGTATTTCAGGCTGCTTTTGACTATTTCTTGTCGGACAGTTTTTATGCCGAGGTCTAGGTATATATATTTGTTGTTGATGCATTGGGGGATACCGAACATTGTCCTTAGTGTTTTGCTTTGGAATCTTTCTAGGATGTCGATGTTGCTAATGCTAGCGGTTCCCCACAACTCTATGTCGTAAGTCCGATTTGTATCGGTCGGCTGTTGTCATTTAGTTGTGATTGGCGACCAATTAGCCATCTGAAGTTTCGGAGTTTTCCGTCTAGCTGCTTTCTTTTTAACCGACTTCAAAAAAGGAGGAGGTTTCTCAATTCGACCGTATATATGTTTTTTTTTTTTTTTTTTTTTATGTGTGTTCGCGGATAACTTCGTCGTTTATGAACCGATTTTGATTATTCTTTTTTTGTTGGAAAGGATATATGCCAAGGGTGGTCCCATGATAAGGAAACCAGGATCTGATGATGGCATCCCAGTGAAATCGAGGGGAACATCCGAAAATCGTAGGAGCGACTAGTGCGTTTGGTAACTTTTTCATTAAGTATTTTAAAGCACTACAATTTAATGAAGGCCTGGAGTCGATCTGATGATGGAGCCGAAAGACAGTCGAGGGGACTCCTCAACGATTTACAGCAGTTACCTTGTGTTTGGGCTTGATTAATTTGTATTGATGTGAACTTTACACCTAGATGGGTTGTGACTGTCATTAGGGGTCTGATGATGAAGACGAAGGACAGTTAAGGGAACTCCTCAACAGTTTACAGTAGCTATGTTCACCGATTACTCGAAGACGGCTGGACCGATTCCAAAAGTTATTTTTTTATTTGAAAGGGTATACTCTCGAGGTGGTTCCATTATCATCAACTTGGAATTTGATGAGAGGATCCCATGGAAATCGAGGGAAACTCTCAAATTTTATAGGCGAACCTATAGCGATTTGGGTATTTTTTAAAGTAACTTGAGCATTAGCTCTCGGAAATCATCATTTGATGAAGTGGAGCTGATGATGAAGACCACAGATGGGCATCGGAACTACTCAATGACAAATATTTCACGGGTTGCGATTCGATTACTTTAATATGGTTGCTAAGCAATTTATGCTCGTCACAATGCGTATGGTGAGTGATTGTTGAGGAGTTCTCCTGGTTCTTACCGGGAGAACTCCTCAACCATTAATGTCCCAGCATCGGGAAAAGCAATATTTTGTAAAAGGTAATCAACAGTTGGCATTAGGCTATTGTAACTTAGATAAATTACAAACTGACCAACTAAAAAGTGAAAAATAAAAACATTTTTACAAAAAAAAACAACCGACTTCCAAAAACAAACACTACAAATTGAAAAATAACTTTAATTTCGGAAGTCGGTGTCGATAAACGAAAATGCGGAACCAAAGACACCGACTTCCGAAATTAAAGTTATTTTTCAATTTGTAGTGTTTGTTTTTGGAAGTCGGTTGTTTTTTTTTGTAAAAATGTTTTAGTCCAGTTAAGTTTTTGCCATGTTAATCCTCTGTCCAAGTGTATTCCCAAGTACTTTGCGTTATCTTCTTGAGGTATTGTTTCGTCGTTTAATTTAACGGGATGACAAGTTTCTCTTCTGAGGGTGAAAGTAACGTGAGCAGATTTACATTCATTTGCTTTTATTCGCCACCTTTTTAGCCACAATTCTAATTCGTGTAAGTGATTTTGCAACAGTAGCCAAGCAGTTTCTGGGTTAATGTGAGTGGACAGTATGGCCGTATCATCAGCATATGTCGCAGTTGACGTGTGTTCGTTTTTGGGTATATCTACCGTAAAGACAAGGTACAAGATTGGGCCCAGTATGCTACCCTGTGGGACACCAGATTTGATTTCGTGGAGGTCGGAGAATTCCTCATTGTACTTCACCTGATAGCTCCTATTATCCAGGTACGATTTGAGTATATGAAGAAAACAGTGTGGCAGCATCTTTTATATTTTATGAGTCCATCGTGCCATACCCTATCGAAAGCCTTGCTGGCTGATGTCAAGAAAGACCGCTGAGCAATATAGTTTGTTTTCTAAGCTTCTATTGATAATGTCGACTATACAGTGGACTTGTTCAATCGTTCCATGCCTTTCACGGAACCCGAATTAATGTTCAGGTAAAACTGTGCCCAGATGTTCCATCATTCGATTAAGGAGGATCCGAATTAGTTAATTTCTCTTTGAAACTGCTTATTTAGTTTGTACTTCCTTTTGCTACAAGCCATGAAGTGATGACGGTCGTGTGATGCTATTAGCGGACAAGAGTGTTGACTCATTCTTTATTAACTCGCGAAAGATGGAAGGAGTAGAGGGAGGCCCTTGACCAGGAGTAGGAAAAAAAACTTATGACATCCCCGAGTTGTTCGTTTTTCTGGGAGCCACCTAAGTAACTAAATGAGTACGTACCCATTACTTTACGAAATTACTAGCTTCTGCCCGCGACTTCGTACGCGGATCCTGTTGCTTATACCAGCGACAACGGGGTCGTCAAAATCGAAGATCTGAAACGTCTGATGTCGAATTCTAAGAGCCCAGGAGAGACGGGTTGTAGTGTCTCGCCGACACCACAACCCGTTAGAATTTCCGCCTCAACGATATTTCTCTGCAGCGAGACGACTTTGAGCCGGGTCCCATTGCACAGTTTCGGCGGAGTGAGTTTCCGAAGAAGCATAATTGGGACACCGACCTTTAACTAAATGGTGTGCGCTGGTAGTCCACTTACACTGAGGGAATTGAGAAATTCTACGGGGTAATGTGTGGCGTCATCTTGGTCGACAACAGTGTTTATTGAAGTGTAGATCACTTCATTTCCCTCAATTTCCGCGAGAATGCATTCATTGATCGCTGAAGCTTGGTCGTTTCTGGGTGTTAAAATGGCACGTTCACACACCCAAGAATTATGTTGGTGCGGTATCCTATTGATGTCCCCGTACACCAGGCGAATCAAATCTTCTAAGGTGGACACCACTCTCCCAAGTATCTCAGGTAGAACCACCTAGCCACCCTCTACTGGTAGCGTTCCCTCACCCAATTTTAAGAGAACATCAGAAAATTCTTGGGCGTGTACATTCCCGCCAAGATGTGCTCTCATATTCATCGTTAAGTGCAACCTATGAATATGTGGCCATAAGAAAGAGTATTTCAACAAAGTATTCACCTCATCAGCCCTTGTTCCTCGCGTCACCACAGGCAGCGTTTGTCGGAAATCGCCGCTAAACAGAACTGTAACGCCACCCATCGTTTGCTGGTTCCTGCGGATGTCCTGCAAAGTCCTATTTACCGCCTCTACTGCTTTTCTGTTCGCCATAATGCATTCATCCCACACGATTAAACAGCAATCTTTAAGCACGCGCCCTTTGTCACTGTTGCGTGACACTCCACAAACAGGTGTTTCATTACTCTGTAAATCTATGGGAATCATTGCGTGCGCTGTTTTGCCACCAGGAAGCAGTGTTGCGGCGATTTCTGACGATGCAATGGCAATCTTGTCTTGCCTCCTGACCTCTGCGAGAATGCCAGCGGTGACAAATATTCTCCCTGTTCCACCAGGAGCATCCAAGAAAAACATTTTACCTTGGCCGAGCCGAGTCAAGGATGGTGTCGAAAATTTGCTTTTGCTCTGAGGTAAACTTAGAGACATGGTCATTGACGACGGTACTCATAGCTCTTGGATCATAATTTATTTTAGACTTGTACTCTCTGTTTCCAAGCTCTTGTACATCCAGATGTTGTGGAGTCGGTAGCCCATAATCCACCAGAGAACTGCCGCAGATCGAAATGACCATATCTTGAAGTGAACTAAGGCGACTGTTTAGAACGCGCTCATCAGTTGCCTCAGTATTATCTTCAGTAGTGCGTCTCAGACCTCTTAGGAAGTCTTCGACAGAAGCGGCTTATTTCTCCCACATCAGAAGCGGATTTGCAATACCGCAGAACACCAACATGACGACAAACAGATGTCGCAAACGACTGAGATTGTCACTAATGCTGGCCTCCTCAAGTGCGTTGTCCCAGTGCTGATCACCGTCGAGAAGGTGGCGTGCTACGCAAGCAGCGCGGTATGTGGGATACTCAATGTCATCGACTGTCCTTAGAAACGCAAATGATGTTGGGCCGTGCACTGTGTGCAGTAACATTCGCAAATAATAGCACTCGCCATTATTTGGGTGCACAGTGTAAACCCGTCCCAATGCGGTGTCCTTAAAAATTCCCGGAAACCCGTCCACGGCGTGTCCGCATCGACGTCGATTAAATGCACCTCTTTGCTTGTCGTACGTGTAGTACGACGGCACCTCATCATAGGTGAGTGATCTAGCAAAGTTGTCCCCTTCACAGAGTCTGAAAAAGGCCAATTTCTGTCTATCAAAAAGTACTCTGTGAGGGCCAACTGGAAAATTAAACACATCAACCAACACAGACAACAAAGGTAACCCCCGTTTCTGTAGGATGAGAGCGGCACATCGGCACCTATAACATCACATTTTGGGAACAAAACCATAGCGCGATCTAACTCGACGCTAACGCCATCTAGTTAGAAAACGGAAACTACATATTATTTACCCAAATTAATTAAATTATGAATAAAACTAAATTGTCGTTAATTTAACAGACAACTACATTCGTTTAGCATTAAAAAATATGGTAACAGCAGCAAGGATCAAAACTAAGAATTACATACTTAAATGAATGTGCTTGGTAAGATACAGCTTAGAACTAAAAGTTTGACTTGACTTCACGATAGTGTAGCTTGTTGTACTGCCAATCAATCTGTTTAGTAATATTGGTGTGAAACTCTCCATACAATTAGATAGGACATGTGAAGTTCTCAGACTTTATAACAGTATCGTTCCTAATGCACATAAAAAATGCAAAAACTAAAAAAAAAAGAATTTTACGATTTTTAAACAATATTATGGGATTTGAACTCGCACCATTTAGTGCGGTAAACGGTCGCCTGATCTTACCGCTAAATTCCTCGTTGACATATTGTTGAAATAGCTGTTCCCTTGCAATTTATAATATTACTGCCCCGCTCCTTTATAAAAATAGCGTGATTGTTATGTTCCCAGAGTTAAAGTTTTATTTTTAACTAAATAAACAAATAAACATGTCATTTTGTGCGTTCAATTTTTTTTTTGCATTTAATTACGAACAAACACATTTTAATATCAATATTGCTTACCTCCCATAACATACGGCGTGATAATATGTAGCCTAAAGCCTTCCTTGGTTTACTAAGAACATTGTTGCTGAATTTCAATTCAATCTATCCAGTAGTTTTGGCGTGAAGCCGTACCATACACACAGACAAAGAGACAAACAGACAAAAATTCTAAAAAGTCACTTTTTGTCATCAGTTACGTTTTTCTAACAAAAGCCACTTATTTTTTCTCGAAAATTCACAATGTACAGTTTTTCTTTCGTTACTGTTTTATTATATGTATAGATATAGATGTTGAATTAAAAACTTATTCATGTAGAGACAATTGTCCTATTCTATTATGAAAGTAACCTCGTCCTTTAAATCTTACAAAAGTACAACACCAATGTAGAACATAATCACAGGTTTGTTACGACGACACGATTATCTTCTTTGTATATAATAATATAATGTTCGCTTGAACGCAAATCAGCGAAAAATATCTTATTAGTCCAATTTTCCTCAATTATTCGGGGAGTCCTCGGAGCACACGAGTAGATAAGAGATGAGGATGAGGGCCATTGTGCCGGAGTACTCCAATGTACTCCGGTAAACTCCGGTTCATTATTCAGACATCACTGAGTACTCATGTTGTACGCGTGCGAGTGTGTGTGTGAGAGTTATTTATAGTTCGAGTCCGATTGTAATCCGATTTTTCTTTCGTTACAATGCTATTATTTTTATTATGTAATAATCGATAAGCTGAATCATGAAAGTTAAGAAACATATGTCATGCATTTTAGATACATAGGGGTATACAACAAAAAAAATCATAAACTTTGCTGACGTCGTAGCTTGTCATTATACTCGTGGCAAAATAACCTAAAATTAAAGTTTAAAGAGCACATTAAAAATACAGTCTGTCAAGATAAAAGCCGTGATTAAATTAGTTTACAAAAGAACAAATTCGGTAAACAAAAACGTAAATAGAGAAAATGTAACGAAGTCACCATTAATTCCACAATCTCACGAATTTCTCACAATAAACACTTTCTAATGAAATCTAAATGAATAAACTGTTCTGTAATAAAAAGTAAAGACTGTGAGTCAGACAGTGAGCTATGGACGAAGTCAACGATACGACACCAAGAAAGAAACGTTTGCATACATAGTCTCGTCCGTAAGGCCCACATTGGCAAAAAGTTTAACATGGTTGATTAAAATATATAAATAGGTGTGTATTGTTCGCGTGGAGCTAAGAACACGACTTCATCGAGAGTGAGTGCCTCAGCGACACGCCACCAGCTAACCGCGCCTCGCGTGACCGATAATGAGTGCATTATGTCAAGCCGGATCGCAGCCATCACGTGTCACAGAGCACATAAATTGTAACATTTTGTTCCACCGCTAACCAGTTAGGCGAAAATTGTTTAAGAATTTAATTTTCAGTACACTTTGCAACATGCGATGGCTCTATGGAATTTTAGTTCATTCATTGGTAGACTGACATTGAGTGCTCTGTAACAATTGAATTTGGTTAGAGCTAGATGAGAATGTAAATGGATTAACCTTTGAAAATGAAATCTAAAAAATGTAAAAATGCACTCGTTTTACCAGCCAATTGAATGTGAACAACCTACTTTGTCATTGTGTGAATGATTTAAATTGTCCGACATACTCGTCAAGGGCAAACAAATATGGGTTACTACAAACTGATGGACATAAAGGGCCTTCATTTATTTCCGTACGCTCTAAATAAATAATTACCTACTGGTGTAGGTACTTATGTCGACAAATTGATTCATTCAGGGACATAAATGACTTTTCTTCCACACAGGATGGCGGCACAGAATGCGTTAACTAAGTATAGTAATTGTTTTATTGGTCTAGTCACTCTAATCATACTAGTTGTAACTATCATTAGGACTTTGAATACCACTATTCAAGTCTTTCGGGTTTTCGGGTCAAGCGAAACTTGAATGACCAACTATGTACTTCATCTAATGATATCAGTTGCGACGTTTCTTATTATAATTTAATGATCTTGCATAACCTACGTCTGATAAGAGCAAGTGCAAACGTTATACTTAGATTAGAAAGTATTATTTTATCGAAACTTTTGTAGTAAAAAGGACGAGCAACATCATACGAATTTTTTGTTCACGTTATTATAATACTCAAACAAAACCTTAACAAAGAAATTACAACAACTTCTAAAAAGATTTTACGTAAAATCAAAGAAACAATAATGCGCTTTCAATTGAACGAAACAACATAAAATAATGCGTGAGTAGCTCCACAGCCACACAGTGCGCTAGATTATGTGATAAGATAGCCTACAACTGCTACAACTGGCAGACATTCACTAGATTGAGTGATAAAATAGCCTACAACTGCTACAACTGGCAGACAATCATTGATTTCACCTGAATGTTTTACGTTTGGGTATTGAGTACACGGTTTCAGCATATTCAACTGGACGGGACTGCAAGTTATAATAGTATAAGATATATTTGTATTTGTGTGTATATATTTTTTATATTATACATAATGTATTAGATAATTCTCGCGTGGTTTACGGTTGAGAATTACTATTAGACGATGTTGTAAGTCAACTCGAGGTATACTGCCCTTACACACGGCGGGTCTCGCTGCGACGCCATCGTGTATATGTCTGCGGGCATAGAACGCGGCGCGAGTCAAAGCTTCCCAGTACAACCTTACACTTCAGCGACTGTCACAGAGAAGTGTGAAAAGGCGTTATGAAATTATGTTTGAAGAGTAAGGAACCGAGCGATAAGGAACGCGTTCACCTACGTCAACTGATGAGTTTCATTCAGAAACACGTCGTCCTTAAATTTTCAGCAGTTTTCTGATTCTTAAGACCAAACGTCTAATAATCACCCAGCAAAATTGTTAGTCTTTCACCGAATCTCTCATTGTCTTATTAATCTTTCAAATCTTGAATCAGATATCCGCTGATAGAATGACCTCTTATACAGACAACCCCTGTGGAATGGTCAAAGTCAAAGCATTTATTTCAAATAGGCACATAAAAGGCACTTTTGTACGTGACAAATTACAAAACAAATAGAATTTATTCTAGTCGCCCCTTCCAAAAGGCAGTTTTCGTGTGGAGAAGAATGGGTAAGAAACTCCACCGTTACTCTCTTAAAATGTTTTGCCATATTTTTAATAATATGTGAAGATGTTCACCTAATTAAACTATTACTATTATATGATAAACACCTGGTGCTCACATATTTACAAACATTGTAAAAGTAGACGATTTTCATTTAAAAAAAAATACAAGTAATAAGTCAGGGTGTGAGTTAAAATAATTACAGAATGTAAATCAATGTCAAAAAAAAAAATATAATTAAATTAGCAACCAGTTTGATTTTGTCTAGACTCTAGATTGTCCTATGGAGCAGGACCAGCATGTTCCCAAGCGTTCTTATCTTGGATATAATCCTCTAATTTATAGTATGCTTCTTTACAAAGTGAACTTTTAATGTGAGTTTTAAATAACCTTTCGTTTAATTGCAATATAGCATGGTGGATGGCACATGTTTTGTTTCTAGACCATTTATAACGTATTTGTACATATCACAGAACATTTCAATTGGGTCCATTCAGGCGACAAAATGAACTCACACAATGTCCTTTAGTCATGGATATCATATTACCCGAACATTAGGATCAAGAGACGTACAGTCAAAGTATGCAGGATCGTCGGATATAGTTGAAGTTTAGTAAGAAACCGATGGAAGTTCTCGAATAAAATTTTATGTTATTATTAGAATACCATCAGCTCATTTATCAAATCAAATTTCAGTCGACAACATAAATCGGTTTCTTACTAAACTTCAACTACATATATATCCGACGATCCTGCATCCTTATCTCTTTTGTTGACTATATATTCAAACGACGATTAACTACTCACATTTAGATCGGTATTGTTTGACTCAATTCGTATAACAAAAAGTGGTGGACAATGTAATATTCAGTACATTATCAGTAGGTAGTATACTCTGTAATCGTCAGATAATAAAATGATCTCTTCCTTCTACCGGTGAGGAGTATTTATGTCTGTACTACAAGGGTGTGGAAACTTAATCTGGGCTTAAGAACTTATTAGTAACGGGTTTTAAATGAGGTACTTATGTGAGTTCACTTCAAAAGGAAAGGCACAATGGGTGCAATGTACTCTCATTGAAATGATAGAAAATTACAGTATAGCATGACGTCATAATCCCTGAAGGGTAATGATATTACAATTTGTTGCCCTCACATTACGTTAGGGAAGATATGAAATCCTAAGTGATTCAGTAAGCAATCAGTATTCTAATGAGATGTATGTCAGAAAAATGTAACAATTTTAAATCAACTTTTTGATAGATAAATATATTTATTTGCATAGAATGTGGGTAATTAGTACAATTAGGTGTTACAATATTTTTGAATTCACATTCTGCCTCATGGCATGGAAAAAATGTATTAAGTTATACTACAATTAGGCCATTTACTTAAAGCTATTTAATTACATATTAAATGAACATTGTAAATTAAAGGGCAACTATAAGTGCAGCAACAAACGTTTTCTTTAGCACCTGCAACCTAACGTCTTTTTTTGTATGTTGGCAACGAGTTAATTGAACAGCTTCTAATATATTAATTTATCATCTTTACTATTCCAACAGAATATCAAAAACCCAGCGTCAATACGAACGTACCTAAATTAATATGACTTAGGGCTTCCGATAAATATACTTACCTATTTACTAATTGATAACTCAGCGACTAATGTTGTAAGTAGGCTACTTTAAACAGGGTTATTTGTAAAACATTACCAACCTCTGAAGAGGTCATTGTACCCATCATTATGAACAACTTTTACTATGGGACCAAACCTGAATTTTTTTTTTGCGACTTCTGGTTTGGTTCTGGGTGGAAAAGTTGTTCATAATGATGAGTATCTTAATGTGCTACCAATAACCCTGTATATTTTAGAGATTCAACATCTGCCTGCTAATAAAGTCAAATACCAGCCTCAAAATTCGCCATCAAACATTTTTTATTCAACACAATAAATAAATCATATTCTTTTTTCATGAAAGTTAGCAGTAGGTATTAATAGTCAAATCATCAATTACCGATTATTACCGATGCCCACCACTTGTTTGGCCACCACTGGGGGACAGCGAAACAACTTTTAAAAATGATTCTCGTTGTCCACCACTTCATGGTTTGAATAGGTCGAATCTGTTCCGAAACCGAGTCGGGGCACCCCCGACTTCACGTAGTATTTTGGCTGCTACCCCTAGAGTGTATATTAAAACCGGAGGTACGAAGGGAGAGCAACCCTCGCCCGCTGTAATAAGGCATATGCACCCGTGCGAGCCGTAGCGGCGGAGGCTGCGGAGGTGAGCATGGGTTGCACTACCCGCAGCGCCGGAGATGATGCAGAAGCAACTTTAAAGTATTTTGAGGTTAGGTTACAATATATAGATAGGTGACTACATGAAATTAGAGCTTTCATTGACCATTGTTTTAAGACAATGTTAAGGTAATTTTACGTTCAGTTATAGTAGATTCACTCATCAATTACTTAGCTAACGTATAAAAAGATAGGTGAATATGAATTTAGAGTACGTTAAAATTATTTTATAGATGCAGTTGATACACTTATTAGAAGCTGGCAATGCGTGTCACAAATTTAGTTGCTCAAGGTGCCACTAATCGATATTTTTTTCCATACAAATTTCGGGAGAGTTTATTCCACTGTTTGACGTTGTACATCCAAAGTTAGACATGATATCGTTTTGTCTTATTATTAATTTTGTCTACACGGAAAAAGAATAGTAAAATAAAAATCCAATAAAATGTTATGAGCCAATAAATATTTCGTTTTTCTTGCTGTTTTTAACGTAACTTTGGGTGTAAATAAGTAATAAAGGAACTCTAAACTCTTCAAAACAAAATCAAAAGCTAAATTATTGAAGAGTTTAATAAACTTTATCTGTAATTGATTGACTCAGTGGTTTTTTCATAGAACTCAATTTTCCAAAAGAGTGCGATTTTTTTTACGCGCGTTTTATTCCAGAACGGTGTAGACGTTGTGCATGTAGACTAGCGTCTAACTGCTCTCTCTCTCTCATCTCCGTCGAACACGATGATACAGGTGATACAGCGTGCTTTTTGGCCATGCCCATCAGTGATTTCGAGCTCGCGACTAGTTCCACCTTAAGAATTATCACCATGCTGCGTCATATTATAAGTAGCTTGTTCTAC
This sequence comes from Mesoligia furuncula, assembly GCA_916614155.1. Classification (NCBI taxonomy): domain Eukaryota; kingdom Metazoa; phylum Arthropoda; class Insecta; order Lepidoptera; family Noctuidae; genus Mesoligia; species Mesoligia furuncula. The sequence continues at coordinate 29,650,213 of OU744804.1, forward strand.
AATATATTATAGTCGCTTAAGAAGCATTTATTAGACGCTAAAAGTTCGTCGCTGACCTATTAATTCATTAGACAACTAAATATTTTTGAAGACGAGAATGACATTTTAAAGAAGCTTTCTTAATTAACGCCCTAAATTAAAAAGTCTTGTCATTTAAAAAATCTGATACAAAAATCAGAGCGAAATAGCATTTTTGAACTGGTAATATTTAAGGTACTTTTTAAATCTTCATAAAGGTTGCTCTGAGGTCTTAAACTTGTAGTCCTGTTTATAGTATGTTTTAGTCGGGAATAAGGGATCATTTGTTTTAACGAAAATGGCTATTTCTAATATATGTCGGAGAAGGTATAGTGCGTCTCGTTATCATCAGGCATAGTTTAAGTAGCGTGGGCGTACTATGGGTAGTGCTGGTTATTGCGCAATAGAAAAACAGTTTGCAGTTCAAATCAGATTATAATTTCACGAACAGTTTAATTACACTAGCAAATCACACACTGTAGGTACACACTCAACGATACGGAACGCGCGACAGTTTCTGAGCACATGTTGTCCGTCCGATGTCCAATGGTCAAGTCCGCCGCTCCACCTCGAAGCTCGCTCTCCTCGACCCCTCCACGGATTCAGGCTAGACTCTGTCCAGCGCCACCAGATGGCGCTGACGTTCCGAATAGTCAAATGAATGACGTATTTCCGACATATATAATATAATTACAGGCATAGAAAAGTTAAAAGATTAAATTTTTTTAAAACAGGTATGCAGCTGTTGGTTACATTGAGATAAAAAATATAACTAATATACTAATACAGCGTTTTTGCGCCTTAAAAATGTTTTCTCTTTCTGCAGTTGCCCCAGAATATTATACCAAATACCTACACATCGAAGCTTAGAAAATGTGGCTAAACCTTATACCACCACAAAGGTAAACCTTACATTCAAAACTAAGCCTCCAACGCTTCGACACCACTGAAGCGACGAATTGATATCACACAGACATATTTTCCCCTTTCCTGCGCGCCTGGTAGCCTGGTAGCCTGGTACCGGTAGCATGCGACCGTCGCGCCGGTAAGCTGCGGGGATTAGCAGAGGCGTGCCCCGCGGCGCCGCGCGCCGGCCGCCTGTCACGGTATTACGACTGTGTGATTGAGGTTTATCGAGCACCGACGTAATCTCTATTGATGGAGAATTGATGATCGAACACTGTCATTACTTATTGACCTCCTAAATAAGTATAGGTAGAGTTTGGGTAAGGTCTTACTAGTTTTTAATCAAGAGCGATTAGGAATTGAAGTTTCTTTGGCAATATCGTAATAAATGTTATTTATGTGTCAAAAACTAGTTTTCAAGCTAAGTTTAAGAAGTAACAAAATATGCAAATAAGTCAGTTTCTAATACTCCCATATTGCCTGACACTACATTAATACCTATTATTATTTGGCAGTTTCTTTACAACATGCTAGCAGTGTTTAGTCCGCATTGCACACTGTTAAGTCATAATGTTCAGCACTTAATAATACAAGAGTGACAAAAGTGTCAATAAAAGTCCACAAGTCAATAGGCTGGCGAACCACTTCGCCTCCAGCCCATTATTACTTGCGGTAACTTTTATAACTTGCAAAAGAAAAACTTGGAAGAAAAAGGGCGGTTTCCATTTATCTATGATTACCATTAAGATTATTTTAAGTTGTGCTGAGTTAACAGTTAAGTCGTTGTCTGGGTTAAAACTTTTGTCGTGTAACATAATAACTTTAAACTTTAGTTTCTTGGTTTTCATTCATGTGGGTTTTCGGTACTTATGAGTAACTTAACTGTTACACCTAATAAGCTATAACTTATTTGATAACATTTAAGTACTTATATTTTCTACTAAATTTCGTTAAAATATCAGAGTAAAAATAACAGTCAGGTAAATGTGTTTTCTTTTGAGAATACCAATCTTTATTTAGTCGTAAAAAACATTTATGTACCTATTTGATTTTAAACTAAAAAGCAACTGAGCAGATTGTGAGAGTGACTTTTGAAAAATAACTGAAACAATCGTAACATTTTCAGCAAATTAATTCAGACAGAAGTAAATAGTCATTTTATTAATTATTTGCATGCATTTGAATCGTTTCAGCTGAGAACAATTTATTTATTTGAAAGTTGGTGTGAGTCGTTATTTTAACTGTAGTCTTTCATCTAGTAAATGGATTAAGTTTATACTTATTTAAAATGAATCACAAAAATGTTTGACTGTTACTGACGGGAGTGCCTCGTCGCTCCAGTGGTTTCAAGCACTACTGCTGAGCATGTTTGACTGTTACTGACGGGAGTGCCTCGTCGCTCCAGTGGTTTCAAGCGCTACTACTGAGCATGTTTGACTGTTACTGACGGGACTGCCTCGTCGCTCCAGTGGTTTCAAGCGCTACTACTGAGCATGTTTGACATTTACTGACGGGACTGCCTCATCGGTCCAGTGGTTGCACCGGTACTGTTGAGCATGTTTGACTGTTACTGATGGGACTGCCTCGTCGGTCCAGTGGTTGCAAGCGCTACTGCTGAGCATGGTTGACTGTTACTGACGGGACTGCCTCGTCGCTCCAGTGGTTTCAAGCGCTACTACTGAGCATGTTTGACATTTACTGACGGGACTGCCTCATCGGTCCAGTGGTTGCACCGGTACTGTTGAGCATGTTTGACTGTTACTGATGGGACTGCCTCGTCGGTCCAGTGGTTGCAAGCGCTACTGCTGAGCATGGTTGACTGTTACTGACGGGACTGCCTCGTCGCTCCAGTGGTTTCAAGCGCTACTACTGAGCATGTTTGACATTTACTGACGGGACTGCCTCATCGGTCCAGTGGTTGCACCGGTACTGTTGAGCATGTTTGACTGTTACTGATGGGACTGCCTCGTCGGTCCAGTGGTTGCAAGCGCTACTGCTGAGCATGGTTGACTGTTACTGACGGGACTGCCTCGTCGCTCCAATTGTTGCAAGCGCTACTGCTGAGCATGATGTCCTGGGTTCGATTCCCAGATCAGACAAAGTATTATTGGGTTTTTCCATCCGGAATTTTTCTGTAACCACCAGGAGTTTGACTTTGTGCCCGATTGACAATGGCAATTGGCTCGCCCCGTTACATGGGACTTAATCATTACTGGCGCAATCTTGGTACACCTCCGTTCAGCCCTTCGGGGAAACTAGACGTGGTACTGACGTGTGTCGAATTTGTTGAAACAAGGCGTGACACTGGCGTGTGTCGAGTTTGTTGAATTTCAATCCACATAAATAGTAATTTAGAAGCATTTTTTTAAATTTTGCAAATGTAAGAACCAAGAACCATGTATCCGTTTCTTAGGAATTTTGATGTTGACTTGAAAGAGCATGGCAGTTGTGAACGTGTCATGCTCACTTAAATGTCTCGCCGATGATGGCGCGTGTGTTGGATCATTCGGTTCCCTACAAAATTGAACGGGCGCCGTCGGTTGAGACTGGTCATCATCTCTTAACTGACAAGGCTTATTTTTTTTTTAATCTTATATTTTGAATTGTTTCTTGATTTGTCGCTTTTTTTATATTGTTCTCACATATAGAAGCAACAAGAATAATGTACCCAGGATTTTGTTGTTTTGTGGATTTTGTTTTGCGCTGCGTGTCGCGGGTTCGATTCCCGCACGGAACAAATATTTGTATATATACCTACAAGTAGTTGTTCCGGGTCTGGCTGTTTGTGTATGTGAGTTTATTAAATGTTTGTAAACGCACCCACAATACAGGAGAAATTCCTAGTGTGGGGCAACGTTTTTTTAAAAAATAGAAATAGAAATAGTTAATATTCTATGTCCATACATATTATAAATTAAACTCGCTAGTCCCGCTATGACCGCGTTGCTCTTCTAAGCTACGCAACTGATTTTGATGCAGTTTTCATCATTATTTAAAGAGTTTATTCGGGAAGGATTATGTGTAGGATAACACAATCGTTAATATTTAACTTAAATATAATAAATAATTCTCGAAATTTTGTCGTATCCTAAATAAGAAGCAGGGGTGGGTAGATAATTCATGATTTTCATAATTTCAGCCGAAAGACGTCCGCTGCTGGACATAGGCCTCCCCCAAAAGGGGGGGTTTGCCATAATCGCCACGCTTGGCAGGCGGGTTGGCGATCGCAGTATGGTATGGTGGTGGAATGCATAGAGAACGCTGGTGTCCATTCTCCCCTTAGTCGCCTTTTACGACACCCACAACATGGTGGATAATTATTATAATAAAATCCAGCCACGAGACTCCACTAATTACATCGTTCGATTTTTATCCCTAGCGAGTTGTTCACCAGCCGCGCGGCATGTCGCGATAATTTATGCGTTGCTCGTTTACATCGACAAGTTTTAATGTGCGGCCATCGCTCGTGCAGAGAATAATTAACAATGTATGTCGTGCTGTACGACAACGCCGCCAAGTGCTGCGTTCCCGGTTACAAGGGCTATTTAAATAACCCCTGAACAAAAGTGGGCAAGTTTTGTTGAAATTGTCTTTGTGTTAGCTTTCTTTAGGTAATTATGCTGTCGGAAACATAAAGTTCCGAATCCTATAATTATTTGTCAACATATTTTATTACTAGCTTCTGCCCGCGACTTCGTCCGCGTGAAATTCGTACTTTCCTCCTAATATTTCGAAAATGTATGTTTATGATCTTAACATTTATTTAGATAAATAAGTATTCGGGCCAATTTTTAAGTTTATAGATCAAAGAGTTTTTGTAATTTTCAAATAAACTATATCCCCGCTTTTCACTCCAACAGGGAAGGAATTTTGAAAAATCGTTTGGGATGCATGTGTTCATAACTTGACTCAAAGACCCATACCCATTTTCGAGTTAATGGAAGCAAGCAGTAAAATCCAACCCATAAACTTTATTACTCTTTTCCAACTTGGTAGGAGTCCACAGATGGCCACCGGAACTACTCCATAATAAGTATTTCTCGGGTTGCGATTCGATTACTTTAACATGGTTGCTAAGTAATTTATGCTCGTCACAATGCGAATGGTGAAATGGAGCTGATGGTGAAATACCAGGAGAATTCCTCAACAATTAATGTCAGTCATGCATCGGGAAAAGCAATATTTTGGTAAAGGCGATGAGCAAGTTGATATTAGGATGTTTTAACTTAGATACATTATAAACAGACCCACTAAAAAGTGAGAAATAAAAACGTTATAACAAAAAAAAAACCGACCTCCAAAAAAACACTACAAAGTGAAAAATAACTTTAATTTCGGAAGTCGGTGGCAAAAAACTTAAATACAGATCCAAAGACACCGACTTCCGAAATTAAAGTTAGTATTTCTGGAAGTCTATAAAGTTTATAAACCAAATAAATAAGATTTTTCATATAAACAGTGTCCCCTCTTTTTATCCCCATAAGGATGGAATTTTGAACAATCGTCTGGGATGTTTCGATGACTTTTTTTTTCGTGTGGCAAATCATCAAATGACCCCTCCCGCTCTGGGTGGAGCAGAAGGGAGTGTCAAACTCTTACTGACTAAAACCCAGCCATGTTCTTTCCTTAGCCTTTTATGTTCCGGACCAGCGGTAACCCTTTCGGACAATCCCGCTGACCCGGCAGGATGTTTCGATGACTCGACTCAAACATTATTTATACCAATTTTCGAGTTAATCATGCCACGTAATAAAATACTCCCCTGTGAAATTGACTACCCTTTTTCACGCAGTTAGGGGTAGATTTTCGAAAAACCTTGATACACATTAGTCTTTATTTTTAGTTTTAAGTATACATACTCAGTTTCGAGCTAATCGGACAGCGCGTTAAAATTCTTCCATACAAATTTTGACACCCCCCAATCCCCAATCCCTTTTTAGAGAGTAGTTTAGAAAAACAAAAATTGCCAAACTTCATAATTTACTTAGATAAGTATTCGTGCCAAGTTTTAAGGTTATTAACTCAAGGAATAAGATGTTTCATACAAACAAAAACCCCCCTTTTCCACCTCCTTAAAGGTTGAATTTCCAAAAACCCCTTCTTAGTGGATACCTACTCTTCACAAAAAACACACCCTCCAAAATTCATATCTCTAGGACCAGCAGTGCAGGCTGTGCGTTGATAGATTATATAATATAATTAAAAACAAAATTTCATTCCCCTTTTCACCCCCTTAAGAGCGTTTACGCCGTACGGCATTTCATACAAACTTTCAAGCCCCTATTATTCGAAATTAATGAACCGATGTTAATTAAACTTCATACGCATTAGCAGGATACAAAGGTCTAAAAAGTTAGTAGAGAACATTTTCAAAATGTCTTATTTAAAAAAGATAACTGGAAATCTCTGTTTCTATTGAAAATTTAAAATCGGTCTAATTTGGCTGTAACACTATTTTTCAAAAATGTTCTCTACTAACTTTTTAGACCTATGTATTATGCGTACAAAGTTTCATTAAAATCGGTTCATTCATTTCGAAAAATAAGGGCTTGAAAGTTTGTATGAAATGCCGTACGGCGTAAACGCTCTTAAGGGTTGAAATTCTAACAATACCGTTGCGTTACCTTCCAACCATAAATAAGCCTAGATTTTTACGTTGCGTTACCTTTACGTTGCGTTACATTTTTACGTTGCGTTGCGTTACCTTCCAACCATAAGCCTAGATTGAATTTTGTGATTTTTACTTCGAAAATTAAGGACTTTCCACACACAGCGCTGAGACACTTGTTAAATAATTTGAAATCCTCAGCTTAAACACAAAACTTGAAGATCCTAACTTCAAAACTGACAGACTTTCATAAAAACTTCCCCTATTTCACCCCTTTAGGGGTAGAATTCCCAAAAATCCTTTCTTAGTGGATACTTACTCCTTACAAAGAACAAACCCTCCAAGTTTCATGTATCTAGGACCAGCGGTTTGGGCTGTGTGTTGATATATCAACAGTCAGTCAGTTTACCATTTTATATATTTATATTTTGAAAGATTCATTCAGTCTCAAAAATTGCAAAGAATGTGCGCAATTTGGATGGAGTACCAATGGAACTGTGGAGTTGACGCTGTGTAAGCATGCGTGTTCCATCGCGCCGCCCGTTCGATGTCCATCGCGCACAGGATGGCACATTAAGTAATTTTTTGCTCCGTTGGTGTAATTGCTGTATGGCGTTCCAGCAGGAGGATAAATAAATAAATAAATAAAATAAATATATATAGAAGATAAAGAAAATCGAGAAAAGAAATGCCTAACCTATGCCAAATATAATACTTATAATATTTATATACATACCCTAAATACAAATTAAGATAAGTATACCGAAAATCAGGGAAATAAGTGCCTAACCTATAATAAATGCTTACAATATTTATTTACAAACCCTGAATAAAAATTAAGATAAATAAATACCCAAAAATCCAGGAAAGAACCGCCTAAGTCAGTATTTAAGTGAATCGCAATAATCGAAAGCAACTATTCGCCTATACTCTCCAGGATACGTGCGTTCGCTGAATACCTTAACAAATGTTCGCCGTGATTCTTTAAATTGACATAACTTTTTTATTTATGAACCGATTGACATGAAATAAACACTAAATGTTGAGTGAAGCTTACTACAATATATTAGTGAAAACCGCATCTAAATCGAATAAGCCGTTTCTGATATTAGCGTGCACAAACACAGCAGACAAACAGACAAACAGACAATCAGACAAACAGACAAACAGACAAAAAAAAATTTAATTATAATTTCGGGTTCGGCATCGATATAATAACAACCCCTGCTACTTTTTTTTAATATATTTCCATTGTACAGACACCACTTTTCTACAATTTTATTATATGTACTTATAGATTTTTGTATCAAAACTTTTGTTAATTTTAGTGTAACGAAATATAGCCATAGATATATACAACACATATAGCATATAGATTTGGTTTACTAAACAAAATCTCTGATTATGGTTATATTTCGTGAAACTAAAATAGACTTGTCGTGCAAATGAGTCGGAGAGGGGCTAATTTACAGCAATAGTTTTTTTAAACTTGGGTTTAACAGGCATTGATATATGTTTGGTAGTGGTTCACAAAGTACAGGAGAGTGTCACCTGGTCGCCCTACATCAAAAGGGCTATATTTACGACGCCGCTGCTGTGAATTAGGACGGACAGAAGGCCCGCTCCTTTAGAGCTCGCTCGCAAATTCGGTTGCTACAGTGTAACTGAAACGAATTTGTATTTAACTATAAGGCTTTGATAGATATTTACCGTTGCAACACTTGCAACATTTTCGCTGACAAGCATATAAAACCACTACTTACTAAGTAAATATTTAAGTTATTATGTTTAACAGTCTATTTAGTTCCATAAGATAGTAACATGATTTAAATGTGACCCTGCATCCCGCACTACAAGGTATAGATACGGTGTACCCTGTGTCCAATCTCTTTCGACAGGGGTTTACAATGTTATACAAACTTACATGGTGGATTGGATTGGAGAATAATGAACACATTTATTGACTGACATCTACTAAAGCACCCAAGAGTTGACCTTCTCTGATAAATCTTCCTTGTTATTTCTCACTCGCGCAGCCCCTGAACACCCCGCCGACTTGGCGCAGCGCGGCCCGCGCCCGACACACGCACAACACACGCACGACGCCGCACAACACACGTACAGCCGCACAAGTTGCCGCGCGGTGCCCTTTACAACTTCCGCCAGAGTTGAATACTATTATACTATCGGAAATGTTGTACGAACAATACATTTGTCTTCCTGCAAATGTTTTGTAGCGCGCTCCTGTTGCCAAATAATACTGGCGGACTTTTTAGTAATTTTACGAGACGCTCTATTTAGGCTTTATGACGGATTGTCGACAGACAAGCAACCAAATATGATCTTTGACCAAAAAATATAAATGATGTTGTTTCGATGATTGGACACACTAGCTTAGGCTATGCAAATTGATAACTGAAAAACCTTCCTGCATTATTAATGGCGCCACCGCCATCAACATACTTATTATTAATATTGAAAGACAATGTTACATCAGGTTTGGAGTATGGACAAAACAGTTTGAGGGTTTCAAAATATTCGCATTCAACGTATTTTTAGTATAATTTAGGACACCAATGGCGGATTAAACGCATACACAATAGCAAAGTAATCCGGTATCTCGATGATTGTGCGGCTGCGCCAGGCGGAGGTCGCAGTTCAGTGAGGAGCCGCCTACTTGAGGCGCTTACAGTCATCGACTCAACAAGTGATGGATCCAACTCCAATTAGTATTCCATCCTGGCTGGCTGATAGACGAGATATGAGCGACCTAATTACTAGCTCCTTTGCACGAAACGCTGAGCTTATAATCACTTTAGAATTAGGTCGCGTATTCAAATTGATATTACGTTTTACTATATGTTGAAGGCTTGATGCTGATTTGTTTCTTAATACGCTATAACGGCAAATCACTAGTCTGAACTGAGGGGCAACTCACTAGTCTGAACTGAGGGGCAACTCACTAGTCTGAACTGAGGGGCAACTCACTAGTCTGAACTGAGGGGCAACTCCCGTATTTTGACGAACGTTCGTTTTCTAATCTCAGTCTCAATCTGTCAACAAATCCTCAGATTTCCCTATATTTCCCTATAATTCTCTATATTTCCCTATATTTCTGACTAGTTTTTGACATTGATTGTCGCTGAGATGTATTTGTGGCTTAAATTTAAACATATGTTCGGTACAAGAACTGACCTACTGAGCTCCGAATGAATGCAACAATAAGCGGCTGTATCATAATCATTTAGTTTACGTCTCTGATTTTTCATTGATATTTTTTGCTTTTTACCAAACTTAAAAAAATACTGCTCACCAATAAACTTCCGTACTTCATATTTGTCGACACCTCGCACATATTATGATGCTAAGACTGATATAAAGCAAGTCGCCGTATGAATGTTTATCTTGCGACTGAATAAACCGCACTTTATTGGCAAGACTTGCCGATATTCTGCATCGGGCCGGTTTAAACTGCCTTATTACTTCACGAGGCAATACCGATATCCTGATGCCGTTCGAGGCTACCGTAAATAGATATATACGTATTATGTACAAGCGGCACATATATAAATGGTCCCGTAGAATGGCTGAAACGAACGGGAATATTGCCATAATGGACAAGCGCTCTAGATAAATTGATAATATTAGTATAATGTTTTAGAACGATTCTGAGGAACGATATAATCACCTATTTACTGAAAGCATGTTTATCCTTACTCGAAGAGTAACGTGTAGGTATGATTCAATTTGCCTCGAAAGCTTCGGGAGCTCATTTGAAATTGAATATAATGTGTGTAAGAATATTCAATATTCGCTATACGACAAGGTTGGTGTTCATAGAGGCACTTACTGTATTTGTAGTAAAATCTCTGCCTAGATTCATATCATTCTGTAACCTCAATTTAACAAAATACTGTTGTGCCGGTCGCAATAACTGACATTAGTGGTGCCCTTACCGCTCACGGATCAATAGAGGCGCTCTTCTTTTGTTCATTCACTTCGCTCACTACATCAATAGCTAATTTCGCGATATCAACCAGTCGTGAATGAACGAACGAACGCTTTTGATGTCTCTAGGCAATATCGCCAGCCCCGACAGATTCCACTTTGTATCCACGGACTCCCTCACAATTTATTGGCACAACGTGATATTTTAGCAGCCCATTATAAATGTATAGGACGACATTTCTTTTACAACTGAACTCATAAAATCGCGTTGAATATAAATTGGATTAGATAATTACGTCGAGTTCCCATAATTTATTTCGGACTTAATTTGTTATTCATCGTTAAATATGGAACGTTCACGAATATTGATGGTCCTTATTTTAATTTGGTTCTGCAATATCAAGGTTTAATTCACTGCATATATTTTCTCAAGTGCGGACTGAAGAAGGATAACATTGCCGAAACATAGGAGATATGTGTGTGTGGCCCCGAGCCCTGCGGGAACGTATCACGTACACAATTTACCTGCGCCGCGGCGCCGCTCGTGTGTGGTGTAGGCATAGGTTTAGTATATACTATGAGTGTAGGAGTGTGCGTACAAACATTGTGTATCACTAAAACACACAGTGGCCACGTTTAATATAAAAAGTACACATGTTAGAGGAGGATAAGAATCGCCCATAGCCGGCGATGTTTGTTGAAGGGAAAAACGTGCACGAGAAAATATATGAGGGAGCTTTGCTTCATAATACACCTATTGGTGCGCTGAGAGATATAGGCTGAGCGGAAGGTAGTTTTGGATATTAATGGTATTAGCTCAAGCAGCTGGGATGAAAAACAAACAGTTTGGAGAGAGTGCCTCAACTCGGCCGGATCTCACGCGACGGCTGCGTTTACACTCAACTTTGATGTAGGTAGCAGGTATATGTAGCTCAGTAACGTATTCTGAACTAATAGCTGCATCAACATAATATTCCATCAACATTCATATCAATTTTGAAGGCAGTAATAATTGACATAAGCTGAAATTTGATTTTACGTAATGAATATTTTGAAAATAACTAACATAGGTACCCACCTACATAAGTATAAAGAATAACGCAATTATGCTGTGTATCAGGAAAAAAAGATGCATCATATCGTACGGAATGTGCAAGATTGTCAATTCCCAATTTATGTACGTTTATAAATTCTTCCAACGCTTAGTTATTTTTGTTCCGCGTCACGTCATACGTCGCGTGTCGACCACAAATTCTTTAGTTGTCACTCTGTCCTGCTAGCTCCACTAAATTCCTGCGCCAGTTTGTTCTACAAACGACGCAGAACAACGCATAGCTCCAGTCACTAAAATGACATGACAAAATAGCTCTACGACATTTCAGGCAGTACCTATCCGGATTTCGGTTTTCCAAAACGTTACCCGTACGATTTTATCGACAGAGAAAAATTCCAATAGTTTGAACTACACGGAAATCGCCGGAATATCCGGGATTGAGTCACACTGACGCATGCACCTAAATATTCGAAACGTTTTGTTTGAAACGGTAGTCTATTTGAAATCCATATCTCTGTTACAAAAAGTTTCCGCTCTTGGTTCCGTTTGAATATTCACAACATTTGGAATACATTACTCAACGATCTTAGTACGTACTTAGGTGAACGTTTGAGAGTCACAAAGCTCAGATGTACAAAGTGCAGGAGTCGCCGAGATCCGCCAAAGTCCGGCAAGGTCCAGAAACCACATCTGCGCCACGAATATGATCCGTTACGGCTCCGCTTACTATTCCGGGGTCGTCGCAGATGGGATTGCCCTACACAATTTCAGGGCATCGCTGGCTGTGACCATAAAACTGACCGCCATTACTCTCGGTGCTACCGCGAGTGAGCAACTCGCACTCGATCGGTTCTCGTGTATGTGATGTGAGTGGAGATGATGATGGTGTTGTTATGATGGTCATAACTCGAATACGAATTTAGTAATATTGGAGCTATATAATATTATTATTGCCGGAAGATGTCTTATAACGGATTGTTTAACGAGATCTTGTTCAGAATATGAAAAAAAGATATCTCGAATGTTCAGAAGAAGAACATGGTTGTTAGTGTTTTAAACGTGTCTACTTACATTCTGAATCTGAGATATGTGTCATTCCAAACAGAATAGTATAATTCTAATGTAAGAATCTTAGCGATGAAACAAATATTGTCACATAAATGTACAGTAACAGTATATCTAGGGCACAGTAGTAGCCGACCGGACGGGTTCCGTCCGTCTTCGCATGCACTTTATTTCGTCCATTACTGTAATGAACCGCGAAAAAGCGCCTTCTACTGAAATATAGCGCAATTATTTTTTTGCGCGGGCGGCATGATTGCGCCGAGACGCGGCCCTATATCACGCTGAGCGGCCGAGCGACAACCCTAGCCCGCGCCCCCACCCCCGCCCCCTTCGCGCTCCGCACCGCGCACCCTCAGCTCTGTGATCACCACAAACAGCAGATACAACGGAAAGACCAACTCATACAACACTAGCATTGCGCTACTTTGAAACGCTCACGGAGTCTGCTAAAAGACAAATGTTAACTGAAGTGCCGTTTTAGACTAATGTAAATATGGAGTTAGCTATGGTGCGAACGTTCAATGTGTTTATAACTGCCTCCCCACGTACTCACACGTACTCACCAGTAAAATTCACAATTCACACACAAATGCGTTCCAATAGTGCATACATGACTCGAACGTTCCAACTGTTCTGCTCTACAACACAGCCCGCAGAAAAATATCAACACATTTCTCTCTGCGTCGTTACTCCAGACGCTTTACTAACGAACGGCGCACAAATGAAACAATAATACAACACAAAGAAATATTAACATTTATGTCGTATTAGCAGTACATAGGGCATTATGAAGTAATGGAACACGAGCGGCAAACACTTTAGATCGTGTCGACTTATATTCTCTTTGGTTTTGACCTAGGCGAGGCTGACGCTTTAAATCTCACTAAGTTATTTTTGATGGCAACATCGTAGCAAGATTAATGGGGTCCTTCGTCACGAGTATGTCTCAATTTATATTCTTTTTATGGAGCAGAGTCGGCAGTTGTAAAGTTTAGTGAGGATACAAAAACAATGGGCGGCTGACCACTAGGCAGAGGGACGCAGAAGGTCACATCTGTGCATTGTGGCATACACAACGATACTGTAGGTACTTCGTTCGTTCGTTCGTTTCAGCCGATAGACGTTCACTGCTGGACATAGGCCTCCCCCAATTATGGGAGGGCTTGCCATAATCGCCACGCTTGGCAGGCGGGTTGGCGATCGCAGTATGGTATGGTGGTGAAATACATAGAGAACGCTGCTGCCCATTCTTCGGTACGATCCTTAGTCGCCTTTTACGACACCCACGGGAAGTAAGGGGTGGTTAAGTCCGGCACCACACAGACCTACTAGGTACTTACAAAAATGTTATTCAAATGCATTCAGTTTGCGAATGCATCATGTTGGAATCATTAATTTTACTTTAATCCATGTATATCTACAGATAATGTTTGTTTGTTTGAGTGATCAAAATAAACAAGCAGCCTACTGTCTCCTCCTTTGCTTGTCCCTGACCGTGGTTGGGTGAGGTCACACGAGCCGGAACCATGGGACTTATAATAATAATAATAATAAATCTTTATTTTCAGACCATTGATCCATAGATTTACATAAAACACGTAAAATAAAAAATAACAAGAAAAAATAACAAATAAAAACTAATCTAATTAAAACATACAAAACAAAAACCTAAAAAATAAAAATAAAAACTTACCTTATATATTTGAATGACGGTCTGTGCGCCGCCATCCAGTGACCTATTATTTGGCCATCCACCCTGCCGGCTACAGTAGCCACGAGGCTGTTGGGGCTGTCGCGCACCCGACGCATCAGTGATGCAATTCGCAGACGCAGCAGCGACCCGAAATCCGGAACGCGTGCGTCCGCAAACATCCCCGAGGCGCTACAGAAGCGCGGCAACCCCAGCATCACCCGGAACGCATTATTATACTGGACTCGTAAAACGTTGTACGAGCCCTGTGCATAACTGACCCACAGGGCGCACGTATACAGCGACTGGCAGTAGGCCCTAAACAATGTTATTTTAACCTCTCGCGTACACCGTGCGAACCTGCGGGCCAGCATGTTACACCTGACAGCCAACACTCTACGTTCCCTTTCTAAATCATCGTCATCCGACAGCCTATCGGTGACCCAGTGCCCCAGGTATTTAAAACGAGTTACTCTTTTCAGCGGAACTCTGCCCAAGGTAACCGGTGGAACAACGTCATATATTTTATTTTGCGCCCTAAACACTAAGAGCTCGCTTTTAGTTGAGTTGTACCTGAGACCATGAGTCACCGCATACTCTTCACAGATTCGGAGGAGCTTTCTTAACGCACTGATCGATGGGCTCAGCAACACCATATCATCCGCGTAACTTATATTATTGATACATTGCCTGTCAATGGAGCAACCGACTTGGGTGTTGCTGAGCTCACATATCAGCCGATTGACATACAGGTTGAAGAGCCTGGGCGAGCTAAGCCTCCCCTGCCTCACGCCGCACTCCAACCTGTACGCACCCGACATGGCACCTGCCCATCTAACGTAATTGGACTGGTTGCTATACCAGTACTTCAGTACAGCAATCAGTCCCCCAGGAAGGTTAGTGTCATGGGTGAGTTTCCCCCAGAGGCAGTCATAAGATACTAGGTCAAATGCCTTGGAGAGGTCCAAAAAACACGCATAAACAGGTGTTTTCCTTGCTGCATAGTATTGGACAGTATGCTTGAGACAGAGAATCGCTGTTTCAGTCGATAAATGTGGCCTAAACCCAAATTGGGCGTCATGCAGGGTGATATATTTATCCAACTGCCTGTCAATCAGACCGTCCAACACCTTTGCAGCAATGGTCGCCAAGGAGATAGGCCTGTAGTTATTCTTGTCACTCGTATCTCCAGTCTTGTTTTTTATTATAGGAACGACAATCGTTTTCATAAGGTCCTCTGGAAGATACGAGTCACTCATACATAAATTAAACAAGAGAGCTAAGACACGTGGCAAATGCTTACCTGCATATCGTACGTGTTCTACGCTTAAGCCGTCATGTCCAGGAGACTTACCCCGCTTCGTCTCCTTCAAGACAGACCCAACCTCCCTAGCGGTGAACATGATAGGCGCGCCCTTGGATCCCTCCCTAACATCCGACCCGCCACTCGATGGACCTAGTGGTGACTCTGTCCTGAACGAAGCCATAAATAAATTGGCAATAGCCTCTGGTTCGTTAACGCCACCGACGCACACTGGCAGGCCCGACTTGGGATTCAAGCTGTTGGTGGCTTTCCACAAACTACTAAAATTTTTAGCTTCGTGATGACTCGCAATTTCGTTCATCTTTAATTGATCTGCATTGCTTTGGCACCACTTTAGCTTACTTTTGAAAAATTTTCTACTTGCTACCATATTTTCATATAGCGACTTATGCGTTGTTGTGCCCACGTCCTAACCTCGGCCAACTTTGAGCTGGGACCAAAGTTGTGTCTTCATTGTAACGCGAATAGAATGAGGATCAACTCGCGGAGACTATTGAAAATCAAGGATGCTGGATGTGTTGTTACGAACTTTCGTTGTTATTATATTTTTTTCTGCGTCTCACAATGAACTGTAAACTTGTCTTGCACGTTTGAATAGCTACTTTTCTGGTGGAACAAATAGTTTACTAGCTTATTACTCAAGCTTATTATCTCTGATATTCTGTCTAGTAATACTGTAAATACAAACCAGGTACTTAGAGACGAGTTACTGCAGTCAGGGCTCTAGCATGACCTAAATTAAATACATATCCGTTCAATTTACAATGTAAGCTATAATAATTCCAAGTAAAGCAAAAATAAGCACACATATTCCAAAACAATTTCTGAGCGAATTCCGAATTCATTGCGAACAACAACTAGTGAGTAATAAAAATACGTATGTTTAGGTAAAAGGTATTTATATATGGGCCTGCGTCGCCTGAAATAAATAAATAAATTACTCGCTATTTGTATGACATGTAAAACTATTTCCTCGCACAATAACACGGCGACGCGACGCGGCGGATGTCCCGGTTATCACCACTCATTCGCCACTAATCCTCGCTCGAGGCAGCCAGCGAAAGCGAAGCGAACACGACGCGGGAGCTCTCATCTCGTGACAAATCTTATTGAGAAAAATGAACACGACGTGTATATGCATAGTCACATTTCTAAATTACATTGGTCGCACTCTGTGTTACAACCACCTTGCCTCATAACACCTATCAGTTATCATTTACTTTTATTTTATCATCATCTGCCTGCCATGAAGCGACTGCCTATCTGACCTCTACAACCCAGTGACTGGGTAATACGATACCCCTTGGTAAGACTGGTTGTCAGACTTTCGAGCTTCTGACTACCCGTGACGACTGTCAAAGATCCACGAATGACAGCCGGGACCAACGGCTTAACGGCACGGAGGGGTCACGGTATTTAAAGATGGTCACCCATCCATAGACCAACCGCGGCGAGCGTAGCTTAGCCTGATGGATCGACCTGTGCAGCTGTTATTATTTGGCCACGGGCCATCATCATCATCATCATCATCATTTCAGCCGAAAGACGTCTACTGCTGGACATAGGCCTCCCCCAAAAGGGGGGGTTTGCCATAATCGCCACGCTTGGCAGGCGGGTTGGCGATCACAGTATGGTATGGTGGTGAAATGCATAGAGAACGCTGCTGCCCATTCTCCGGTACGCCCCTTAGTCGCCTTTTACGACACCCATGGGAAGTATGAGGCCCCTCATCATTTACTTTTATTTATGGGTGTTATTTAAGGCAGCTTCTATATAATGTCATCCTCGAATTCAAATAAATTTAGTTGGACCTACCTCTAATGAATAAGGATAAGTTGTTGAATAAAAAAGTTTGATGGCTAATTTTGAGGCTGGAATTTGACTTTATTAGCAGGCAGATGTTAAATCTCTAAACTATATAAAGTAGCCCGCTGAGTTATCAATTCAGAAGTAAATATATTTATCGGTAGCTCTGAGTCATATTAATTTACGTTCGTAAATTGACGCTGGGTTTTTGATATTTTGTTGGATCATGAATTAATATAATCGAAGCTGTTCTATTAACTCGTTGCCTACAAAAAAAGACTTTAGGTTGCAGGTGCTAAAGAAAACTTTTGTTGCTGCACTTATAATTTCCCTTTCTTTATTACTTCTTTATCTCACACCAAAAAGTAATTATCTACATTTATCTTCTTCTTCGTAGCACTCTTGTCATAGCGGTCGTGGTACTCATGTAGTTTCTAGTCTAGGGGCTGAAATGATTCGCCTCACGATTTCTCGCCACTTACTCAGATTTCTAGTATTTTTTGTGCACTCAAACAAGGGATCACCCACTGCGGATTTAATTTTGTCAGTCCATCTCATGGGTGAGCGTCCGCGTGGTCATGTGCCCTCCACTCTACCCTGCATGACAAGGCGCTCAATAGAGTCTCCCTCACGCCTCGAGACATGTTCGAAATATTTGAGGATGCGCGCAGATAGACGCTTTTTTATGTTGAGTTCTTGGCGTATAGAGGTGTTGGTGCGAAACTCAGTCGACGACACCCCAAACATTCTTCTCCAGCACCACATTTCCAGAACGCCTATCTTATTCTTCTCGATGTCTCACAGCGTCCACGTCTCAGCAGCGTATAGGAAGATAGGGAAAACCAGGGATTAAACAAGCCGGAACTTGATGGCCTTTGTAAGATAGCTCTGTGCCTTCAAACTTTTTTCAGCTTGTACCATCGATGCTTTAGTTATCGCCATACGTCTCTTAATTTTATCTATGCATCCACCCCGGTTTGAGATTAACGCTCCAAGATAAATATATGGCTGGACCACGTCGCAGTTTTAGAGACTTCGGGCGAGTTGTTGTTACCGCGGTCCACGATCATCACCTTAGTTTTTTTGCAATTAATCTGTAGTCTGAATTCGAGGCTTACAGTCTCCATCCTATAAAGTAATTCTACTAGATTACTTGCGCTAGTAGCAAATAGCGTGGTATTATCAACGTATCGCAGATTTGCAATTTTGTAGTCACCGATTCTGACACCGTCTGTCCAATCCTCCAGAGTAATGCGCATGTGTAAGCATTGAAGAGGAGCGGCGATATTATGCAACCTTGACGGACACCTGCACTAGGATGTAAACTGTTTGACAAGATTTCATCGGTTCGAACGGAAGCTGTGCCTGCTTCGTTTCACTTTCTCAATAGATGCACTAGGTGTTTCGGCGTGCTCATTCCCAGTAAAGTATTCCACAACTTTGGCCACTCCACTGAGTCGAACGCCTTGGAGAAGTCCACGAAGAAGATATAGGCCGATTTGTTAAAATCTCGGGCCTTCTCAATAATCTGCCGAACAATGAATTTTTATTCCCGGGTGCCTTTCCCTTTCACAAATCCAGCTTGCTTTGGTGCAATCTCTTTGAACGTATAAGCCTTTAGACGTTCGTTAAGACTATGTAGCAATATTTTGCTGGCGTGTCGATATCTGCAGCGCTGCTGGTTCCACGGTGAAACTCGTATTCGTAAATAACGTGATATTTTAAGTTTTCCATATTGTGAACAGAAAGATGTTAAAAAAATACTCGTATCAAATGGCGAGAAAACAAATGAATCACTAAATTCAAAATAAATACACAAGCCTAAATTTGAATTTGGAATTCCCAACCAAACGTCAGATATTTGAGATCAAAGTGGCCAGATCGACGAAACGCCAATTTCATAATTATGTAAGGACCTCATTTAGGTACAACGAACTATACGGCTTTGTTAATGTAAAGGAAATAACAAGACCCTATTATGCTGGTAATTGGTCTAGCCTTAAAATGTGTTTCATTTTGTTGTAGGAATCAGATGGCAGTTGCTCCTAGAATACAAGCATAGGACAGTGGCCGCATTTAGTGAGACTTGAATTTGATTTCAGGTCTCACTAAATATGACTCTTTTTATTAGTTTCTATGAAGTTAATAACATTATCTATCGTGTTTCATTAGAAGAGACCACTTCAGACATTAACCTACATGATAGTCCTCATATGATCTGACCATTAGGTACAATGTAATAAAAATATATGTAAGATGACCATTTTAATGTAACAACTGCCCTCTTCTAAGAGTTCCTAGTCGGCTAGGAAACGCAAACCTCAACCGCAGTTTAAATAAAACAATTGACCCGTTTAGGTGTTGTTTTTAACCAATTTGCAAAAAACAAGTTATTTAAAAAAATAAAAAACCCGACTACGGTAAAAAAACTGAAAGCTAAAAACAAGCCCATTTTAAATCAATAAAAGATGGAAGCAGGCGGGACCAATTTGAATTTGAAAATATAATAAAAATGATATGGGTCCCGCCTGTTTCCAACTTTTATTGATTTAAAATGGGCTTGTTTTTAGCTTTTCAGTTTTTTTACCGTAGTCGGGTTTTTTTATTTTTTTAAATGACTTGTTTTTATTTCCAGCTTTTTCGTTTACAAAATAAATGTGAAAGATTTCGCAGACGATTTAGTTCTTGGTACGTGTTTTTGACGATTTTTCACTTCGAATTACTTTTAACCCTATAAGTTGTTTATATTTTTATAATCACCATTTAAAACCCTTTATTTTGATACCCCACTCGATAGGTTTTGAGAAAAAAAATTTTTTTTGAAGACATAATATTACACAAAAAATCGGCCATTTTAATTTTTTTTAATTTTGGTATACCCAGTGTCACTCTCACAATTAAGACTAATCTAACGGCACCAATCAAGCTGAAATCGTTCAAGCCGTTTAGGCTACAGAGCGTGCCAAAGAAAGATACATACATACATACATACATACATACACTCGAAAAACATAACCCTCCTTCTGACGCAGTCGGGTAAATACATATTATAATAATCATTTATCATAGCCATATACACCAACTGTCAAGACGAATAGTTTTCTCATTGTGTTACTTAAATAAAACTCAACTTGGCCCTATTTGTTTTCACCATCTTCTCTAGCACCAGTTACTTAAGACTCCTCTCACCTCCTGTTTTCCGGGTAGTGTAACAATTGAGTGGCACATACACGCTGTTCGCACCTGTTCGCTGGTACATACTTAATGAACGCTTTCGACCGTCTCTAGCTTTGAGTTAAGGTCGCTCTAGTGGACTGCAAACGATTGGGAACATGTTGTAAGGAACTGCAGAAGGTCGTCTTTACATTAAGTGATAAGAATCTAACTGGGGAGACTGTAGCGTACTTTAGAGTAATTTCAAGCTAAGAACAATAATTGCTAAATCAAGCAAACAATCGCAATCTAAGCTTGATAAATCACCCTGTAATACAGATGTTTTTCATTTTGTAATATTTTAATATCGTGCGCGTGCGCCGAATTGTTCTACTAACATAGATTTGAGACATTTTTAATAGTAACACGCTATGAGCCTTCGAACCCGAAAAAAGTTTTCATTTTATTTTTATTGGCTTTTACAGCCGACAAACGACATGGCAAGTTAGCATCACACTAATATTATAAAAGCGAAAGTTTGTGAGTGTGTAGGGGTGTGTGTGTGTGTGGGAGTGTTTATATGTTTGTTACTTCTTCACGCTCAAACTGCTGGACCAATTTTGATAAAATTTTGTATGGAGGAAGTTGACTCCCTGGATTAACATATAGGCTAATTTTATCCTGATATTCTCACGGGATCGACACTTATGCGGGTGAAACCACGGGGCGCAGCTAGTCCAATATAAAAAGCATATCTGTGTAGCAGTGACTACAGACAAACAATGAGCCGGAGGGAACCTGACATTACTGTTAACCAACTCTTGATCGATATATCACCTGGAATACATAATCGCTTTGTAGTTTCTTTTTAATTCGTATCAACTATTATACTCTTGCATGTTTGAGCACTGCATCCAAAAAGCTTATTTTACGTAGCCTGTCTAAGATCAAACTACATTGTATACCAAGATACCTTTTTGCTCTACTTATCCGCCATTGCTCTATTTAAAGTCTAGCCCGTATTTGTCTCCTAGTACCTCTATAGCAGACAGGACAAGTCAAGTTGTTTTCAGGTTCTTGAATTCGAGATGTAAAATGTGAAACTTCTGTATATACCTGTGGAGTGAAGGCCCCGGTGGAGCCTCGTGCGACGGCGCCGTGATCAAGTGTTTAGCTTTAATAAGTGATGTCTGTTTATTTGGCTAGGCTCGTGTTATCATGTGCTGCAGATTGACCGCGTTACTGTATTTGTCGGGTTAGTTTATTTTGGACTTGCGTGATTAATACTATGTATATTTCATACATTCATGAAATTAAAATTAATATTTGCTGCAATATATATCGCAAACATTAGCTGCAAAGTGTACCATGCTAATAAATTACACTGTAAAATTCTGATCGTTTCATGTAAATTATTATTTGATTTTATCAAACAATTGCCACAGAGTCATAGGATCATCATCATCATCATTTCAGCCGAAAGACGTCCACTGGGAAGTATGGGGTGGTGCTATTCTTTAAGTCCGGCACCACACAGACGAGTCATAGTCATAGGATAATAGTCATAAAAAAATGGGAATGAGATTCATTATGTCTCAGTATTCAATCTCTCTGCCCTATCTGCCCCACGCTTATACAACCAAAAGCGTGAAGTTTGACATTTAAAATTGCCGAACATCAAGTTAAGGTCGTTATCGGTAAAAAGTGCTGCTTTAACAGAAATCAAGTTGTTTTATCAGCGAATCTGTTCGCTCAGCTCCGGCATCGTGAGGCCGAAGTTAGGGCGCGCCGTGACTCGTGACGTCACCGGGGCCGCGGGGGGACGCGCTGAACTTCAGCATTTTGTATTATTTTATAAGTGTTTGTCTGAAGTGCGGCACTGTTCTTGTCTTAAGTCTTCTAAAATAAGTGTTGTGATGCTTGTCATGTGAAAATCTGATAGGTTTGGTTAACGTTTCCGGATGACAGCGATGCGCAGGATTACTACTACGACTAAGGGCGAATTTTTCTAAACTTTTATACCTAGAATAAGTCTTATCCTGAGAATAAATTTGGAATTTTTGACAGGTTTTCCATACTAGAACCTGTCAGACGTCAATTTTATTCCACGGATAAAAAGATATCTGAATTTTGGTAAAATTAGGTCTAAGTGTCCTTTTGTCATGGTATAGTTAGTTATTCATTTTATTCAGTAGGTACGGTCAACAACAAAAGTCGATTAACAGGTTTTTAAATCTCAGATATTGAGCAAAATATTTGTTCAAAATAGGGTTCCGTACCCAAAGGGTGCCAATGGAACCCTATTACTAAGACTCCGCTGTCCGTCCGTCCGTCTGTGTGTTAGCAGGCTGTATCTCATAAGCCGTAATAAGTAGGCTGAAATAAACACAGAGTGTGCCGATTGTGTGTTCTATTGTCGCTATAGCAACATGTAAAAATATAATAAGTGAAAAATGAAAGGAGGTCTCCATACAAGAAATGTGTTTTTTTCGGGGATTTTTGCCTTGTACTTGTCAAGCCCTTGGATTTGATACTTATATTGAGGGAGTTGTGAAAAAAAAAATGTGATTCGCCACTTTGTGGTAGCGGCCATCTTGGATTTGAAATTTATCATAGTGTATAGTGTTCTACTATTCAAGCCCTTTCATTTGATACCCATATTGCGGGAGTTGTGAAAAAATATGTAATCCGCCATTTTGTGGAGGCGGCCATCTTGGACCAATTTTCATCAAACATAGCTAAGAACACTCCCGTATAATTCACCTTTCAAACAAAAAAAAAATCAAAATCGGTTCATCCGTTCGGGAGCTACGATACCACAGACAGACACACCACAGACTACCTACAGTATTTGTCTGTCCTTCCCCTTTTTAATCCATCCAAAGGTTGTCTTTAAAAGATCGCTTTTAGCGATAAGACCGTCCATTGTGTCACCCTTTGTACAGTTTCTATACCTTATGTCTGTAATTAATATGGTGTACATAATAAAGAGTATTCTATTCTATTCTATTCTATGGACTGGTCTTAAGGGTTATGGTACCGGTTTGAGCTACATATTCTGAATAGAGGACGTCGGTGAGGGCGAAGTGTGTGTCTAATGGCTAGTGGGATGTTAAAGGAGAAGTACTGAAGGAAGGAGGAATTGTAATGGATACCACGAATTAGGCGGATGAAATATTTTACCAGACTAAGATTTCTCGCTAATTCTAATTTTTGGTACTCCACCATACCTAGCATGGTGTTGTGTACATGTATCTACGGGTAATAACCATAAAGTTCCAAGTCTTCCACCTGGGGATTAAAACCGGGCCACATCGTGTCTTTTGTAAATATAGAAAGTTCTTGTAAATACGGATCTTGGCCTACCATTGCGTTTGTCTTTCGTTAGGTAGGTAAACTTTGAGTTTTCTACTCATTTTCCAACTAAAGGTAAAGGTATATTCAATTCAACATATTATTATATAATATCACATAAAACAAAAAATAATCTCTAAAAAAAGATTTTTTCATCATTATTTATGATGAAAAATCTATTTAAATATGAAACAATTGTCATTACAAAAGAACAGTAGGTAAGCCACTCCCTTGTTGCCGGTGCTTACCCTGCGTGCGTGCCCTCACTGTGTCGATATGAAACCGATAGTTCAGATACCTATTCATTATCCTAATATTCATTATGAGATGTTACGTGGTTGTATTACATGTTATATTTATGACAGCTGACAACGTCGTCTGTTATACGCCTTACCTCAGTTAACTTCAAAACAAACAAAACAGCTCGTATTTCATTCAGGTTCGCTTCCTTTACGACTGAGATTAACACCCATTATTAATTATAACATTATATAATAAAACGGTTAAATTTTAGTATGTAGTTTATTTTAGTGAAGATTGATGACACATGTCATGACTCGCGACGCACCCGACCACCAATAACAAGACATTTGTTTTGCTAACGCGACACGTCCCATGACTGCGCTCGTTAATATTTGTTTTGCTTTAAAATAATATGCTGTTGTGTAAGAAAGGAAGGAATTCGGTTTTTCATGAATAATTCTTATTAGGTATAAGTTTGTTTGAAGTGCCCACTTTGATTTATATTTGGTCTTATAAAGACCCAGCTATTTCAACACACACAACACACACGCACAACACAACACAACACACACAACGTACACACAGACACGTTCACATATACAACGTTATTTTGAGTATATGCGAAACCTGAATATAGTTTGTTCAGAATAAGTAACTAAGTAAATCAATTCCAATAGTAAGTAAGTAAAGTACCTACCCATCATAAAGTCATAAACTCATTTAATTCATCCATCGTGTTGTGTATATTATAAACATGAACACGCACGGTTACAGGCCACTAGCACATACACGGTACACACTACACACGCTACACAATTTTGACACGTGTATTATATGTCACTAACAACATTTCTATCACAAATGGAACGCTTTATAAATACATTAAGTGACAATCAATATACGAACACACGCAACAAGAGATAAATATTTAATTTCCGCCGCAAGGTGCCGTCGGATCGCTCATTTCCTCGGAGATACGCGCGTAATCCCAGAGATTGATGCTGCGTTTGAAACACCAATATTTTCATGTTCGCTCAAACAGATTTTATGCGCAGCTAATGGTTTTTTGGCGGCGCGCTCTGTGATATTTTTTTGTAGTTAGGAAAATGATTTTACGAAGATTGATATCGAAATGTTCGTGCAAATAGAAATAAGTTTTGAAATTAGAATAATTTTACTCGGACAACAATATTTTAGTAGTTAAAGGAGACGTTTCATTTTTGTATGGAATTTTGGCTAGGACGTGTACATTTCAGAAAATCTGTGAAATATATCTATAAACATACAATAGGCAATGATTTATAGAATTAATGTGTATTATTTTAGTACAAAATTAAAATTGAAAATGTTTGACATTTGTTGTGAGTAAAATGGAGACATATTATTGAGTCAATGACAGATGACAATCACGTTAATCAAATTGCATCGTCGTCGTTTCAGCCGATAGACGTCCACTGCTGGACATAGGCCTCCCCCAATTTTGGGAGGGTTTGCCATAATCGCAAAGCTTGGCAGGCGAGGCGGGTTGGCGATCGCAGTATGGTATGATGGTGGAATACATAGAGAACGCTGCTGCCCATTCTCCGGTACGACCCTTAGTCGCCTTTTACGACACCCACGGGAAGTAAGGGGTGGTGGTATTCTTTAAGTCCGGCACCACACAGACAGCAAAGCAATCAAATCGCATAAGATAAACTAAAGTACCGTTATGTAACCCGAGGTCTATGTCAAGTATTAGCAGATATTACAAAAACAGTTTATGCTGAAGTTAGAAAAATCGCAAAATAACACTGAAAGCCACGAAACGAACACGCAAACGCAACGCACGAGACGAGATTGATTGACAGTTAGTCCCATGGCATTGACAGACAGTGTATGTCAAAATAAAACGTTCGGAAGTACGCTGGCCAACAACATGATTAATCAAATTAGGATATTATTATCAAAATATTATATTGATATTTTTTTTTTTACATGTGTCCATTAATAACGCATTAGAAATAGGTGTAATAGATGAATTAATAATACAGTGATACCTTTTTAGGGTTCCATAGTTCCTACAAGGAACCCTTATAGCTTCGTCAAGTCCGTCTGTCTGTCTGTCCGAGGTTTTGCTAAGAAACCTTTAGTACTAGAAAGTTGTAATTTTGTAGGAGTGCGTATATTAATTACGCCGACAAAGTGGTAAAATAAAAATTTTGAGAATATTTTTTTTAGGGTAACTCCCCTACATGTGAAGTGGGGATGAATATTTTTTTCGTCGTCTACCCCATCATGTGGAGTATCTTTGAATAGGTCTTAGCATTCATCTTTTAAATTGACTAAGATGAAGTAGTTGCTTGTTTATAACGGGTAAAGACTTGCATTGAAAAACATAATATTTTTTTTTTTTTGTATTCAGAATAAAGAACAACAGAATCGTACTACATTGTGCTAACGGGCTACTACGGAACCCTACACTGTGCGTGGCCCGACACGCACTTGGCCGGTTTTTTTATAGTTATATTTAATGTTTTTGTATTTACGGTTTCACAATCATTTCAGATCCATTCTGGTTTCAGAACGCATGTTTGCTGTCAGGACGCCGTCATATTGGCCATAACGATAACAAATGGCAATAATTGAAAAACTTTAATTTGTTTGTACACTTACCGTCTTATTACAAAACGAGTTCTAACTTCAGACCTAGCCTAAACCTGCGAGACAGTTACTGTATTTTAAACTTTATTCCGATGAATAGAAAGTTCTTAATGCAAAATTGACAACATAGACTTGGGTTTAACGTCATTTTTTGTAATAAGAACTTTAACTTTGTCGGAATTAAGTTCGAAATTTGAAAATGGCTCGATAGTTTAAACCTGGGTCTAAAGATAAACCTTGTTTTGTAATAAGGCTGAAAAAGTTTATAGTGCATAAGACAAAGATTAAAACAGAAGACGATCCAGGAGGGGATCGAGGCGCGGGGGGGGGGGGAGGTGGAGGGGGGGTTCAGGGGATCAGAACGGAATAATTCGATTATTCTCAAGTTCACAGATTAATATTTTTCCTGAATTCAGGGTATTTTCGCCCGTTTTTTTTTATATTGTACAAGTGCTAGCCAAAAATGAAACATCTCTTCAGAACAGTTTCTAATAGATTTTAGGATCGATTGCTGAGAACGAATTTCGATTCCGTGGGTTGGAAGAAACAACTAAACCTTTTGTTCACAAAGGACGCTCAACATCCTGTTTGTGTTATCTGAGAGAATTGTATAAACACCATCTCACACATGTTCGCCGCTTGCGCGCACGTCGCGGTCTTTAGCCAATGAGCGTGATTAACATGTGCAGCGAACACACATATGTGTCGGATGTGCGACCGCGGCACGTGCCGGTGACGTCACGACTACGAACACATGCGGGTGCACTGCGCTTTTATTATGCGATCTGTTTCTGCAGTGTTTGGGTAAAGATAAATTATTTGAATAGCACGAGCACAGTCAGCCTTAAAAAGATTTACATATAATATGTACATCAGCAGGAATTCATTCAATTGTCTATTTGTGTTCCACAATACTGTTTCAATGTGTGTGTAAAATTAAGGACCCAATGTGTAATATGTTTTGTCTTCTTTTTGACGCTGACTACCTAGGTACGTAGGTAAATACTTTCTAATCAGACCGGAATAAATCGTCACAATTGCCTTTCGAAGAAAGTAGTACTTAAATGACTTGTTAAACTTGATTTCAAAGATTTACAAATTATGGCCTAAATGGACTTTAACCACAAACCCCTCCGGCCGTAACTTAGGATTCCACAATTCTACGGCACTGCTACGTATTCACGTATCATCCCTTCGCCCTCCATTACCCACAACTTTAGTGTAACGTGGCGATATTGCAAAAGTTGTAACAAAACGGCGCATTAATTCCGTATGTGGCGATATTTGTATTGTGGCACAAAAAGCGAGCGATACAATTTGCATTGTTCTTGTGCGCGCGGCACGTTCCGAAGAAAAGTTTGCGCGCGGGTTGTACGTGAGGGGTGACACATCGCACAGATACCACAGCAGGTGCACTCAGTGACATGTCTATTAATGTACAGATTGTATACTAACTACTTACTATATTCTTAACAAAAATAGCGACATTCATAGCATAAATACTAGAAACAAAGATCAAACCACGACTGAGCTTCAAACAATTTGTAATTCATTTAAGTGTCAAAAGTATACGTTTTTACAGCCAACTCTCAAGCCATTTTAAAGAATAATTTTGAACCATGCATGGAATGCATAACTTTATAACTATCTGGCCGTTTTGAGTATTTTGTATTACTTATGTCCTATGCAAATGCCCTGGTAGCGTCGTGTGACGAGTCGTTGAGCTCCCTAACATAGTATTAATCTACACGATGACTGATGCATGTATGCCGTCTGTTGGGACAGGTCAACTCAAAGCTGCAATGGCTCATTCTTCAAAAAGCCTTTCAAGACATGGCCCTGCGTTGTTAGACTCACATAAAGTCCTAATAATATAATGTTTGGCTTGCGCCACCTCTCAGTTTGTTGCGCATTTCATGTCAGCGGTCAGTCAATCAGAAAATGCCAGCGCCATCTAGTTTTAAAATATACACCAAAATATTGAGGTGATAAAGTGTCTTAAAAGATCTACATACAGAAATAAACATCATTATAAATAAACTTCATCATAATTTGAATTTGAATTCATTTCATTTCATCATTAGTAGTTTGCCTCCTGCAGCCATTGTATACGACCGATGAAGAAACACGTCATTTGTGATTTCAGTTACATCTGCGCATACAATTTATGGCGGATTTAATTTTTGTAGTGAGGTTTAGTCGTTAACATTTGGATTTAAAACCGGATCTTCTTAACTTTGATACATTTCGTGCGTGCCCAAACCTCCCGGATCCCCGAACATGCTGAATGCCGCGTGTCGCTGTCTCCGCAAGTACTTGTTGAGAACAAGTGATACTTACGCCTGCATGCTGTTGCTTCATTCTGTTAGAGCTGAATTTCATTGGAATCGTGCCCGTTAAGGACAATTTAGCCTCGTCCAATGTTACATGGAACCTAGTATCGTCATCGCTGAACTGTCGCCAAAGTGTGTGGAGCAGTAGATACAGTTGACCTTTTGGTATTAAAGGTTAGTAATGTCACAAAACATCATTGCCATTAAACATATGTTTCAATAGGTCAGGCTGTAGTGGTTAACTCTTTGTGAAACATTTCGTCCGTGGCAGTACTACTGTGTCTTTACGCAGTTTTACAGGGTGTGTAGGTAAGAAGGGTACATTGGTGTTACATATACCTACACACCCTGCCGTACTGCTTATAGATACCTATAAGCAGTATGGCAGGGTGTGTAGGTAAGAAGGGTACATTGGTGTTACAGATCCCTGCAGCGGTATCTATAAATTATAAAAAGATAAATTATTTATTTTCTGTAAGTAGGTTTGTACAAACACTTTTACACGTCAATTATATTTTTTAAACTAGATGAGGTCGGCGTTTCCTATCTGACTATTCTGAAAAGAAAGGGCGAAACAAACTCAGAGGTAACAGTCTCTTTTAAAGTCCAGACAAAATCTTGTCCAGATCGTGTGAAGAGCATGTAGATTGGTCTCTGAAATGGTATTTTGAGGAAAGAACCACACAGATTGAGCAGACCTGTCCAATCAAAACAAATCAAAAATCGTTCAGCTCAACTCAGAACTTGAGGGGCTCAAAGATTCGACAAACAATACTAAAGAAGAGACATTTGGGTAGGCCGCGTAAATTACTCAAACTGCCAGATCATGATTAAAACTAACTAAGAAGGAATACAGAAAAAAGAAATGACCCACATAGTCCTCACATTCACAATAAAAAAATAAAAAAAAATACTTTACAAGGTAAATATTCATGTCATTGTATATAATAAAATTCATCAATGTCAATGTGTATATAAAAAATCCGGACATAATCTTTGCGGACCATGTAGATTGGTGTCTGAAATTATCTTTTGAGGAAAGAACCACACAGATTGAGTGGACCTGTCCAGTCATTGCACGCATTTGTCAGTAACGATTCGACGAACAATACCAAGGACATTTGGGTATAATCCAAATATCCAAATAATATAATAGTAGTATAAGCACTATGGCAGGGTGTGTAGGTAAGAAGGGTACATTGTATGTAGGTAAGAAGGGTACATTGGTGTTACATTTACCTACAGAAGCAGTAAGTATGGCAGGGTATGGTGGTAAGAAGGGTTAATTGTATGTAGGTAAGAAGGGTAAATTGATGTTATACCTGCAGCGGAATCTTTCCATTATTACTTTCCTTTGAAAACAAACAACCGATCATGTTTACACAGCGGAATAAAAACAATATTTTGATGTGGCTACATTAATTAATTAGGTATTGCTTGGGCAACATTAATGGGCTATACATCGAGCGGCCGCGTCGTTATCACAACAAGTATTATGTGAACATGAATACACTCCATGTTATTGCTCGTTTGATAATATAATCAAACACTTTTTATTACCATATCAAATTGCCCTAAAAGAGACTTATATCCAACTCCTTTAAGGAAGCATCTTGCTACAAGACTTATGTGTTTGTTAATATTGTAACAACAACATTAATATTGTTATAACCGTACATGGATAAGTTTTGTTATGCCGGATAAAATCAGAAGAAATAGTTAATTACATTGTTGTTATTTTCAATTTTGAAAAGTCACTGTTAGTTATCAAGTTATTTTGACATTAAAGTGAATTTGTCAGTGTGATAAGTAGCCCACTTGATTCAGTTTTGAACACGGATATCGACAAGTTGTAAGGTTAGTGAAATAATACGAATTGTACTAAACTGTAACATTGATTTGATTATATTGTTATTGCCTTGGTTTATTTGTTGTTTATAAGCTTACCTACTGTTGCTATGCTGCCGTCCTTACGAAAAGAGCAATACTCGAGTTTTGCCCCAAATTGAGATAAGTAGGTACATAATTGGAATCTGCAGAATGAGATCTAAATATTCTTTTTAGACACTTTTTACGTATCCATGACGTAGCCGGTTTTAATACTCAGCATAATATAGTGATGGAGATACAAACAAAACCAAAAAAAAAAATCTTTAACCGCGTTTTTCGCGAAATCAGGTTTTATCTAGTTATTGCGCTTTTCGTTAATACGGCAGTATCTCTCTTCCGAGGTAGGTAAGTTAACAATCTTTTCTATTATTCTAGTGATGGGAAATATTTAAATAAAAGTAAATTTTCTTATATTCCCGATCGCGGCAACTTTTCCCTAAAACACAATCCTTTTCACCACGCAATATATATTTTTTTATTCTTTGCTATTTTTTTTAACGGAAATCAGCCACATAGTTTATTAAGTTTATTCTAAACGTGAATACAATAAGAAACTCAACGTTTGTAGCAGTTTCAACATAATATACCTACTATGAGTTTCCGAAGTGTGTAAAGGAAAACATCACTTATTTGAGAATAATAACAGACATCTGAAACGCATCAACACTCGTTTCGACGAGGTTCCTTACCTTCGTGTAGGTACGACTGTACGTAGAAGTTTGGGCGCAGGCGCACGAAGGGGCACACTGCTTTCGGGAAGTCGTTTGTGCCGGAAATAAAAATAATAAGGTAACTGCGAGTGAAACACGTTTATTTACAAAATATATTGGGGAAGTGGGCGCCCTGCTCGTTGCGGGTACGCTATGTTTTAAACTTCTGAATTATTAATTGACTGGAAAGGAGTTCGCGCTCCTTGTTTTAACGTCATATTGAATATGGAGCTAGCTTCAAGCAAGTTTAAGAGGTACATTTTATTTCTTCTGTTTGGTACAGATGGCTACTGCATACGTGATAACAGCCTCGTTCCATTGTAACCGTTCCTCAAATCGGTTATTTCGGAGTCCAATGATGTTCAGCAGTAAACGGTACGTGCTTGTGGTAATGTCGGGATCCGCTCAACGAGGCTTCACTGCTCACAATGGGGTTTAATTAACATTTAAATGAAAACTGCGACAAAATACAGCATTAACATGCATGGAAGCGTTAAAAAATTAAATTAATTCGCTGCAGCAATTCGATCGTCATCTGTTCTTAATAATTGCGCTGGGACATCGACAATACGTTAATTTTTACGATAATCCGTGTGGGGCCATAAAGGCGGCGGTTGTTTATGTGTGGCCGCTCCGATGGCGATTACCGCGCGTTAACAGCGCGTTAACCACCTGATTGCACGTTACGTTGATTGGCTCCGACTGCGGGGAACCGGACACGGGTGATTCTTGTACAATGCAGCTCCCGTGAAACATAAATACCTGTTATTGTACCTATCCGACTGTAGTGTTGAGGCTAGGTACCTCGGAGTGAACGATCTGAACAGGCCGACCTGACCGCACCGGACCGGATACGTGAAATGGTCACAATGCTTAGTTTAATCAATTAGTAATCGTTCCGAACAACGCGAGCGATCAATCTAGAGGCTGTAACGCCCACACGTGGTACGTAATCAAACTGGTCTAAAGAGAGCATCATCATCTGCCTGCCTTTTCCCAACTATGTTGGGGTCGGCTTCCAGTCTAACCGGATGCAGCTGAATACCAGTATTTTACATAGAGCGACTGCTTTTCTGACCTCCATAACCCAGTTACTGGGTAAAACGATACCCCTTGGTAAGACTGGTTGTCTGATTTTCGGGCTTTTGACGACCCGTAACGACTGTCAAAGATCCACGAATGACAGCCGGGACTAACGGCTTTACGTGCTTTCCGAGGCACGGAGGTCTAAAGAGAGCACTGACTAATAATCTACGGTAGCAAACCTATAATTAAATAATAGTATCTAAGGGTATTATATGTTAGCAGTATATATGTATTAGTTGGAGTAAAGTTCCAAGTATCCGCCGAGATATTTAATACGGTAACTTTTCATCATTCGCCGAGTGCTGGGCGTCATGACAACTAAGCTTGTACCTGAGCTATTTCTGTTATAAGATATTCAGTAATGTAATTTCTACGGCCTTATTTCTAGAGACTACTTATGCTAGATTTTTAGATTTTATATCAAGATCCTAACGAGATTATCTCATTACGTAGTAAAGTGGTTATTATAACTGAAAGTAAGTATTATAGTTTATTTTCAATGTACATACTTATACATAATATACTTATTTTTATTATTATATTTCCACTTAAAGTTAGGTTTCACTGTTAGAAAACTTTCAGTTGGACCCTTGCGAGCCTGTTATTTTATTTTATTTCTGGCCTCCCTTTGTCAGTAGCACTTTGTACTGCATGACAATAAATACAAATCTTACTGTTTTGGGGAGGATTTTAAACATAAACCTCCACATTGTAGAAAATATAAAAGCTATATTATATCTATTGTATTAAAGCCTACACACAAGTAGGCTTGTGCACAGGTGTGCGTGCCACTGGCCCAATAAACTGTGTTACGAGCATCTCCTCCCCCCACTCCCTTCGGTCCGCACCCCCTGCGTCGCCCGACCTTTAGGACTGACCCGGTCGAGTTATTGTTTCCTTTCGAAATGTGTCGCGAGCATGGTGTTCGTTTATTTTTGTTAGAAATGTAATCAAGCTTTATTAAAAGATGTATGAAGCTGATTGTGACTGTGTTCTCTGTGTAACTGTCCCTCGTGCACTTGTAACTGTCCCTCGTGCACTTGTAATTGTCCCTCGTGCACTGGTAACTGTCCCTCGTGCACTTGTAACTGTCCCTCGTGCACTTGTAATTGTCCCTCGTGCACTTGTAACTGTCCCTCGTGCACTTGTAATTGTCCCTCGTGCACTTGTAACTGTCCCTCGTGCACTTGTAATTGTCCCTCGTGCACTTGTAACTGTCCCTCGTGCACTTGTAACTGTCCCTCGTGCACTTGTAATTGTCCCTCGTGCACTTGTAACTGTCCCTCGTGCACTTGTAATTGTCCCTCGTGCACTTGTAACTGTCCCTCGTGCACTTGTAATTGTCCCTCGTGCACTTGTAACTGTCCCTCGTGCACTTGTAACTGTCCCTCGTGCACTTGTAACTGTCCCTCGTGCACTTGTAACTGTCCCTCGTGCACTTGTAACTGTCCCTCGTGCACTTGTAACTGTCCCTCGTGCACTTGTAATTGTCCCTCGTGCACTTGTAACTGTCCCTCGTGCACTTGTAATTGTCCCTCGTGCACTTGTAACTGTCCCTCGTGCACTTGTAACTATCCCTCGTGCACTTGTAACTGTCCCTCGTGCACTTGTAACTGTCCCTCGTGCACTTGTAACTGTCCCTCGTGCACTTGTAACTGTCCCTCGTGCACTTGTAACTGTCCCTCGTGCACTTGTAACTGTCCCTCGTGCACTTGTAACTGTCCCTCGTGCACTTGTAACTGTCCCTCGTGCACTTGTAACTGTCCCTCGTGCACTTGGCTGAACACGTGCTGTATGTAACAAATACAAATGGGTCTCAGGTTTAGTGCCTACTTTACATCACTAAAGGATCAAATTATTTAAAAGACCGTTGTTTCAGATTACACTTTAATAAACGGTGCACCTACTCGCAATTTCAGCAAAAAATCATCTTTTGAGAGTTAAAATACACGGCTCCTATTGGTGAAACATAATACTCCTGTTCACGTGTCTCTGTTATGTAGCTGTGTATGTATGTATGTGGTTCATACGGCTGGGATATTCTGATGGCGCAGTGTGCACTTGCTTTTATTCCAAACAGAGCTGTATTTAAAAAGAAACGCGTATATTTTCACGTCGTTATCTCGAACGGATTCGCCTCGCTACGAACGTAAAATAACACCGTCACTATACGACACCAGCTGTGTGCTGACGTCACTAACGTCATATAGGAATAGAGTGGAAGGTCCTAGAGCTGGGTAACAAAATACTAGTCAAGTTCTATGGACCTGCTGATACACCATAGTTTTAGATCTGAAACTACCTACTTGTATAACTTGTTGCAAAAATGATAAAAATGTTGGCAATTTGTAGTGCCTCTTACAATTGACTGCTCAGATTTGATTATTTAAATATTTAAAAATCTGAATTTCACAGGCTTACATTTCATCAGATATTATTAGTCGTGCTTTACACTTGTTTTTTAAATTGTATTTGTGCTCAGGTATTAACTTAGTAGCCACTAGACTGACAAAAACTGCTTAACATTTATAATGACTATGTATTTTCAGTTAGTTGTGAAAACCTTCATTAGTAAAAATCTGCCCGCAATATTATAAAGAGGGCCTAAAACGGCTTATCTATGCTCTAGAGAATGAGCCTTCTAAACTAATCTATTGTTTGGTATCAATGCTTGGTGAAATATTTGGCGTGGTATCACGGCGGCCGATAGGGCCGATATCGTGTACCGCCGCTTTAGATACCGGTCGCCCGATACCGCGCGGTTGGCGACGGATACCGCGCGAACATTTGCCCCGCGGTACGTCCCCAGTCTAATGTGTGAGGAGCCTTCAGGTACAAATTGGTGTTTATTTTAGAACAGCAGCTATTGTTCTTGCTAATTTCTCAGCCCTCGGGGATGAGCTTCATTGACTGTCTGGGTAACAAATTTAAGAAGGTAGGGAAAACATAGGTATCTACGTTTATAGATAAGCTGAAAATGTTAGCCCAACAAATGATAATTCAGCACGTTGCAAAATTATATTACAATTAAAGTGTAAGTTTTTTTATTAAGTAAATGTTTAATAACATTGGATTTAAGGAAATCCTTAAAATGGACGAGTAGGTACAAGCAAGATCTAATCACGACTGAATTTTTAATTATTACTAACATAGTTACCTACAAAGTAGCGCAATTTAAAATGGCTTCGATCACGCAATTAAAGCCTCCTCGTGAACGATTATCTACCGGAAACGTATTACTGCAATACGTACGACCTTCAAATTACGTGAATAAACCACACCATTTCAAATGGCTTTGAATTTTACAAACCGTTATAGAATAGAATAATTAATTTCAGATAATTAAAATCCATATTTTGTTAGTATATATTAGCAACAATATTAGCTTACAATTATGTTAGTACTTATCTTTATGTAGCCTACTATATAAAACCATTCACTACCCTTACCCAGTGTTTTTGAATGGGACAGTCAAATCGAGCAGCTTTCAGAATGCCATTCTTAGCACCCCACAGACGCTGCAGCAAAGAAGCCGATTTTTTTGCGAATTATAGCCTTGAAGCCGTCCGTGTGGGCAAACATCCCGGAGGCACTGCAGCGCCACGGTAGCCTTAACAACATTCTAAAAGCATTGTTATATTGAACCCGCAGGGCGTTATAAGATCGTCGTGTATAGCTCACCTACAGGCCAGGTTATGTGGTTGATTACGAAATTAGTACAAAGTCACAGGCCGAATTAATGAAATAAAGGCCTATTGTATTATCTATATTGACATTAAACATTCGAATAG
Source organism: Mesoligia furuncula (assembly GCA_916614155.1). Lineage (NCBI taxonomy): Eukaryota > Metazoa > Arthropoda > Insecta > Lepidoptera > Noctuidae > Mesoligia > Mesoligia furuncula. The sequence goes on from OU744804.1 coordinate 29,686,832, forward strand.
TCAGAGTCCAGGAACGATAGGTAGGGATTCACTTTTATGTATCATCGAAATCATCGTTTGTATGGATAGAGAAGAGATTATATTGATACTACTTACTGTAAACAAACGTTTTTTTCGTAGATGATAGTAAAGGTAGGTATATTTTGACACCAACTAATTACATAATATCGATGTCTTTTAGGGAATAGGATCCCTGAATGATTTTCGTGGCATTATCGTATACGTGGTAATCCGCCGACGTAAACAACCCAAGACTATAAACAATGTTATCAGACTACAGCTACACTGTCCGTCGAGTGGTAAACACGTTGACAGATTGTGTTTCGTTTTCCTTAATTATCATCACATCAACCAAGAGGCGAGCGCGAAGGGTCGCTACAACGACTGGTCCCGTGCTGACACTAAAACAAAGACACTAATAAAAACCTACATACTAGCTTAAGGAGATTATTATGTAAATATATTTGAATAGATGATTAAACCACGTCTTAATCAGCCAATAGAAGGACGCGAAGCTCTATGTTATCCCAAAGAAACTTTAAAAGTTAATGAATAAAATCTCGGGTAGGGGTCTAGTGTGCGTATAAAGTTTGAATATCTAAGCGTAAGTTTTTGGCACAATTTATTAGTGGAAAATAATGCTGTGCAAATAAGAAGGCTGTTTGTACTTAAAACATTCCTCTAACAAAATCTAATTTTCCACAAACGAATCTTCATTTGCTGGTCCTTTAATTATTTCTTCTACTTGCAGAAGGCGGGCGGCCAGTGCCGTGAGAGCCTTGCCAATTGAAATTTTATTCAGTTTCCATCAATAAAGCGAGTTCAGCTGCAATTGTAATGGAAGGATAACGTCTGCCGCGTCAACCTGCCAGACGGACTAACTCGCGGAATCAAAGTATTTTTAGGGCTCCGCTTACATTCAAATTAGGATATTCTTTTACCTCAATTTTATGAAATTACAATGTCAATATTGTGGCTGGATTACAGCGTCTTATTATAATCAAGATGATTGTAGGTAAGGACAACTTACGCCAGGAAAATGTAATTGTTATTAAAACACAGACTACATTGTTTATTAATCTCAATAGAATAGAATAGACAACTTTTATTTCAGACAGGAGTCGATTGGGTTAGCAACAAGTTTACTTAACTTCTAGTGTTAGTAGGTTACAGACACAGATATACAATTAAAATTCAGCGTGGAGCTGCAGCCACCTCCGCAACATCGGGCAATCCCACCGATCTGCGAACACACTGAGATTACAATGTGTGTGTGTGTATATATAATTACATTCTCCAAAATTTATTTTTAAGTAGGTAATTATTCATAACCATCAATTTGCCACAGAGCGGTATGAGCATTTTCTTGCGAGAAAATGTTTACTTTATGCTAATGTTTCGCGAATTCTTTAATTACGTGTCGCGTCATTACATCTTAAATTAAATATAGATAACACTACTGTATTAACTCCACGCGCACGACTCGCTGACGCTCATGTAACAGTGGGAGTGGCTGAAGTGCAAAATGTAATGCGAACATAAATCATGACGGCAGGACGTATCGAGTGCATATCGGAGCACATGTGTCGTACGTATTCATGCGGTCGCTCATACATAACTCGGGTAATTGAGTGGGAGCTTGCAATGCGGTTAATGCACATTTTGATTTTGTTCAGTTAATGAACTAATGTTTCTCGAAAGGTCGGCATTTCCCGGCGAAGGTATACGCAGGTATACTTAGAACAGCTGTCATGTACAGACGCCAGCATATCAAGCTACCCGAAACTGTAAATTTTTTCCAATCAACTTTGAACCTTAATACTTGGCGATAAAGTTGAAAATCTATTAAGAAAGTTGATAGAAGTGCATGTTAAAAGCGTGTCAATTTTACAGTAAAGCCTAGCTTACACGAGCGAGGTTTCTGGTTTGTCGAAAGGCGAGAATGCAAGAATCTATCGCACGGATCTCGCATGGAAATTGTGGCGTCTCGACGGTCGAGAAACTTTACGTGTTTTAGGACACAAATATATTTTGAAAGAAAAGTGGTTCTTCACAATTATTTTGTTATCACATTTTTTAAAGAAATGCTTTGTGTTTCTATTTGTGTGATTAATAGAGAGACGTATTGTTGCAGAGTGCGTGGTGTCGCGCAGAATGTGCGCGTGCGCGTGGCGCCTGCACGTGTTCACCGCTGCGCTCGTGCTCGCCGCGCATCTCATCAAAGGTATGTTCATCTCTCTTTCACACATGACACATCTTTATCTCTTACTTGGTTTACGCGAGACTAAAAGAGAGAAAAATACTAAAAGGAAATCTGTTTTCCTAGAAATCCCACATTGCGGAAAATTACACTGCGCAAAAAACTAGCGCAGGCTGCGATATTTACGCAACGCGAAGTTCAGCTCTTCTGGGACACAGCCTGGTATTAAGATCGACCCACGCACATTAGTACGTACAAAGTACAATATGAACATCTGTCCCGGCCGCGCGGCCCAACACTTTCTCTCGCCCTAGAGGACACGTACCACCGCAGTGATTGTACATTATCTAAACAAATGGCACAGTTCAGCTGTAACCCACCCTTTGAATCTCTCGCTGAACATAATAATCATAGAAATGCAAAAACTTCCTTCATATATCTATGATAATAATTGATTCCAAATGAATTTAAATAATGCACCTTCATCATACAAGTCACGGTTACACGGATATTGTCAGATAAAATGCGAAACACACCTGTTTGTAAATAAATAACGACGAGTAGGCTTTCAAGTATGTACATAGACGTGCTCAGTGCTCACAGCTCGCACTACACAGATACAAATCCGTATGTAAATGTGGCAGTGTATTGTAAACAGCGAATAGTTATCGAGGCCGGATCGAGTTTGCGCAACTTGTTACTGTAGCTAATGGATGTTTCGTTAAGTGGAGCAGTGTAAACACCCGACGAGGGTGTTCGCGGGCTCTCCATGCGCTCGGCAACACTCGGCAAAGCTCGGGAGTGCTCGGCGCCACTCGGCGGCGCTCGGGGCTCGCAGCAAACACTCGAGCGCGCCGTCGAACACGACACTAGTTTTAATGAATATTTAAACGTTCGTCGAGACATCAATTCCGAACGCGAAAATTTGCCGCGACTCGTTGAAAACTTGCTCTTTATTCGTAAACTTGTCGCCAGAATCATAAACAACTTTTAATAGGAATAAAATGAAAAGTTGTTGCGTTGGCGCCATTGCGGACGTCAAGTCAGCTTGGGGCCGCTAATGAACGTTCGGAACAGTTCTGAGCTCAGGTTGCAGTCCCGAAACGTTTACTTTAACGATGTAATTAACTCACGAAAGTAAATTTAAACAATTTGGCGCGCCGTTACTGAAAAACTGCGCTAATTACATGGAGAGAGGCAAATGGGAGAAAAAGTAGTCCTTTACGAATGTAGCGAATAAACGATCAGTATATCAAAGCGGAGCAAACAAAGTAAAATAATGAGCGTCGTGAACAATGGACGCCTCACTCAGTGGGTTAACGTGCTGCTATTAACAAATCAAACAGAGTAGTTTCGCCGGGAGCGCATTAACACCGTCGCCGGTTATTTATGAGGGTATTACGTCACCGCGCGCACCTGCCGCTCGCGTCGGTGTAACGGTGGCTTAGCGTCGGTGTCATGTGCCTAAATAGTGGCGCTCGATGTGGGTCAGAGATCCCTGGAGGAGTGATGTAAGTACTGCACACTGCCTCCTCCAACACGCGGTTATTTAGTGCTCGCCTACTGCATATACAGCGACTTAGAGCAACTTTAGTGGGCGGAATATAAAAGACTTAATTCCCTATAATTGGATAGTAATTACTTTTTCTATAGGATTGGTTTTTACGACGAAATATTAATAGTCTTCTGAATGTTTCGTTGACGATAACAATGTTGAGGTCTCTAGATTTAAAAACTTCGTTACTTATAAAGATAATTAAAACAAATGGAAAATGAAATAGACAATCGCAACGATAAATGTGAATCATGGCTCTTCAACGAAAAAAGAAACACTTGTTCGCCACTGAAACACATATCATTTTGATACGCTGACTACGGCAGCCTAGCCTGCAGCCAGTAGGTCGTTCCACTCACCTAGTGGACCGAAATTTGGCTTGAAAAATTCTCAGACGAAACCTAAAGCAAATAACGTAAAAAAACCGGGCAAGAGCGAGTCGGACTCGCTCACCGAGGGTTCCGTAACATCCGGGTTTATGCATAAGGTTTATGTTTATGAATATTTTTTTATATTTGAGTTGGTTGAATAAAAGGTAAACATAAATAAACCGCAAGGTTTACGATTTATGACGTATTAAAAAAAAACTACTTACGAGTACTAGATCTCGTTCAAACCAATTTTCGGTGGAAGTTTACATGGTATTGTACATCATATATTTTTTTTAGTTTTATCATTCTCTTATTTTAGAAGTTACAGGGGGGGGGACACACATTTTACCACTTTGGAAGTGTCTCTCGCGCAAACTATTCAGTTTAGAAAAAAATGATATAAGAAACCTCAATATCATTTTTGAAGACCTATCCATAGATATCTCACACGTATGGGTTTGACGAAAAAAAAATTTTTTAGTTTCAGTTCTAAGTATGGGGAACCCCAAAATTTATTGTTTTTTTTCTATTTTTGTGTGAAAATCTTAATGCGGTTCACAGAATACATCTACTTACCAAGTTTCAACAGTATAGCTCTTATAGTTTCGGAGAAAAGTGGCTGTGACATACGGACGGACAGACAGACAGACAGACAGACGGACAGACAGACAGACAGACAGACATGACGAATCTATAAGGGTTCCGTTTTTTGCCATTTGGCAACGGAACCCTAAAAATGACCCGAGATGCAAGCAGAATCTTTTATAACAAAGGTTATAGAGAGTTATACATACCAGTTTTGTAAAACACGGAAATCACGGTTTGGTGAATCGCGGGGAGTCACTAACTCGCCGATTTCGAAAAGTGTTGTCTATGGCAAAGAAAAATAGGACGACATAATGAAAACGAAAAGAACTTTCAGATAATCAAAATATGAAAAAAAAACAGATTATTCTGATTCTGGGATTCACAATACATTCACATGTAACACTTCGGACGTTCTAACATGTAGGTACTTAAGTATTTGAATTATTTCATTTTGTTGAATTGGTCCTAAAAAATAACATTACCCGTCGGCTGTGATAACTTTTCTTCAAGTGGCACAGCTTCATAGAAAAATTCCATATTATAAAAAAATCGAAGATAAAATTTTTGGTCAAGCAAAGTACCAAAAATGAGATTGATTATATTTTCAAAGAAGGATGATTGTCATAAAATTTTAATGTAGCATTTACTAATGCTGAAACACGTACGCCTGGCCTGTTCTCAAATATGTTGGAGTCGGCTTCCAGTTTAACCGGATGCTGCTGAATACCAGTATTTTACATGGAGCGATGTACTATCTGACCTCCACAACCCAGTTCTTGGGTAACACGACACCCCTTGGCAAGAGAGGTTGTGTGACTTTCGAGCTTCTAAATACCCGTAACAACTGTCAAAGATCTACGAATGGCAGTAAAGTGCCTTTTATGTGCCTATTTGAAATAAATGCTTTGACTTTGACAACCGAGACCAACGGCTTAACGTGCTTCCCGAGGCACGGAGGGGTCCCGGTATAAAATGGATGGTCACCCATCCAAAGACCGGCCTCAGCAAGCATTGGTTAACATTAAAAATCGACCCGTGTGGCTGTTATTATCACGCACGAGCCCCCAAATACCAAATACACCAATTTCTAGAAATGGCCACCTTCAAGCTTCGTTGATCTCTAAAATTCTCTAAAACAGATCCAGGGAATTATTGTTTTGTTGCCGATATGTTCTAAAATATTTGAAAAAACTTTTTTACAAAAAAAAAACAACCAACTTCCAAAAACACTATAAATAAAGAGAAAAATAACTTTAATTTCGGAAGTCGGTGTCTTTGGATTTGTATTTTAGTTTTTTGTCACCGACTTCCGAAATTAAAGTTATTTTTCTCTTTATTTATAGTGTTTTTGGAAGTCGGTTGTTTTTAGGGTTCCGTAGCCAAATGGCAAAAACGGAACCCTTATAGATTCGTCATGTCTGTCTGTCTGTCTGTCTGTCTGTCCGTCTGTCTGTCTGTCTGTCTGTCTGTCTGTCCGTCCGTATGTCACAGCCACTTTTCTCCGAAACTATAAGAACTATACTGTTCAAACTTGGTAAGTAGATGTATTATGTGAACCGCATTAAGATTTTCACACAAAAATAGAAAAAAAACAATAAATTTTAGGGTTCCCCATACTTAGAACCGAAACTCAAAAATTTTTTTTTCATCAAAGTCATACGTGTGGGGTATCTATGGGTAGGTCTTCAAAAATGATATTGAGGTTTCTAATATCATTTTTTTCTAAACTGAATAGTTTGCGCGAGAGACACTTCCAAAGTGGTAAAATGTGTGTCCCCCCCCCTGTAACTTCTAAAATAAGAGAATGATAAAACTAAAAAAAATATATGATGTACAGTCGGTGACCAACATTGTCTGACCCACCGAACATTGCCTGACCCACCGGCATATCTTGTTAAGCCATTTTAATCATTATCTTCTTGTCGTTAAAGTTGAAAAGCTTTTAAATAACACGGCCATACTTACTACCTAATCTTTAATTTCGCGTATTCTCAACCAGTCATTGTGGCTTCGCGGTTTGATGCTGGATTCGCGACGAACAACATGTGGGTTCGAAAACACAATCCACCTTTTATCAATTTCTTTATAATTTCTCTTTCTTTATTTGTTTTCATCACGTTTTCATTTATGATTTCTACAATATTTCTTGCATTATTATAGAACGACCAATATGATTTTGAAAAATAAAAATCTGGAAAATAAGTGGGTAAATAAAAAAAAACTATAAGTCCTCAAATAAGTAGGACGAAGTAATAGTTTACATCGTAGGGTAGATGGATACTAAATTGATCTAAGTGACATAAGTCAGTCTACCAACGCCTAAACAGTGACTGCGGCGCACAAATATTTCTAAAACGTTTGACGTAAATCGTGAAAAGTATTTTTAATGAATTGGGTGTAATCAAGCGTCATGTCGCAACTTACCTAATGACTATACAAAACATTGCTGGCTGGATGGTGACGTCCTGCCTGCTGCCGACTGTGCGAATTGCCTATCCAAATACAGATATTTACTTCGTGCAAGATAACTGCTCCATCCACCGCGCAGGCATTGTGAAGAATTGGTTAGCTGCTCAAGAAGGTGTAACTGTTATTTACTGGCTATCTAAAACTCCCGATTTGAACCCTATATAAAACCTATGGGGTCAAATGGTTTTAAATTGGGACACAGCTGAAGTGCGAAATAAAAACATTTTGGCTGAGATCGTGTCATCGACATGGGAGCACATGAGAGGAAAAGATTTGTGTTGGAACATGGTGTGCGGTATGCGTAGCCGCTTACAGCAAGTTATAGCAGGAGACGGTGCGTCACTTCGCTACTAACTAATCTATTTACTTATAAGTATTTTGAAACACACTATGTAAGTAAATGCTCAATTGAATGAATGCTAAACTATTAAAATGTAAGATTCTGTGGTGATGTTATTGTTATAAATGGAAATGCATTTTTCTATTTAAATAACATGTTGATTCACTACATATACTTAGCTATAAATCTGTAAAACATTTCACAAATTCCTTCATTTTCTCGCATTTATACATCAATGTTTTCTCGATAACACACTTCCAAGCAATTACCATTAGCATGACTTTTTTAAAATGTTTATAAATGGTTAGGTTTGAATATGATATTATAAAATGTATTAATTTTGAACTAAGAGCATTTACTTACTTTATCTTACTTATATAAGTATATTTTAATGAATTAATAAACATTTTTATTACTTGCAATGATTTTGTTTCATTTCTATACAAACTGCCCATTTAAAAAGATATTTCCCGACTTCGTTAGTTAAAAAATAGTAAAAAAATAGATACTTAATAATTAAAAACAAAACATTGCTAACAAAAACTGTTATGTTTTTCCTGGTCTCGAACGCAGACAACAATGACCATCGAGCTGCCTTAGTGACCACGAGACCAACTCGACTCTTGTAATATGATTTGAAATTCGATCTTAGTTGTGATGACAGACGCAATATTCTAAAGAATTTGAACCATATCGTATATTTTCATAAAGTTCATTATCGCACAATCACAACCAGCTATTAAAATGAATCACGGAATTTAGCTATTAACCGTAGACACCTTTAAAATGTTACTGATGCGCGATATTTTTTTTTATTCATCCACCCTCGCTTTGGTTTTTTTTAGTAGTCTTGAAACTCATTAGCCTTTCAACCTTAACAACAACAATATAATGATTAAAATCGCCTAACAACATGATTTATCGAAATACTTGCACGGAGTGTTCCAAATGTTCACGATAAGGTTCAAATTCGCTATCACTCAAGTGGGTCAGATAATGTTGGCCACCGACTGTACATTAGCATGTAAACTACCACCGAAAATTGGTTTGAACGAGATCTAGTAAGTAGTTTTTTTTTAATACGTCATAAATCGTAAACACAATTTACCATTCATTCAATCAACTCAAAAATTAAAAAAAACATTTAATTTCATAAACATAAACCTTATGCATAAACCCGGATGTTACGGAACCCTCGGTGCGCGAGTCCGACTCGCTCTTGCCCGGTTTTTTTTTTTGTAAAAAAGTTTTTATTTTTCACTTTTTAGCGGGTCAGTTTGTAATTTATCTAAGTTATAATAGCCTAATGTCAACTGCTTATCACCTTTTACAAAATATTGCTTTTCCCGATGCATGGACGTTAATTGTTGAGGAGTTCTCCTAGTAAGAACCAGGAGAACTGGAGCTGATTGAGAAGTCACCATCAGCTTCACTTCACCATACGCATTGTAATGAGCATAAATTGCTTAGCAGCCATATTAAAGTAATCGAATCGCAACCCGTGAAATATTTGTCATTGAGTAGTGCCATTTGTGGTCTTCATCATCAGCTCCACTTTACCAAATCATAATTTCCGAGAGCAAATGCTCAAGTTACTTTAATAATAGACTTAGGCAAGAAAAATTTTGCTAAGGGCCAAGTTTATGTTACGCTTAGTCGTGTAAAGACGCTGTATGAAATTGTATTATCCGACTTGGAACCTACCAAATTGCTAAATAGACCACATGAGGAAAAGGCATTGCGTGAAATGCAACGATTGAGGCTTTTATAAATCATCATCAGCCAATTGCAGTTCACTGCTGGACGTAGACCTTCCGAAGTTTGCGCCAACGTTCACGATCCTCCGCTTCTCTCATCTAGCCACTACCGGCAACCTTTGTTAGGATAGTTATACAGAAGAAAAACTCACAAAAGTATTTCACTTTAAGAAGTAGGTATTTATTAGTTTTTAGACTAGATGCTGATAATCCTGGCTGCAGCATCAGGCCAGACTTACGAGTATGTCAACATTGCATTGAACTTAAAATTTAGTCCTGTTTAAAATGAGCCCAAACACGACTACGGTGCTGTAATTTCAAGGTTTGTACTTTTTCTGATGCTCGACTGGCTTCAGCATCAGGTCTCTATGTACTTCGGTGTTCAAAATCAAAAATCAATCATCAAAATGTTTTATTTCACATAAACCGACATGGGCACTTATGAAACGTCAGAAGCTAGGTGCACGGTTCCAATTGGTCGTTTCCTATGAAGAAGAACCGGCAAGAAACTCCACGGTTACTGTTTTTAAAAATAAATGGCTTCCTCATTAACAGTACGTTTATCCACACATCGAGCCCTTTTCAATGAGCCTAAACACGATATATCTGCTGTTAGTTGTCGAGGAGTTAGGTACTCTGCAGACTATCCTGACTGCAGCATCAGGTCATAACTTGATGATCATGAGACCAAATGTGGCAAATGCCCTATCAAACATCAAAACAATTTACCTACTAAAACAGTCCTTGCCTGTTCGAGTAACTTCTTACTGTTAAGGAGTTGAACCTTCCATCATCAGCCCAGTTACCTGAGATGGTGACAACCATACGCAAATACACAAGATACTTCATAAAATATGCGAAAAACAATAAGTGAGCCTATAAAATTTGAGGGTTGAGTAAAATTTGAGTAAGATCCCATCATCAGATCCTAACTTGGTGACAGTGGAACCACCTCAGAACTATCTACCTTCGAACAAAGAAAGAATTTTGAAAATCCGTCGACAATTGGCGGAGTAATCGATGAACAAACATACAAAAAAAAAAACATACAAACATCCGAACATAGTACCTCCTCCTTTTTGTGAAGTCGGTAAAAAATCGTCTTTATTTCTTATTTATGATTTATAATACAATCACCAAAAATAAATAAAAAGGTTGTACATCTTCCTATATTAGTGATGAAATAAGCTGTAATTATGTTTTTATTGTGTACGTATTTGAATATCGAAGATTAAAATACCTACGCTTAAAATACCAATGTTCAAAACATCGAAAATTTAAATATCGATTATATCAAAATGTCGAAAATTGTTATACCTACGCTTTAAACGTCGAAGATTGAAATACCGAGTGATTAAAATTTCGAATGATTCAAAATTTCGAATGATTCAAAATATCGAATGACATTATGCCTAAGTTCAAAATATCAACATTTAATACATCTAAGTTCATAATATCTACGTTAAAAATACCTACTAGTTAAAATACCGAAAAAAATTATATAGGCAGTATAAGTGATACGTACAATTGCGTACAAATGTGTTTTATTTTGGGTTTTTATTATGTAAAAATAATTAAAGTACATTACATGAGGTTTTCCTTGTTTTTTTTTTTAACCCACCTAGTAACTGATTACCATCTAGCAAACAATTAGCATGCAGCAATCATGCAACATGCAAGCAAGCATGGTTTCTGTCACGGCTCCGGCGCTGCAGGGCTCCGGCAGTCCCACGCGAGCTTAACGTCGCAAATGGTCTAAACACTCACCACCGCAGCTTCGGTTTGTTGGCCGGCTTCGCCGGCCAGCCTCAGCTACGGCGGCGGGTGTTAAAACCACCTGCTTCTCAGCTCGCGGGCTGCCTCGCCCCTCCGCGCCTACGCGATTCTAATTTACACTCTAGGGGTAGGGCAGACAAGACTACGTGGAGTCGGTTTTGCAGCGATACGTTTCTGTCACTAACTTTAGTAGCACAACATATTGACTTTCAAGAAAATATTTTAATTTAAAGACCTAAATAATACCTTCACGATTGACCTATGCTTGTACACTGGACACTGATTTTCATGGTTAAAATAGATTGAAATTGTTCCAAAACCGAATTGGGGCACCCCGAATTTACGTAGTCTTTTGGCTGTTACCCCTAGAGTGTATATAAAAATCCGGAGGCGCGAAGGGAGGGCAACCCCCGCCCGCTGTAACAAAGCATAGGCACCCGTGGGAGGCGCAGCGGCTGAGGCTGGTCGCCAGAGGCGACCAGCAAGCCGAAGCTGCGGAGGTGAACATGGGTGCCTGTCCTTTGTTACGCAAGGGCGAAGGGGTTGCCCTTCCCGTAGCGCCGGAGACGTTGTAGAAGCAACCTTTTTTCACTCATACTACTTACGATTATATCGAAATTTGTTCGATATTTTAACTTGTACGTAGGGTGAATTAATGAATGTATTTAATGTTGAAAATTAACTCATTTTTACACGTAGGTATATTAATTTTCGATGTTCAAATAATATATGTACCCATCGATATTTAGGACGTTCGATAGTTTGTACTTCGATATTTAGGACATTCGATAATCTGTATTTCGATATTTGGACTTTTCGATGTAACTTTTGTAGATATATTAGACGTTTTTAGACGTTTTTAGACGATTTTAGATATATTAGACGTAGGTTATTTAACCATTCGATAGTATAAACTTTCGATATTTTAATTTTCGGTTTTATGGTCGTTCGATATTTAAATTTTCGATGTTTTGAACATCGATATTTTAACAGTAGGTATTTTAATCTTCGATATTCAAATACGTACCCGTTTTTATTTTAAAAGGATTGCCCAAATATTTTAAAAGTTATACGTCATTTTTTATAACCGACCCGCTTTCTATGCGGCCCAGTTTATATGGACTTCATAGATAGTTTATTTTCCATAGCTTATAGCAATGGAAAAGAAACTATCTATGATTCTGAATGCTAATGTATTTAACTAGAAGTTAACTAAAAGTACATTCAGCAAAGAAACGCCACGCATGCGCCGCGCGCCGTGTGCTTTTGCAAGTGAACCTCGTAAGCTGAGCTTTGATGTGTGCTTCAGTTATTTCTGTTCAAGTCCCTCTTCTAACTTTAACTCGAGGTAAATGTGCGTTCGTAGTTCAGTGTGTTTAGAAACGGAATCTGAAATATATTGGGTAGAACTATTTATGAAAGCTCAGTTCAACACTTACTGTGTCAATAAATATTATTTTATCTTAAGATTGATTGACGCACTTCCGCCAATCTAATTATACCTAAAGCCACAAACACGACTGGTTTGACCTTCAAGCCGAACAATAAAAACACCAGAATAGAATTTAGAGACAATAATAAATTGTACAAGACAATGATACCAAAATAGTTAAATAAAGCGTTGTTACAATGACGTAATATATCATTGGTTGTTACCGCTTCGAATGAATGTTGAAATGGTCTGTGAGTGGTCGGTGTTCTCCTAAATGACCTATCTGCTCAATAGGCCGTGGGCCACGCCGGGCCTCCGCCAGGGCCCCGTGGCCTCAGTGCGTGGGGGCAGATTTATAGTATTGTTTACTGTCACAAATGCCCACAAAATAGAGAAGTGCTTTTATCTTTTCCTCTTTTTTAGCGTCTCGTCGCTTGTTTACGGCGACCCCTAGGCCAGCGCTTCTCACTTCCTTTAAAAAATTGTATTGTTTTCTTTGAATAACAACAAAATAACTTTTTAGTGTTGCCTAGAATAGAGAAAACGGTTTTTGTGTTTGTAAACAGATTGAGTAATAACGTGTATATTTTATTACTAGGTTATTTTTAACATTAGCAAGTCAATTTACCTATTAAGGCGCTGAGATAATTATGGATGGAAGATGGGTTCGGCATCTTTTACACTGATGTGCCCTTTCAGTAATATAACAACGGTATATTAACATTAATTAATAATGAGCGTATTGTTGACCGCGTGGCTGACAAGCGCGGTGCTCACCGGAGTGCTCGCAGTCGAGCTCATCATGTTCAGTCTTCACAGAACCCTCAGACCGCCCATCAGACTGCTCGTCAGACTGTCCGTCAGACTGTCCCATCGCACTCAGCAAAAATGAGAGCGCAGAACATGCATATTTTATTAAATTTCGTAGCTTCGGAGATATTGGTTACTCATTTGCTAGTATGATAGCTACAAAGGTTACAAGCTACACATTCGACCGCTGTCTGAAACAGTCCAGTCAGCCCAGCTGACTGTTTCAGCCAGCGGTCCCATCGCCTGATGGCTATCGGCCCGAAACTGTCTCAATAAATGAAATCGGTCACCCTCTACCGAACGAAGTAGATTTACTTTTTAGACGTACTAACAGAAAACCGTAGCTCGACCAACCATGAAGTTATTACCTTTATAGGACGAAGGTACGATAGTATTATGTAGACCTTCTATATTATTTTGTGTGTTAGTCTTTCGTTACCCTCCCCCCCCCCTCGCGCCCCGCGCATCCCGCCGGATAAATAAGAATCTTTTGATCTGCGCTTTTAAGGACGCCTTTACGAATCTGACAAAAATAAGCCGTTTTTCGGTGCATTTTGCGGCAAAATGAGACGAAACCAAATGTAACTAATAATTACCACAGATAGATTACTCTTTCATCTCCAAATGGTAGCCATTTTTTATTCGAAAATGTTGGTTTATATTATAGTAAAAAATAATTTCCGTTGCCTCTTCACACAAAATCGACGATATCGTGCTGTCTTTGGGATCATTTTTCTTCTATTTAATAACATAAACATATTTATTTTAAAATATTTTATGTAAGCAGACATGTTCAACTCAAAAAGGTAGCCAAAAGAACTATCAAAATGTTAAAAATAAGCTCAGAAAAAAATAAAAATCGGAGTCTATTTTTTCACATATTTAGCTGTAATACGTGAATCTTATTGGATTGAAATAAGGGTTATTTTACTGGTCACTGTCTCGGTTTATTGCACAAAAATTTGTAATGAAATATTAGTCTGCGCTCGGCCGCCGTTGTGAGTGGACTCTGTGTCGGTTGTAAGCAGCAGCTTGTGCTAAAAGAAGATCGCTGTACGGATACAAAATATTTGACACACAAAACTTGATACTTCACGCATTCTGTATGTACCTATTACCCAAGGAAAGATTTGATTCACAGTCTTATAATTTTTCTAGAAGTAAGTAGGGTTTATAAATTCATATTTCGTTCCGGACTTGCTGGAGTGACCTGCACAGCAGGTGTACTTCGAAGACTGCTACTGGAACTAACAGCCGAGCTGAGGAGTTATTCCGGTCTGATCCCCTGAAGACTTACAATATTTCATGATGGGTGTCAATTTCGTGGTTTTCGAGGGTGCTGAAACCGATGGTGAGGTCCAAATGAGAATCCAAGATGGCGGATGTGAAAAATGTTACAATTTTTCATGATGGGTGTCAATTTCGTGGTTTTCGAGGGTGCTGAAACCGATGGTTGGGTCAAAATAAAAATCCAAGGTGGCGGATGTGAAAATTTTTATAATTTTTCATGATGGGTGTCAATTTCGTGGTTTTCGAGGGTGCTGAAACCGATGGTGGGGTCAAAATAAAAATCCAAGATGGCGGATGTGAAAAATGTTACAATTTTTCATGATGGGTGTCAATTTCGTGGTTTTCGAGGGTGCTGAAACCGATGGTGGGGTCAAAATAAAAATCCAAGATGGCGGATGTGAAAAATGTTACAATTTTTCATGATGGGTGTCAATTTCGTGGTTTTCGAGGGTGCTGAAACCGATGGTGAGGTCCAAATGAGAATCCAAGATGGCGGATGTGAAAAATGTTACAATTTTTCATGATGGGTGTCAATTTCGTGGTTTTCGAGGGTGCTGAAACCGACCGTGGGGTCAAAATAAAAATCCAAGATGGCGGATGTGACAAATGTTACAATTTTTCATGATGGGTGTCAATTTCGTGGTTTTCGAGGGTGCTGAAACCGATGGTTGGGTCAAAATAAAAATCCAAGATGGCGGATATGAAAATTTTCATAATTTTTCATGATGGGTGTCAATTTCGTGGTTTTCGAGGGTGCTGAAACCGATGGTGGGGTCAAAATAAAAATCCAAGATGGCGGATGTGAAAAATGTTACAATTTTTCATGATGGGTGTCAATTTCGTGGTTTTCGAGGGTGCTGAAACCGATGGTGGGGTCAAAATAAAAATCCAAGATGGCGGATGTGAAAAATGTTACAATTTTTCATGATGGGTGTCAATTTCGTGGTTTTCGAGGGTGCTGAAACCGATGGTGAGGTCCAAATGAGAATCCAAGATGGCGGATGTGAAAAATGTTACAATTTTTCATGATGGGTGTCAATTTCGTGGTTTTCGAGGGTGCTGAAACCGACCGTGGGGTCAAAATAAAAATCCAAGATGGCGGATGTGACAAATGTTACAATTTTTCATGATGGGTGTCAATTTCGTGGTTTTCGAGGGTGCTGAAACCGATGGTTGGGTCAAAATAAAAATCCAAGATGGCGGATATGAAAATTTCATAATTTTTCATGATGGGTGTCAATTTCGTGGTTTTCGAGGGTGCTGAAACCGATGGTGGGGTCAAAATAAAAATCCAAGATGGCGGATGTGAAAAATGTTACAATTTTTCATGATGGGTGTCAATTTCGTGGTTTTCGAGGGTGCTGAAACCGATGGTGGGGTCAAAATAAAAATCCAAGATGGCGGATGTAAAAATGTTACAATTTTTCATGATGGGTGTCAATTTCGTGGTTTTCGAGGGTGCTGAAACCGATGGTGGGGTCAAAATAAAAATCCAAGATGGCGGATGTGAAAAATGTTACAATTTTTCATGATGGGTGTCAATTTCGTGGTTTTCGAGGGTGCTGAAACCGATGGTGGGGTCAAAATAAAAATCCAAGATTGCGGATGTGAAAAATGTTACAATTTTTCATGATGGGTGTCAATTTCGTGGTTTTCGAGGGTGCTGAAACCGATGGTGAGGTCCAAATGAGAATCCAAGATGGCGGATGTGAAAAATGTTACAATTTTTCATGATGGGTGTCAATTTCGTGGTTTTCGAGGGTGCTGAAACCGACCGTGGGGTCAAAATAAAAATGCAAGATGGCGGATGTGACAAATGTTACAATTTTTCATGATGGGTGTCAATTTCGTGGTTTTCGAGGGTGCTGAAACCGATGGTGGGGTCAAAATAAAAATCCAAGATGGCGGATGTGAAAAATGTTACAATTTTTCATGATGGGTGTCAATTTCGTGGTTTTCGAGGGTGCTGAAACCGATGGTGGGGTCAAAATAAAAATCCAAGATGGCGGATGTGAAAAATGTTACAATTTTTCATGATGGGTGTCAATTTCGTGGTTTTCGAGGGTGCTGAAACCGACCGTGGGGTCAAAATAAAAATCCAAGATGGCGGATGTGACAAATGTTACAATTTTTCATGATGGGTGTCAATTTCGTGGTTTTCGAGGGTGCTGAAACCGATGGTGGGGTCAAAATAAAAATCCAAGATGGCGGATGTGAAAAATGTTACAATTTTTCATGATGGGTGTCAATTTCGTGGTTTTCGAGGGTGCTGAACCGATGGTGGGGTCAAAATAAAAATCCAAGATGGCGGATGTGAAAAATGTTACAATTTTTCATGATGGGTGTCAATTTCGTGGTTTTCGAGGGTGCTGAAACCGATGGTGGGGTCAAAATAAAAATCCAAGATGGCGGATGTGAAAAATGTTACAATTTTTCATGATGGGTGTCAATTTCGTGGTTTTCGAGGGTGCTGAAACCGATGGTGAGGTCCAAATGAGAATCCAAGATGGCGGATGTGAAAAATGTTACAATTTTTCATGATGGGTGTCAATTTTGTGGTTTTCGAGGGTGCTGAAACCGACCGTGGGGTCAAAATAAAAATCCAAGATGGCGGATGTGACAAATGTTACAATTTTTCATGATGGGTGTCAATTTCGTGGTTTTCGAGGGTGCTGAAACCGATGGTGGGGTCAAAATAAAAATCCAAGATGGCGGATGTGAAAAATGTTACAATTTTTCATGATGGGTGTCAATTTCGTGGTTTTCGAGGGTGCTGAAACCGATGGTGGGGTCAAAATAAAAATCCAAGATGGCGGATGTGACAAATGTTACAATTTTTCATGATGGGTGTCAATTTCGTGGTTTTCGAGGGTGCTGAAACCGATGGTTGGGTCAAAATAAAAATCCAAGATGGCGGATATGAAAATTTTCATAATTTTTCATGATGGGTGTCAATTTCGTGGTTTTCGAGGGTGCTGAAACCGATGGTGGGGTCAAAATAAAAATCCAAGATGGCGGATGTGAAAAATGTTACAATTTTTCATGATGGGTGTCAATTTCGTGGTTTTCGAGGGTGCTGAAACCGACCGTGGGGTCAAAATAAAAATCCAAGATGGCGGATGTGACAAATGTTACAATTTTTCATGATGGGTGTCAATTTCGTGGTTTTCGAGGGTGCTGAAACCGATGGTGGGGTCAAAATAAAAATCCAAGATGGCGGATGTGAAAAATGTTACAATTTTTCATGATGGGTGTCAATTTCGTGGTTTTCGAGGGTGCTGAAACCGATGGTGGGGTCAAAATAAAAATCCAAGATGGCGGATGTGACAAATGTTACAATTTTTCATGATGGGTGTCAATTTCGTGGTTTTCGAGGGTGCTGAAACCGATGGTGGGGTCAAAATAAAAATCCAAGATGGCGGATGTGACAAATGTTACAATTTTTCATGATGGGTGTCAATTTCGTGGTTTTCGAGGGTGCTGAAACCGATGGTTGGGTCAAAATAAAAATCCAAGATGGCGGATATGAAAATTTTCATAATTTTTCATGATGGGTGTCAATTTCGTGGTTTTCGAGGGTGCTGAAACCGATGGTGGGGTCAAAATAAAAATCCAAGATGGCGGATGTGAAAAATGTTACAATTTTTCATGATGGGTGTCAATTTCGTGGTTTTCGAGGGTGCTGAAACCGATGGTGGGGTCAAAATAAAAATCCAAGATGGCGGATGTGAAAAATGTTACAATTTTTCATGATGGGTGTCAATTTCGTGGTTTTCGAGGGTGCTGAAACCGATGGTGGGGTCAAAATAAAAATCCAAGATGGCGGATGTGAAAAATGTTACAATTTTTCATGATGGGTGTCAATTTCGTGGTTTTCGAGGGTGCTGAAACCGATGGTGAGGTCCAAATGAGAATCCAAGATGGCGGATGTGAAAAATGTTACAATTTTTCATGATGGGTGTCAATTTCGTGGTTTTCGAGGGTGCTGAAACCGACCGTGGGGTCAAAATAAAAATCCAAGATGGCGGATGTGACAAATGTTACAATTTTTCATGATGGGTGTCAATTTCGTGGTTTTCGAGGGTGCTGAAACCGATGGTGGGGTCAAAATAAAAATCCAAGATGGCGGATGTGAAAAATGTTACAATTTTTCATGATGGGTGTCAATTTCGTGGTTTTCGAGGGTGCTGAAACCGATGGTGGGGTCAAAATAAAAATCCAAGATGGCGGATGTAAAAAATGTTACAATTTTTCATGATGGGTGTCAATTTCGTGGTTTTCGAGGGTGCTGAAACCGATGGTGGGGTCAAAATAAAATTCCAAGATGGCCGATGTGAAAAATGTTACAATTTTCCATGATGGGTGTCAATTTCTTGGTTTTCGAGGGTGCTGAAACCGACGGTGGGGTCAAAATGAAAATCCAAGATGGCGGATGTGAAAAATGTTACAATTTTTCATGGTGGGTGTCAATTTCGTGGTTTTCGAGGTTGCTGAAACCGACGGTGGGGTCAAAATGAAAATCCAAGATGGCGGATGTGAAAAATGTTACAATTTTTCATGATGGGTGTCAATTTCGTGGTTTTCGAGGGTGCTGAAACCGATGGTGGGGTCAAAATAAAAATCCAAGATGGCCGATGTGAAAAAGTTACAATTTTTCATGATGGGTGTCAATTTCGTGGTTTTCGAGGGTGCTGAAACCGATGGTGGGGTCAAAATAAAAATCCAAGATGGCGGATGTAAAAAATGTTACAATTTTTCATGATGGGTGTCAATTTCGTGGTTTTCGAGGGTGCTGAAACCGATGATGGGGTCAAAATAAAAATCCAAGATGGCCGATGTGAAAAATGTTACAATTTTCCATGATGGGTGTCAATTTCGTGGTTTTCGAGGGTGCTGAAACCAACGGTGGGGTCAAAATAAAAATCCAAGATGGCGGATGTGAAAAATGTTACAATTTTTCATGATGGGTGTCAATTTCGTGGTTTTCGAGGTTGCTGAAACCGACGGTGGGGTCAAAATGAAAATCTAAGATGGCGGATGTGACCCCACCGTCGGTTTCAGCACCCTCGAAAACCACGAAATTGACACCCATCATGAAAAATTGTAACATTTGTCACATCCGTCATCTTGGATTTTTATTTTGACCCCACCGTCGGTTTCAGCACCCTCGAAAACCACGAAATTGACACCCATCATGAAAAATTGTAACATTTTTCACATCCGCCATCTTGGATTCTCATTTGGACCTCACCATCGGTTTCAGCACCCTCGAAAACCACGAAATTGACACCCATCATGAAATATTGTAACACTTTTCACATCCGCCATCTTGGATTTTCATTTTGACCTCACTATCTGCTTTAGCGCCCTTGAAAACCATAAAAACGACACCCATGATAAAAATAAAAAATAAATTACAGCCGCCATCTTAGATTTTCATTTTGACCTAATTATTGGCTCCAACACCCTCGAAAACCATGAAAACGACACCCATGATGAAAAATATAAAAAAAAATACAGCCGCTATCTTGGATTTTCATTTTGACCTCACTATCGGTGTACCAAGCCGATGGTGGTACATTGGAGGGCAAACTCAGTTTTCGTTACGTATTTTAGTTGAATGATTAACTGTGCTTGCTCGCGGGGAGACCGTTAGACCTTCCAAGCATAAAGTGCATCACTCACCTGCTAGCCTCCTGTGGCTTTTCGAGGGGATCTTGTCCTGATGTGGCACGTGGCTGGCGTTGCACGACGACCGGCCGTGGTCCGATTATCCACTCACAAATTGGTGCACCAAAGTCTGTACTGCACTATAGGAGCCTTCAGGAATCACAATCAGTCCAGATCGAAGCAGTTTAGCGACGATTAACCCTCATACCAAGGATTTTAACCGGGAGCGCGCACTTAGGCAACTCGAATTATTGCCATCTTGGAATCGACTCGTATCTCATTCGTTCGCAAGCACAGTGCGCGCATAGATAAAAAATGTATGGTTACGGAACATTCCGCCCACCAAAATGCATAGTATTTTCACTACGCTGAAAGAGCGGAACCCGAAAACAACGGACAAAAACAAATGAAGAGCTGATGTGATCGATTGACATTAACACTAATTGAAATTAACACTAACCTAAACTAAACTAGAATCTAATGAATTGAAGTTACGGTAAACGGTTTGTCTAGTCAGTCTGAGTTGGCAGAGGGCACAACTTCACAAGAGGTCTCGTAAGAAGTGATCCATTTGCCATACGCACGGTGGCCACACGTACCACGCCGTCAGGACCCGGATGTAATTCAGTGACCCGAGCAAGAGGCCAATGCAGCGGCATAGTGTTTTCGTTTTTGATGACCACGATTGAATCTACAGCTAATGGTTTGCAATGCTTAGTCCACTTTGCTCGCTGAGTCAACGATTGCAGATATTCGACCTTCCAGCGTTTCCAAAAGTCTTGTTGGAATCGCTGAATGAGTTGCCATCTTCCTAACCGAGTAAGATTAATGCCTGATAAATCTTCATCAGGGACTGAAGTAAGCGGCTCTAAAGTTAGGAAATGACCCGGAGTCAATACGTTTAAGTCATTGGGATCTGAGCTCAGCGAGTAAAGAGGGCGCGAGTTCAGCATACATTCGATTTGTACAAACAAAGTTGTCATCTCCTCGAACGTTAATGTCTGATCACCGATAATACGATAAAGATGGGATTTGACTGCCTTTATTTGTATTTCCCAGACACCGCCAAAATGA
Source organism: Mesoligia furuncula (assembly GCA_916614155.1). Taxonomy (NCBI): domain Eukaryota; kingdom Metazoa; phylum Arthropoda; class Insecta; order Lepidoptera; family Noctuidae; genus Mesoligia; species Mesoligia furuncula. Next base: position 29,708,164 of record OU744804.1, read on the forward strand.
CTACTAGCCGGAGCATTGAATTTAAATGTTATGTTTTCGGTATTAGATGCGTCCTTCATGTACTCATTTAGTTGGTTGCAAGCGCCTACAAAGTTGGTTCCACAATCTGAATGGATAACACTTACACGACCCCGCCTGCCAGCAAACCGGCGAAGTGCTGCTATGAAAGCGTCCGAAGTCAAGTCCGAAGCGACCTCCAAATGGACTGCTTTCGTTGTGAAGCACACAAACAAGCAAAGGTAAGCTTTACTTATTTTAGCTCCTCGATGTCGTCCTAACTTAATGCGAAAAGGTCCGCCATAGTCAACACCGACGATTGAAAATGGCTTGACTTGGTTGATGCGAGTCGCTGGTAGGTCGCTCATAAAAGGCTCAAGCGGTGTAGGGCGCGTACGGAAACATTGTAAGCACTTAGACAAACAATGACGGATTGCGCGTTTTGGTGATAATATCCAAAATTGCTGTGTCAAAAGATAATGCATTGTATTTATACCGGGATGACAGTATTCACGATGAAGTGCTTCGATGATCATGAACGTTAGTTTAGAATCCTTAGGTAGCAGCGCAGGATGCTTATGCTCATACTCGAGCCCAGAACGAGATAGGCGACCGCCCACCCTAAGAATTCCCGATTTATCTAAGAAAGGGTTAAGTTTTTGCATAGTTTTTGAAATAGGTTTTGAGTCTTTCAAACGAGTTATTTCCTCATCGAAATGCAATGATTGTACTCTGCGTACGAAAATCAATAAAACGTTATGAAGCTCTGTTCGATTTAAATGATGGTTAGAGCTTCGCGAAGGTTTTTTACGAGCGCATTCTACAAAACGAATGCAATACGCGAGTACTCGTTGTGCTTTACGGATTGATGAGAAATTTTCGAGTAAAGAATCAATGACGTTGGTGTCGTTATGAACAAACAGAGAGACCGCGCGCTCTTCAGATAATACATCAGCTTCGTTAACATTGTCAGTGTTGTTTGGCCAAGTGTTAGAAGGTTGAGCGAGCCAACAGGGGCCCGCCCACCATAACGAATTGTTGACCAACTCAGCAGGATAAAGACCTCGAGAGGCAATGTCAGCTGGATTATCTGAGCTGGAGACATGGTTCCAGCGAGCTTCCGGAATAGTATCCTGGATATGACTCACTCGGTTGGCGACAAAAGTCTTCCAACGTGACGAGTAAGATCGAATCCACGATAACGCCACCATCGAATCTGACCACGCACAGGTGTCAGCTATGGGGAAAAACGATGAATAGGTTTCTCTGACGAACTTCAGAAGATCTGCCAGGAGGACTGCCGCGCACAATTCGAGACGAGGTAATGATATCCTTTTTACAGGTGCTACGCGAGATTTTGAACACAGAAAGAAGACAGATACACCACCATCGACGCAAGTGACACGTAAGTAGATTACAGCTCCATAACCTGACTCGGAACTATCAGCAAAGCCATGGAGCTCAAACGATTTCATATCCTTTGCAGAAATGCATCGAGGGATCTCCAAGGACTTGATGACAGGTAACTGTTCAGTATAACAACGCCATTGTTCGACGATTTCACCCGGCGGAGAATCGTCCCAATTAATACCTAACATCCACAACTTCTGAACTAAGCACTTAGCTAATAAAGTTATAGGAGTTAGGAAACCCAAGGGGTCATAAATACGTGCGAGTTCACTTAGAATCGCACGCTTTGTGCATTGGCGATCGATAGGTTTGACCTCAAACAAGAATTTGTCTCTTCTGGGGCACCACTTCAGGCCTAAGATCTTCAGGGTGCTCGTCTTTTCGATGTCCATAGACACAAAGTCAGTGAGACAGTGTTCCGGAGGTATATCAGCAAGCACCTCTGGTTTATTGCTAGCCCACTTACGCAGCTCAAACTGACCTCTCTTTAAGAGTTGGATGACCTGAGTTTTGACTTGGATGGCTGTCTGGATATCAGAACTGCCACTCGCGATATCGTCAACGAATGTATCAGAAGTCATCACTTCGCGAGCGAGAGGTAAGTCAGCTTCATCTTCTACAAGTTGTTTGAGAGTGCGGCAAGCAAGAAAAGGAGACGATGATACCCCATAAGTTATGGTATTTAATCGATACTCTTGAATTGGGTCCGTTGATTTGAATCGCCAAAAAATTCTTTGGAAATCTCGATCGTCAATTGACATAGAAATATTTCTAAACATTTGACGAATATCGGCTGTAAATACAACTAAATGTGTTCGGAAGCGAAGCAGGATCTCGGCAATGTTAGCCTGCAGTTTGGGACCTACGAGTAAAGCTTCATTCAATGACACACCACGAGTGTCTTTCGCAGAAGCGTCGAAGACCACTCTTAGCTTTGTCGTTGCGCTGTCAGGTCGCAAAACGCAGTGATGAGGTATGTAATAACAACCCTGGTTGATTTCCTTTGAAGGAACTAGACTCATGTGACCACTTTGTAAATAGTCAGACATAAAGTCGCAGTATTGTTCGCATAAAGCCTCATTTGCCGCTAACTTGCGTTCTAATGATTTAAAACGATGTAAAGCAGATTCTCGCGACCCAGGAAAAGTTAGATTCTTGTCTTTATCTTTGAAAGGCAAGGTAACGGTATACCTCCCTGAAGCATCGCGGGAATGTTCGGTAACGAATTTTTGTTCACAGAGTTCCTCGTCCGGTGTTAACTTTGAAGACTGCGGAATGTTGTCCATTTCCCAGAACTTCTTAACCTGCTCATTGAGAAGATTATCGTCTGAAACGAAGAACGACTTTGGCAGTTCGTGATTATCACTGCCGCTGACCTTGCCTAGTAGGATCCAGCCGAACACAGTGTTAATTGCAGATGGTTGTTGCAATCCTCCACTAACACTACCTGGTAACAGGAGAGAAGGGAAGACCTCAGCACCGAGAAGGACATCGATTTGACCAGGTAAGTGACAATCAGGATCCGCTAGGTTAAGATTTCGAATATGATGCCACGCAGATTTGTTCAGCTTAACGACTGGCATATTGCCGCAGATCTTAGGTAATGTTAACGCTTCAATACTAAACAAATCGTTGCCGTGGACACCTACGCTTAAGCAGATTGTACCACTAGCGGATGTTGAAGCATGACCTAGGCCGTGAATCCTACGCGTTGACTGCGTTCGTTGGAGACCTAAACGCTCAGTAGCACGTTCAGTTATGAAGTGGGCCTGACTTCCGGAATCAATCAGCGCACGAAAAGTCTGATAACGACCCGATGAATCACGAATTTCGATATTAGCCGTGGACAGCAGAATCATGGAACGATCACCGATATTGGTAAGTACACTGACCTGCGAGGTAGTGGCTTTTTCGGTATTATCGGTTTTCGAAACATCTAGATCTTGATGTAGCAAGGTGTGATGTCGTTGACGACACACTTGACACGTAAACATTGATTTACAGTTTTTGAGGCCATGTGATGGCTTCAAACAGTTGAAGCACCAATGATTGGTTTTCACATAGTCAAGTCGTTCCTGAACAGATTTGTCAGTAAACGATTTGCACTGATTAATGGGATGGGCTTCCCCACAGAACGGACATTTGTACTTTCGAGGTTCAGTTGGTGGCACAAGAGCAGTTCGTGAAGTACGCGACGATGTTGACGACGATGGTGCAGCTGCGTTCGATGTGGTTAAATTCGATGATGAGGGCGCAACTGCAAGAGGTTTGTCAACTTCTGTATTCGATAGAAATGTCGAAGTATGTTTCTTACTTACGACCGTGGTGTTAGAATTCCGTGAACCACTCGGCTTATGTGGTTTTTCGTTGGCACGATTATCGCGACCACTTACGGAGAAGTGTGTGTCGCGAACCGAAGCCTCGCAACTGGTGTACAGAAATTCGTTGAGATCTTTGTACTTTGGAAACTCATGAGAAGCAGTAACTCGTTCAAAAGCACAACGCGATTTTGAATCCATTTTCGATAGTAAAAGGTAACAGATTACAAAGTCCCACTGATCCGTCGGTAGCCCTTGCCGTTTAAGAATCGATAGATTTTCGTTGAAAGAATCAAGGACACGTCGTAAATCAATGGGTGAGTTGGCTTTCAGGTTAACGTTCAAGATCTCCTTCCAGCAAGTAAAGGCAAGTTCCCGCTTGTCTTTATACCGCGCAACCAATGCAGAGTATGCTTCGTGGTAGTATAAGCCCGTCACAGGAAAGGTTCGTATAAGTGCTAACGCATCACCCGTGAGACTAGAGACGAGGTAGTGCATGCGCTCCGTATCCGAAAGTGAACCATTCTCGTGAATCAGCGAGGTGAAGATATCGAAGAATTCGGGCCACAACTTTATGTTACCACTGAATTGCGGTAAGTTAATTTTAGGTAATTTTACTTTGAGTACACTCGACGACTCATTATGAGATTTATTTGGCTCATCGTTATATTCGTTAGGCTCATCGACTTTCGTTAAGCGTCGGTGTGTCGCTAGAATCTCATAATATCGTTCGTCGAAGTCGGATCTGATACTATCTTGTTCCGCTTGTTGTTCATCTGTAAGTTCGCATATGGTAAGTATGTCATCATGGGCTTCTTCAAAGTTATTTACTATTTTAGTTACGTCTGAGTAATGTGCCAAAAATTTACTTAAATCACATTCATTATTTTCCGCTAAACGAGCGACTTCAAGCGTCTTAGCTAACCTATTGAACGCTAAAGTACGTTTCCTCCGTAATACCGGTAAGTCGCGTTCAGTTGGGTATTCGACTTCAACCGATTTACCTTTACTCAATCTGCGTAATGATTTTTTAGAATAATAAGGCATTTTGTTTATTAGTTAGCCGTAATAACGTTAAAACAATCTATATTTAACAATAAGATTATATAATGAACAAATAATGGCACCGTTATGTTCAACTAAATAACAATGAAAAACGTAAACAACTGTTTCAAACTGAATAGAACGCCCAATCCGAACACCGCACGTTAATTGTTCAATCGCAGTTCATTCATTCAATCATTACAACGCTAAATCCAACAAATTAATATTGTCGTTGAATAGAAAGAAAAAAGAAACTAAACAAAATCCAATTTGTCTATGGTTCAATTCAATTTCAAATCGTAGAACAAAGAACTACTCGCACTAATATGGCGGCTATGAAAAAATACACAAATAATTCAAAAATGGAAGGTAGGTCAAATAGGCGAACCAGAAGTTTACAAATGTTCTAAGTATGGTTAATTGTGGTTATTTACGTTTCGATTCGATGTTATAACAACTTGTATGACAATTTCGATAGAATATAACAACGAAATACGTGTAGCCACACGAGTTTATAGCAAATGAACAAGAATGCATAGGACACACAAAGAATTTATCGATGATAAAATTCTGAAAAGATCGATGTACGTTTGAAAATACACTTTTTTGTTTTTTAACGATTAACGAAATAAACTAGCGTAATGTATAGCAATCGACCTAAAACGAATATGTATTGCCCAAAATTGGGAAATAGTTGGGGGTAAGTGGGAAAAAAAAAAAATGTTTTAATTTCTTTGTGTTGAATTTTGAAAATTACCTAAGACTTTACGAGAACTTTACTGTTAACGGGTAAACGAATGAATATATTATCGAATTATATCCGTTGTTCCCTGGTTTCGGCACCAAAAAATGTACCAAGCCGATGGTGGTACATTGGAGGGCAAACTCAGTTTTCGTTACGTATTTTAGTTGAATGATTAACTGTGCTTGCTCGCGGGGAGACCGTTAGACCTTCCAAGCATAAAGTGCATCACTCACCTGCTAGCCTCCTGTGGCTTTTCGAGGGGATCTTGTCCTGATGTGGCACGTGGCTGGCGTTGCACGACGACCGGCCGTGGTCCGATTATCCACTCACAAATTGGTGCACCAAAGTCTGTACTGCACTATAGGAGCCTTCAGGAATCACAATCAGTCCAGATCGAAGCAGTTTAGCGACGATTAACCCTCATACCAAGGATTTTAACCGGGAGCGCGCACTTAGGCAACTCGAATTATTGCCATCTTGGAATCGACTCGTATCTCATTCGTTCGCAAGCACAGTGCGCGCATAGATAAAAAATGTATGGTTACGGAACAATCGGCTTTAGCGCCCTTCAAACCATAAAAACGACCACCCATGATAAAAAAATTAAAGCCGCCATCTTGGATTTTCATTTGGACATCACTATCGGTTTTAGCACCCTTGAAAACCATAAAAACGACACCCATGATGAAAAATTAAAAAAAACTACAACCGCCATCTTGGATTTTCATTTTTATCTCACTATCGGCGATCTCAATATCCGTCACTTTGCACGGCCAAAAATGTAATTGACAGGCTTATGGTGATTTATCGAGGTAGCCACTGCTAATATGCCTTTATGCAATGCACGACACTGCTTAGTACGTTATCCTAATTGCGTAACACACTTGGAATGGCAATCCATTCCGATTTGACAGTTCAACAATATCCATTGCGTTGTTTTTGTTTTACGAATTTTTTAAATATATATGAAGCAACTAGCTGTGCCCCGTGGTTTCACCCGCGTAAGTTTCGATCCCGTGGGAATATCGGATAAAAAATAGCCTATATGTGTCAGCTACCTCTATACAAAATTTTATCAAAATTGGTGAAGCCGTTTGAGCGTGAAGAACAAACATATAAACATACACACACACTCACAAACTTTCGCCTTTATAATATTAGCGTGATGAATATTGTAGCATTTGTAGTGTTTGCCTTGTAGGGTGTGTGCCAAATACACGTATTTTCTTTCCAGTTTTCGAGAACCTACTTGCATTTGATACCATAGCAAATTTATTATATAAAATACGAAATAAACCGAATAAAACAAGCCTGTTTTATATTTGTTTTCAATAAGCTCGTCCGCAAATTGTTAATACATAGGTACTTTGGCAACTTGTACTTGATTAATCACTGTCCAGTGAAATTAAGTAAATAGCATTCTACTTATATGAACACTTCACATTACCTACAAACTGTTAGAAAACAAATCACCGTAAACTTAAAAAAAATACATGGCAAAAATAAAATAAAATTAGGCTCAAGTATCAAGTCGTGTCAGTTTACTCATAATTTCACCGCTTCGCGCATGTCGCTGTGTGTGTGAGCCGTGCACGTGTAGTAGTAAGACTCAATACCTAAAATTGAAGCGCGTCATTTCGTAAACGCGTCCTTAACTGGTGTTCTTTTAGAATCCCTGGTTTTGTCCCGCGCCCCCCTCCGGCCGTGCCCCCTCGCTCTCCCGCCCCTGTGACGTCATCCCTCTGCTGCTGAGATATTGTATTTTTCGCCCCAGTGGATGACAAAGACGTTCTAACGATCATCATAACAATGGCTGATGTAGAGCGGAGCTTTCAAATATTGACATACCTTCACTTGGTGAGTGATGACGTACTTACATACTACAGTATTTATGATAATAGTATAGAATATAATTATGATATATGACCACCTATATATCTATTATTTTAAACTAAATCGCTATTCGTAGTAAGATGGTTTTGGGACATAAATAATCTCTATGTAATGACAATTAATGCCAACATATCCGGTGTATTGCTGAATTATCGATTATAAACATATCCCCCTCTAACGTTGTCGCGAGCGGTCATGTTATTAAGTCCTCCGGATATTTTATTACAAAATCATAGTAAAAAGTACAAATATCATTATATAAGTCATATTCTTAAGTGATGAACATCAATACCTGCAGAACAGTGCATAAAGTAGTCAAACTATCACTCGAGATATTAACAAAAAAACTTTTTAAAAATAATGTGATTGTGCACAGTGAGTGACCTTCATAATCAAAGAAAGTCATTAACGGTCATTCGCACATAAATTTACTGGACTTCTTAGCAAGCAAACACCATTTTGATCATCGAATCTTAGTGTTCGGGGCGAACACTTAGATTCGATACTTTCTTGCTTCAGTCGCTTTGTAACCGGTCGTTTTTATTATATTTTCAAATTCAAATGGGTTCCGCCTGCTTCCAACTTTTATTTAATTTAAAATGGGCTTGTTTTAGCTTTTCAGTTTTTTACCGCAGTCGGGTTTTTTATTATTTTTATTATTATTATTTTTTTTTTATTAGTAGCTATAGACTGTTTCACTTATTTATTGTAAACATTAACTCGTGGTGCACACACATTCCCACACAAGACGAACTTTACACTTCAGTCCATACCTACTCTTCACTACATGCACACATTTCATACAACATGCATGTTACGTGATTTATTCGAACCCTGTTTTCCAATCTTTAAAGGCCTTTATAGGTCCTTACCATAAAAAATGCTTGACAACGCAAATGCCCTCATGGACACTGTTGACAATTTTTTCGGATTTACACACTTGCACCCCAGAGCAGGCTAAAATGTTTATTAAACATCCAACATGTTATCTAAAAATTCAACAGAACAAAAGGTTGTAATTTTCATTTGTAATACAAAATTTACAATTGTAAGTTTCTTAGTATAAAAACACTACTGCAACGCCTCTCGTTGGATTGTGACATTTTGGTCTTGACGGAGTGCTGGTTATTGTGTTCGAGTAATCACCACATCCCTAACATCCAAAACTTCATTATGTACAGCACTGCCAAGAATTTAAACCAAAGTGATGGTGTTGTGATCTATGTCAGGTCCAACTTTACTGTCAATTGTGAAGAACTTTGCTATGGTAGTTCTGCCACCGGATTATGATCAAGATGGGGTCTAACATTGCCATTCTGTGCATTCATCTGTCGCCGTCGATAAGCAACATCGATCATTTTCTATCTTCTCTCAACCACTTTTTTTCTATGTAACTGATGACACTAATATCGATATAAAATCGATCGACCTCAACACTCTTGCATTCCACGGATTTCTTCCCACACTGAAAAAAAAAATTCTTACTACACCACATTAAAGTGATTTTATTAGATTTCCTGACTTTATGCAGTAAGAAAAAATGTTTGTAAAACAATAAAAGACAAAACAGTAACGTTTAATGATTGAACATAGCATTTACTGAAAAAAACGTTAAAGTTAAAACGGTAAAGTTTACTATCATGACGGTAACATTTTGCCTGAAGCTTTAACTGTTTTCGGATCAGTAAAAAATACTGTTTTGAACGTTAGGCTCGTAGGGAACTGTTTAAAGCAGTTCAGATCAATGTTTTATCATTTTTATTTACTGCCTATTTCTTTCAGTATACCTATACTCTTCTAACCAGAGGTAACAACTGCCTGGACCATTTATTATTAAAAACCACAAGGACATCTGTCTCACTAGTCTTCGATACGACGCTTACTGATTATTGTTCTTACTTGCTATGCATTTCCAACAAAAAACCAAATGGTAATATTATTAGATCCATCACCAAAATTGACTTTGACGCTATGGATAAGACTATGGCGACATTCACATTTACACCCGTCTACTCTATATGGGACTCTAACGTTGCTACTGATGCTCTGGTTTGTCTCATGACTAACAATTTCCGAAATCTCTTCCACCAAAAAGGTACCATCTAACAAGAAGATCCTCAAACCTTGGATCACTCCGGGCTTGCTGCGGTGTATAAGACACAGAGACCTGCTGCATAAAAGATTAAAACAATCGCCTAATAACAACACGCTTGAAATTTGCTATAAGCGATACAGAAACTTTTGTAATAAAATATTTAAAAATTCAAAAGACAATTCGATACCCAAGAGCTTGATAAAACTGGAAATAACTCAAAGGTTCTTTGGGAAACTATAAAACGAATCACAAACACAACAACATGCATCTACACAACTACTGTCACAATCTGACACTCCTTTTCAGTCCTGTAATAATCTTAACAAGTTCTTTGCTGACATAAGTAACAAACTAGCTGATAATATTATCAACGATCACACTTCACCTACTTTACCTTGCTCCCGTTCTAACTTTTCTTCACCATCATTTGTTTTAGACTACACAGATATTGATGAGGTTAAATCTGTAATTGAGTCCCTAAGATCCACTGGAGCCACTGGATGGGATGGTACGAGTATCTCTCCTGCGGTCCTTAAGAGCAAACTAGTCGCGAGCTCGAACTCACTGGTGGTCATGGCCAAAAATCACGTTGTCTTATCTGGCTTCGTGCCCGACTGAGCTAGTATCAGTGATGAGCAGTTAGACGCTAGTCTACATTTTTTTTTTTTTTTTTTTATTTTCCTTATTATTAAGAACAGATTTCTTAATAAATGATTACAATCTAGCCTAAAAGACTAATAAGCAATTTAACTCTAACTTATTATTATACGGTAAAGATTTTGTTAAAACTAAGAATAGCGTCCTTTAGCACTTTTATACAAGTCCATAGCACTTTCTTAGAGTCTGGTATTGATAAAAAGACTTTGTTCATGTGTTATATGCATAGCACAGCAATGATCACTATTATACACTAACTTTAAACACTACACTAACTCAAAAGGTTTTGTTCTCTTTAGTCTACGCACTAGGTCCGTGTTGTCTAACAGCTGGATTGCCTCAACATTCACATGTCGGTGAAGTCTGTGTTCGTGGGCTTCAGCAAATTTTTGAATGATGGTGGTGACGAGTTCTATTTTAAGGTCACGGTGGAGGTCGTCATTTCTGATGTACCAAGGTGCTTTTACAGCATCCCTGAGTACTTTATTCTGGAATTGTTGTATTATTTTGAGGTTGCTCCGTTTAGTACAGCCCCAGAGTTGGATACCATACGTCCAAATTGGCATCAGAATATGCTTATAGAGTATAATCTTATTATGTATTGATAAACAGGATTTCCTTCCGAGTAACCAATACATACTTTTATAGCGTATGTCGAGTTCCTGTCTTTTCTTTTTGACATGAGCTTTCCATCGCAACTTAGCGTCGAGGGTTATGCCAAGATATTTGGCTGTATTAGCATAAGGCACTTGCGTACCGTTTATGTAGATTGGGTGGTAGTCGCACTGTTTGTTTGTGAAGTCAACGTGAATTGATTTTGACTCATTCAGTTTGATCTTCCATTTTTGTGTCCAGTCATAAACTTTGTTCACAGCAAGTTGAACTTTTTCTACTGCTTCTTTGTGATTCGATCCAGTAGCCATAATAGCAGTATCATCAGCAAAGGTCGCAATGGTGTTGTTATCTAGCTCTGGGATGTCACATGTGTACAACAAGTATAAGATTGGGCCTAGCACACTTCCTTGAGGTACCCCAGCTTTTATCGCTTTTAGCTCGGAATATGCATCTTCTTGTCTTATTCTAAACATTCTATTAGTTAAATACGACTCCAGAATATCTGCAAATTCTGGAGGCAACATACATCTAAGTTTGAATATTAGGCCATCATGCCAAACTTTGTCAAAAGCTTGCGCGACATCTAAGAATACGGTGGCGCAGACTTCCTTGTTTTCGAGCGTTTTTTCAATGACGTTTGTTATTCTGTGTACCTGGTCTACTGTAGAGTGTTTTTCTCTGAAACCAAATTGATGATTTGGGATAAGATCTTTTTCTTCTATTATTGGTTTTAATCGTTTTAGCAATAGTTTTTCAAATAGTTTTGATAACACTGGCAACAAAGAAATAGGTCTATATGATGACGCTTCATGGGGCGGTTTCCCAGGCTTCGCAATCATAATTACTTCAGCTACCTTCCACAGCTCAGGTACATATTTCAGAATAAACGCAGCATTGATAATTTTGGTCAGCTTTACTATGGCTTTGCGCGGGAGGTGTTTAAGAATTTCACCTGTTATGAGGTCATAGCCCGGCGATTTTTTTGAACTAATATTATTTTGAATTTCTCTCATAACTTCTTTAGGAGTCACAAGCTTAATTTCTTGATTTTGCACTAACTTTTCACACTCAAGTATATCTGTACAGTTATCATTGGGTTGAAAAGTATTTTGTAAGTGTTGAGCAAACCTTAACGCTTTTTGGTCATTACTTATAGCCCATTTTCCGTCAGTATCTCTAATAGGCGGTATTTGTTTAGTTGGCCTTTTTAGGTTCCTTGTCGCTTTCCAAAGAGAGTAATCCGTTGATTTGTCATTGGTTAACTGCAGAAGGTTGGTGTTTAGGGATTCATCCTCGAATTGTATAATTTTTCTCTTTAATCGCTTAGTCAGATTATTTAATAGTGTTTTTTCCCGTGGACACCTTGTTTGCTGCCACTGCTTTCTTTGTTTTCTTTTCTCAGATAGTAAATCCACAATTTCCTTAGGATAGATATAACCCTTATATTTGCGTTTTATTTGTGGTGTATTGTTCCACGCACATTGTTGGATATCAACAACATATTTGTTTACTTCTGAGTCAAGCTGATCTTGCGTTTTTATCGGAGTTCTTAGGTCGATAATATTATCTAGATCAAGTTTAAAACTTACCCAGTCTGTTGACTTATTAACCAGGGATATCTGGCTTTCTTTTAGTAAAATTTTTTGACTAAGTCTTAGTACTATCGAGGAGTGGTCAGAGTTCATATGAAAACCTTCCTCCACAGCAACGTAATTAACGGATATGTTTTTGCATATGAAAAAGTCTATAAGATCTGGTATTTTCTGGAGGTCAGAGGGCCAGTATGTTGGCTTCCCTGTGCTCATAACTTCACAATGTGTTTCTTTAACTGCACTTAAAAGCTGCCTTCCTTTTGTTGTTGTAAGTCTCGATCCCCATTGCGTGTGCTTGGCATTAAAATCACCGCCTAGGATGAATCTTTGACCTAACATTTCAAAGAAATGTAAATACCGCTCTTTTCTTATCATGTGCCTTGGAGGACAGTATACAGCAGCTATAGACACATGACAAAATTTGGTTTTAACAGATATTACCACAGCTTGGATATCTAGCTCTTCATACTTGCACTGCTCGTAATGACTAATATTTTCTTTGATTATGATAGCGCTACCTCCTCTAGCGGAGTTGTCAGGGTGGAGCGAGTTGTACACCATATATCCTCTAAATTTGATAAAAGATTGTTTAGTGAAGTGCGTTTCGGATATCAAACACACGTCTATATTTTCTGTATCTAGGACCGCCTGTAACTCATTCTGATGTTTGAGGAGCCCATTGGAGTTCCACGCCATTATTTTAAGAGTGTTATTCATTTTTGATTATTTGAAACTGCTGTTTTGCTGCTGGATTCTAGCTTTTCTAATCTCTTATCAAATGTAGTGAGGCACTTTAGTATCTGGTCGATTTTATCCTCCAGGTTCGAAGATCCTCGCTTTGCTGCTTGCGCATAAGAACAAATATTAGTTCCTTGTGTGGGTTTTGGAGTTGCTTGTATCTTTGCTTTCTGTGCTTGTTTCTCATGTCTAATCGTAGGAAACTGTTGCGACGTTGTCACATCAAGTTTCTTCTTAATATTTTTGTTTTTTATGAGTTGCATCTCTTTAGCTACTTCACACCCTCTGTAGTTTGCAGGGTGGGGTAGACCACAGTGGACGCATTTTGGCTTATCTTGCGGGGATTTGGTACAGTCGGCTGTGAGATGCTTCCCAGTACATTTCACACACCTTGGCTCCCTTTTACAGTATTTATGGGTATGCCCATATGCCTGGCACCTCTTACATTGAGGAATAAGTTTTGGATTTTTTAGTGGGTGTATTTCAATTTTGCACCCTAATATGTATTTAATGCCATAGATTTTGTTGACATCTTCATCGTTATGGAAAGATAAAACGAACATATTGAGTGGTTCTTTACTCTTCCAGCTCAATTTGTTGTCAACCTTTTCTATTTTTAGCCCTTGCGTTGTAAGATCATCTTTAATGCGATCTGGCTGACAAGAAGAATGTAATTTTTTCACCACAACTCTTATTGGTCTAGTCTGTTTATTCTCATATGAGTGCCAGTGGTAGCTTTTTTCAGACAAAATCTTGGCAATTGCTCTATAAGAGTTTTCTGTTTTTGCGTTGACTTTCACGCAATCCCCATTCATCATTTTGGCGGTGAATGATTCAGCTGGTTGAGTTTCAGCTAGCAAGTCGTAGAACGTTTGATAATTCTTGACTCCCTCTATAATGATTGGCGGCGGTGGAGGCACTTTTTTGACTGGCGGCTCTTTCGCATGTTTTTGTTGCTGGGCGCTTGTTCCAGGTTGTTGTTGAGGAGAAAGAGAGATGTTAAGCTTCCTTTTTTTCCTGCTTTTGGCCCTGATCCACTCAGTTTCTTTGGCGAGTTCGTCCTCGTCAGTACAATACTCAACGTTATCATTTTCGGGTTGAGCAAATTTAATGTTGCTCTTAGCCAAGTTCTTGGACTCACAACGTTCTTGACCCTTGGAGCATTGATTTTCTTGGTCGCAGTTTTCAAGTTGTTGCTGGAGGCTTTGTACCTGAACCTTTAGGTCATTAACAAGGACTTCCAGCTTTTCTCTCGCTGATTTTTCTCGGAGATAACAGTCATATAACTGCCTCTCCAAATCAGTCTTAATTTTAACCGTTGTTGCACACATTGTAAGGTAAGTTAAAACTTTATCTATAATATAATTACTTAATTGCACTTGTTTACACTATAATTAGTAACAAGGTCATCGCGGAGGCCTTGACAAACCGATTCGCTCTTCCGTGATGACGGCGTTTTCGCTACGCCAGCGAATTACTCTAAAGTAGAGCACGCGCTCGCGAATTGCACACGTCCGTTCTCGATGGAAGCTAAACACGGAACGAGTCTACATGAAAAAAGTCTAGTTCTCACCCACAGAAATACCATTCCGAACTGATAGGCGCGGAAAAAAAAATTAAAAGTGCTTCGGATAAAAGTGTTTTATGAAAAAAATAATGCGTAAATCAATTAAAAATAAAGTTTATTGAACTCTTCGATAACTGAGCTTTGTCGGTACGGACTTGGTTTTGAAAATTTTACAGTTATTATATTACTTATTTACACCCAAAGTTACGTTAAAAATAGCAAGAAAAACGAATCTTTGTTGTCTCATAACTTTTTAATGGCTTTTTATTTTACTATTCTGTTTCCGTACAGACAACATTAATAATAAGACAAAACGATATCATGCTTAACTTTGGATGCACAATGTCAAACAGTGGAGTAATACACTCCCGAAATTTGTATGGAAAACATATCGACTAGAGTCACCTTAAGAGATATTGTAATATTCTAGCGCCAGTTTTAACTTCTACTTTGAGACTGCTATCTTTCCGTCAGCTTTAAAAAAGGCTATTATACACCCTCTCTTCAAGGGTGGCGATGGAAACTCTTTCAATAACTATCACCTACTTCCCAACCTGATATTCACATCACTTTAAAGGCTCACTGCTGTAACAGTACACATTTACACGCCTTTTAATGTTCACCCATTGCCACAGTTGGTAATAAGTACCTAGGTATAACTTTAGATCGATTCTTGAATTATAAAACACATATTAACTTGGTAACAGGCAGGGTCAGTAAACTAATATATATTTTTAAAACCCTTTGACACGTCGCTAAGCAGTCTGTTATTCGTAATATATATTACGCCTTATGTCAATCAATTATCACTTATTGTATCAGCTGCTGGGGTGGCGCCACAAAAACTTCTCTAAAACCTTTGGAAGTGTCCCACAGAGCTACAGTGAAAATTGTAACATTTCGACCTAACTATTCTGTTTCCAACTTCAGAATTTTACAAGAATTGTGGGGTCCTCAACATAAGGCAACATTTCATTCTGCAAACCATTCTTCTTCAACACTTAAAAACCCCTCATAATACTATTACAAAACGACGTAAAGATATGATTTGTACTGTTCCACAAACTCAGTTTAAATACACTTAGAGATTTTTCTACTATCTTGGCCCTTGTTTGTATAATAAAATTAACGCGTCCTTATATGTATATATCTATAATTTACCCATAGAAAATGCAAAATCGCCCTTCGTGCATTCCTCCTGAATAAAACCTACGACGAGACTGAAAAGTACTTTGACACTTACATAAAGGTAACCCTATGTCTAATATTTAAATGCGACTCATACATACACACACACGCACTCACTCGACTCACCATAAAAACACTTCTGATTCTAATTTGTTTTATTGAATTTTAATTTCAAGATTATTGCTGATGGTTTTGTTTTTTAATATTTATTTTTTTTACTTTTTGGCTCCATAAGTATTATAAGTACATGATTATTGTGATACTCAAATAGGGAGTTGAAACTGTCTCTCCTAATTACAGATTACTCAGTAATCTAGCTAGGAGAGCAGCGATTCACCCAACAAACAGTTCGTTGTGCCTACCCCATGTAATTGATAATGCATACTTTGTAGTTCCCTCATGTACTACAAAACCTTTATGTACCTTAATAAATTTATTATTATTATTAAACAATTGATGTTGTTCAAAACTATTAATTGCAATTTGCGGTAGTCGTTATTATTGATAGGGCGACCAAATGATATTTCGTACCTAGAACGCAGGCATTTCCTCGTACAATAATTGGTCATTGCATTTTTGCCCAAACGTTGCACTGCAGACATATGTTAGTGAAGTTGGTGTATACACGCATGATTACATTCATGCATGGTACCTCACTGGTAAACACAAAACAACATTCTTTTAACGTCAAAATAAAACCTTCCATCATAATCATTTAACATTCCAATGTAGAGGATCCAAACCCGCAATTCTCAGCGCTTATTACGCAGACAGTAGGTGAAACAATTACTTTCCGTCGGAAGGCGCGCCGAACGTTGTGCGACGGCAAATAAAAAGTTTATCGCGCGGCTGTACCTACTACCTACCCTGCTGGCTGTATTATTCAGTACTGTGGCACGCACACACACACACACACACTCCTTCATGCCACGACCTGGATAATCAAACCTTGACTGACACTGTCTCGACGCCACTTTTTACTTTTGTGTCTATTTCTGTCCTCACAAAAGAACAGAGTTGATTTTGGATGAAGATGTCTACCGACCTGGGGGCCTAAAAAGTCCACTTTTGCAGAATCATAAAAGGATAACATATTGGACAGTTAACTGTTAACTAAATCGTATCAAATCCCATTGGTGAAGCATTTTTCAGTTATTTTTTTTTTGTCTGTGCTAAAATACCAATCAATCCAATTCAAATCCAATTCCAATCTCTTTGATTGTACCTACGTAGTGTAGCGAAAAAATAAAAAAACACGGACTGTCTTCGCCATATTCATAATGTTATCCTTTTATGATTCTCCAAAGTGGCCTTTTTAGGCCCCCTCTTATTGTTTCTAAACTGAATGAACTCTTCTTGAACAGTCGAAAAGTTTCGTTCGATGGGTCAGTAGCTTTAATAACTGCGTGTCTCTGCTTTTTGAATATACCTATCGTGCCTTTATAAAGTTTCAGAAAGATTTATGGTGAAGTTAGCGAGTATAGACGAAGTGCAGACAAAAAAGAATTGTCATTGAAGGTTGATTGCCGATTACAGCTGATATAATATATTTATCTCACAAGGCGACGCGCGCTTAATTTGTAGTTCCCAAGTGAACAAACAAGCTGTGAATGTGTGTGTCAGCGCAGGAACTGTCGGTACCGTCCGATACATGGTGAAGTGTGTGTCAGCGCAGGAACTGTCGGTACCGTCCGAGACATGGTGAAGTGTGTGTCAGTGCAGGAACTGTCGGTACCGTCCGATACATGGTGAAGTGTGTGTCAGCGCAGGAACTGTCGGTACCGTCCGAGACATGGTGAAGTGTGTGTCAGCGCAGGAACTGTCGGTACCGTCCGAGACATGGTGAAGTGTGTGTCAGCGCAGGAACTGTCGGTACAGTGCGAGACATGGTGAAGTGTGTGTCAGCGCAGGAACTGTCGGTACCGTCCGAGACATGGTGAAGTGTGTGTCAGCGCAGGAACTGTCGGTACCGTCCGAGACATGGTGAAGTGTGTTTCAGCGCAGGAACTGCCGGTACCGTCCGAGACATGGTGAAGTGTGTGTCAGCGCAGGAACTGTCGGTACAGTGCGAGACATGGT
Organism: Mesoligia furuncula; assembly: GCA_916614155.1. Lineage (NCBI taxonomy): Eukaryota > Metazoa > Arthropoda > Insecta > Lepidoptera > Noctuidae > Mesoligia > Mesoligia furuncula. Next base: position 29,726,102 of record OU744804.1, read on the forward strand.
GAAGTGTGTGTCAGCGCAGGAACTGTCGGTACCGTCCGAGACATGGTCAAGTGTGTGTCAACCCAGGAACTGTCGGTACCGTCCGAGACATGGTGAAGTGTGTGTCAGTGCAGGAACTGTCGGTACCGACCGAGACATGGTGAAGTGTGTGTCAGCGCAGGAACTGTCGGTACCGTCCGAGACATGGTGAAGTGTGTGTCAGCGCAGGAACTGTCGGTACCGTCCGAGACATGGTGAAGTGTGTGTCAACCCAGGAACTGTCGGTACCGTCCGAGACATGGTGAAGTGTGTGTCAGTGCAGGAACTGTCGGTACCGTCCGAGACATGGTGAAGTGTGTGTCAGCGCAGGAACTGTCGGTACCGTCCGAGACATGGTGAAGTGTGTGTCAGCGCAGGAACTGTCGGTACCGTCCGAGATATGCTGAAGTCGGAACTTTGTGTGTTAAATGCTGACGCTACTCGTCTTCACGCACATATTCACAGAGTATTTGTACATTTAGTTACCACAAGTAAAGCGCGCGTTACTTCGTGAGATAAAAGTACTATGTCTAGCCATGATTCCTCGCGGCATTTATATCTTCCAGAGTGCCTGTGGCCTCCTGCTGCCTGTAGCCTGTGGCCTGTGGCCTGTGGCGTACATATTGAGACATTGTTTTGTGAATTATTTGTGTAACAATTAGTGTTAAACTATAACTACTTACTTTAAAAATCACAAAGGACAAATGTCATGTCATCTAACATACTACACGATACGTGTCCCCGAATTACATCCATTTGTCTCCTGAATCTTGCAAATATAGTATTATTGCCAAGAGATTATGATTCCTGAGTACTCAAGAAAAATACATAAAGGCAAGAGTAAATAACATTGATCAACATTAATATACAGTCCGTCACCGGGATCGCATTAAGATCAAAATGTTGTATATTGTATTAATTTATTTGTACCTAAACAGGGTTATTGGAAAACACCAACAACCTCTTAAGAGGTCATTGTACTCATTATTATGAACAACTTTTACTATGGGACCAAACCTGAAATCGCGAAAAAAATCAACTGTTCCCTCAATTTCAAGTTCAATCAATTTTGACGAGTTATACGAACATAAATGTAGGGAACAGCAGATTTTTTTTAACCCTGTATATTGCAAAGAGAAAATCAAGCGTAGTACTTACTGGTAGCCACAGGGGTATTATTAGATAATATGAGACTTACGAATATAGCCGAGGGACTCCAACGCGCAGTAAACGAAATGAAAGCAAATGAATGCTGCGCCTTGTCAGTCTAGTTGTATTTAAAAGTAATGATCGCTATTACACACAGACAGACGTTACGTCTCCTTTGACTAACAATCTTTGTTGCTGAATTAAGACCTCTTTGAATTAATCTTTATTATTTTCGTAGTTTACAAGGGTTATAGAAATAATTCAAGCAATATAAGAAAGAATTACGGTTGGAAACTTGAATTCAAAACAGCTGTATTGTATATTTATGGAATCCGTAGCGAGGTGTCGCGCGCGGGGAAGAGACTCACTGACAGACGACTTAAAAAACTCTTCAATTGAATTATTACAATCTGTGCCACTGTGAATCCATTAGCATTAATTGGAAGCATCCAAATCAACAGCAATTAGCGATAATTGAATAGTCTGTGTTGTGCCGTTCTCATGCCGATGTGCCGTGGGGCTGCCGGGCCATGCCGTTCTGCTGCACGTAACATACGCATTGGGACTCGTATCGTGCATTTGGTATGCTAATGTCAGTTTTATGACGTCACAGCGATGGTCGCGGCCGGCGATATGCACGGAGCATGTGCGGCTGCTGAACGACACACGCGCACAGTTAGACGTAATAGCTAATGAATAAAATACTAATTAGCTGTGGCAGTACTGCGCTACTGCTACTGCGATGGGTTTATGAAAATACCGTGAATGCACTCAGTGGGGTAGAGCACAAGACTGGCCCTCTTTACTAAGGACTACGACAAAGCCAAAAGGAAGGGTTACATTTTTAATAGTGTAATGTATGTATGTCTGTTTTTTTGATGTCTATTTTTTTAACTATCATACTTGCGTCTAAAAAGTGGACTTAGTTGTTCTTTTGTTTGGTCGCAAGTTTTGTACATTAAAGTTATCGTAGACAAAGTTAGTGACATTGTCCCTTGTGGCGGTGCTGAACAACATACACGTGTGCTGCATCACAGACTTATTACAACAACGAACAGCACGTGTGTTGTACATAGCCCGCGTGTGCTACTTGCGGTCGCGTGTGGATGACATCTTTTGAAAACTTGTTTTTATTGTCACATTGACTGCTTTGATGTCCCGATGGCCCTCGTAGTTTGAACACGTTAATCGTAGTTTTCGAGTACAACAGGTTATTTGGAAAAAAATGCTTGTGAACTTTAAGTGCAAAAATGTTTTATTTTAGTAGGTATAACTTTTAAGTCTGTAAAGGCAGATATTGAATAGTATCGTTCACTCTCGTAGCATTGCAAGCACTGCAGTGAGCTTACCATCTGACATTGTACTAGTAATTTAGGCGCTCATTGTAAAATTGTATTTAACCTGAATGTACGTAGGCCCATCGTCCACGAAGCAACTTAAAACGTTTTTTATAAAAAAAAAACAACCGACTTCCAAAAAAGACACCACAAAGTGAAAAATAACTTTAATTTCGGAAGTCGGTGTCGTTGGGTTCCCATTTTTGTTGTTTGCCACCGACTTCCGAAATCAAAGTTATGTTTCACTTTGTAGTGTCTGTTTTGGAAGTCGGTTGTTTTTTTTTGTTAAAAAAGTTTTTATTTTCCACTTTTAAGTTGTAGTTACCGTATTACACTACTTGCTAGTGACAGGAAGTTATTATAACATCATCAATGTAAACTAAGAGGTAAAAGTATTATTGAAGCTAACTCAAAAACTACCCACGTAAAGTTAATAAAATTTATATGGGATTACCCCACACCACATACCACATTTACACAGATACTCTCAGGTTGGTCTACATGTCACTGTGTCAGTCACTTCTTGCATACTGCATACCAGCATGGGGTGGAGCCTGTAAGACTTACTTCCTTAAATTAAAGAGAGCAGAAAGGGCTGTTCTCAAAGTAATGTATTGCAGGCCCTACAGATATCCCACAGAAGAGCTTTACAAGGACTGCGAAGTGCTTTCAATAAGAAAACTGTTTGTGCTTCAGTGTGTACTGAGGAAACATCGCGTGCCAATAAATATAACGAAAAAACGTCGCGCTGATATTGTTTTTCCTCCCGTTAGACATAATTCCACCTTTGCTGAATACCAGTTTTCTTATCTCAGTCAAAAACTATATAACAGGATTAATAAACTGCTCGCGATAAACAAACTTAATTTGCACAAATGTAAAATCGCAGTGAAAGGGTGGTTGATGGATAAAAATTACTATGACTTTGAAAATCTCCTTTTCTCTCCTACTTAATAGTCCAACACAAACATCTCTTCATACATACACTTAACGTTCCACAAACACACACATACACACCCTCAAACACGTGAGTGTTTGAGGGTGTGTATGTGTCTCTCTCACAATACGCCATCACACACGATTCATGATTGTTAAATTTTGTATATTTGTTTTCTTTTTCATAATCAACGACATGCGAATGGCTATTAAAATGGAGGAACACTGACTCCCAAGTCACAGGTTTATACCTAGTTTGGGAGCCAGGGGACCTCTGTTTGAGTACCTATCTACTATAAATGTTGTAAATGTAATATCTGTAACCATGATGTCACTTTTATGAAATAAAGAAATAATAATAATTATTATTATTATACCCTACCAATTGAAAAAGGATATTTGAAATCGATTTACAATTGCCGAAAATATCGCCTAACATATGTACATACAAACAAAATACAGTTGAATTGAGAACCTCCTCCTTTTTTTTAAGTCGGTTACAAAGTAACATGTACGGACCACCATGTGAAACACTAGTGCGGTGACATTCGATTTACTTACTAATTGGTGATTTGAGTTTTTGAGTAGCCTCTGGGATCATGGACCTCATAGACTTGACTCTTCGCAGCCAATATTCAATCGTTTCTTTCAGATTGTCGGTAACTTAATTTCTGTTCATGATATTCAAATACGAGTTCATCTGTTCACGATAATATGCACAAAAGAGTAGGTATTCATTTTCCCAAAAGACAAGATCCACATCTGTGTGTGTGACGTAAAGGTACTTTATTTTATTATTTTACATGCTCGTATAATTTTTATTATAGAGTCGAATAAATGTATGCGAGAACAAATTGGGATACGTCGGCCGCTGGCAACCGATTTTAATTGGGGAAAAGGTATTTATGGTCGCGCAAAAACTTTATTTATTTTGAAGGAATATTTATCATATATTTCTGATATTCTGCAACCACTCATAAATTCGTATTGCATACCCCGATAATAAAGGTGATGCGTTCTGGCGTTTTTCCATTTTAATATATTTCAGTTCGTCTTCTAATTATTATAAACGTTCTTTTAACAACGGGTTCCCGTTGTTTGTCTTGGCTTAACTGATTCATAACTTCGCGTGTCGTACTCGCAGTAAGATTTCCTCGCCGCACTTACTCGTATCTGGCGCGCGTGTACGTTACAAGCGAGGCGCGTGTTTCTTCACGGCGGCGTGGGACGGCGGCGTGGACGGCGGCGTGTGGCGGCCGCGGCGCAAAGTAGACGTGAATGAGCGTCTAATCGCGGCGATCAATCAGCGCGCGAGTGAGGCCGGAAGACTGGCCTAACGCGCCGTTGACACGCGACGCGCGGGCCGGCACGGACGCGGCGGGTCAAACGCAGCAACCCGAACGCAGTGAGACAACTGTAGCTTGTCAAGCGCAGAATATATCATAATGTAAGAGCTGCGTTTAAAAACAAAATAATTTAAAAAGCTGCAAAAAGCTCATATATGTATGCACATTTTTTGTTACATAAAATGAATGCTTCAACATGAAACCAGCCGTAAACTGAATTAAAATACCCCAATTATTTTAACGTGTATTAACGTCAATGCTACCGTCAATTTAAATAAATTTTAATGTAAATTGCTAATGTTCAGCAGCGCAGTCTCATTAAAATAATCGAATTATTGAAAATGTCATGTCATAAAATGGTGCGTGACGTCTGTCTCCGCACTACAGTAAACAAGCTTAAAGAACAATGGCAGCCACCCATACATTAATTTAGCTGAGATTAAATTCTCGCGTCTTTAAATGAAAAATATCTTGTTTAACTCGGCGTCAAATTCTGAATTAGTTTGTGCAAGAATTTTTGTTCGAGAAGGCCGAGAATAATAGAAATTCAGTCATGAACTTTTGTAGGTTATGTTTATGGTAATTCCAATTCGAGGAAGTAAAAGGGCAATATTGCTAAATCACATTTTTTTTCTCCTGTCCCTTATATGACCGTTCATCCTTCCTTCAGGGGAATATCACAGTCCGGGTCAAGTTAAAATTAATGAAAACGGAAATAATCGAGAGCAACACAAAGTACAAAGCGCAAACGTCGTGTGATGTCGTGTGACATGAGTATCACTACCACGGTACAACCTATTATTTTTTTAGATTTGGGATAGTAGCCTTTTTGCCAGTGATTAATTGAAAGTAATTCATTCATTGTTACAATACAATATTTTTACCTCCTTGCAAGGAATACTTCCACTTAGATTAATAACAGTATTGTTAATTAATTTACTCCGTTTAATTACAATAACAAACTAAAACTGAATACAGTACATTAATGTACACTTGGCAGAATAAATATAAAATGGCAACACTAATAGTCAATGAAAAAATGAAATAACTTTTCATTTAAAATATTTTTTGTATCTGGCCTTAACTGGTTAATGGGATACTTTGAAAAAACGTAGAAAAATAATGGAACTGCCTTCGTGTATAAGTCACTTGTAGACGCTCAAATTAAATTCAGCTAAGATTTCGACATTGTTCTTTGTCACAAAATCAATTATTTTTCTCGAAACTGCTTGGAAATTAGGGCATTATTTTGACAACCTTCTTCGAATTAAATCGAAAATGCTGTACTGTGGTCTTAGTGTGAGTTTTTTCACTCACGTTCGATTGCGAGCGCGTTAGAATTTTATAGGGAAAAAGTTATAGCGGCACCTGGTGGTCACTACGAGAAACCTAATTTCCCATACAAAATTCTAACGCACTCGCAATCGAACGTGAGTCAAAAAAACTCACACTAAGGTCACTGGTCAAATACACACATCAAAAGTGTCTAGGGATCAAGCATTTTTATGCGGATTTCTTGAGATTGAGATGTGGCTTTGTAATAAATTTATGATTTTATAAATTTATATGGATCCTTTTTGGTGCATTTCATAATTTGAATCAGGAACTGTGAATCAAATTCGAGTAAAAGATGAAAATCAGCTGTCAATATTTTCCCTATAAAAACATACAACGCATTGAAGACATTATTAGTGCTACTGTTTCCCTACTACTGATTAAAACCAACGTTATTATGGAGCGGCGACGTCATTTAAGCAGGGAAGAAATGCTCAGAGCCGTGGGAATGATAGAAGCTGGTTCCCGGCAACGTACTGTGGCTTTAGCTCTGAATACAAGTCAGAGTGTTATCAGTCGACTTTGGACACGTTGCCGAAGCACTGGTACCGTGGCTGAGCGCCATGGAGGACGGTATCGCTGCACCACACGGAGACAAGACCGATACATTCAAATCTTAACTCGAAGAGCTCCAACAATAACCGCCATGATGTTAGCCGTGAGGCTTCATCACTCTTCAGGGAACTTAATTAGCGACCAAACAGTCAGAAACCGCTTGCATGAAGTGAACCTTCATTCCCGAAGACCGCTACGGGTACCACCTATAGCAATGCACAATCGTAGGATTCGATATCAATGGGCTCTTGAACACAGAAATTGGGCAGAAGAACAATGGCGTTTCGTGTGCTTTACTGATGAGTCTCGTTTTGGTATGAGACCGGATACAAGACGTATACGACACTGGAGAACCCCTGGACGCCAACAGCGATTAAAATCCTGCCAGGAAGTCCATCCTTATAGTGGTGGAACCATCATGGTATGGGCGGGTATTTGGATCAGCGGAAGAACTGAGTTGATTTGGATCAGAGGCAACCTCAACGCTCAAATTTATGCTGAGACGATTGTATCAGACGTCATCGTTCCTCTACAAGTGCAAATCAGTCCCTTATTTCAGTTAATGCATGATAATGCACGACCGCACACCGCAAGAGTTGTAAGACAGACTCTCGCCGCAGCTAACATCAATGTCCTGCCCTGGCCTGCTCAGTCGCCAGACTTGAACCCGATTGAGCATGCATGGGATATGCTACAGAGAAGAGCTCTGCCGAATATGGAGGGTATCCAGTCGCAAGAAGACCTTTTTTTGTTGTTGCAACGAACATGGGCGGCCATTCCACAGCGTGATTTGGATGAACTCATTTTGAGTATGCCAAACCGATGTTCTTGTGTTGTTAGTGGTCGCGGTAGAAACACGGATTATTAATTGTTTAAGTTACCCAATAAAATTTTAAAGAAAACTGTTATTTCAGTCTTTTTTTCGAACTTTTGTGTTAGTGGTTCAAATGTCAAAAATCCCTTTATTAGGAAAATGGAAAATTTCTTTATTAATGCAAAGGTGACTTGGTTTATCGTTACTGTGACAAACGAAAACACTTTATTTGATGAATCCTTAAAGAAAATTTTAATTAATATCAATCAGGAGAAAAGTTATTGCAAAAATATATGTTGATCCCTAGACACTTTTGATGTGTGTACATGCGAGCAGCAGCCGACAAAGTTAGTATGAAAATCCAAATCGTGGTTAGCGGCCGAATAAATTATTATAAAAACTCATAATTATCTACCGTGTAAGTTAAAAATGGAACGAACTTTTTAACTGCTTCGAAACATGGCAAACAAGGAGGTAACTTATTAAATATGGAACTGGCTTGCAAATAGCGCTATCTAAATAAAAAAATTAATAAGTGAACACGTTGGCGCGTGAATAATTATTGCTTTTCGTCATTATTTCTGGAATTTATAATTAATTTACTTTGTTTGAATTTCCACGAAAGATTTGAGAAAAGTACTTCCAATACAAGTCTTGGCCGCAATCAGGCACTGTTGGAGTCACGTAGGTGGGCCTCGGTTCACATTTTCACATTCGTCCATCCATGCCCCTTTCGGCAAGCAGCAGTAATGTACTAAGTATAATATCTGTAGTAGAAACAAACCCAGCTGTAAAGCGGCTCTATTCATCGCAGTCAACTGTTTGTCATTATGGTTAGACTGTTTTAATTAAAGTCTTGTCACGACGTCCGCTCTACCCTAGTTTTGAATTAATAGACTACCCTCTGCCCACTAGCCACGTTGTCAATGCCTTCCTCCAATGTCAATACATGAATTTTCATGAAGTTTTCATGAAGTCGAAAAGACTTGGCAACATAAAGCGAAGCTCAAAATTTGAAACAGGTTGAAGTTCACTCGATCCCCTATGTAAGTTTGGCGCATCACGGTTCATCCCTATAATTACTTGTGAAAACTTAATCGCTTCAAGTCATTTGTTAGTGCTCTCGCTACACATTATTAAATTAATAATTTTCCATATAATTATAATCCTCTAAGTTGCTCAGATTTTCCAAAACTAATTAACACGCTATTAGACGAAGGAAGATTAAATCTGCCCCGTTGCTGTTACGGTTGTAACTAGGGCTCTTGAACCGGTGTCTCGGTATGCGTTATGTAATAATAATAATAATCTTTATTATAATACACACAAGATTCATGGTACACAAGAACAAAAGTACAAAGTAACATGGTATATCTACATAAATCTAAACAAAACATGTAACCCTGTCTCCTAAACTAGGTAGTCCTGTATCTTAGGAGACATGTCGTGTTGTAATTCTTTTCAGTATATCTACATTAGAAAATATTGTCTACTAGCTTATGCCCGCGACTTCGTCCGCGTGAAATTTCACCCTCCCCTATTCACCCTCTTAGGGGTGAAATTTCGAAAAACCCTTTCTTAGTAAATACCTAGGTACCTACCTACTCTTCACAAAGAACGCACCCTCCAAATTTCATGTCTCTAGGACCAGCGGTTTAGACTGTGCGTTGATATATCAGTCAGTCAGGACTTTGAATTTTATATAATAGATTTTTGGTCTAAGTATAAATACCGAGTTCCCGCTTTAGGGGGTAGTTCCCCCTGTAGTTTAGAGAATCCGCCTTTAGGGAGTAGTTTAGAACAACAAAAACTCCTAAACTTCATAAGTTACCTAGATCAGTATTCGTGTCAAGTTTCAAGTCTATTAACCAAATGAATAAGATTTTTTATATAAACTGTATTCCCGCTTTTCACTCCCACAGGGGTGGAATTTCAAAAATCGTTTGGGGTATGTTCATTATTTGACTCAAATATTATTTATACGAGTTTTCGAGTTAATCAAGCCACGCAGTAAAACCCTCCCCTGTATGATTTACTACCCCTTTTCACCCTGTTAGGGGTAGATTTTCGAAAAACCCTGATACACGTTTTTCTTTATTTTTGGTCTTAAGTATAAATACCGAGTTTCGAGGTAATTGGACCGCGCGATAAAATTCTTCCATACAAATTTTGTCACCCCCCAATCCCCCTTTAGGGGGTAGTTTAGAAAAACGAAAAATGCTTAACTTCATAATTTACTTACATATGTTTTCCTGCCAAGTTTTAAGTTTATTAACTCAAGGAATAAGATTGTTTATACAAACTTTCATCCCCTATTTAACTCTCTTAGGGGTTGAATTTAAAAAAATCCTTCCTTATTCCTTGTCTACATTATAAATGGAACCTCTGTGCAAATTTTCAGCTTTCTAGGTCCAAGGGTTTGGGCTGGGCGTTGTTGAGTCAGTCAATCAGTCAGCCAGGACTTTTCTTTTTATTTATATAGATAGATCTACGTAAAATTGGTACAGCTTAACTTTAATTTTGACTGCTCAAAAATGTGCGTTGCTCCACATTAGTGCAGGATGTGATTCCTCAATCGGGAAAAAGTAAAAACATATGATAATAAGCCAGAGAAATATAGGCTCAGCACCAATTTATTAACGTGAAACTGACCGAGCTCTGTTGAAGCTATCTGCATGTCTACGTAGCTACGTTTACAAAAAAAATATATAAAATCGCTATGAATAACATTTTGAGTGATCTAAATGTTAGTTTCAGATGTTTGTGAATTGTGAGAATCGACTCGATGTGAACTTTGCTTTACCAAATTATTACATACATTAATTACGGGTCGTCTTGTTTGAGTAAGAGCCGAGACGTACATCTACTAATTTAAATTGGCTTTTAATATAGCGTTATTCAATGATAAAGGTGTCATTGGCGAAAAATTTAATGGAAAAGTCTTTGACCTCGTCCTTAAATTAATAAAGCATCGATCAAAGGTTGAGTGATGTATATAGCCTGGATACGTACGGTACACGGTGAAGGCTGAATTCGAAAGAAGATTCCTTTGACAATCACAATTAATTGCTAATTTAATGTGTTCAGGAAAAAAAAGACATTACTTAAAAAAGCAGTCGAGAAGTGTAGTGGGACACCCGGTTGGAACGTAACGAAAGTGTCGTGACGGTCAAAATGGTACACTTTTTTCGGTGCAGCTCTCTGTCACCAAGTGTGCAGAGTATAATGTTCAATAAGGAACTTCGTTCCAACATGTAACGCCAAGTTTGATATCGTAGCACGATTTATGCGGTGCGGTGTGGTGGGCAGGGAAATAAATGAACATTGTTTACAGGCTAGCGTAGCCAGTTAGTCAACTCGCATTAACTTACAGTTAGCCGTACCTAAGTACCGTTATGGATGGTTGCTATTATATTATTATGTTATGACAAATTACGTCCGTGTGTAGTTAATATTAAACATATTATAATTATGAGTTTAAATAAGTGTATCACTTATATCTTAATGGTAATTCCAAATACCAACAGATTTAATTAAATCTAAACGAGTTTTCGGAATAATTCCGTGTTCATTGTTCAACTTGTAATTATACGACATTTGAAGCAAGCTGGGTAGCCGGTTACCCGAGAATCCGTGACCGTGGACGATGAGGGACCGAAACATTACATTTAAATTTAAATAAACGCCAAATAGCCCGTAAAGTTGGCTCGCTTTCAATCGCAACTTTCTAAAATGACCCGCTATTTGACTAACTACGTTACAGTAACGGCTAGTAACTATTAATGGCTCGTATTTGCGAACACACAAAAATGGTCTAAGTGACGTACGGGAAACGCGTTGATGGTAGGTGGGCACGGTACGAGCTGATAAGTACCACTACATCGTAACGAGAAGGGTCACTCCTGAAAATGAGCCCTACAACCTAACAGACTTAATTACTTTAGCCAAAACAAAACTGTGAAAGGCTTGAAGAGAGAATAAATGAAAATTTTTCATTTTGCCAGCGATGTTCAGACGAATGACAGTTGTGGCGATAAGGAACTGACACAACTGTCATTCGTCTGAACATCGCTGGCAAAATGAAAATTTTTCATTTATTCTCTCTTCAAGCCTTTCACAGTTTTGTTTTGGCTAAAGTAATTAAGTCTGTTAGGTTGTAGGGCTCATTTTCAGGAGTGACCCTGAATTGTTAGAAGTGAATCTTCTGCGTTCATCACTGTGAGGCGGCACTATGTAAATCGTCCGCGACCGGCAGTGCGCCGCGGCGTCGGTCGCAGCACGATACTCCTTACGAGCCGCCGACACGCCACCGACACAGCAGGGCTGTCATTTGAGAACAACTTCTTAGTATTGCATTATAGTATTTGTAAGACGTAATGAGTAGTTATAGTTCCCGTGCTAGGAACTCGAAGCATTACTGTGTATTGTCGCACGTCAAGAAGTTTCTAGAACCACGGAATAAACCTGTTGTTGAAAATGTGTGAATGTCCTAGAAAGAGTCAGCCCTGGATAATGCGTAAAGAAAGTAATCCCAAAAGTAAGTGCATGATAGCACATCAAGCGGTGTGCTTATGTGTCTGTTTGTAGTGCATGACAGGTCATCAAGCGGTGTGCTTATGTGTCTGTTTGTAGTGCATGACAGGTCATCAAGCGTTGTGCTTACGTGTCTGTCTGTAGTGCATGACAGCTCATCAAGCGGTGTGCTTACGTGTCTGTTCGTAGTGCATGACAGCTCATCAAGCGGTGTGCTTACGTGTCTGTTCGTAGTGCATGACAGCTCATCAAGCGGTGTGCTTATGTGTCTGTTTGTAGTGCATGACAGGTCATCAAGCGGTGTGCTTATGTGTCTGTTTGTAGTGCATGACAGCTCATCAAGCGGTGTGCTTATGTGTCTGTTTGTACTGCATGACAGCTCATCAAGCGGTGTGCTTATGTGTCTGTTTGTAGTGCATGACAGGTCATTAAGCGGTGTGCTTATGTGTCTGTTTGTAGTTCATTAGAGTTCATCAAGCGGTGTGCTTATGTGTCTGTTTGTGGTTCATTTTACAAAGACAGTACGGTTCTTAAGGGTCCATATTGGCTCACCTAAAGTTCTTTACCCGAAATTGTTCTTCCTAATGATTTGTAATCCGAATGATCAGTCTTCCTAAAATTTTTCATCCTAAAGTTTTCATTCATACTATTTGTAGTGCTACCGGCGATGTTCATAACTCTCATGTTTCCGAAAATTGTAATTAATAATATCAATAATGTAAATATATGTAAACTCCTACTGTTTTTTATCATAACGCTTTTATCCCTAAACATAATTACCATAATATTAGAAGATGATATTTATAGTTTTAATTTGAGGGTATGATTATTATTTGGGGGTATGCTTTACAGTTGGTTTAATACTCAAAGGCTTTACATAACGCACTGAGTTGTGTCTATGGAACCACTGTACTTCCACACCCGGCGCTTTTTGATAGTAGCTATTTTTTTGGATAGAATAGACTCTTTTTGGTGTAGGTAAATTTGAAAACCGCAAGGTTCGTAAAATCATAGTGGCCGAGAAAAGAAATACCAAAGTTTTTTTTTTTATCTACAAAAATATGTGGTTAGGCGTAGTCGACGGAGCCCCGCTTCGCGGGGCCCCTATTTCTGTCTACAGGGTTTAAAGGAACCTAACACGAAGGGGATGACGGGGGCTCGTTCGCTCGCTTTGCTCGCTCACTCGAGCCCCCGTCATTCCCTTCGAACCTAACCTGTCCGAGTCGGGGTGCCCCAAGTCCCGAGCTCGCTTCGCTCGCTCTTGCATCCTAAGTTGTCATTACAAATGTGTTACTTTTGTAATTATATTATATTGGTTACCGCTATAAATAAAATCTAAACAAAAAAAAAATCTATAAAAAGAAATTTAAACAAAAAAGATATGACTTTGAATAATAGTGTAAAAGATGGTTATGTTGAGAAAAAATAGGAAAACACATAAAAGCATAATAGATGTTTATTGCTACAGACATTATGAAGTTGAATGCTTCGGAATTATGAACATTAGAGACAGAGTAGTTAGGAATTGTGATTGTTAGGATGAAAAATTTTAGGAAGAACATTTTCGGATTTCCAATTATCGGAGTTGAAAATTTAGGTGAACTTTGGCGCACCCGGTTCTTAATTATATTGATTCTGTCGTTGATTTCTGTTTGGAAATTCCCCATTAATAATAAAAAAATATCCAGTAACATAAATGTCAGCAGACTGTTGGAAGCTCAACACAATACTGATGTTTTAAAATGTTACGGTACTCGTCGCCCACTTTCAGGGAATTATGGTATGTTAATAGTGCTGGTATAATAATACAAAGCAATACCTACACACAAAAATAATTGATGTCGGACGTTAGAGAACAATACCGACCGACCTTCAAGAAGATGAGCTACTCGTACAATCGTAAATTAAAACCCTCGGGTTGTGCGCGGCTGCAAACATGTTACTTGCGGATGATGAGTACCAACAAATTAATTTCGAGCAGAAAGGTACCTACTACTCACAGAGAAAAATGAGAATCCCACACACACACACACACACATAATTATAACATGTAAAACATACGTGTGTACTTGTTCCCCTGTTTAGGTTTCGTAGTAACAAAGTTGAAATGAACAGCGACCCTTTACGATCAGCAGTTACATTTGCTATTTACCTGTAACGCCATATTGCTGCCACTTTACCGCCACGTTACATCACAGTCCTCGTACCACTAACATTTGGGCTGCAACAGCCTATTTTAGATAATTACGGAAACAAAAGTGAGCGGTTTTTGTGCGGTGCGGCGGTGCGGGAAGAGCGGTCGGTTCCGGCGGGATTGCGCGCATTGTTCCGCGCCGACTGCCGGGCGACCGGGGCGGCTCAGGGCCGGCGCCGGGGCATTCGCGGCCCCAGCCGGGCCCCGAGGTCTTGCATTGTTTCTAATTAATCACGAGCTCTCGGCGACTCTACATTGTGTTTCTTTTCTATTATGTATCTGCATGTGTATTAAGTGGCGTACCTCTAAGATTGTGTGCCCGCGGTATTGAGGCTCGTTGCTCCTTGTCTGTTCTGCACTGATTACCGCGGCGGCAGATCGTACAACACATTGTAACGCCAGTTCATACCTATGACACCTACCAATCCGCGGTGTAGGCGAGTTGTCCGAGGTGATAATAGTGTTCGGCAAACTTACCTGAAACAGTTATGTAAGTGTAAACTTAGTTTGTGTTGATATCGTATTCAGGTTTACCCATCTCCTGAATAATACATCGTGTTCGGTTCGACCGGCGCGCGGCGTGAGAACTTATCGCAGTACTTGTCACTACTTACTGCAAGTTTCACCTATCTAGCGCTCAGTTACTGCTACACTACATAAATAGTACTACATACCTACATGCTCTCTAAAGAGCCCTGATTTATGTGGTGTACTATAAAACTACTAAACTTGGTTTGAAAGTAGACTGTATTTATTATAACTGTGCTCATTAACCCATTTTGCCACAACACGCACGATTATATTGTAGACAAACGACGCAGAGGTAGTTACAATAATGATAATCACAAAACAGTCTCTTCGTTGCTACGTTTACATGACCGCACGACACTGAGGCTAACGTGCCACTTCTAGGCAGCTCTCAACTTCGGTGCTTTAACAACTACTACCTAATTCCGGAAATTCTCTGTTCCCTTTCTTGATGTTGTTGTTCGTAAATTTGTTTATCCTTATAAACAAGCAATCGTAATCTTATTTACTTCCACACAAATTATTTTCATGGAACGTTTTCGGAAACTTTCATCTCGTTATCTTGTTGAAAGGGACTTGTGAAGTCGTTGGCCCTTTTAGCCTCAAACAGTTACAAACAAGATCTTTCACAAGCATAATATATGACGTGACAAGTATTTTGTCTGGGATCTCATTAATATTCTAAGTATGTAGAATACTTAGAATATTAATGAGATCCCAGATAAACATGACTGAAATAGGTATAAGTTTTTGTTCCTGAAAAAACTTCGCACGAGTAGTTGTTAGTAAACAAGGTCGTTGCTCTCTCGGTAGAACAATACAAAAAACTCAGTTGTAGTGGCCTCAAGTGTGTATTCACATCGTCGACAAGTTGCCTCAAGCGAGGACGAATCCCAGGACAAGCGTCCACAAAGCGGATTGGGGAACTGTGGGAGAAATCCTTTTCATTTTGTTTTTCTCTTCCAACATTAGTGGATCGAAGATGACGAAGCAGTTTGTAACAATGATGACCTCTTTACTGGTTCGTATTGGATAGAACTTGAAATGAAAGATTTGAAGAAAATGTGCTGCTCTTATATAGCTATAGTAACTATTCATGGGTATTGACTGATATAATGGTTTCGTATTACCTCCGTGTATGGGATCTACCTACTGATGACGTATTTTAAACCCGTTTCCAACTTTGATCGTTCAAAAAACAATATTAACAATATTACTGACCAAATATCATCAAAAATTCAATCAGTGAAGAGTTATCAAACATGTTTAACTGGTGGTTCCTGTATGCACTAGAACCTCTCCCATTAAGTAGTTAAAGGTAACCTCGGACCAGTACCGGCTGCTAATCGCGTCCGTTTATAGTCCGGTCCTAATCCGGGAAGTACGCGGACTGACCGGACATTACCAGATAACGTCACTTTGCGAACATTGTCCATTCCGCACCCTGCCCGGCTCACCCCGCACTAGACTATTACAAGCGAAGTCACCTGAGTCGCGTGTTTTACTTTCCTACTACCTAATACTCTGAAATGCCAATTTAGACTCTGTGTCCTTGCAATAACGATTATATATATGTCGGAGATAAGTGCATTTCCGTACGCGCGGACTGTCGAGTTTCACTGCGTGCTATGCGAAATAGAACCCTTTCGTGTTTGAAATAAAAGTCTTTTACGTTTGCAAATAGCAGTGTTTTACTAATGCCCGCTATCAGTGGGCGCGTGATAGAGCACTGATAGTGCGGCTTGAGGCACGAAGCGCGCTCGCGTTAGACAAGGATCGCTAAACGTAAGGCAGACCGGACGGTGCGTCAGTGTCCGGCGCTTCCTTGACGTTTCTTACTGCAGGGTGCACTTTTAAATGACTATCAAACGGAGATATTTCCTGTGACGCTTTAGTCTGGTCATTTATGGCGAACATAATAACGATTACACTTCTAAATCTCTGTCTTCTCTCTCTTTTCTTCTTCTAATTCTTCTCCTTCATTTTGTTTTTATTTATGATTGTATTTAGTTTAGTTTGTGATCTTCCTGTACGAGTCACAATAAATACTTTTTATTTCTTTCTACATTCTGACGGCATTAAAAGTAAGATTCCAAGTGTAACAATATCGCACATAAAGTAAATAAACCTGGCGCTGCAGCTGGTTGTGTCGCGTGACAACACTACTCAATCATCCTTCAAGAGGGTGTCACCTACACAGCCCTGCTTCCCTGAGGAACTTTGAATGGTGCTATTACATGCGTCATGTTCGTGAACGGGCGCCGTCAGTAGGGACTGGTCATCTCTTTGATCTCTTTGCTGCCATGGCTTATTTTAATTTAATTTATTATTTTAACTGTTTTTTTTCTTGTCTTTTCATTACGAACGCTTTTAACGTTCTGCATCGTAGCGTAGAACTAGCACTCATAGACATCATCCTCCCTTTTGACTGCTCACACACGAGAACAAGTGGTTCACAGGATTCCATTCTTAGTTAACCTGCAATCTATCTATACAGCCAATATTCTCGAACTGCCGCATGAAGGTCTACCTTTCTATTCAGTGCTAATGTGCGTTCAAAGCTTTCAGATGGACAGAAGAATCATTTCTTGTTTCAAGATTGTTTGGTATTATAGTTTATGTCGTTATCAGTGAACCTATAGATGACCTGAAGGCTAATGTGAGTTATATCAGTAGTGATTTATTTTATTAGCTAATACATAATAAGGCGAGGACGATAACATACTGGAGATCTCCTGCTTCTACGGGTTATCCATACTATATCGAATTACTCAAACATTACAAACAAATCAAGTACTGTGTGACTTGCAGACACTGGTGAGTTTTCCCCTTTGTATCAATTTTCATTAGCGTCATCCTTGTCCAGGAACAAGTCAATAATATCATTCATTACCACTACTATGTTGATGGAGATGGAGGGGGAGGCAGGGGGGCGGGTATTCCTGATGTTGTTTGTCGATCTGTGTTGACGGAAGGAGGTTCCTGTTTACGACTTCTCGCCTGTTATTATTCAATGCTTATTAGCTGATACTAAAGTTTTATGAGGACATTAAATAACGTAAGAATTGGAAAGCAATTGGTGGATAGGGGACTGATATTGTCACAATTGGTGGAGAGGGGACTGATATCACAATTGGTGGAGAGAGGACTGATATTATCACAGTATTTGCCAAGTTACCATTTTTCTAAGCGCAAGTCAGCTTAGGCTACTAGACAATGGTTATTAATTGCATTAATGCGTCAAATGTGTTCTGCAATGTGTTGTATAATCTAGTCGACAAAAACATGAGTCTACGTAGTTATAACAACAAAAAACTTAGGCTATAGTGCTGTACTGTCAATAAACTTGGAGTCGCGTGTAGAGGCGGGTCACCACGTCACGTTGCGTCACGTCAGCGGTGGGCACTGGGAACTTGTTCAGCAGGAGTTATCGACAGTCGTGACATACTTTCTCGCCGATTTCCTCGTCCAACGAACTCGATATTAACACTATTATAACCAATGATAGGTACCTGAATTTGTGTGTTTTACATCCCACAAGTTTAAGTAAGCTCTATTACCTTAATATAAAGCAGCATTTAGCTTGTGAGCGTATAAGTAGACACTACGTAGTCGATGACCGTGCTGGTACAGTCATAGGCACAATGGCGGTCAGTTTACGAGCCGCGGCGGGAACGCGACGCAGCCGCTATCGCACCCACTTACCATATTTCCACAATAAACACGACTCCAACACTCCGCTCCAACTAATAATCAACCTTAACATCATCCTCTTAAAGACCACATTGCATCGCCACTACGCTCCGTGTTCGGTGTACTTAGCCGCAGTAGAGATGTTATTCAGTAATTCAAGTCAGCCCGAGCTTAATTTATTATTTTACAAGCTACGCTCATTTCTGCGAAAACTACCGCGAGAAGTTTTCAGCTTTCTTTTTATTCCGGTGCACAAATGCAACCTGAAAACTATTTAACTGTATTTAAACATTTCAGCGGAAATTATAACTAATTGAAATAAAAATTGCTGTTTAGTGTAACTGGCGTATGTTTAGAAGTGTGTGCATGCAATATGCAAATCACTATGTACACTAAACAAAACATTAATATCCGATAATATCGGAGACTGGCGTTTAATATATGACCGGAAGCCATGTTTACATTGAAGCACGTATCAGTTCGGTTAAGCTGAGCTTCAATCATTCCTCGATGTTTGCAATAATGATAAAATACAAATAAACTACGTACTCGTATGTAGTGACAGGTTGCCAATCCACCCGAAGGACTATCTACATACTCGTACATAAATAACACTTTCGGTCAATTTCCTTTTATATAATAACTAGCTCCTACCCGCGGCCGCGTACTTATCAGAACTCATCCCACGAGAACGTGTTGCCGGCACAAAAAGTAGCCTATGTCCTTTCCCCAGGATGCCACCTAACTCCAGACCTCCTCGCCAAATTATATCGAAATCCATTCTGTGGTATTCGAGTGAAAGGTAACATGCAGGCAGAATTATTTTTGAATATATAATATTAAAGTATGGATACCTAGTGTATTTATGTCCAGATCAAAAATAAAAGACTCGTTGCCGCTTTGAATTCGCTTGCTAAGCGCAGTGACTAAGTTTTTTAACGTCTGGGCAAGCACTTGGCCCAGCAGTAGAATAGTCAAAAGACTCTGAACTGAATACATAGATAACATGGAAGTCCATTATTGACTTGGTCTACTGAATATGCATGTATTGACGCTTGGCCAATATTGGCGCACTGTGTGGCCACGCGTGACCAACGCGCAAACACCAATCAGTTGTGCGCTGGCGCTACGACGCGCGTAGCGTGCTACGCCGTAGTCCACCGGCCTACGAAATAGAGCGCAGTGAAATCCGCTTTGAACTTTCATCCGACATAGTGATCCGATGGGAATACGTTACTGGGAACATTTTTTTTCACTTTTCACAATCACGTTTTTTGAGGAATTAGAATTGTAGAAGTTTTGTTCTTGTTTGGTTGATTGAATTATACGGTGAAGTTTTTATTATTGCTCTCCAATATGCAATTATAACGAAATAAAAGCAATAAAAAAAGACAAACAACTTATAATATTATAATTCCAACCATTTTCTTCGTCAGTTCTACAGGATGGAAGTAGGCGCGAGTACCAGGATATTATTGATCCTTAGAGATTGATCAGAGTTCCATTTTATGGTGGCTTCGTATGATATAGTTCTGAGATACGATTGATAGTTCCCGCCTAACCGTGATATGATAGTTGTGAGATACGATTGATAGTTCCTGCCTAACCGTCATATGATAGTTGTGAAAAACGAGTGATAGCTCCCACCTGACTATCATATGATAGCCGATCAGCCGTGCGGCTTTATACTGCCGACTTGCTCCTTGTTATAACAGGTACTTCTGATGTAGAACTTGTTTTATGATCGTTCACACTGAGTAATCATAAATAAAACGTACCTATAAGTAATGGGAAAATGCTAAAACCAAAAAATATACCAATTAAGTTATCAGATTTCCTTAAGCGAATAGAAACTGATTACATAGTAACAACAATAGACAAAAAAATAAGGTTACAATTTTTTTAATAACCAATTCTTACCGTAAACTAAAATATTGGTGGCGTGCGCGTGGTGGCGCTCCAGTTAATTAACATTGAATCCGTTCATTAACGCACATCGACCGCGTGAGTTATATAAAGCCGCGAACTACACGTGATCTCTAGGTGTCGCGCTCTGGTGATCGGTTATGGAAGCACACACCCCCACACCACACCACCACACCACACCACTACAGGCCACTGTCCACCTCTGCTGAACAGAAGGCTCCCCGGAGAACGAACCGGTTTAATATGAAGACTCCAGTTTAAGTTACGCTGCACTTGCGGTCTCGGAATGGTGGACACTGACACTGATAAATATGTTGACGTTTCGATTATTACATGAAATACCTTCTGTAACTGGAGTTACGAATAATCAAAAGCCCGAACTAAACTTACTTAATCTATCTACTCCAATAGTAACATATATAACGAACTTAAAAAGAATATAATTTCACTTTATTTAATGTGTATCCTCATTTTATTCAGTGGCTGTAACACCATACAAACTTTGTTGTTTAAAAAAGCTTTGTTGAACAAAGCTTGGCTCGTGATAGCTTGCACTCCCCGACGCAGCTAACATTTCCGCGCAACAAATAATTAGCACCCGGTGCTTTGTAATGAATTAGGAAATTAAATCGTTAGGGGTAGGCAACAGTTATAATTGTACCTAAACAATCATACACTGAGGCTGGTCAGTGACGAATGAGAAGTAGAAGCACATAGTTACATTGTTACAAAATTGTCGCCACTGCGAACAGTTACGGTTTTAGAAATCGTTCCTGTTTTATTAGAAAACTAGCTCACATTAAAGGTACAGCTGCAACAAACAGAGCGCAGCAGAAACGAATGTTTCGTATTATAAACGGAGAGTTTCACAAACAAAAGTTTATAATGTATTTGAGCAGTTTATTTGGTTGCGCTTACCGCTCGACGCTCGTAACTGCAGCGGAACGCGACGTACTTCATTTTGAAACAAAAAGAAAGAGTTATACATGTATTCTGCGTCCATTGCCGCTCCGAGCAAACAAACTTAGCCCCTCGCACGCCACTCCTCTCGGCTCCGCTCCTCTCCACGACAGTCGCGCTGGGCTGTATTGTCGATTCAATTCTTACTCGCTTTGTTGTGTAATCGAATTACTCTTGTTTAGCCGGCGCCGGCGGCCGTAATTAAATAAAAACAAGAACAAAGGGCCGAACGTGAGCCTCCTACACATGAGCGGCCAGCTAATGGATGTGCTGTGTGTACTGAAATGCAGGTTATTATGAGGTTTCAATTAATTGTATTTAAAAATTCTTGTATCGTTAACAAGCAGATATTTATTATCATTATCGAATACGTACGCATTGTCAACACGGAAAACTAACGCACATTCATGTCTACGTTCGATAAATGTGTCCACTACTAAATCCCACATACCAGTTTTGTTACTAAATCACAGTCACAAGACTCACAAGCAGAAAGAGTGCTTCATCATTCGGGAGCGGGTAGCGGGAAGCGGTCGGTGGTACTAGCCGCATTACTGAAGTAAAGCGTGTGTAGTGTTGCGCCGGCCGCGTGACAAATATCCGAGATTATCCGCGACTGCTGCCGGCGGCGCCTACCGAGAATTATCCGTGTCACAGCATTAAAGAAATGTTTCTAACTTCGTACAAATGGAGCGGTCGGCTTACCTTGCGCCTCGCGCCTCGCGTCTTG
Organism: Mesoligia furuncula; assembly: GCA_916614155.1. Classification (NCBI taxonomy): domain Eukaryota; kingdom Metazoa; phylum Arthropoda; class Insecta; order Lepidoptera; family Noctuidae; genus Mesoligia; species Mesoligia furuncula. The sequence goes on from OU744804.1 coordinate 29,748,156, forward strand.
CGTGGCTGACAGATGTCGAGCCTTCTAAACCGACTTTTAAAATAACGTGATTTGGCTTACACATAGTGAAGCTAGCCTTATAGTTTACCGAATCTATGTTAAGATTTTTAACATTTTCGATTTTGTTATGGTATTGCGACTTCCAGGTAACCTAAATACCTGAAATACGGATGACTGTTTGCTAACAACTGCCGTGGTTCCCACACATTAGGTCGTGCCGCGGGTGTACTCGCGCGCTGACCTGCGCGGCTGCGGCCGAGCGGCCTGCACACTGCGCGGTAATGTAATCAACAAACAATAAAGTTAGAATATTGCTCGTTTCGCGGCTCTATTGGGTTTCAGCGATGAATTTGGTGATATTTTGTTTTTCAGCCGGAGCCAGCGGGCACCGGAACCAAAGCTTGTTCCCAATGTTCGTGTTCGACTTGATTTACTTCTATGTGTACAGAAATGCAATGTTTTAGTGTGAGTATTTTAATTCGGGTCAACTTTGTTACGAGCGTTTACGACGTACGGCGAATAAATCGGCATTTCATACAAACTTTCAAGCCCTTGATTTTCGAAATGAATGAACCGATTTTAATATAAGTTTATACGCATAATAAGGATACTAAGGTCTAAAAAGTTACTTCAGTACATTTTCGAAATATCTTATTTCTAAAAAGATAACTGGAAATCTCTGTTTCTATGGAAATATTAAAATCGATTTAATTTGGCTGTAACGCTGTTTTCCGAAAATGTTCTTAAATAACTTTTTAGGTCTTGGTATCTTGCTTATGCGTATGCAGTTTCATTAAAATCGGTTTATTCATTTCCAAAAACAAGGGCTTGAAAGTTTGTATGAAATGCCGTACATCGTAAACGCATTAGACAAATTGTAGGTTTGTAATATCTGTTTCAAATATTTTGAGTTCTAAAATAGAGAGAGAGGTTCACTATAAGCTTTAGTGCAACCAAAAATCATCTCGGATTGTAGTGAAAAGAAGCAAAATCTTCGAATGTGAGATATAAGCATAAAACAAAATAATATACAAAATATTCACATCGACTATATACGTGCAATAGCCCGTAACAGCGCTGACCCACACATGCACAAATTGCTAGCCAATCACAACGCGTGACCAGCATCTACACAGACACACACACACACATTTACTGTCAAGGACAGAAGTAACAATTGAATTGTATGTACATTCAGCCTCTAAAGAATGTATCATTAACAAGAATTAATTTGACTGTCTACAATTTTACTTGAAAATTTCTAAAATGTTTTGTGTCTTATTACAATATAGTAGAACAAAGATAGTCTTGACAGTTATACATCTTTTTGTGGCTAACTGTACCTAGTTATACACGCAGCAAAATTCTAAAGCGTTCAATTGCGTCATACAATTTACAAAAATATGTAATTAATAATTTAATAATAATATTTCTTTCTTTATTAAGGTACTTACGTAAAGGTTATGTAGTACCTACATGAGGGACCTACAAGGTATGGATTATTAATTACATGGTGTAGGTACAACGGACTGTTGGGTGAATCGCTGCTCTCCTAGATTACTGAGTAATCTGTAATTAGGAGAGACACGTTCAACTCCCTATATGAGTATCACAATAATCTATTATGTAAAATGCAAAGTCCTTACTGATTGATATTTATCAACGCACAGCCTAAACCGCTGGTCCTAGAGACATGAAATTTGGAGTGTGTGTTCTTTGTGAAGAGTAGATATCCACTAAGAAAGGGTTTTTCGAAATTCCATCCCTAAAAGGGTGAATGAGGGGAGGGTGAAAATTCACGTGGACGAAGTCGCGGGCGGAAGCTAGTCATGTATAATACTTTTGAAGCCTAAAAGGAAAAAGTTTTTATAAAAAACAAAACACAAAAGCAGAAATCTTAAAATTAAAAATAAAACAAATTGGAAGGAGGAGTGTTGGTGTGGTGAATCGAGTGAATGCGTGTGTGTATGTATGAGTGTGTGTGTACAAGATATGTGTTTGACAGATTTCAATCAATAAATAGTTTAGGACATTTTTGTTTTAGAATTTCACAGGGCATATTCATACTTTTGGATATCACATAATTCATTAGTACTAAGTATCTACAGTATGGTTCGAAGACGTAATTCAAACTCCAGCTTAGTATCTGCGTAGAACATAAACGCGTAGCGGCATCACACGTAGGCACATAGCCGCGTAGCCTCGTAGCCTCGTAGTTTCGTAGCCTCGTAGCATGCGTAGCTACGCGCTACGCATGCTACGAGGCCAATATTTGTTGCATCACAACGCACATGGAATAACATAATGTCGACCGATGACTGAGTCTAAAAGTGATTTGTTAGGCGTTAGGAATTCAGATATCTGAAGTTATGATAGGGACAGTAATAAATAACGTTTAATGTAAGTTTAACGATTAAATAGTTACTCATTTATTTTAAACTTTTCAAACAAGCTATTGTAATTTATGGCTTAATAAATCCATGCACAACAAATAGCCGGCAGCCTGTAAACATGCAATAAGTCTGAGCTGACCACTAACGACCGCGCCGAACATTCCCGTCACCGCGTTTATTATAAACGAGGAAAAACTTTCTGTAAGTACTTACTACAGCTGCATCGAGGGCTTGATTCAGAAAGCGGTACTTCTAGACACGGCTCGCATTGCTAAGAGGTCCCGCTTGTTCCCGATACCGGTGGGATATACCGGTGGACTACCCTTTTTATATATTTTTTTAAAATGTTTTTTTATTTTTAATAATAAATAAATAAAATTTGAAGTGTGTTTTTTTATAAACAATATTTAAAATGTGTGTAATTTGTAAGTATTTTAAGAAAGCAAAGGAGATAATAATAAAACATCCAGGAGTCAATATCTAAATTTTGTAACTCAGGAACTAAATAATGTTGTATGTACTCGTAGTACCTACATAATAACTTGTCGGTGTGTCCGCATGAAGAGGTGAGCATTATGTCGGCAGATTGCATCACAATAATAGCCGGGCGTATATTCTAGAGTGGCATTTGGTTCAGTTTCTGCTACCCCTAGTGATATTTACAGCTATGAGCAGTTACGGAAGCAATAGTAGAACTTAAAACCACTTTTTGAACCCCTAAAGCGCTACTGTACAGCTAAAAGTTGCATAATAGGCTGCTATTTCCACTAGTGTGCTAGTTGGGTTATAATGACCGACGCAGCGGCACACGCTTGGCTTGTGACCTACACCGAACCACGGACATCGACACCGAACAAATAAATGTTAACGGGCACTATCGGTATAACTCTAAAATAATGTTTTGTGAAACAAAAAACAACCAGGTGTGGATACAAAAGGCTTGTTAATTGTAAAAAGTGCAGTGTAAACTGTCCGCGAGTGGCACTACGACGTGTAACACAATTGTCGGGTAGTTTCACCTATTACCATGTATTTGTTAGTCGTGACGTCATCACACGCCATGTTTTTAATTGCCTTTATTAATTGCTTGTTAGACTAACAGGCCGGCTGTACTCGTCAAATGAAATGCTCTTCTGTTTGGAGTAGTCCAGCTGCTGAATTAAAAGTTTGTGCTAAATATGTCGTAGTACATTAATTAACGACACATTTAGTTTCAACTTTGACATGAAATTGTGCCAGAACCAGATAACTAAATACGGCTAAATTATTTGTGCTTTTCATTAATTTACAATTAGAGTCTAAAATAAAATTAATCCATTCAAATGTATGAACGTAAGCGACGCAAAAACGGTAGTAGTAGTGTTCACAATTCCTGATTTGTCACTGCATATAATTAACTTTAACTGGCATATAATTAACTTAAACTATGGTGTAAAAGCTTCTGTTCTCTGCGATGAATAAATAATGTTATGTTAAGTTATAGAATATCAAATGCTAGCTAAGCAATGTCCTCACCGGGATCGGCACGGTCGGACATCGCCGGATATCGCCGGACGCTGTCGGACACCACTCGACATATTATGAGCTCGCCTTCACAATAATATTAGTTTAATTATGCAGTTTGTTCTGTGCAGCGATGTGTTGGCTTAGTTTAGTGACGCAAAGGGAATAGTTATGTATTCTATACATATTACAATGAGTGGGTTTATTGATACTAAACACAAACTATTGAACCCTCAGCAACAGCCTGACGCTCGGGTAATGGAGGTATATTTTATTTCATGAATGAAACTGTAACTGTAATGTATACTTACACTAATGTGAGTGTATAATTTACGGTTTAAATTTAGGAGGATTTTTGACAAATAAATAAGTGCCTACGTGTGTTACCCTCGTCACGTTGAATTAACAGATTAATCATTCGTTCCTAAAATTGTTAATTATTTTATACAAGACTACTCCCTCTCGTATACACATTTAAATACGCGTTTTATGTTTTAAAATCGTTGTCTCGTTGTTGTCTTGTTGAAAACAGAAGTTCCTAATGGACGAATCAACTTGTTACCATTATCATTAACGCTTATTTTGTTTTACTATCTGCGAGTCTTACCGCAAAATAAGAATGAATGAATTGAATATGAGCCGTAAGCAGCTAATGAAAGTACACATACACAAGCAAACACACTCACAAACTCACCCCCACACACACACACACACACACTCACTCACACACACATCCACACCGTCGCACGTTAGTGAAATTAATGACATTACACGTGGTAATGGAACCGTTCCTTACTTCCCGAAGTTACCCGACACGATAGGAATCACACAAAACTACGTCATCCCCTGTACTAGTATGTGCCACGCGACTGAAGGGACCAACTCACACTCGTAATGGATAGTTTTAATTAGTTTTAAAATTAAACTGCTTTGTACAACTTTTAACATAAAATGTTATAGGGCGAAAGTTAATGACCCAAACTTTGCGGCGGGACCAAAGATATTTGTGGCAAATTCAAGTGTGTTTGTCTGTGTATCGCATGTTTGTATAAAACTGTTGGCTATAGGGTGTATAGAATAGAAGAAAATAGAATAGAATACTCTTTATTATGTACATCACAGGTGTATCGGCATCATTTTGTACGAAATATACTTCAACAATTATATATTTTGCTTTTACCCCCTTTATCAATAAACAGTTTATTTCTGTTTACTCTGCTCTGGCTTGAAGTAGCTTATCACAATGAATACAGCATAAGTGCCTCAATACGATTAAGTAGCTCGCTGGCCGGTCGGCGGCGGTCGGCGGCGGTCGGCGGCGGTCTGCCAGAAAATAAAACATTCATCAAGCGCCGGTTCGTTAGTCACAAAGCGTTGCCATCAAAAAGCAATGAAATTATAAGAGCGACGAACAAATTGGAAAACTATTATGTGTCCGTCAGCCTCGTTATTTACTGAGCAATTTGCCGAATGGAATTAACTCGGACGCGAGTTGCACAACCGCCCTCCAATTTGACGTAATCCCGCCCGCGCCGCGCACGGAGCGCTGTGTCGCCGACGGCACACTGCTGCACTGCACAGCGTCACTCATGAATAATCGCACGCGTCGCCCTTTTATCATTGTGATTGTAACAAGGTATAAGATTAAATTATAAAAAGGCTCGCTCGTGAAATGAATCCGCGCCGGTGCGTGACTCGCATGCGGGAAGCGTTGCGGCGAGTGCGAGGTGGGCAGGGCGACAGGCGAGCGCGTCGTAATACGTGGTGACACACACACTCGTACTTTGACTGAAACTTACCTAATATTATGTATCCACGCTGAACTTATACAGTAGTAGCATAAAACAATTTCCTTCCGCAGGCATATTAGTTGGAAAGAATACATTGAGAGCAATTTTTCATATTTTTAGGGTTCCGTACCCAAAGGGTAAAAACGGGACCATTACTAAGACTCCACTGTCCGTCTGTCTGTCTGTCTATCACCAGGTTGTATCTCATGAACCGTGATAACTAGACAGTTGAAATTTTCACAGAGTATATATTTCTGTTGCCGCTATAACAACAAATACTAAAAACAGAATAAAATAAATATTTAAGGGGCTTGTGGTACGGAAACCTTCGTGTGCGAGTCCGATTCGCACTTGGCCAGTTTTTTTATTTAGCTACATATACTGTAGTGACGATTAATAGTATATTTTGAGCGCGTTTGTAGGTTCGGGTCTTCTGTTTCTTCTCGTTTTCGAATACTTTCCCTCCCCTGGCTGCTGTTAGCCTATTTAGCATACACCGAAGTTGGTGACCTTTGCAGATTTTCCTTGCAGGTGTTCCTGTTCGTGATTTACAAACAAACCTCTACGTAAAGTTATATATTTACCCCATTCTGCGCTGATAGCGACTAAATGTTTAATAACGTAGATACAAGATCTAATGGTGGGCTGTCACATATGTATGGAAAGGACAGGTACAGGAGTATGTATGTATGGATAGTAGAAAATATCTACTATCTGATAAATACAATGTAATGTTATCGTTCAATACTGTATCGATAATAAAAGGTCAATCTAATAAATATATTTCCCCTGCCAAGGAAACACATCAAGTTAACCGGAGCACTCAAATATGTAATCAGAGGGCGATTCTAAATCGTTAAACTACAAAAGAGCGGCGCTAACAATTGACCTGTATTTTATTTTTATGATAGCTATTTCACGGTGCATCGCCCCTCATAACGTTTTCCATGGCCAGCTCTCGGAATACTTGTGCTGGCTTGTCCGTGCGGAGCCGGCAGTGTGATCAGCAAAAAGTCCAATTTGCTTGTATTCTCTGGGCGCCACTCATCGCGAACGATATCAAAGGGCGCGCTTTAATTTGCAATCTGTCGCGTGTCTGTTGTGCCTGTCGCGTCGCTCGTGAGGCGTTGTCTGTCGCGCCGCGTCACGTCGCAGCGTGTCACCAGGCAGCGTACACCACTTTGATATCCGAGCCGGTGCGGCGGCTCTGCAACGTGTCTGTGATTATGATCCTAACAGCAACTGTTGTCGTGCTGCCAGATCCTTGCAGTTATTTCTCGGCTTATGTTATACGAGTAGTTTGATAACATGACAAGTCTTTGAATTCACTGTAGAGCGTACAAAAAACTCAAGAAGATATCTAGTAACAATATTACGGGCGGCGCTGTTCCTTGCATATTCGTGAACAACGCAGCTAATAGAAAAAATTAAAATTGTTTATTTCTCACCACAATACATTTTTACAAGTTCTAGAAATATAATTTCGAAATAGTTTTACAAAACCAAAACAATATTTGTATAAGTATACAATAAAATAACGAGGTGGCTCTGTTTGTTGCCAATACATTTTGACCCTATCCCCTGAACTAGGTGGGAACCTGTATCTCAGGGGGTAGTGTTCAGTTATGGGTTATGCCAATTTTACCGAGTGCCACTACTATTATTTAGAGATTCGGAACTGATAGTGTTTGTTTGTCTAGCTATGAAAGTGGTGTGTGAAAAGTAGGTATGCGAAGGAGGTGTACCGTGTAGGTGTACGAGTATGCTGAATAGTGTGGCGTGTAAGTGTACAGTATGTATGTGGTGTGAAGTGTATTTTGAAGGTGTGCTGTATGAGTGTAAAGATGTGGGGGAGAAATGTATGTACATGGTTGTGAGTACATGTATGTAGAGTTTGTAAGTGGATATGTTAGTTAAAGTTAATTAATAAAGGTAATGAGATTTTCTGTTTCTAAGTAATCTAATTGCAATAACCACCTCTTTACCGCAACTTTTGCATCATGTGTGCCTAGTTTAACTATGTTGGTTTTTTTGTTAACTTTATTGTACAGATAGGAACTTAAAACAAAGTCTTGTCTTTTTGCGAAGGTTGTACTGTGTGAAACACTGGGACAGACTGGTGAACTTCTTCGCCTACCAGCACCGGGCAGAGCAACAGTTCGATGCCTTCTTAAAATGGATCGAAGCACAAATAGCTTACGAACAGAAAGCACCTTACAGTCCATGTACAGTTGCTTTACATAGAAGACTTCTTTAAATCCAATTATTAGGTAAATATTTACCGTAATAAGACTTGCGCAGCATCCGCTGTAAAGAATATCGCAGTGGTCGTGAGCGCAACTAAATAAACAACAACTTTATACCGCGCGATAATGGTAGCATCTCCTAGTCCTAGGGTGGGGGGAGGGGGTACTTTTGTCCGTTTCATAGTATACAGATTAAAAGTTCAGCTATCTATTTATTGAGATCAGTTAGGTGTATGTAGTTTACATGAATACACTCGACACGCGACTCACGTTACACAGGTAACCGGAGCCGACGCGTCGCGACTAGTGCCATTAGCTGTACTCGACATATGTATTACCTGTTCCCTCTCTCGAGCCAAAACGTTACCTTATACATATTAACCGAGACTACTTCATATTGTGTATTTATAGCTAAACTGACTACGTACCTGAGCAGAAGATTAATAATTCTAAAGTAAAAGCATCAAGTAAATAAGAGACTAGAAAGTACTTAATTTTTAGACAGGTCAATGCCCAGGAGTTGCCAATCAGGCAGAGTACACATGTACAGTACTGTACTACTCTATGTCCGCGGGTTCGTAAACTTTCTTGGCGGAGTAAAAGTTATATTTTTCTTTCAGGTAGTAAGCAATCTGAGTATGTTATATATATTTATTTAATGTATGTTTATTTATTTATTTATTAGGGACAAAAAACAAATACATGATGAAATGATGTTCGTACGGATTTTTGTAATCACGTAGAGCATAATAATGGAGTACAGTGGCACTGTGTGTAATGAATGGTTCATTACCGCGATATATTATCTGGAAGCAGCCGGTAGGTGGCGGAGGTGGCAGGTTCAGTTCGACACTCGTGACCTGAATGAGTAGCGCCCTATTATCCATTTCACGTTCATTTACTCTCTTTTCCCCTTACTAATAAACTTAATATATCACATGAATAGTTACACACTAATTTCTTTCTTTCAGTCGTCAGTAATTTGACTTTCGAAAGAAGAAGACAAATCTTTGTGTAACTATCAGACGCTATACAACGTTTATTAGTAAGGGAGTTTATCTATAACTAGCGACCCACATCGGGGCCGCTCGATTATTTTCGGAACTATTCGGGAAAATTATTTTGCGTTCAATGTTTTACCGTTGATTTTACGAAACTAGTTGCGAAATATTAGTTTCATGACAGTTACAGATAGTTTCACGTGTAAATTGCATAAAAGTAATGCATGCGCGATGAAATTATCTATGAAAGTAATATTGCGCCAATAGCGAAACTATTTGCACAATGTAATGTAAATTCGGCTTTAGTTGAACCCTGCAATTCTTAGAATTCCTCGCGACGCCGACGCTTCCCCTAATCAGCCTATAATGTTCCCACTGCTGGGACACAGGCCTCCTCTCGGTGAGAGGGACGCCGACGCTTATCCTCTCGCATATGCACGTCTTTAGAGTCCACTTCTTACCTATGCTTAGCTTTAGAGTCCACTTCTTACCTATGCTTACCTTTAGAGTCCACTTCTTACCTATGCTTACCTTTAGAGTCCACTTCTTACCTATGCTTACCTTTAGAGTCCACTGCTTACCTATGTTTACCTTTAGAGTCCACTGCTTACCTATGCTTACCTTTAGAGTCCACTTCTTACCTATGCTTACCTTTAGAGTCCACTTCTTACCTATGCTTACCTTTAGAGTCCACTTCTTACCTATGCTTACCTTTAGAGTCCACTTCTTACCTATGCTTACCTTTAGAGTCCACTGCTTACCTATGCTTACTTACTTTACTTATGCTCCGGCGCGGCGGTTGCTCGGATGCTGGCGGGTGCGCCGGCCGATACGGCGCTGATAATGTTCGAATAAATTTATTCGAACATTATCAGCGCCGTATATTGTAAAGCTAATATTGTAAAGCTGCGTCAGAACGCTGCGTGCCGAGCGCCGCTCGGGGCTCGAGGCGCGGTGCCCGGGGTTCGGGGCTCGGGGCCCGGGGCCCGGGGCTCGGGGATCGGGGCTCGGGGCCCGGGGCTCGGGGCTCGGGGCTCGGGGCCCGGGGCCCGGGGCTCGGGGATCGAGGCTCGGGGCCCGGGGCTCGGGGCTCGGGGCTCGGGCCTCGGGGCCCGGGGCTCGGGGCTTGGGGCCCGGGGCTCGTGACTCGGGGCTCGGGGCTCGGAGCTTAGGGCTCGAGGGTAGGGGCCCGGGGCTCGTGACTCGGGGCACGGTGCCCGGAGCTTGGGGCTCGGGGCTAGGGGCCCGGGGCTCGGGGCTCGGGGCTCGGCCGGACGAGTAGCTATTAGTAGCTACTAAATTATTCTCGGAAGATTTTTATAAGATTAGGTTTTGAATTTAATTCTAGAAGAAATCTTTAAATTTAATATTACTGCTATAGGAATTACGGTGGTCCTTAATGATGTTGACTGGCCCGTTGGTCTAGTGGTTAGTGGCCCTGACTGCTATGCCGGAGGTCGTGGGTTCGATTCCCACCCAGGACAAATGTTTGTGTGATGAGCATGATCATTTGTTCTGTGTCTGGGTGTAATTTATCTATAATTTATCTATAATATGTATGTATTTAGAAATATATAAGTATGTTTATCAGTTGTCTAGTACCCATAACACAAGCTCTGCTTAGCTTGGGACTAGACGGCGTTGTGTGATAGTTGTCGAATATATTATTATTATTATTATTATTATGAATTTCGAAATCTCTACATTTGTTGGATTCTTTTATTTATAAGTCAGGACATAAGAAATACAAAATTATTATTATTATTACAAACTAAGACATGTATAAATTTATCAATCATTTATTTTTAAGAAACAAGGGCAGATTGTTAGGGTACTTTTCCTTATCAACATCACGCTCAGCGATGTCGTTCACTACTCGCATACAATTAACTTGTTTTTGTTTGCGTTATATCTACAGTTTGATTACTGGTCGACCTCTAAATGGTATACAACAATTAAAAAGATTAAATCTGTTTCACATTTAGATGTATATAATCGCATGACAAAGTGCCGTGATGATAACACTAAAGTCAAAAATAAGGACCACCCTAATAAGTATATAACTTTACATATTCACACATTAATTAGTTCAATTTGTGGATAACATTGCTGCTGCTACGTATAGGTCAGGTTCCCGCAGGTACCTGTGGAGCATCACAGATCAGTTTTTTACAGGAGGGTAATAACTCTGTAAAATATGGCCTTTATAAAACTAAACAATTGATTATGCATCGATTGTTCACTTTTATAAAGACCATAATATATTTTGCTGTGTATATTTTGCTGTAGTAGTATAGTAGGTACGTCCCTATGTGTAGGTTCTGTTTTTGTTCCGCTAAGTCACTTTAGTGTAAGGCCTCCGTAGTCCACGGTGTCTCGTGCCCGTATCTTAGCGAAGCATCTCCCACTGACTGTCTCGAGAGGAGCCGCACTCGACAATGTATGGCTGACTGTCTCGAGAGGAGCCGCACTCGACAATATATGGCTGACTGTCTCGACAGCAGCCGCACTCGACAATGTATGGCTGACTGTCTCGACAGGAGCCGCACTCGACAATGTATGGCTGACTGTCTCGAGAGGAGCCGCACTCGACAATATATGGCTGACTGTCTCGACAGGAGCCGCACTCGACAATGTATGGCTGACTGTCTCGACAGGAGCCGCACTCGACAATATATGGCTGACTGTCTCGAGAGGAGCCGCACTCGACAATATATGGCTGACTGTCTCGACAGGAGCCGCACTCGACAATGTATGGCTGACTGTCTCGAGAGGAGCCGCACTCGACAATATATGGCTGACTGTCTCGACAGGAGCCGCACTCGACAATGTATGGCTGACTGTCTCGAGAGGAGCCGCACTCGACAATATATGGCTGACTGTCTCGACAGGAGCCGCACTCGACAATGTATGGCTGACTGTCTCGAGAGGAGCCGCACTCGACAATATATGGCTGACTGTCTCGACAGGAGCCGCACTCGACAATGTATGGCTGACTGTCTCGAGAGGAGCCGCACTCGACAATATATGGCTGACTGTCTCGACAGGAGCCGCACTCGACAATGTATGGCTGACTGTCTCGAGAGGAGCCGCACTCGACAATATATGGCTGACTGTCTCGAGAGGAGCCGCACTCGACAATATATGGCTGACTGTCTCGAGAGGAGCCGCACTCGACAATATATGGCTGACTGTCTCGAGAGGAGCCGCACTCGACAATATATGGCTGACTGTCTCGAGAGGAGCCGCACTCGACAATATATGGCTGACTGTCTCCAGAGGAGCCGCACTCTTATCGAGTGCGGCTATTGTTGTTAATGACGTCCTGCAAGTGCCGATACTGAAGAGAGACTCTAGGCGACTGTTGCGTAACACCAAGCAACTTTCACATGGGCATAACAGCTTACTTAACCTTGTTATTTATGCAAAATCGTATTATATAACAAGGATAATTACTTGTAATGTAGTTCCTGAGGGGGACAGGAAGAGTAAGTGTGAGTGTGATTCTTAAGTAAAAAGTTTCGATCCCGCCAGCAATTTGGAAAATCCTGCTCCTATCAAAATTCAAAGTCATGTACTCAAACTCACTTGGTAAACGTCAAAATTAGATAAGAAATTCCCATAGAGTAACATACCCGTTGTGACTCGGCTCTTCTCGGCTCGATTCGCATTGAATCGGCTCGGCTCGGCTTGAATCGGCTTGACTTGGCGCGGCCAATCGCCCCAATAGAAACATCGCTAGTTTAATTGCCCCCTAGATACGATCTGACAGACGATTTACTAAACTAATCACCCTTTTACGTAAATACTCGCGCTCCATATTTCATGCGCAATCCGGTGAATTTATTTTGTTTGTAAAAAATATTACGAGTGCGAGACTATCTGGCGATGGAGATTACTTTTTTTGCTTTGTTTATTTTGATTTTAATTAATGGCTACCTGAAGTGCCTGATACCACTTTAGGGCTTGACACCGGTTTCAAAGGGACAGGTTCTGTGTCGATACTTAGCGAGTCTTGCCATTTCGGTACCTGGGTACCGGTTCCAGACGGGCAGCGGTACTCCACCTAACCAGTACCGTCACATATTTCATACTTGTATGAGAAATCTCTTGCGGTTGGCAACCTTGATGTTATTTTTCTAATAGCTATTAACTAGGTATCCTTTTTACTTACTTACCTGTTTTCTCACTGTAAACCACGGAAATATTTGTTTGGTACCGGTACAGTACCGATACTGATTAAAAATACCAAAGTGCAGGTACTATGTCTGGTACCGGCGTCATAACAAGGTCAACAGTACCGGTTCCCAAAAATACAGGTATTTCAAGCCCTGGCTGATACAATTTTTGTGCAATTTATATGTACTTTTGACATTAAACTGTGTAGAATTTAATTTAAAACCTATTAGTTAATTTTACCATGTATAATGTTGACTGGTAAATAAATCCACTTCACTGTAAAATAAGTGACATAATAAATCATATAAGCAGCCAGGAATTGCTCCGACCGCAATCGCGGAGTCTTCACAAATAAAACTGCTCGTCACTCGTCATACGTCTGTGAGATGTTGCTGACGTGGCATCGCCCCGCCTCCCTCCCCCTCCCGGCCCCGGACCCATTCCCTCGCACACCGTCGACCACATTCAATAACCCCCGCGGACTGAAAAATATGTACGAGCAGCAGAATACCGCCTCCACCTCGCCTTTCATGAATTATCGCCTAAAATCTTTAGTTAGTCACTTAAGTAGGACGGAATTAACATTACTGATTTATAAATGTAAAAATAATTAATATTTCCTAGTGATCACCTTCTGCGTTGTAGGTCGAGGGGTCCCACATTAATATAGGTATTATAGTTTTCACCTAATCATTAAACATTTATCACTTATATAATAAATGGACAAACTTCTAATCTACACTAATATTATAAAGAGGAAAGATTTGATTGTTTGTTTGTATTAAATAGGCTCCGAAAAATTCTTTTTGTGATAGATATTCATTTATCGAGGAAGGCTATTTATTTATTTATTATTATTAATTACAACGGTTATACACCAGTGACAGTAATTAATTACAACGGTTATACAGTTACAACGGTTAAACACCAGTGACAGTAATTACATTCTTATGAGTTATATAAATTAAATTACAATTTCGTCTAGATAGGTAAGTACAGCGTTAATATTAAAAAAAAAAAACTGGCCAAGTGCGAGTCGGACTCGCACACGAAGGGTTCCGTACCACAAGGCAAAAACGCCGAAAAAAACATGTTTGTTGTATGGGAGCCCCCCTTAAATATTTAATTTGTTTTAATTTTATTATTTATTATTAAAGTTAAAATACAACTGAGTATTTTGTGAATATTTCAAGGGCCTACCTATTACCATTTTTGATATCGAGCAAAAAAGGGCAAAAAAATCGCGTTTGTTGTATGGGAGCCCCCCTTAAATATTTATTTTATTTTGTTTTTAACCCCCGACGCAAAAACGACGGGGTGTTATAAGTTTGACGTGTCTGTGTGTGTGTGTGTGTGTGTGTCTGTCTGTGGCATCGTAGCTCCCGAACGGATGAACCGATTTTGATTTTGTTTTTTTTTGTTTGAAAGGTGAATTTGTCGGGAGTGTTCTTAGCTATGTTTGATGAAAATCGGTCCAAGATGGCCGCCGCCACAAAATGGCGGAATACATATTTTTTCACAAATCCTTAATATGGGTATCAAATGAAAGGGCTTGTATAGTAGAATACTATGCACTATAATAAATTTCAAATCCAAGATGGCCGCCACCACAAAGTGGCGATTTACATTTTTTTTTTCACAACCCCCTCAATATGGGTATCAAATGAAAGGGCTTGACTAGTACAATACTATACGCTATTACAAATTTCAAATCCAAGATGGCCGCCACCACAAAATGGCGAATTACATTCTTTTTTCACAACTCCTTCAATATAGGTAATATTGAAGGAGTTGTGAAAAAAGAATGTAATTCATTCAAATGCAAGGGCTTGACAAGTAGAATAATATAAACTATATTGAAAGGGAATGAGGAATATTAACTAACGAAATGAAAACTAAAAACTTCAAAATATTTTTTTGTCTGATCAATGCTCTAGAATGATGAGGAAAGTGGAGTGATGACTGGTACCTACGACCACTGAGTTTGACTATTTTTATTACGAATGGAACAATCCCACTTAAAAAGCGTAGGTATTTATATAGGCTACATCATATAGTGGCGCAGTCCCATTTTATAAACTAGATCTGAAATACCTAAGATATCTAACGCTATGAAATACTTGTACGAAAGTTGAATAACTAAAGGAAGAACTAGGAAAAGGATATAATAAAACAAAAAAGTCTGTTTAGTCTTAAAAATTATTCTTCAACTATAAATAAAATTATTTTTTGACGGATAAAAAACCTGATTAAACACCAAATTACCTGAATCTTAAAACGCAAGAAAATAAAAGAAATGAAATACAAATATTAAGGACTCCCTACAAAAAGCATGAAATAAAAAATTAAATTAAAAATTTAAAAAACCCCCGACACAAAAAAATAATAAAATTAAATGTAAGTAATTGGAAAAGGATCAAATAATTTAAAAACCCCCAACTTAAAGAATCTAGGTAACGAGACTAAAACAGATAAATTCATATGGAAGTCGGGGGACCGTTCTGTGGAACACCTTCTATGCTAAGAGGTCCCCCGACTGCCATATGAATTTATCTGTTTTAGTCTCGTTACCTAGATTCTTTAAGTTGGGGGTTTTTAAATTATTTGATCCTTTTCCAATTACTTACATTTAATTTTATTATTTTTTTGTGTCGGGGGTTTTTTAAATTTTTAATTTAATTTTTTAGTATTTGTTGTTATAGCGGCAACAGAAATACATCATCTGTGAAAATTTCAACTGTCTAGCTATCGCGGTTCTTGAGATACAGCCTGGTGACAGACAGACAGACAGACGGACAGACGGACAGACGAACAGACGGACAGACGGACAGACGGACAGACAGCGAAGTCTTAGTAATAGGGTCCCGTTTTTACCCTTTGGGTACGGAACCCTAAAAAAAATACATTTCGTTAGGTTACAAATTATTAGGACATGCAATTATTCATACACAATGTCTTTCACAAAATCTCGAGCACAATAACATGATTTGGTTGAATCTGTCGGTCAACACGTCACAATCAGGTAGGTCAAAAATAAGGGCATTGATTGCGCTGCTCATACGACACAGCGGGGAATGTGCACGGGACACCGTGCGAGACTGTGCAGTCGCGAATAGTCTGTGCCGGCGGTTAGACCGGTGTCGTAGGTAATTGTCAGGGACATAAAATGTGCATAGTATATTGTGCAATTCTGGGGAGTCAATTATATTCCGTAAAATTTTCAGTGCAGTGATCATCTGCGTTCGAGACCGCCGAACAGCCAAGGAGTTATATCCTAGAATTCCTAGTAAAAAATCCGTGGGGTACATAAATGGATAGTACCCATGGTTTCTCTTATACAAGTAACGTAGGAAAGCCTTTTGAACTTTTTCAATTACTAGGGTGTATGTTGATTCATATGGACTCCAAACACAAGATGCAAATTCTAATTTACTTCTGACAAGGGAATTGTACCTACAATATTTTGATTATGCTAGGGTTACGGAAGTCACGCGCATTACGTAAGACAAAGCCCAGTCGTCTGTAAGATTCGGTGGTCACTAAGGAGATGTGCTCGTGAAATGTCAGGCGACAATCAAATGTCACACCAAGATCACGGATGTTAAATACGCGAGTTATCACTGTATCACCCAATGTGTATACGGCTTGACTAGGTCGTGATTTCCGGCTGAACGTCATAACATAACACTTACTAGTGTTAAAATACAATTTATTAGTTAGACTCCACTGTAAGACTCGGTCAATGTCGCTTTGAAGATCATCACGAGTGCAATTCTCGGTAATTTCGAGTACTAACTTTAAGTCGTCCGCATATAGCAGACATTTAGCATGTTGTACCACACTGACGAGATCATTGATCATTATAAAAAAAAGTAATGGGCCAAGAACTGATCCTTGACTCACCCCAGATCGCGTGTGGTAAGATCCCGAAAGAAAGCACCCATGAGCAACAAATTGTTTCCGGTTCAACAGATAATTAGCGAAAAACCGCAGAAGTTTTGGTGTGAATCCCATGGCTTGTAATTTGCTCAGTAAAATGTCATTGTCCACTGCATCAAATGCCTTTCTGAAATCAAAATAGAGAACATCCACTTCATTCCCCCTATCCAACGCTATATAACATCACGCTACGATCAATAGGAGCGGAACACCAAAGCAAAATATTGCAAAAACGGGAAAAAATAATCCTTTTAAGAGCTTCCGTTGCGTAAACGGTTAAAGTTACGCAAAAATCATGTATGACAGAATTGTTTCCCTTTAAAAGTAAAAAAAAAAATGCCTATCTTTTGGTTTCAACCCCAAACGGCTCGAAAATATAATTACCGATAAAATTAAACGAAATTAAACGATAAAATTAAACAAATTATTGGAAAGCTTAATCTGAATAAACATACACGACGCAGTAAAAAGTCAACTTTAGAACCAATTTAACCTTTGACCGTACATTCATGTATAGATGACAAACCAAAATGTGCCCAGCACGCCACGGTTCGACTACATGACTGATTTTCTCGCCGAGGGCACGTTTTTTTATTTTTTGACGTGTGGCGGTCAAAAGCTTGAAATTATTGTTGCGCGCCACAATTAATGCCTTGTACATGGTGACATTAGTTACCACTAGTGCCATCTAATATCGAGTAGCGGAACTAGTAGTCAAGATCCTTCTAGAAATTTCGATGCGAGAACTTTATAGAACTTTCTCGAACTATCAACATTTGGTCAGTCGGGACCGATATGTACTCGAACATTCTGATGTTTCTACAACAGAAGGTTCTAGAACTATCTGCGGCGCTATATAAGGCCGAGATACGCCACGACCGACAGTTTGGATACAGCGATACGCGCGAACACATCGAAGCGATTTTCAAGTGCGATTTAGAGCGATCAGTAGTGCAATTGTGTTTTCTAATTAGTGTGTTTGAGTTGTTAGATATTAGTGTTGTTGATTAAAGTGTTATTTTTGGTTATTAAATCGGCAGTTTTTATTGTCACGAACCCGAAGCTGGTAACATTATTATTACGTATTAAATCGATTTCATTCATAAACCTTCACTACATTTCAGCGTTGTAAAACTGTTAGCTTTCAGCGATTACCTACCATCAGCTGTGTATCGATGCCCCCCTCCCCCACGTATAATGGGGGAATGCACGTCGCGGGTTGTAGCAGGTAGTGCGAGCGGTCGCATAGAAAGTCACTTCGTATGCTAATGGGTGGCAAGCAAGCAGGTGCTCACTAATGCCCATGGAAATGTACCAGAGTCATCGCTGGTCCGGCGCCATTCTAGAGATAAAGCTGAAACTTCTCATGCAATTAATAATATGTCGCATCCGGTCATTCATTTGACTATTCAGAACGCCAGCGCCATCTGGTAGCGCTTGACAGAGTCTAGCCTGAGTTCGTGAGGAATCAAGGACAGCGAGCAGCGAGGTGAAGCGGCTCTCTTGGACATTGGACATCATTCGGACAACATGAATGTGCTCAGAAGCTATGGCATCTACAGTGACTCCAGGTCTGCACTGGAGACCATAACCAACCCCAGAACAACGCATCCCCTGGCAGTAGAAACCCGCAAGAACCTAAAGACCATTGAAAGCCAGAACAAAACTGTGTCTTTATTCTGGATCAAGGCACATGCAGGCCTTGCGGGTAACGAGAGGGCAGATGAACTGGCGAAACATGCGGCTCTCAATACGAAAACCAAACCTGACTACGACTTATGCCCGGTTTCATTCATCAAGCGACAGATCCGAAAGGAGTCGATTGATGAGTGGAACCAAAGATATAGAACAAGTTCCAGGGCCAAAGTTACAAAACTTTTCTTTCCGGACGTCACTACTTCATACAAGATAGTTCGACAAATGGTCCCTACAAATATCACCACTCAAATACTGACGGGGCACGGCGGGTTCTCTGAGTACCTGAACCGATTCAGGTGTAAGGGGAACTCATCGTGCATCTGTCAACCCGGAATACCTGAAACGGTCGAACACATCTTGACCGACTGTCCAGTTCACGCCCTAAAGAGACTCGAGGTGGAAAATAAACTAGAGTGCAAAATGGTAGCCAAAAACTTTCCAGAACTGATATCCGGTAGGAAGCATAGGGAAACATTTATAACGTATATAACTGATATTGCGAAAACTGTAATAAATAGAAATAAATAAGAACAATAAATGTATGTTATATATATATTTGTATAATATATATAGACTAGCATATAATATACAATAGTATAAGATAAGATTTAAGATAATTAAGGCATATAAACAAATTGATAAATGTAAATAAAAAATATGTTAACCCTACCTAGATATAGGATGTATAACTTAAAAAGAATAAACAATATGTAAGGAAATAAGGCATAAGTTTAATAAATAAGGAAATAATAATAAATGTGTAGTCGTAAGTATAATTAAGAAATATATATTAAACATATTGACTTGCATGAAATAGGAATAAGAGTAAATTTTGTAATCCCACCAGGAAATTGACTATGTAGGTATTAAAATAAGTTAACTGTAATCAGAAATCTATAAACAAGTTTAAATAATCACGTACTTGTGTAACCCAAAGCACTGTTTAAAATAAAAATATAAGCTGTCCGTTTAAGGAGCAACATAAGACTAGGCTGTAATAATAAATATTAGTTAGAGATGAGAATAAAAAACATAAGTCTGTTTGAAATAAATAAATGTATAAAAAAGGTCTCTGATCATGTCAGAGGAAACACGCAACGCCCTGTGATGACGGGTGAAAAAAAAAAAAAAAAAAAAAAAAAAAAAAAAAAAAAATGTGCTCAGAAACTGTCGTGTTTTCCGTATCTGGTTGTGTCGTGTACCTACAGTGTGTGATTGTTCGTGAAACTATAATCTGATTTGAACTGCAAACCGTTTTTCTATTGCGCAATAACCAACGCATAGTACGCCCACAGTAATTATAATATAGCTGATAATAACGAGACGCACATACCTTTCCATCATTTATATGTATAAATTAATGTAGAATAGAATATTATTTATTATGTACACCATATAAATTACAGACATAAATATAGAAACTTTACAAAGGGTTACACAATGGGCGGTCTTATCGCTAAAAGCGATCTTTTAAAGACAAAAAAACACAAAGAAAATAATAATTATAATGTTTAAGGAGAGAGGAAGTGCTTTTTAGGGTTCCGTAATCAACTAGGAACCCTTATAGTTTCGCCATGTCTGTCTGTCCGTCCTCGCTTAATCTCTGTGACCGTTAGCACTAGAAAGCTGAAATTTGGTACCAATATGAATATCAATCACGCCGACAAAGTAGTAAAATAAAATTTTGGAAAATATTTTTTTCAGGGTAGCTCCCCTATGTGTGAAGTGGGGATGAATATTTTTTTCGTTGTCTACCCCATCGTGTGGGGTATCGTTGAATAGGTCTTCTAAAATGACATGAGGGTTGCTAAAATTATTTTTCGATTTAATGCTCCATTTACGAAATATTAAACATTAAAGTGAAAATTTTTGTACCAGTAGGGCGTCCCCCCCCCCCCCTCTAAAACCTAAACTGCTGGCTTGAAAAATCTGGAAAAATTCACGATGATAGTGCATTTCATGAACTTTAAAGAAAAACTAAAGCGGTTAAGATAACTTTATTAGTTTAGCAGTAATAGCCGTTGAACTTGGGTGTTGGATAATTTTGTACCAAATACAAAATCCTTAGCATTAATCCTTTAAAGTGATTAAGATGAAGTAGGTAATTGCTTGCTTATAACGGGTAAATACTTGCATTCAAAAAGAAAATATGTTTTTTTTTTTTAATATTCAGAATAAAGAACAACAGAATCGTACTACCTTGTGATAACGGGCTACTACGGAACCCTACACTGTACGTGGCCCGACACGCACTTGGCCGGTTTTTTTTTATCATAATTTTAAAAGTGGACAAAGATTGAGCACGCCTTACCGACACGGGCAAGTCATTCCGTAACCGTACTGCTTGAACAGTAAAAGATTTGTCATAGAAACTGGTGGACTGCATCGGCATCTCTAGTCTCAGGCTTTCCGATGACCTCAGATATCTATTATGAGTGTCTAGAAGGAACTTGAAACGTTCTTTAAGATAAGTGGGGTTCTACGATTAAACAAAATACTGTAATTACAGCAACATCCATACAGTGCAAACCGGGACACGAGAACGCTGCTCAGATTTAGAAATTTGATGTTGGGTTCTGGTGAACAGTATCATACTGACGCAGAACTAAGATGAAAGCAGACATGCTAGTGTCGCGTGATGCAGTAACTGTGCGAACAAACAGTGGTTGTAGCTTATAATATTATGTCAAGAAGCTGAACAAGTATTATGTCCCACATCGCCGCGTGAACGTGATGCATGTAGTGCAGACAAGCTCACCACATAGTAGGTGAGCACCTGAACTGTACTATGTGACACACAAATACTCAACACTATCCATTAGATGGTGCGCGCTCCGCCGCTGTGAGAGTTGAAGCAGTAGTAACGATTAACGATCGACTTTAGCAGCAATACTATACTATAATAACCCACATTGCTAGTATTTTCTAATATCAGAAAATTATGACTACCTCCATTATTACCTACAAACACCACGGTAATATTTTTCTTTGAGCCCTATACTAAATTCTAATGATCATTAGAGAACCCTAACATTAGGCGTTCAATTCTCAACGAACTGTCATTACGAACAGTACAGCAAATAGCGTGGCGCGGTCGCAGTTTGTGTTCCAGCCGTTATAGTCACACAAAACCTCGGCTAATGAGACGCTATAATCGTTATTTCTACTACAATATGTTTGAAAGGACTCGTAAAAACTTGGGCTCAGCCGTTCTTTAGCTATTAACGATGTACTTACAGTCAACACTTCGAAGACATCGCCCTTATTAGCCTCAATTTGGAAATTATGTGAATAAATATACGCGACGAAATAGACGTATGTGCCTTCTCCGGGAAAGAACGCAGCTTCTGACTTCTGTAAGTAAAAACTTGAGAGAAAATTAAATAAAATGCAGCGCGTGTTGCACCGTTTTGTAGTTGTGCCAACAAAGTGAGCGCGGTGTTCATGCAGCGCAGCACTCCAGTTTAGATTGAGACGTGTAACGTTAACAACAGTGGGGCCTTGTTTGCCGTCGATTAGCCGACCTTTGCTCACAGGCGGACTCAGGCGGTAGTTACGTCCGTAAGTCTGTGGGGCGACGCTAGTGTCGCGGCCAATCACCGTCATTTGCCGCACGAACGCCGGAGGTGCTAAACTGTAATTTGTTAAAATAACTGTGAAAATACGAAAGTACCAGTTTGAGTCAATATTGTTGTGTGCCTAGAGTATGTTTTGTGGCTCCGTGACTAGCCAAATAATATTATAGACACAAGGCCTTATTTAACATTTAAAAGTGATCCATAATATTTGCAATGCTCCACATTTTCCTGTCCGTATTTCACCGGCTAAAGTTTACTTTAGTGTCAGTCTATAAGGACCATTTCAAACAGTTTCAGCAGCAGACAACACTAACTCGGAAGCCAGTTTTCAAGCAATATTTACAATATATTCACTTAAAATGAGATTCACAAAAATATCTTATTATATTCAAATACAGCTTTAGCTTAGGGCGACAAGTTTTATACTATTACAACTAAATAATTTTATTTCACAACCTGTGCAGCATCTCATTAGAAATAGTGACTGTAAATATGCGACTTGAGTTTTTTTTTTTTGTAAATATTTAAATTGTCGCATATTTTTATGTCGTTAGGCAGGCTGTTGTAAAGTTGTACTCCCTCAAACAGTATGTTTTTTTTGCCGTAAGTCAGTGTACGTGTTCGAGTTGTTATTAATTTGTATCTATTTCATAAGTAATGTTTTTGTGTTTTTTGACTTAATGTAATGTTTGAGTGGATGTTGCCTGTGATTATTTTTTTTAACTAGGTTGCAAGTGTTTAATGTATATATTTGCGTAATGTTAAATAATTTAGTTTTAGTGTATAGCTCCTTTGTATGTGTTAGGTAATTGTAATGGAATAATTAATTAATTATTATTATTTATTTATTCAGATAACAGAGATCCATTGGGTTAGTAACAAGTCTTAACCTATGTTAGTACTTAATTAATAACACCGACAATGTACCTACAGGTGACAAGTGACCTTACCAACGGGCTGTCATGTCTCCCGGCTATAGCGCGTAGAATGCTGTTGGGGCTGCCACGGATTCTGTTTAGCAGCGAGGCCGCTGTCTTACGCCGCACAGCATTGAAGCAGTCGGTACGTGCCTCAGCGAACATAGATGACGCGCTACAGAACCGAGGCAGACGCAACAGTACTCTAAAAGTGTTGTTATACTGGATCCGCAGAGCATTGTAGGCCTTTTGGGTATAGCTGAACCACAGGCTCCCCGAGTACAGCGACATGCAATATGCTTTAAACAGCGTTATTTTGACCGCCGCCGTACATCGGAAGAACCGGCGGGCCAGCTTATTAGCCCGAACCGACAATGCTCTGCGCTCCCTCTCCATATCTGCGTCATCCTTCAAATCGTCCGTGACCAAATGGCCCAGGTATTTCAGAGAGTACACCCTGTGCAACTCCACACCGTTCAGTAACACAGGAGGGACGGTGGACGGTGGTGTGATAATGTTTTAATAATTCTGTTTTGTGTGGTTTGTAGCTGTCTTAGCTTAGTTTTGGTACACAATCCCCATATTTCTATTAAGTATTCGAGATGCGTCTTTATAAGCGAATTGTATATCAAACCACGTATTGTCTTTGGTATGCAATTAGTTACTTTCCGTAGGGCCCCCAAGACTGAACTCAGTTTTGATCTGATATGCTCAATGTTCCCGCTATTAGCAATGACTGGCCTGGGACATGATGACGTCACTCGCAGCGTGAGTGCGATGACCGAATGAACGTGGCGTATTGTTAGCGTCGTTATTAGAGCAGGCTCCAGCCGAGACGTCATGACGTCATCCGTCACAGGTGACCTCATCTCTCGCACGAGTTTTAGTGACGTCTGATATTTAGTAAGTACATGAGGTTTCAGCTCATTTAAATATACTTAAACTTGTGAAGGTCTCAGCGGAATCCGCTGTATGCGAGAAGCACAGGACCGGTCGAAGTGGCGTCGCTTGGGGGAGGCCTTTTTTTTCAGGATGGGAAATCATCAAATGAGCCCTCCCGCTCTGTGTGGAGCGGAAGGGAGTCTCATACTCTTACTGACTAAAACCCACCCGTGCTCCTTCCTTAGCCCTTTATGTTCCGGGGCAGCGGTAACCCCTTCGGACAATCCCGGTGACCCGGCAGGTTTGGATAAACCAAGAACTGCCAACAATTTTCATATCACAACAGTTTACACAAGTTTTCAATTTTCAAGACTTAAAAGTTTTGCGGAGTTATGTACCTAAGAAGCGAGCGAAGTAAATAAAAAGACTTCGTTTGTTCACAACTATGAGGTTTGAACTTCACTAAACGTACCTACATGGTCACCATCTCACCACAGGCGGCACCTTGTGTTACTGTCGTTGCGTCTCCTGGCAGCTCCGCGTGCTACTCACTAAAACAAGTTCTACTTTTGAGTCAGAATATTATGAACCTGTCCAATTTCTATTTCCTGTATCTGTAGCAGTGCCGAGCTACGATTATTGAGTAGCAAGTAACCGTAATCGCATAGCCATTGCAAATGACCGCGGGACCCTACTAATTATGGAGCTATGTTGAAGAAATGTTCTACAGATTTGAATGCGTGATTACTTTCCAGTCAGCTCAGTATGCATGCTTGGCTAAATACTCGACATCCGGTACTCGGACTTTAATTAATTTATAATTATTTTTTTTCATTCAACTTAGGAAATTATTTATTCGAGGTTAAAAATAAAAATCAACGATCCCCGGCGTCCTTCGAATATTTTGTAGAATTGTCGTTATTTTGTAGTACGAGTAGGAAACAAACTTGACGGAGAAATATAAGATACTAGCAACGCCCCGCGATTTCACCCGCGTAAGTGTCGATCCCGTAAGAATATCGGGATATAAACTATCCTATGTCATTCCCCGGGATGCAATCTATCTCTCTGCCAAATTTTATCGAAATCCGTTCAGTGGTTTAGGCGTAAATAAGCAACATACAGACAGACAGAGTCTTTCGAATTTATAATATTAGTATGGAAGTATGAATTAAGACCAGACCCTCATAGGCAGGAAAAACACATTGCAATAATCGTCAAAGTTGGTTACGTGTATAAAGTTATTGTTTTTAAGTGGTTACATTCAAGCGTCTTGTGTTCTACTGTGTCTACGTCATCTGTTGCGGCAATACATTCGCTTCGGTTGGAGTTTCTTTACAGTCGCTATTGAATACGAGTGTTTATTTACTACTTGTGCATAATGAGCGTTACACAGCTGAGTGCCGTGCGACGGTGACGCGGCACCGCCACACGACACTTACGCGTGTCGTATACTACCTAGTGGTAAGCGCCGCGCCGCCGCCGCCACGCACTCGCCACGCGACCGCGACGCTCCCGCCCCGCGCCAGTCGCGCGTCGGGTGGGTTTCGTATTTATTTCTTGTGTCTAGCAATAACACATAATAAGTTTTGTAACACGTTGCTTCCGGCAATTGATAGGTACATATATTATTGTTCGTGTTCATCAATAACTGTCACTTGTATTCATTACGACAAAATTATCAGATAATCATATGTCTGATATTAGTCTTTAACTCTTTATGTTATGAGCTGCATTATTACATTGTTTTACAAATATGTACCCAATAAAAATAAAGTACGCTACGCAATTTATTTTACACTAGCTGCGCCCCGCGGTTTCACCCACGTAAGTGTCGATCCCGTGGGAATATCGGGATAAAAACTATCCTGTCTTTTCCCGGGATGCAATCTATCTCTTCGCCAAATTTTATCGAAATCCGTGCAGTCGTTTAGGCGTGAAAAGGTAAAATACCGACAAACAGAGTTACTTTCGAATTTATAATATTAGTATGGATAGTTACAATGTTTTACAAAAAGGCTCCTCTATCATCAAATATGTATACGGACACTAAATTACTCCCGACTCTCACTCACCCGCTTTTATCAAATAAACAAAAACAAATTCCTGTCTCCAACCAATTATCTATAGGAATCTATGGGTAGGTAAAAAACTTTATACCTTACAGTAGATACTTGTGAAAGTGCTTGTGCTAATTAATTAACTGATGTGTAAGCGTAGAGCACGCGCGTGCGCACGCGCTGCGTTAAGTGAAAGTGAACAAATGAGCGACGTCAGTGAGTCACGGCGCATCGTCACGTCTGCTGCTGCTGCTAGGCGCGGCCCGCGCAGACGGGACCTGAGACCCGGACGGGGCGCAGACGCGGAAATTAGTATACAGATGGAAAAGCGACGCGCCTGTGTCTTGTCGTTTCTGTGTTTTGTGCCAGATCGCGTTAGTACATTTTGTATGGCGAATATGAAGATACGTTAACCCGCGTCCCGTCCTTGTCTCGCGTCCCTTTTGTGTGGTCCGCGCCTAAGAAACATAGTGACGTGACGCCTCAGCCGCTGCTGACGACTCAGTTCACAACGCGATGCAGCACTGTCATAATAATCCACTGTGAGCATTTCTTTGGGGAGGTTTGACTTTCAGCCATACAATAATATAGAAGGATTGAATCAATCATCTTATTCATACCTTTTAATATATCCTTTTAGTATAACGACAAAACATTATTTTAAGCTAGAAGTAATTCCGTCAAAATTTTCTACAAAAATATTACTAGAACTTACTCAAAAACTAAATTGTTACACAACGAACACATTCAATAACTTATCGCAAGCGGGAATCTAAAAAAACTCTTCTTATTTACTTACTTATGCGACGGCTCTCATAGTAAGAAAGAGCGGCGTGCAAGTACTTAGTGTTGTGTGACCTGGTCGGGTCGTGTGGGTCGCGCGGTTCGTCTTGTCTCGGCTCCTCTCGGCATTGTTCGGCGCGCGGGTATTCCAAAACCGATTACGGGCCGTGGCACCTCACAGTCACAGCTTACATAAAATTGCAAATGCAGTAGTCCCACACAAGTGCTCACATTGCGCTGTACACACAAAGTTCCCGATGGGATACGAGGCTACGACGATGTATGAACGAACTTGTTTCATTTACATGAACATTGTAGTGTCTTGGTACTTGCTAGCAGTTGTTCTTCTGCACGCTGTCACATCGTGACACAGCTGTCCGGGGCCGCGGCGTCGTGTCACACGGGACGGTGGTGTGCGATCCGGTTGTTGCCGAGAATTGCACAGGATTGTCAGGTTTACCGCGTCGCCGCGCCGCCGCCGGCGAGCGGTATTAACCTTTGAGGAATAACGTACACAAGCCGATCTATTCACGTTTTATTTCTTTGCACAAAGTACTAAGTATTCAATGTTTTCAAATTATAGGCAAAATTAACAAGAAGTAATTATTTTTATAACAGAATTCAAAGTGTTGCAATATTTTCTCCAACAAAATAATAATATCTGAAGAAAGTTCGCACCAGATCGCAATCCCGCGGTGCTTCCCAACCGCTTGAGCTTATTTAAAGTTCACGCCAGATCGCAATCCCGCGGTGCTTCCCAACCGCTTCAGCTTACTTACTCCGTATCTATCGCTCACCATCTACAGACATCCACATATAGAACTTCCTCTCCGCCCTTATTCGCGCCTCGAAACGTTGTGATAGCGGGTGACTTAAATCTTGACATCAAACCTTCTCTCGATACACGGCTCCACGAGTATTTGAATTGTCTCGCTTTTCATGGTTTTCTTCCAGCTCATACTCTCCCAACAGTCCTAACCAGGGGCAATAATTGTCTGGACCATATTTTATCCTGAGAACAAGGTCGCCCGCACTCATATTTGTCTATGAGTCTACGGTTACCGTCCCTGTCACCACTACGTCTATCATAACAAAAATCAATTATGAGGCACTTATTGCGTCAGCTTTGAACATAGACTTTGACCCTATTCTTAGAACAACGGACTCAAATACCGCTACCGACAATAACATTAAAAACTGACTTCAGCCATTGCCGAATCACTGTAATTAAAAAAAAACCGGGCAAGAGCGAGTCGGACTCGCTCACCGAGGGTTCCGTAACATCCGGGTTTATGTGTAAGGTTTATGTTTATGAAATTAAATGTTTTTTTTATATTTTTTTATATTTGAGTTGGTTGAATAAAAGGTAAATTGCGGTTTACGATTTATGACGTATTAAAAAAAAACTACTTACTAGATCTCGTTCAAACCAATTTTCGGTGGAAGTTTACATGGTATTGTACATGTATCATATATTTTTTTTAGTTTTATCATTCTCTTATTTTAGAAGTTACAGGGGGGGGGACACACATTTTACCACTTTGGAAGTGTCTCTCGCGCAAACTATTCAGTTTAGAAAAAAATGATATAAGAAACCTCAATATCATTTTTGAAGACCTATCCATAGATACCTCACACGTATTGGTTTGACGAAAAAAAAAATTTTTACTTTCAGTTCTAAGTATGGGGAACCCCAAAATTTATTGTTTTTTTTCTATTTTTGTGTGAAAATCTTAATGCGGTTCACAGAATACATCTACTTGCCAAGTTTCAACAGTATAGTTCTTATAGTTTCGGAGAAAAGTGGGTGTGACATACGGACGGACAGACAGACAGACAGACAGACGGACAGACAGACAGACATGACGAATCTATAAGGGTTCCGTTTTTTGCCATTAGGCAACGGAACCCTAAAAAGACTGCAAAACAGAAGATTCTTAAACCCTGGATAACTCCTGGCTTGTTACGGTGCATCAGAAACAGAGATGCCATGCACAGAAACCTCAAGCAGTCTCCAGATAACGAACGTTAAATATAACCTACAAACGATACAAAAACTTTTGTACCAAAATTGTTAAACAGGCGAAGAGACTCTTTGATGCGGAAATGCGGAAGAACTCAGCAAATCACTCAGTGTCAAATCTACGGTCTACCGTACTACAAATGAAAACAGATTATACAATCGTACCTCCAAGATAAGTCATATGACGAAACTGAAAAGATCTTAACATAAGGTGATAACGACAAGCACACACACACACACACACACACACCACATAACCAATCACACACGCTCAAATACACGCAGACATTTATCTCAAATTATTTTATTTTAACAATAACAAAACGTTTTTTAAACTTTTAATTGTCTAACTCAATTCTTCGAAATTGTAACAGTAACATCAGAATCACTATGTAACTTTTACGTCATGTACGAGTACCTTCGGGGACCGGACTGCTTCTCCTTAACACAGGTTTTTATAACCTATCCAGTAGAACAGTGCTCACCCACACGTTTGTAGAAATAGTACTTATTTTGTAAAACTATATTTTTAAACAATCCTTTGTTTTGAGTAAATAAATACAAATAAATAAAACACTGTTCCTAAAACGGTAAAGGAAAAGATCGTGAGGAAACCGGCATGTCCTAGAACCAAAAATTCGAAGACTTGTTGATTTCAAATCAAATCAAATGAAATTTATTTCTCAACCAAAAAGTTTTACATTAGTTGGTGATTGGAGGCTCCTGTTAAGCAAGTAATGCAGTTAGGAGACTCCGCTCTTTCACAGCAGTATATAACTTTTTCAGTACCTTAAATATAAACAGTATGTTAGTGAGTGTGTGTGTAATGGGGGTGTGTTTGCGCGTGCATGGGTCTGTGTATGCGCGTGCATGTGTGTGTGTGCGTATGTGGATGTGTGCATGTGAGCATCATTTTGTGTGTTGCAATAGTCCCTCAGTGTCTACGTAATTTAATGTTTTTATCCAATTATCAAATACATATATGTATAATAATAATTATTAATTATATTATTAAAATACTGGTATTCAGCTGCATCCGGTTAGACTGGAAGCGACCCCAACATAGTTGGGAAAAGGCTAGGCAGATGATGATAATGATTATCCAATTTGTTAGAATTTTTTTATACTCGTGTAATTGTTTATTGTGTTTAAAATATATCTTTTTATTAATCTATTAAATTATACAGTTGACATGGTAGCTTACTGAATGGCAGCAAATTTAGTTTTAGTTTGTGGAACCTGTGCTATGAGATCTTTACGTCTTCTTGTTATTTTATTCGGATCCTATGGTAGATTCTTATGTTTTTTTAAAACAGTGTTTAAGATATATAATTTTTTAACAGGAAGCAGTCCACTATCCTGATAGAGACTTTCAGTAGGGTATGAGTAATAACAGATTGTTTCAGAGGGGCTGGGAATACTGATTTGCACGTCGAAATTAATTGCATAATAAGTTGCTCGATGTAATTATCTTAAGAACTTTCTGTACCTTACAACAAGTACAAGTAAATGAATTTTATTTTCTTTTTACATTATGTAACCCGCACTGGGCCCGTGTGTTAGATTAGGCTGATTATGCATATGCTATGCCTGGTAATAGTCATTGTGCGGTGAATGAGCGCTCGTTTGCTATCCATCACCGACCGGCCCCGATTGGTCACCATTTGCTATTCATCACCCACCGGACCCGATTGGTCACCATTTGCTATCCATCACCGATTGTTCACCATTAGGTATTTAGGTTGGATTTATGATAACACTTCATTATCTACAATAATTAATTTATTATGTTGACTACATAAAAACTAAATAAGTCGTTTTTAGGGTTCCGTAGTCAACAAGAAATCCTTATAGTTTCGCTATGGCCGTCTGTCGGTCTGTCCGCAGCTTAGCTCAGAGGCTCTTAGTACTAGAAACTTATAATTTGGCATGGATATACCTACATATTAATCACGCCGAAAAAGTGGTAAAATAAAATCATGGAGAATATTTTTTTTTGGGGTACCTCCTGTACACGTAAAGTGAGGATGTTTTTTTTTCTCGTCTTTCCCATTATGTGGGGTATTTCCCCCCCCCCCTCTGCCAGCTAAATGGTTGCTTTTGAATATGTGAAAAAATTCACGGCAGTAATAAATAATATAAAGAAATCAAAAGGAAAACTATCACAGCTAAGTAGACTTTACAAGTTTACGAGTAATAGTCGAACAACTTAAATTTGCCGTTGCGATGTATGGGAGAACATGATTTACAACTACAATGTTTATTTATTTATTTTACCATTTACGTACACACATACATATATAAACAGACAAGAAAAAAACAGAGCAGAAAAATAAGTACAAAGGTGATGCTTATTTCATAAGAAATCTCTTCCAGCATACCTGCGATAGGACAATAAATAGAGAGAAGAAGAAGAAAAAAAAATAATGAATGAATGTTAAGTTTGTTCTTGGGAGAAATTCATTCCAACTACGGAACCCTTCATGGTGCGTGCTCCGACACGCACTTGGCCGATTTTTTAGACCCAATACCCAACTCCAGCTCTTTATATAACATGATTTCTTTCTTAGATAGAGTTTATATTTTGTTGATAAATATATTAACTTTCAATATTGTGGTGAGTTGGATACCCAAGCAGACTTGATACCATGAGTATTTATTATATTACAAGTGTTTTTAAATTATTAAAACATGGGAAAGCACAAAAATGTTTCGTGAATGTGAGTGTAAAGGGCTGTTCTACTTGTTCAGCGACAATAACATAAACCACACGAATGTGACGGCGCTGGCACGTACCATGTTCGGCACGGGCGGCTCCTATGAACTATACGGTACAGAACATCCGGCTAAATCACCGGCACATCACATCTAGAGCATTTTTTTCTTCGTTTTTTTTACATTAATTTAATAATAATAGCTTCCCGACCGATTTCGGTGACCAACCTCAACTGTGATTAGCCAGTTTCGCTGGAGATACTATAGTGCACAAGAGTGTGTGCAAACACAGGTGCACTCTCTGTTCCTTTACTGTCGTAGTTCGACAGGGCGACAATCCAATACGATCGGGGAAAGATCAGGCGCAGGACCAACGACTTTACATGTTTTCCGTGGCACGGGGGTATCACACCGCCAACTTCTAAATTCCGGGCGTTACTAAGAAATGTCTAATGGAAAACCCAATAACACTTTGTCCGACCTAGGAATCGAACTCAGAACCCCACACTCAGCAGGTACGCTTGCAACCATGAGACCAACGGGGCAGTCAATTTAAATGAATTATAGAAATATCGAACGGAAATTGTTCAAATATATTCACAACGTTTGTGTAAATACTGCAGCTACTGGGAAGATGTTCTAACTAAGTAACACCTGACAAGAGCCGGTCCGAACCGAGTTACTTAGTTATTGTGACGGTAACCAATAAACATAATTATCTACACGGCGCCGGCGCGGCGACACAAAAAACCGATACCAATCCGTCTGTCAATCGATGATCGTGATGATTTTTCCTTTGTCAGTGCATTCCCTTTCTGAACGTCAAGAGTTGCTATAAGCAAAACGTCCGGCCATCACCACTTCCTGGTGTTTTAGCAATATCATAAAAAATCAAAAGCAATGTACAAAATATGCGCAATATTTACAGCGCAGGATTCATACGTGCACAGAGATTTGATCAATGACCCCCATGCTAGGCGGAAACTGTTACAGGGGTCATCCATCCGTCCATTGAGAAGATTACAGACAGGCAATTAGTAAGGAGTACATATTCATTAGGGAAAAAATAATGTGCTGAATTGTAGTGTGAAAAGGTGCGGTGAGTGCGTATGTGTGTGTGTGTGTGTGTGTGTGTGTTTGTTTGTGCGTGTGTGTGTGTGTGTAATCAGTGTCAGGTGGTAAACCTTGTGTTGTCATCTGACATTATGCTGATCTGAGGCCCTTTTGGCATTATAATCTTTGTTTACTGTTTTTATAGTTTTAAGGTGTATTTATTTTGCTGTAATGCCAATAAACGCATTTTTGTTTCTTTCTTTCTTTATAGACTGGTCATCGTATAGTACCTAACTACTAGCTTCTGCCCGCGACTTCACCCGCGTGGAACATTTGTTCCCCCGACCCGACCCGTCGCATCGCGTCGCCTGCCCGCGCTATTACTTCATTTTCGCTTAGTGTTCTTTCCAACTTTTTTCTTTCTGCTCGGCTCCGAAGAGTCGTGGCGAGATGTTAAATAGCCTATTATAGGCTATTTAAAAAATATGTTTTCTATTGATACTGACAGGTAGTTCCAGAGATTAGCGCGCTCAAACAAACAAACTCTTCAGTTTTATAATTAGTAATATAATAGATTACCTCAAATTAAGATAGCTTAGGAAAAATCGTACAACAGAATAAGGTACGAAGAGGAGAACGAATGAAGTATTTATGATACCAAACAACCGATAGAATTCAATAGAAAGACATCCACTTGTTTTAACAATAATCACGCAATTACCGACAACGACGAATGTTTTGAAATAATAATCACGTTTCAGAAAAAATACGTATTTGCACAACGCCATCTATGGGCAAATGGATAAAACGACTACACAAAGTATATGCTAGAGGGTTATGAATGAAAGTTGTATTTGTGAATGTTTAAGCGGCATTGTAGGTTTTAGTAATATTATATTATCTCCGAAACTGTATGACCAATAATAATTGACATACTGTAAAGGGAAAATCTTATCTCTATGATGTCCTTGTGATCATAAAATAATTTATTTTGATAAGAATTAATATTTAAAAATTATATTTTCATCCAAACGTATGTCGAAAAAATACTTTTTTAAAACATAAAAGAAATATTAAAAGATAAAATATAAAAGACTAGCAGCGCTCCGCGGATTCACCCGCATAAGTGTCGATCCCGTGAGAATATCGGGACTCAAACTATCTCTATACCATATTTCGTCTAAATCGGTTCAGCGGTTTAAGCGTGAAGAGGTAACAGACAGACAGACGGACACACTTTCGCATTTATAATATTAGTATGGATATGGCGTTGCGGACTTTTTTGTAGAATTATTTAAGGCGGACCTAAGATGGAGGGAGGCGGATTTAAGATGGCCGTACATTGTTTTAACTATATGTATAGAACTTTTTTGGCAGCGCATGCAAATAATTCCGTTGTAAGAGGTATTTCTTTCTGACTTGTTAGACAAAAGTTGTGATAGCTCAGATAAAATACACGATATAAATATAATTTATAGCCTATAGCACTCCGGAATAATTAAGCTTGCTACCAGAGATTTTTTTTTAAATTGGATCATTAGCTCTGGAGATTATCCCATACATACAAACAAACAAATTTTACCTCTTTATAATATTAGTATAGCTACCACTTCGTCATCGGTGATATTGAAAGCCTGCCGCGTACATTGCGGCGTGTGGTCTGTGATCGCCCGCGAGATCGCTACGACGGCATCGCACGCGACCAACGCAATCACACGTCCCCTTTATTGATGATCTGCTTCTCAGCGTCAGTATGTACCTAAGGACTACTACTTACAATGCATAGTTGCCACTGTGACGAGGGAAAAGAACTTTCTTGATTTTTATTTTTGGTATTTTCCTTGAATGTTTTCGTATTCTTCCAGCAAAAGCTACTTTAAGATTCTGCCACACATCAAATGATTTATATCGACGAGTTCAATTTTATTATATGGCTCACAATACAAATTGTCTGTGCGGCTTATATTAAACTACTTCTAGGAATTTCATAACGTCGAATTTTAGCCTTCAGTCTCCCATTTAGTTTTATGTGGGTGTCGAACGAACCGCCTCTAGCCTTTATAGCAAGGGTAGCGCCATAACGCGTTGAAGTACGACGCTGTATCAGAGCCCGCACGGGCGGACTCACTCACATTGTGACCGGTGATCATCCTGTAGCTACACATATACAACACAACATTGTTATGTACCTACAGAAGGTCGGCTCCATACAACGAACGAAAACGCGCGCAAACATAAACACCACACGTGTACGTACAGCGAGTGCACGCGCACTCGCGACTTGTAGTAATTTGTTTGTTTGAGATCAGCGTACATTCGCGCTTCGCTCGTTGCATGCTAGCCTTCTGTACCTAGTTATCTAGTGACGACAGCGTTGCGCTTCGATCTCACGCCGATGTATTGTTATGTGCAGCCGCCGGCCGGCGTGACTACGAAGTGCGTATGTGTCGCGAGACTGCCAACGACTCTGTAGTGTCGCTCCGGGAGAAATTTCATTTAACTCGGGCTTTGCAATTCAAAACTGAAATTACAAACGCCGCCGATTTAGTGCAGCGACCAAAATGTCGCCAAACTAAGCTAAAGAGCTACGCCTCCAACTCGTAGCAGCGTAGCGCGGTAGCACCGTAGCACCGTAGCAGCGTAGCAGCGTAGCACCGTAACACCATAGCAGCGGAGCTATTAATTACTAGTGGAGTGTGTATGTAAATTTTTCGTGTAATGTAGCTAAATAATATTCAGATTTAGTTTATATTTAGTTTTTAGTATATTATGCTGCAATACAAACGCGGTCCAGGAGAGCGATACTGGACGGTATTGAGGCGCGCGACTAAATCTGTCGACAAACGCTAGTTCAACTCTGAACTAAACCTTGTTTTAATGATATTTAGATCTGCCCTCATTACTTGTATACTTCACTCCTCAAGGGAAGCTTCTACAAACGATTCTTTGTTACACGGATATACAGATTTACTGTAATTATGAAATTATAATAATTAATTAATTATTAATCTTCCTTTGTGTAGAGTATCTATGTATATACATAAGGTATAAAATCAATCGACTGACTGCGGCATGAGGCTCACATAAGCATGGCACAAAGGCCAAGGGGGGCTCGTTCCCGCCCCGTCCAATTTACACTCTAGGTATTTTTACAGCCCATGAACAAACAACAGTAATCCTTGTTGCGAACAATGTGAGATATTCCCGGATTTATGGCGGACTTTTTATATTCATTAAATCCGGCTCGCGTCCGCACCGCGCTGGGGCCCGGGGCCCAAGGCCTGCGGGCCCCAAATCTGCTGGAGGTTCAGTTTCGATCAATCTCTGTTTGCCTTCGAGTTTCCGTCGCAGGTCACAATGTAACTATGAATAATTACAGTAATTAAGGTTAATGATCGCGTTCGCGCACAATCATTTTTCTTGCGAGTTTAAATTAATTCCGACGTCTTAGTTTCGTTGCGTTGCTATAATTATGAGCTCGAGGGGATTTCGTCGTCGTTGCATTTCGTGAGGGGGGGGGGGGGGAATCAAATGATATATCTAGAGTTTCCAACACTATAGTATGAAACTAAAAATGTACCTGAATGCATTGTATACTCTCAATTTGAGCACAATTTTGATGCTAACTGGTATTATAAATAATCTATATAAATAAAATTCAAAGTCCTGACTGATATATAATCAACGCACAGCTCTAAACCGCTGGTCCTAGAGTCATGAAATTTGGAGTGTATTATTTACACGTACATGAAAAGTCAAAAATGCAATCAAAAACATAACTTGTAAAAAAGCCAAGTCTTCCAACTCGGTTATTCTAACGTAAAAATTATGAGATCCATGTAATACCATGTCGGTTAATGAATTCAATCCCTACTTAAGGGACCGTCTGTCTTAAGTTTATGTTATTAAGTTTACTGTTATTACGTAATTAGCTAAACTAACAACATCTTATAGTGACCATATCAATATTAAAAATCTTTTATGTTTTAAATAAATAGATTGAGTTTTATCCACAACGAAGTTATAGGGGGTCGAAAATGGCCTGCACTGTTTCGAGAAAAAGATGGTACGGCCGTGCCGCTTTTTGCTCGACTTGGCGGGGGGGCACTACCGTGCCCGCAGATAACTTGGTTTTTGTTTTTGACGTGAAGTCGTTTTTGAGTTAGAGCCGATACAGTATCAGTATCAAGATTGTCGCATATATAGGGGTTTAGACTGTAACCACTAACTACAAAAACATGGTGAAAATTCCATACACGCGGCTATGCTAGTGACGTCAAAGATAGACGCCGGCGGAGACCCGTCCGTGTTTCTTCGTCGTGCGCCACTCGCCGCGTTCTGCGCGACCAGATGCTGGAGGCCGCACGAGTATGACGTGGCATGAATTCTGCTGATCTCAATAAGCCCGGTCTGCTAGCGCGACATACTCATATTATCATATTAGTTGCTAGCTGACCCGTGCACACTTCGTTGGGCGGTAAACATTTTTATTTGTGATGAAATTATGAGTGTGGTTCGGTTAGTACCTACTGAGTCATCATCATCATCATCATTTCAGCTGAAAGACGTCCACTGCTGGACATAGGCCTCCCCCAAGCACCTCCACTTCGACCGGTCCTGTGCTTCCCGCATCCAACGGGTTCCTGCGGCCTTCACAAGGTCATCGGTCCACCTTGTGGGAGGCCTTCCAACGCTACGTCTTCCGGTACGCGGTCGCCACTCCAGAACCTTTCGGCCCCATCGGCCATCTGTTCTGCGAGCAATGTGCCCTGCCCACTGCCACTTAAGTTTGGCAATTCTTCGGGCTATGTCGGTTACCTTGGTTCTCCTGCGGATCTCGTCATTCCTGATTCGATCACGCAGGGAAACTCCAAGCATAGCCCTCTCCATTGCCCTTTGGGTGACTTTTAGCCTTCTTATAAGGCCCATTGTGAGCGACCACGTTTCCGTTCCATAAGTCATCACTGGCAACACACACTGGTCAAAGACTTTCGTCTTGAGACACTGCGGTATGTGGGACGGGAAGATATTGCGTAGCTTCCCGAACGCTGCCCAGCCGAGTCGGATTCGTCGATTTACCTCTTTCTCGAAGTTAGACCTACCTAACTGGACGGTTTGTCCTAGGTAAACGTACTCGTCCACGACTTCGAGTGTAGCGTCTCCGATTTTTATGAGAGTGGGTGTTACATGGGCATTTGACATGACCTTCGTTTTGTCCATGTTCATTTTAAGACCCACTCTTTCGGAGGCCTACTGAGTGCTATGATTTATTTCCTGACTGTCAAAAGGAGGGTATTTTTATAATAATTCATAATTGTTGATAATATGACCAATAAACATGACCTAACGATTTAAATTATTTTTTTAGAGTTCCGTACCACGAAAGGAAAAAACGGAACCCTTATAGGATCACTTTGTTGTCCGTCCATCCGTCTGTCTGTCTGTCACGACCCTTTTTCTCAGGAACTCGTGGAGGTATCAAGCCGGAATTTATATCAAATACTCAGGTCTACTGTAGAGCTGTAAAATAATCAAACTTCTAAGCCAACGCCATCAAAAGATACAGCCGTTTATGCCGCAAATTTTCGACACTCGCAAGGGAATCAAAACCTACAGGGTACTTCTTATAGCACAGATAAAGGGAAAATTGTGAAAACCGTAAATTTGTTACATCATATAATAAAAATATTTTTAATAACTTTAAACTTACTTAACCTTTCCTCATGAACGCGTTGAGGTATTAAATTGAAATTCATATCAAATACTCAAAAACTCAAAGGTATTATAATACCTTTGAGTTTTTGAGTATTTGAGTTGTAATAAAATCAAACTTCAATGTCAACGTAATCAAAAGAAACAGCAATTTAAGCCGCATATTTTCAAACTCGCAACTACTCGCAAGAGAATCAAAACCTAAAGGGTACTTCCAGTCGACCTAGAATCTTGCAATTTGGCATGAAGCTATGTTTTATAGCACATATAAAGGAAAAATTCCGAAAACCTTAAATTTTTAGTTACATCACTTTTTTTTATCAATTACAATCTTATTACCCTTTTCTTCATGAACGCGTAGAGATATCAAGTTGAAACTCGTATCCAATACTTAGGTCTAAAATAAAACAAATTTCTAAGTCAACGCAAAAACTTGAAACTTGAAACTCGCAACTACTCGCAAGGGAATCAAACCCTAAATTTAAATTGTGATTATAAAAATAATTGTAGTTACCGCAATGAACGCAACTTATCTCTGTATATGGGGAGGGGAGAAAATTTTTCAAACAGCTTGTCATATTATATTATAATATTGTCAAACATGTTATCAGACACTAGCACTACACGAAGTAGTACAACTCTAAATAACGTTTTTTCGAATTTCAATGTTCAATGTGGTACTATTCATACCTTTTTCAGTCACCATTTACAGATCTGGTTCAAATTTAATACTTAATTAATATGTTTGTACCAGATTTTTAAATAGTGACTAAAAAACTTTGTAAATAAATAACTTTGATAAAAAAAACTTGCCATCATTCATCACCAGACTTTTGCAAGGCTGCTGCAAGTCTAGTGTAGGTATTTCAGTTATATTATAAAATAAATGATATGTGTTATAATAAAATAAAGGATTACTGAAACGATAAAGAAGCTTTTGTCTTTAATTTATGCTCCTCCAGCTTTCCATATTGTAATGTTATGGATTTCATTTTGCAATAAAAATACCATAACTATGACTCGATTGTCGTGATGGGTGAACTATCACTTATATACCTACAGGTTTGTACAGAACCCTCGGTGCGCGAGTCCGACTCGCACTTGGCCGGTTTTTAATATAAAGAAATACTTTTTGTGACAAATAGAAAAGTTAGACAATAATTATGCTGTCGCTGATTTTTTTGTAGGCATTATCAAGCTCTACAACTTTTTTCTAGAACTCAATCATACGAGTATATCTGTCATCGTTACGGCAGCATTCGTAAGAAATGTTTTTGTTCGGCCGTTTGTCCTCCGACTTACTTTGCAAATCCGACTACAACGAAAAAGTATTTTTATTTTTCGGGTTATTATATAGCTTATGATACTCACAAATAATGTGGATTTCTATTGGTAACAAACTCCTCACAAACTTTACCTCTTTATAATATTACTAGCTGCGCCCCGCGGTTCCACCCGCATAAGTGTTGATGCCGTGGGAATATCGGGGGAAAAAGTAACCTATATGTTAATACAGGGTGTCAGCTACGTCCATACAAAATTTGTCAAAATTGGTCCAACCGTTTGAGCTTGAAGAAGTGACAAACATATAAACACACACTCACAAACTTTCGCCTTTATATTATTATTATTAGTATAGATTTATTTTTACATTATCCTACAATAACTTTCCATCAATAGGTGCAATAACTTTCAATCCTTTTTACATGTCTACTTATTATTATTATAACTAGCTGCGCCCCGCGGTTTCACCCGCGTAATTGTCGATCCCATGGGAATATCGGGATAAAAAGTAACCTATATGTTAATCCAGGGTGTCAGCTACCTCCATACAAAATTTTATCAAAATTGGTCCAGCCGTTTGAGCGTGAAGAAGTAACAAACATATAAACACACACACACTCACAAACTATTAGTGTGATACATGTAGTCTCTTCGCCGTACATTTTACTGCTTACTTAAATCATGACGCGCATCGTTGGCCTGAGGTAGCTTAGATACCTCCTATAAGCCAACATAAGGCATAATTAAAATGACATGACTAACGAATTTAAATAAGGTAGTAATAAAAGCTCCGAAAAAAACTGGGCAAGAGAGAGCCCGACTCGCGCACCGAGGGTTTCGTACCATCATACGTTTTTAAATTTTCATCGGCGAGGCCTATATTCAGTCAGAAAATTTTAATACTGCACGCTGCGGTGTAGAATATTTCAGTTTTAGGTCAGCGCCGTCTCTTGACCGATAGTGGAACTAATGTAACTTTTGTTGATGATTTCTGAAAAAGTGTGCTATTTAGAGACTTCATTTTATTTTTCCTGTAACTTTACATAAACTAATATCATATAGGGGGGACAGTATTTTTAGTAACTTTTGTTGATGATAGTTGAAAAAGTGTGCTGTTTAGAGATCATCGTATTATTTTTCCTGTAATCTATACAACTTGTATCACATAGAACAATTTCAGATTTTTCTCTATACAAACTTCGGAGATAAGCGGAGGGAACTGTATTTTATTTTTTTTATTTTTCATCAAATTCGAAAACTATGCAGCCTAAAAAAGAAAGTGTTTGAGAATGGGTGAGTCTGTTGGCCGTGTGAACGAGGCGCGGAACCGTGGTTTATGTATGGATAACCACCTTACATTTGAGAACCACTTTGCTGACTCCGTAAGAAACTGCTTTACAAAATAAGGCAGTCTGAAAAGCTTCGCGAACAGCAAGTCCAAACCCTTGTTCTGCCTACATTAAACTACGTTGATACGGTTTACGGACCGCGCTGGCTGGCCCATACCGATCAACATAAACAAAGATTATATAAATTCGAAAGTAACTCTGTCTGATTGTCCTGTCTGCCTGTCTGTATGTTGCCTTTTCACGCCTGAACCAAACCACTGAACGGATTTCGATAAAAGTTTGGCAAGAAGATAAAATTGGCATCCTGGGAAAGGATATGGCTACTTTTTGCCTAAAAAAAGGGGGGCGAAATTGGGGATGAAATTTTGTATGGGAAACTTAGCATTTCTTAAGTAAGGGATATAAAAATGTATGCTTTTGGTAAGAATTTTTTTTTTTTATTGTTTTAGCGTTTTTGTAAAGTCATCCCCCAAAGGGAACAATTTCAAAATTCACATGATTATTGAAATATTTGTGTTTTTTTTTTGGGAATGGCATCTCTCAATTCAATCTATTCTATATTAAGCAGAGGTGGTCGTCTGCTTAACCGGGCTTATCAGTGGATGCCTCAATAAATTAAGGCCTTCAACCAGGGTGTAAAAAACTTAAAAACTAAGCGACTACTTGCTAAGGGCACCCCCTGTGGGGTACGGACCTCGTCTTTGGGCGTCGCTGGGAGAGGGCAGCAAGGGGCTGGTTCAGAATTATTTAGGGACGAATTTAAAACTACAGGGTCAGCGGTGCGGTCTAGCTCGAGCTAGGGTCGGGGCGGACATGGTATGGGGCGTCGCGGTGGGCCTCGGTGGCGAGGACGGAAGAACGGCTGTCGGGACTTGTACTTTCTGAGAGTACTGGTGGCCTTACTACTCTCCTGGAGGAGGGTCGTGGCGTCTTTAGGGATGGTAAGAAAAAAAAGAATTAAGAGATTTAAGGATTTGGAAATATAGTCGGTTCCTATAGTCGGTATCTTGAGGGTCCACTCGGTTAACAGTTATTACAAT
Source organism: Mesoligia furuncula (assembly GCA_916614155.1). Lineage (NCBI taxonomy): Eukaryota > Metazoa > Arthropoda > Insecta > Lepidoptera > Noctuidae > Mesoligia > Mesoligia furuncula. Next base: position 29,790,301 of record OU744804.1, read on the forward strand.
GTGATGATATGACCTCAATACATTTTATTAAAGTCTAAGTCAGCTGGTTTTACTTTAGAGCTTTCCAACGCAAGCAATTTGCATTCCCGACACAACTACATGGTCACAATACACCGCAGCTGATCCACTATTATTGCCGGCTGCCCACCTGGCGCCACCCCACCTCGCCCCCCCCCCCCTTCCTGACAAGGGGGAGCTCAATAGTAACAGTCATTGTAAATCAATTGTGTGGCAGTGTCACAGTGGGCAGGCGGTGCGTGTGTCATGAGCTCGGAGCATGGCTTGGCGGGGACCAACGTTGTAGCGTTAACTAGCGCCAGTCGCTTGCTCACCACTGTTGGTATATAAATGATCTATTCTCAGCTATTGTTTAATCTAATTATCCTTACTAATATTATAAATTTGAACGTAACTCTCTCTGTATGTCTGTATGTTACCTTTTCACGGCTATACCACTGAACGGATTTCGATTAAATTTGGCAGCGAGATAGATTGCATCCCGGGGAAGGGTAGTTTTTATCCCGATATTGCCACGGGATCGACACTCATGCGGGTGATACCGCGGGGCATTGCTAGTATTTTATAATTCTTGAAGTCTTGCAAGCTCAAGACTTTAATTTTTTTTATTGCTGAATGGGACCGGTCTTGACCTTGATAACTATTTTAGTATTGTTGCGTCACCCTCGACGTGCACAAGAGAATAAAGGTACTAACGCATAGAACAATTACTTTGTGGCATACATAAAGATTAAAAAAATAAGAAACACATAGGTAACTATACAGGAAAAGTTTTTAACCAGTGCGCAAATTTTTTTTGGTGGCTCAGTGTAAGCAATAGAACACATTTCCATTTTTAGTTTATGACTTTTTTTTTTTCATTTTTCCACTTTGTCCCAATTTGAAATAAGCAAGACATGGATATAATTTAATAGTAATACTATCAATGAGCATGAATGAAAACGCGAAGGCCGCCCGCCGGCCGCTGGACGCCCAGCGCACGAGACGGGGCGGGGGTGCGGGGGCATGCGGCGCGGCGCCGGCGGCGGCGTTTGATAAACAAAACGCATGCACATGCAGTACGTCACTTGCGGAAGCGGAGGTCGGATGTCCCTTCGCCGCGCGCCGTCCCTGCGCGCGTGCCGCGTACTAGACTAGCGTAGTGACAATGTCTCATTTTACTCACCGCGAGTATTATGAAATGGTGCGAGTGTATTTGTTAAGCAATGAAAATTTACGAGCAGCACGAAGAAGATACGAAAGGGAGAGCGTACCTCGTATGCGAGCCCAAAGGATCCTCAATCCCACGGTCCCTAATGAGAGGACAATTTTAGCAGCAAACCAAGGTGTATGAAACAAGTGAAATGACGGCTGTATGTACTGAAGAGGCTCAGAGCCTAGATGACTTGAAAGAAAAAATAATTAACGCTTTCATTGAAGTAAAAATTGGTGTTAGTGTCCTAAACAAACTAAATGCTTACTTATTTAAACGTGCACGTTTATGCCTTGAAGAAGGAGGAGGTCACTTGGAACAATACCTAAAATTATTGTGATTAATAAAATGTAGAGGTAAGAAGAAATTATAAACAATCTTAGTGTCTTAGGTTCTCTTTGATTAGACATTGACGCAAATTGTATCATGTCTAAGTACCTATCATACCTAAATGTTTTATTTTGAATGGACTAAAACGTATTACTTTCTTACTTATTATGATTTATTTTCTGCATTTTGATGGTCCTAAGCCCATGAAAGTATGAAGGATAAATTGGAATTTACGAAAAATTACGTTTACAAATAACTTTACACAGTCTAAACTTAAAAAATTGTAGCGCTAAACTGGGGTCAATAATCCGCCGTCGCATAGAACGAGCGCGCGCGCGTGAGTACTTCTGATAGCAGCTGGCGCGTCAGGCGACCGGTCGACGCGCGGCGTGAATCGGGCGACCGGTCGACGGACTGGCAAGCGACGTCCATAAAATAAATTTCTGAGTAAACAAGTCTCGTAAGCGTTAACTTAATTTTTTACTATTGAAACATATCAAAACAAAAAATACGTGTTTATTAAAATATATTCAAGTTTATTATGTCAAAATTTGCGCACTGGTTAAAAACTTTTCCTGTATATCTTTAGAGTTGAGATGGCGCCGGTGGCGAAGAGAACATCAGATTCAACACGACGTGGCGCGGTACGCCAGCAGGCCTGACGCCGACACTTGGGAATAATATGCTTAATGGTGCGCGGCTCAAATCGCAGCGCTATTGAAACGAGACACGGCGCGGGGCGGTACGGTGCGGGCGCCGCGCGGGCACAGAGCCAGCCGATATCATTTTAATATTTAAACTGCGATTCAAATGGAAGTTAAAAAAATATCTCACTATAAATTTCCCTCTTCGAGCGCATGAATAGTTCGCATCGCCGCGGGAAATTCACATTCGAACTGGAAAAGAAATATTGTAGAGGGAATCCGTTTTAGAGCGGTGCAGCGTGAGGGTAGGGGCGGAGGGTGCGGGGACTGGGCGGCGGTGAGAGCGGGTTACGTAACCCGCACACTGGAGCCGTGTAAAACTTCAACAATATGACGGAAATAAATTTCTATCTGCTGCAGCAGCTATAACTTTAAATAAAGTACACTTCCTCTGGCGGCTGCTCTCCTAATTTCTATTTAATTACCTACTCGCCGCTCACCGATGAATAATTCCCTTTATTGCCCCCTCGAGCGCTCAGCGCCGTAACAGTCACTTAAGCGCTCGTAAACTATTTGTATTATTTGCAACTCGCTCACCGTAAATAATTATTAAACAATTCACCTTGAAAGAAAGCTCTCGGTAGATATTTTAGCGCTTCATCGTTGAGTTGGTTCTAATTTAGCGCTGAAAGCGACCGAGGCGTATTAAAAGGTTTAGTAAAGTTAGTGAAGTAGTATGAAGTAGAATGAAGCCGCGACGCGCGACGTGTTGGGGCTAGGTAACGCGGTGATTAGTAAGCGCTGCAGCGCTGCATGGTCGGTGTGCGGTGCAGTAACTGTTAGAGTATAGTGCCGGTCACTTCGCGCATACGAATGCTCGCCGCGGAGACATCCAAAGTACTTACACTTACCGTTGCTGAATAACTAACACTTTGTTCAAGGCGAAGAATCATCGTCTAATAAAATTTCCTATATATATAAATTCTAAATGTAACAGATACCGAAAAATGTCATTTAAATCTTGATATTTCCCTATAATTAATATACCTGAACAATTTAAATTGAGAACCTTTCTCCTAATTATGCGCACGACTCAAATCTCAAAGCATCGAAGCTTCATTTACATAATTTAGAAAGCTGTCTTAAAATAATAATAACAATATGTCCAAGTAAGTATACAGAATGAATTTTTCAAGTGGGCGTGGATGGCCAAATCCGAAACTATAAAGAGAAATAAAAAAACTTAAGGAAAATGTTGAATTTTAAACTACTTCTTATTTTAAAGTATTCATACCGATGTTACCTGTACCTTGTTCGAAATAATGCTCAATACACCCACAGCGCACCTTCACAACATTATGTCCAAAATTAAAATGTTGAATGCAGTACAATCCTTGAGACGTCGAATCCAGCTATGTATTGAAAACAATGGTCATCATTTTGAACAATTCTTCAGTTAAGGTTTAATAGGTAGGTAACTTTTAAAGACAAATAAAAAAGTATTTAGTTAAAAATGAGGTCTTTTCTTTAGTTTCCCGTATGTCATTACTTCCCAGAATTCGATCCTTATCAGCGACACTATCGAATGGTATAATAATACAGTGTGTTTATTTCAAAATTATCGGGTTCGATTCCTGGCTAGAAATATTGATTTTTCAAAAATCCTTTGATGCAGTTTTAGTTTTCATCAAAATCGAGCCCGCGACTCTTACTCGACTTTTGGCTATTCCTCATAGTTCCGTATTAGGCCATCCACGCCCACTTGGAAAATTCACCCTGTATAAATAAATAAATAAATAAAATTATTAAATAAATAAAATTATTTAATGTAACAAGCGGCAACACTCATGTCGTGGCCAGATCTTAGAATTGATGATTAATTTTCATGAAGTTCTTCCATTTCATACGAGTGAATGGTTGTATTTGGCCGCGACATATATACTTCTATGTGTGGATGGCTCGTTAAAGCGCCATTATTGAAGTAAATGATGAATCTATAACTTCGCAGGCACCTTTCGCGAATTTATTATTGTTTTTATGAAACATATAATATATATGTGCGTGTGGTGTGAGGGCCACTTTGTTAAAACTCTTTGAAAACGTGCTTAGGATTTAGTGAACATTCCCAAAGAATTGTGAAAGTTGGTTTCAGATTTTGTGAAAGTCTAATAACCGAGTTATAGACTGTAAAGTTGGGCCCTCAGTTCTCACATAGAGGATTGAGGGCCCACCTAAAACTGATAAACTATGGACACTACAGAAAAAGTCTTAATGCCAAAATCTAAGCAAATGCCAAACAAAATTTGTGAAAACAAGATATTATCCCAAAACACTGTCCTACTTTGTATATCTTCGTACAAAATGGGCCCTCAATTCTCCTACACGTAAAAGTTTATTACGCAATTATAACGAAATCATTAACTTACAGCTACTGTTTGAAATCCTATATGCTACTAAATAAATTGTGAAAATTTATAAAAGCAAGAACAGGTCACTACTTTTTGTTGTTTGAAAGTTATCCCTCAGTCCTCCATTTCTTTTGTTTTCGATTTATTACGCTTATCGTATGAAAGATAAGACAAATACAAAATTGTCTCCTTTTGTGAAATAAATTGTGCAACAAATTCGATACCAGAAAGAAATTAAAAGACCCTTTATTATATAAGAAAATCGAGTTTTATTTTTATTATCTGAATTTGCAAATAGGGTGACCACAATTTCTTTTAGATTGCAGTAAAGATTAGTAAATGTAGAGTATACTTAAGTTTTAATAAACTTTCTTCGATTTTTCGCTTGTTATCGTCATAGCATTTGTACTCAATTTCGTGTAAAAAAAAAATTATTTCGGAATTCGAATGATCACAAAAAAAAAATACTGTTACCCAAATCATTTTTGCTTGAAATATCGTTCGTTCTGATGACAATAATCAAATAATTTATTAATTATTTTTATAAAGGCTTTTGTCCAGCCATGGGACAATGTAGGCTAAATATAATCCTAACTAATAGCTGTAATATTTAGTGTAGTTACTAAACAATAGTTTATGATAGTGCAGCGGAAGTTGTAGGTAATAAAGCATTAAGGTGAGTTTTATGAAACAGTTGTAGTGAAGAATAAAAATAATAATATTTTTTTAATACGCAAACACATCTTCGGTCAAGACACTCAATCATCAGATATCAAACATTCAAGGTAAGTTTGTTTTGATACCTAGGTACTCATAATTTTATAAGTTCGTAATATTTTACTAAATAGTACTTAGATAGTCACTCTTAGAATTGTTTAGGTAATTCAATTTCACCTATTTATAAATTGTAATTTTTTTTAAATAAAATATAATTATTTCATACTCCAGAAAACATATTTGTTATTGTGCAAGTGACTACCTAGGAATAAAAAAAACATCCAGGAACGCACTGCTTTATTAGGTACTAGCTTCTGCCCGCGACTTCGTCCGCGTGAAACTCTAAAGTCATATGGCTCCATCTATTATCATAATAACGTTATTATTGTGTTCCTCGGGAACAGCACTTTTTTCGGGATGAAAGGTACAGTGGTTTAGGCGTGAAAAGCTAACAAACAAAGTTACTTTCGCATTTATAATATTACTTAGTTAGGATTATATTTAGCCTACATTGTCCCATTGCTGGGCAAAAGCCTTTATAAAAATAATAAATAAATTATTTGATTATTGTCATTAGTTTTTTCGGAACGAACGATTTTTCAAGCAAAAATGATTTGGGGAACAGTATTTTTCTATGTGATCGTTCAATTTCCGAATTATTTTTATCACGAATCTTGAGTACAAATGCTATGACGATAATAAGCGAAAAATCGAAGAAAGTTTATTAAAACCTATGACTCTACATTTACTAATCTTTACTGCAATCTAAAAGAAATTGTGGTCACCCTATTTCCTAATACAGAGAATAAAAATAAAACTCGATTTACTTATACAATAAAGGGTCTTTTAATTTCTTTCTGGTATCGCATTTGTTGCACAATTTTTTTCACAAAAAGACACAATTTTGTATTTGTCTTATCTTTCATACGATAAGCGTAATAAATCGAAAACAAAATAAAATGGAGGACTGAGGGCCCGAATTTTATCAAGGTCATAACTTTTAAACAACGAAAGGTGGTGACCTGTTCTTGCTTTCATAAATTTTCACAATTTATTTAGTAGCATATAGGATTTCAAACAGTAGCTGTAAGTTAATGATTTCATTATAATTGCGTAATAAACTTTTACGTGTATGAGAATTGAGGGCCCATTTTGTACGAAGATATACAAAGTAGGACAGTGTTTTGGGATAATATCTTGTTTTCACAAATTTTGTTTGGCATTAGCTTAGATTTTGGCATTAAGACTTTTTCTGTAGTGTCCATAGTTTATCAGTTTTAGGTGGGCCCTCAATCCTCTATGTGAGAACTGAGGGCCCAACTTTACAGTCTATAACTCGGTTATTAGACTTTCACAAAATCTGAAACCAACTTTCACAATTCTTTGGGAATGTTCACTAAATCCTAAGCACATTTTCAAAGAGTTTTAACAAAGTGGCCCTCACACCACACGCACATTAATATATCGAACTTTAAACATAACAGTATGGTTTACTATTAAAATGTTATTAAATTAACAAAATTTAAAATAGCCTAGTCCAACAATAATTGCTATCACGTAGCCCGCAGCTTTACACCGATATGGTACTATGTAGGTATCTTTGTTCATGTATGACAGTCTAGCGAGACTTGTCTGAGTTCGCAGAATGTCACAGTGAAGTTAGTGCTGCAGCCAAGCGAAACTTTTGTGTGTGCTCGCGAACTTACAGCTCAACCTGAAGAGATGTTTCATTATGTATGGAATGATCGAGTTTGTGGAATAACACTCTGTTTATATGGTGCGCCTGAAAATAGAAGCTGATGCACACGGACCTAACCAATTGTGATGTTTAAGACGCTTAAGGAATGAAGGTTATAGGATTATAGTCTTCACAATAATGAAGACTGATCCCAAGACTTGCCTACAGACATGTTACGTTATGTTTCCTATAATGATGGATGCACTCTGCCTGCCCCGTTGGGACACGGGCGTGATGCTATCTAATGAACAGTAAAGCATCTCATGATGCATGAAGGTGTGGAGCCGCTGTGGTCTCTTGTCAATGAAGTCGCGCGTCGTCGCGGCAACTGAGCGCAAATCTATCCGCGCATTTGTAGCCAACTGATCAAATATGTCGCTCATACCTTCTAAGGTTTAGTACAGTCTGACTCATCATCAGCCTACAGCAGTCCACTGCTGGACATAGGTCTCTCCTATTGCACGCCATTCAACTCGATTTTTGGCAACTCTCATTCAGCTGCTACCAGCCATCCTGCGAAGATCATCGCTTCACCTAACCTAAGGGCGTCCTACCTTACATTTGCCGGTTCGTGATTTCCATTCAAAAACACGTCTACCCCAACGGTCATCGGTTCTACGGCTAATATGGCCGGCCCATTGCCACTTCTGCTTGCTTAATCTGTGAGCTATGTCGACAACTTTGGTTCTCTGTTGGATCACCTCGTTGCGGATTCTTACCCTCAGAGAGACTCCAATCATACCCCGTTAATAGCTCGATGAGCGAACTTGAATTTATGGACTAGCCGTACCGAGAGTGTCCACGTTTCGACTCCGTAAGTCATAAGAGAGAAAGAGAGTCCGACTGAAAATGGATTTTTCGGCCGAAAACAAATACTAATTTCGGTCCGATTTGATTGCAAATATGTTTTTTATGCCGGCAACAAAAGTTGCCATGATTAAATATTGCCGAAAAGAAAATTCATTATGATTATACTTATACGAGTAATTGGGATTTAGACGCACTTCTTGCCCCAATATTTACCAGCGCATATTATACGAAGTGTTAATGCAGTAAGCTCACAAACAACAACTTATTATTGTGATCGCTAGTCTGGCTGCCCGCCTGGCAGCACTGCTGCTGGCAGCGCGTTCAAGTAGTTGTAAATAGTGAGCGACTACGTGCTGATCCTATTGTCACTCTTCGTGTTTGTAAGTACAGTATTATACTGAACCCCACAATATCATAGGCTTCCGTAGCTTTGTGGCATCAGTAATTATACTGTTGAAAGCAAATCAGCTAAGCACCTACTTTATGTAAGATATTAGTAAGTAAGTGTCACACGACGCCTGACAGCGTCGCGTTCGACTTCAAGCTGCGTCGGACACTCGCAACACCTCGCCGTGCGCTCGCGACATCAGCACGCTCGTGTGCCGCATACACGGCACACATGCGGAAAGAAACCGAAACACTGAAGCAACACATCACACGCCCAGCACTCAACGACAAGATAAATACTACGTCATAAATAAGCAACAAGCTTCTCTTTTAAAAAGAAACGAATACTATCACAATATCCGGCCTTCATACACTATTCTGCATTAATTCTGACGTCACAAGCTTACAACGCTAAAATAGCAGTCGTCGTATTAAAATACGCGATTCATTTCCGGCGAGAGCCTCCTCTCAACCAGCCATTAAATATTTAACGTCTCCGCTCCGAGCAAAAACTGAGAGTGGGCTTAAGGCGTTCATCACGCCACCGCACCGAGCCGCGCCGCACCGCGCCGCACTGTGGCACCATGCCGCGCCGTGTCGCCCGCTCACAAAAAGCCTAATGAGCCAACTAATGCGGCGTAATGTGTAATCTCACAATGGAATATTGAATGCTTGCCTACATTATTCATCGACGCACATAATTATTTATACATATTGCATATGTTCGCGTGGCTTCAGCGTTTTATGTGGGGGGCATTTTTCTGCTTCCTTATATTCAAACTGCGTGCGCGTAAAGAATTTGAAATCAGTTGTATGTTCTATGTTATGGGTTTGGTTTCCGCACTTAGTCCTTCAGTGGACCATTGTGCGTATTATATTTGAAATCAGTGAGGTCATAATGATTACCGTTAGGTCTAACAACAACTTACTCTTAATTAATTCAAAAGACGGCCGGGATGCACGAAACCTGCCGCGCTTGGGAAGTGACAAATCGATTCATCTTCTTAGTTGTTATCATTGTTCCTGACTGATCAATGAAAGAAAATGCTGCTGGATTATTAACACAATCTCTCATCTCAGTAGATGGGGATAGTTATAGTCCACACGGCAGATATTCATTTCATAATTGTATAATCTCGTTCCTAAATAATAATTGTAGGCGGTGTTTGTAGGCGGTGTTTGCAGGTCGCGATGACGCGGCTCGAAGGGGGCGATGACATAGAACGCTGTAATAGTATTACGAGCGAATGTTTGTTTTGTTATAATGTAGGAGCGCCACGCTATGAATTTAATATCGCTCTCGAGCCGGCGAGTGATTTAGTGCGGTGTTGTATGTTGCAAATTAAAGGGAACATTCTGTACAGCGCAGCCGGCGGACTGAATGTGGCCGCGGCATGCCATCATCGCGATCTTGTGCCGCACCCCGCACGCCCCCGCCCGCCCCGCCCGCCCCGCACATACCCGCAAATAATACGGTGCAGAAGTTTCACTTGATTACCGTGATAAGAAAATCATACATAAACGGTAATATTTGTAATGGAATGGCGAAAGCGTCGTGGTTTGCAATCGTAAAGAAGAACTTAGTGATACTTTTTGTTGCTTCTTAATATGCTTATTATATTTTGTGTTCACCAACTTCAAAAAAAAGGAGGTTGTCAATTCGACACGTATGTATGTAATATTATTGAAATTGCATTATATTCACTATTAGGGCTTCCAAACAAATATACAAAATTTTATAGACCTATGTATGTATGTAAGTATGTTTGTATGTATGTATGTTTCTCCACGCATTTCTCCGCAATTATTAATCGGATCGTGACCATTTCTTTTTTATCAGCCTACATTTACTTCAAGTTTCATCAAAATCGATTCAGTAATTTTCAAGATATGGACTAATACGTGTAAGTGTGACGGCCTGGCTTATTGATACGAGCGACGGGTGTAGTGTCAAAGGGAAAACATCTCAAAACCTTGGTCAAATTCTAGTGCATTATTTTTATAACAAAACTATTACCTACTTATTACAAACAAATATTCCATTTTTACTTAAAACGAAAAATTACGAAAAAAAAGTAATTTAACAAATTAAACCGACTTCAAAAAGAAATTAACTAAAACAAAGATCCCAAAACACCGAATTCATAAAGGGGATTGTCCAATTTCTATAGGACTTTGGCCACTCGTAAACAAACAGTTCAGCTAATAGTATGTAATTGATTTAATAGCTCATATCAGTAAGAATGAGTCTATAAACCTAGTTTTGTATCAAGATGTATATTTAGACATTTTTTTAACATTTAATTGACACAGGTTATGTATGAAATAAAACATGTTTTTTTTAAATTATATTTATTAATCAGATTCATATGTTATAAGTATATGGTCAAGGAACTGGGCAGGTGGATTAACATGTTCCTGATACCTTGCCCAACTTAAAAACCAAATAATGGTCATAATATGTGCACGGCAACCTACTGTTCTACGGCCCACCATACAGTTGCAGCAATATTGTTTTTTTGCTGCCCTCCCTTCAGTGTTATTTTCATATAATAATATAAACAAAATATGTTTTCCTACTATGTGTCTACTTTGTATTTTCCCACACAATAAACTACAGTTGACTGAAGGGAGCGGGAAACCTTCTAGTTGGTTGCTGCCAGTATTTCTGCACAGCTCAATGGTATAGGAACCATCGCCTCTTATGTGTTCTCCGTAGTAAGAACATGCTTGTTTTAATTGATACGTTCCACATGTAATTAGAATTAAATCACTATATTCCAGCCTCGGAAAGGATACATTATGTATGTTTACATTAATAGAAAGGAAATCTGTTTGCCTAAGTTATTTGGGACAAATACTTGCTCTATTATCTCTCGAGCTTGACCCATTAACCTCATTAGTGTAGTGCGAAGTATATTTAAAAGTGTTGAGATCCTTTGATCACTATCACCCGTTCGCAATTTAATTAGATAGGCAGCAAGCGCTATTTTATTTTGGCAAATGTTTTGCATTTCTGGCTAAATAGAGTTGTCCAAATTGCTCTTTGCTCAACCCAACCCAATAATGCAAAACTTCATCTGATATAGTTTCTATATTAGAAAAATCCAGGATTAACTATCGCTCATTTACAAATGTTGCAAAATCTTGGATGTGTTCTGCATTAAAACTATGAATGGGTGACTGGATATCAGCTAGAACTTCCCAATCATTACTGTATAAATGTACTGAGCAAATCCTACAGTTCTGTGGCACATAGAATTTATAATCAACAAATAACTTCACCCTTAGCCATTTAGGGACAGCTAGCCTTTGGGTCGAATGACAATCTGGATAAAAACAGTATCTTTGAGTGCCTGATGCTCTGGTATACAAAGGCAAGTTTATATGTCTTTCAGCCTCAGTGGAACGGACAGCAGCTCGATCAACTCGTTGCCAGCAGGTATGACAGACTTGATCGGATCCATGTAACTATAACAAAATAAATAAATATCAGAAGTAATAAAAAAAAACCACACAAAAACTACTGAACGGATTTGGATGAAGATTGGCACACAAATAGTTCATAACCAGGATTAACGCATAGGATACTTTTTATCCCGATATTCCCACGGGATCGACACAAAACGAATTAAAATGATGTGCTTAGATTTGATACTTCTAATTAAAATGTTACTTACTTGACGAGGAGCAATCTGTTCCATCACCATATTCCTAATACGAGATTCTCTTTCCGTCTCAGTATGCAGCCTATGAGATCTTGTCCGTAACAAAGAGCATCCACAGCAGACACAGATACTTCGACGATGACCACTGCTAGTTGTCAGTTCATTTATTATTTGTGTCTTCGAATGATGAAGAGCCATAGTCCAGCAAGGATGACAAACTAAACTATCGTCTTCAATCTAAACAAACCAAAAAATAGATATTGTTAGTGTTATAAGCGTTTGATATTTATTCAAAATCTAATGATTTTGAAATCATAATAGATTTAACGATAACAAAAACTTACCAAACGAGGAGCAATCCCACGTTATACAATTAACCTCACATCCATTAGAATGAGACTGTGTCTCCTCCTTTGAAATAAATTGCTTGCTTTAAGTTGTATCACGGTGAGGCAACACGGAATCCATGTCCACATTCAAGCCGGGGTTAACGATAGGGCGAGGTTCGGTGTTCGTAAGTGTGCCAGGTTCAACGTAAATACAAGGTTCGGGGTTCATAGAAGTGCCGGGGTCGTCAAGAAGAGAAGAATCGGAATCCATTTTAACAAAAAACCAAAGTAGTCGCCATAAAACTCACAAAAACAACACTCACGATATAAAGAAACAAAGTGGATATGATAACTGTCATTTTGACAAATTGACACAATATTTTTTAAGCATCGTGTTGCCATAAAAAAAAATTATATATCGATTCATTCGAAATCGATCAATATGTTATAAGTACCCCAGAAATAATGTATAAAACGTCAGTGTATCTTTTTTATGTCCTAAATCATTTATTAGCATTTTTAATTATGTGATTTGATGAAAACTATGTTAAATACAATGGAGAGATTGAACTGTATACTGGGCTTTTTTTAATCGATTTGAATTTGTTGTTTTAAGGAGGTTTGGTTTGGCAACATCGAAACCAAATCCAATGTCGGAACCATGTTTAGCATCAAATCAGATACTAAAATAATAAAGATTTTTTACAGTGCGAATTGATACAAAGTTATTTGCATCAGATAATTACTAAAATAGAATTTAAAATAATGGTAAAATACTTTTTTGCATAGCATCGTGTTTAAAAATGGCCAAGTCTAGACAATGCCCTTTAAAGTTATTTCATAGTTTTGAGTTAATTTATTTTTGAAGTCAGTTATTTTTTTTTAAATTACTTTTTTATTCTGGTTATAAAGGTAGGTAGGATTTGAATAACACGACCGCGACAGGCAAATGCGACAGGCGACAGGCACGAGAGACTGAGACCATTCAAAAGAGTGACGAACAGTCGCTCGCGCTCTGGGTTCCATACATTTGTAGGTAGATACAAAGCCGGTATGACTCGGTCTTGTGTCGCAGTCGATTTCTCTAACCCTACCTTTAGGAAGTTCCGTCGGGGTGAATACCGTCTACTTACACGGCAGTGGTCATTGCTTTAACAATTATAATGTATTAAAATTTAAAAGTAACGAGCGTGTTAGACATACAAGCTGTGCGGCTGCTGCGGTCACTCGTGCGTGCGCTCAAATGCTGAGCGGCCGCACGCCGCGCGTCGCATGCCATGCCTCAGAACTCAGCGCTTCATTAGCGATCACTCCCACGAGCTCTGTACCGGAGTAGCCGAGCCGGCTGTAGGTACTTTTATAATACACCCCAATCATAATTATATTTTTACCCGACTGCGGCGGAACCAAAAGGAAGGGTTATGGTTTTGCAGTCTATATATGTATATATATATATATATATATGTATATATATATTATGTATGCATGATATCCGTGTCGGTCCCGGAGAAAGAATAGGACCACCCCATCTCGTTACATGGGTGTCGTAAGAGGCGACTATTTGACTAAGGGAGCTCCAGACCTAATGCATACCATATAGCACTTTAGGTCACCCGCGCGATGGCGGGTAAACCATCAACAATCGCATTCCCAAGTAGGGTTGGTGTCAGGCAGGCGGCCGACTGTAAAACTTTTCCAAAACTTTTAGCAACATGATGAGTAAAAATATGATGCGCGATAGGGCTAGGGCGTACCCCACAGGCGACGCGCAGGGGCAGCACCCGGCTCCTGTGGGAAGAGGACTAGGGTTGTTGCACCACCCCGGGCGGGGGCAACGTAAGAAGCGAGCCCGGGAAGTGAGATTGAGGTTTGCAAGTTGGAATGTTGGAACGATGACTGGGAGAGCAAGAGAGTTAGCGGAAGTATTAAAAAAAAGACGAATAAATGTGGCTTGTTTGCAAGAAACAAAATGGAAAGGAACGAAAGCGAGAGAAATCGGTGAAGGATACAAGCTTTTTTACTGTGGAAGTGACTGAAAAAGAAATGGCGTGGGAATAGTGTTAGATAGTAATTTGAAAGAAGGCGTGATGGAGGTAAAAAGAATTAATGATAGACTAATCGTTGTAAAAGTTATGTTAGAACATGTAATGCTTAATGTAATAAGTGTGTATGCACTGCAGGTAGGATGTGATGAAAGGGTGAAAGAGAAGTTTTGGGAGGACTTTGACACAGATTTGACGAACATTTCGGTGCATGAAGAATTGATAGTTGCAGGTGATTTTAATGGACATTTGGGAAGAATGCGAGGGGTTTATGAAAGAGTGCATGGAGGATGGGGATTTGGTAACGTAAATAACGAGGGAGAGACATTGCTTCAATCTGCTACCGCATTTGATCTGGCAGTAGCCAACACTTGGTTCCAGAAGAACGATGGACGACTAATCACATACAAAAAACTTTTTTACCAAAAATAAACAACCGACTTCCAAAAAACACTATAAAGTGAAAAATAACTTTAATTTCGGAAGTCGGTGTCTTTGGATTTGTATTTTAGTTTTTTGCCACCGACTTCCGAAATTAAAGTTATTTTTCACTTTATAGTGTTTTTTGGAAGTCGGTTGTTTATTTTTGGTAAAAAAGTTTTTATTTTTCAGTTTTTAGTGGGTTAGTTTGTAATTTATCTAAGTTACAATAGCCTAATGTCAACTGCTCATCACCTTTTTACAGAATATTGCTTTACCCGATGTAGGGACGTTAATTGTTGAGGAGATTTTTGTTGATTTTTCAAAAACCGCTTGTCCGATTTCGATAACATTTTCATGGGACCATTTGGATAGTATACCCTTTCCAACAAAAAAAGAATTTTTCAAATCGGTTGGCAAGCGACGGAGTTATGCGCGAACAAACATAAAAAAAAAAAAATACAAACATCCGAGTTGAGAACCTCCTCCTTTTTTAGAAGTCGGTTAAAAAGAGGCAATCACAAGACGCAAATTGATTACTTTCTGGTACGACGCAAATACTTAAAGCGTATCAAAGACTGCAAAGTGTTACCGGGAGAAGATCTAGTCTCACAGCACAGACTACCAATTATGGAAATGGTTGTGGAAATAAAGCTCAATAATAACAAAGAGCGACCACCCCCCAAAATAAAATGGCATATGCTGGAGAAGAATGACTATGCGAAGAAATTTAAAGAGCAAGTAGTGGATAAAATGATATATTTGAGGGACATGAATGATCGAAGTGTAAATGAATGCTGGAATGAAATGACAGGGTATGTTAGGAGTGCAGCAAAAGATATTTTGGGAGAGACGAAAGGAAAGGGTACGATAGGTAAGGATACATGGTGGTGGTCGACAGAAATACAGAACGTGTTGCAGGCTAAGAAGAAAAAGTTCAAGGAATGGCAGAGTGTTGAAGATGAGAATGTTAGTTTGAAAGCAGAAAAAAAGAGTGAGTATGATGCTCTAAAGAAAAAAGCCAAGAAAGCTGTGGCCATAGCAAGAGCAAAAGCCCAGGAGAAGCTTTATGATACACTGGATAGTCCAGCAGGTCAAACATCTTTACCGGCTTGCTAAAGCTAGAGAGAGAAAGTCGAGGGATATTTGTCAGATAAAGTGTATAAAGGATGAAACTGGAATAGTTCTTTCGGATGATGAGAAAATTAAGGATAGGTGGAAGAGCTATTTCGAATGAGGAGAATGACTGGAGTGGTGTGCTTGGGAATAAACCAGAAAATGAGGGGTTAGTGAGAATGATTAGTATGGATGAAGTGAGAATAGCAGTAAATGGGATGATGAATGGTAAAGCAATAAGTCCGGATGGAATACCAGTTGAAGTATGGAAGTTATTACGGGTAGATGGATGGACGTGGTTAGCTTTATTCTTCAATAAGTTGTTGCTGGAAGAAGCCACACCTGACGAATGGTGTTCGCTGGTGCCCATCTTTAAAAACAAAGGTGATGTGCTGGAGTGCAACAACTATAGAGGAATAAAGCTAATGTCACATAGTATGAAGGCTTGGGAGAAAGTTATTGAAAGGCGTCTGAGAGAAGAGAGTGAAATTTCGCAAAACCAATTCGGTTTTATGCCTGGTCGAGGAACATCAGATGCCATCTTTGCCATTCGCCAGCTGTGCGAAAAATACAGAGGTGCGCATAAAAACTTGCACATGGTTTTTGTTGACCTCGAAAAGGCATACGACAGAGTGCCTCGTGAAGTTTTGTGGTGGGCGCTGAAGGAGAAAGGTGTGCCAGTGAAGTATGTGCAGTTGATTAGAGCGATGTACAGTCGATGCAGTACCCAAGTCCGGTCTACAGTGGGCACTACTGGCAGCTTCGATGTGGCTGTCGGCTTGCACCAGGGTTCAGCACTCAGCCCGTACCTCTTCGTGCTGATAATGGATGCTCTTACATCAGATATCCAAGAAGAGGCTCCCTGGTGTATGCTGTTCGCCGATGACATTGTGCTGGTTGGCGAGAACGGCTTAGAGGTCCAGAGCAGATTGGAGGTGTCGTGGGAAAGACTCGAGACCGTTGGCCTGAGAGTAAGCCTGACCAAAACCGAGTACTTGTTTTGCGATTTTGGCGGTCTCTCCAGTCCTGTGCCCATATCTCTCGCCGGAACGCCCTTACCGACTTACACTGCTCCGACTTTCGGTACCTCGGGTCGCTTGTCCAAGGAGATGGCGAAGTAGACCGAGACGTAACGCACCGGATCAACTCAGGATGGATGAAATGGCGACAGGTCACAGGAACAACTTGCGACCCACGGATGCCTCTCAAGTTAAAGGGGAAAATTTATAAGTCCGTGATAAGGCCTGTCGTACTTTATGGGTCTGAATGCTGGGCCGTGAAGAAGACGGATGAAAAAAGATTGCATGCAGCGGAGATGAGAATGTTGAGATGGATGTGTGGAGTGACGAGAATGGATAAAGTAAGAAATGAGTATATAAGAGGAAGTTTGAAAGTGGCGCCAGTGACAGAAAAGTTGAAAGGAAATCGTTTGGCTTGGTATGGGCATGTGATGAGAAGGGCAGAAACGCATGTGACTAAAAGAGTAATGAATATACATGTTGATGGATGGAGAGGGAGAGGAAGGCCGAAGAAAAGATGGATGGATTGTGTGGGGAATGATATGAAAGAGAAGGGAGTGAATGATAGCGTGACGGCTGACAGGGGAGAATGGAAGAAGAAAACGTGTTGCGCCGACCTCAAGTAACATGGGATAGGGGCAGGAAGATGATGATGTATGCATGATTTTATTTACGTATGCTCACTTTGGCGTCTAAAATTCTCATACGATTTTGATTAACCCTTGGTCTGCCGGAACGTAGATCTACGCGAGACAAAATGGATTTTTAATTGTATCTGTAATTTCGGCACACAAGCGGTTAATAATAATAATAATAAACCATTTATTTTCAGGTAACAAAGACCCATATATACATACCTTAACCTACATTATAATATAGTAACAATTTTGTTAGTAAATAAAACTTAATAACTATGTTAGTATAAAACAGTACTTCACTAGCTAACTCTAGAGCAATTCAAAATTGCATTTAATGAAATATCAATCGATTTGGTATTATAAACTTGGTGTCATAGGGTACATTTTATACTAACAAAATCAAAATGGCGGATGTCCCACCTAAAAAGTAGGGGTCTTTGTATTCTTTTTGCTGTCGCAATATCAAATGAAAGTTCTTATGGGGTACTTTCAAAAAAATACGTTGGTCACCTATAACTAAACATAATAATACATATAGGTACATAAACCCTAAAATAAAATTAAATAAAAAAGAAAGTTGGAAACATAAACCCAACTACGACAAAAACGCCAACTAAAAAGATATAAATAAGACATCGATAACTACTTTTTCGGTTTTCGTATTAATACCTGCATTACATTAAGGTAAACGTCCCGAGAGCAGTGGTGGCCAAGTGGTAACGGCCGCGACTTACGAGTTGAAGGTCGTAGGTTCGAACCCAGATAGGAGCTTTACGTTGTGTAAATTATTTCATCATCACTGCTCTCAAAACGGTGAAGGGAAACATCGTGAGGAAACCGGCATGTCCTAGAACCAAAAATTCGAAGACATGTAAAATGAAATAGACCCTTATCTTGCTAATACTTTTTTAATCGCATAACTGTACTCTTTCACAATCCAACAACGACTGGCTTTGCACTACATTTTACCATTTTAAAACGACATTTGCCCCACCCAGAAATAACGCTCAGTAATATCATCACCGTTATTTCCAAGTGTTGCCAAAGTAAAATAATACATTTAGTTGCCATAGCGGAAATACATTTTAAAAGTTTGTTACAATATTAATAATTTGTACTTTGATAGTGTTGCCACAGTGGATATTATAATGCGGTATTAAAATAATGCTTGTTTTTTAAAATTAAATCAATGAAATCACGACAACTCGGCCATCCGACGGCGTGCTAACTCCGAAGCACGCGCTAATCACGACCACTGAGGCAATATATCAAATAGCAACAATATTGGAAATTTATTTTGATATGCTGGTTTACTGGGAAGCTAAATAATGTAACTAACCATCTGTATGTGCCTGCGCACCGTTTCTATTAGAATTATCATTGATCCCATTAAGTAACACAACCTACTACCATTCGGCCATCAATTTCACACCTACTGTGCAATGCTAACTTATCATAAAAATAGTCCAAAAGTTTCATCCATACAGGACTTTCATTTAAGCATCTCTAAAAGTTTTCTGAAATTTTCATCAATACCATTTATTTCCACGAGTGATTGAGCGTTAGCAAAGTTTCATACCGCTTTTTGGCCAATCCAAAAACTTTTTAAAGGGCATAGTGTTTTATTTGTTTTCATTCCAATCAAACATTGGCGTATTAACTATCTTAGCTATCGCTCAATATCTTGGAATCTACTATCAGGGTCAAAATCTGGGACTCATTGCAGCATATCTACATGGCTTATTAACAGCACACAAATGGCGTACTAACAGCACACCTACATGGTTGCATAAGATCACATTAGCGCCTACGTTAAACTCAGAACTACAGTTTTGAACTACAGCTCACTTACATGGCTGCGCAAGATCACATAAGTACCTACGTTAAGCTTTGAACTGCAGCTCACCTACATGGCTGCGCAAGATCACATAAGTACCTACGTTAAACTTTGAAGTGCAGCTGACCTACATGGTTGCATAAGATCATATAAGTACCTTCGTTAAACTTTGAACCGCAGCTCACCTACATGGCTGCATAAGATCACATAAGTACCTACGTTAAACTTTGAAGGGCAGCTCACCTACATGGCTGCATAAGATCACATAGGTGCCTACGTTAAACTTTGAAGTGCAGCTGACCTACATGGTTGCATAAGATCATATAAGTACCTTCGTTAAACTTTGAACCGCAGCTCACCTACATGGCTGCATAAGATCACATAAGTACCTACGTTAAACTTTGAACTGCAGCTCACCTACATGGCTGCATAAGATCACATAAGTACCTACGTTAAACTTTGAACTGCAGCTCACCTACATGGCTGCATAAGATCACATAAGTACCTACGTTAAACTTTGAACTGCAGCTCACCTACATGGCTGCATAAGATCACATAAGTACCTACGTTAAACTTTGAACTGCAGCTCACCTACATGGCTGCATAAGATCACATAAGTAACGTTAAACTTTGAACTGCAGCTCACCTACATGGCTGCATAAGATCACATAAGTACCTACGTTAAACTTTGAACTGCAGCTCACCTATATGGCTGCATAAGATCACATAAGTACCTACGTTAAACTTTGAACTGCAGCTCACCTACATGGCTGCATAAGATCACATAAGTACCGACGTTGAACTCCGAACTATCGGCTCACTCACATGGTTGCAACAAACTATACGCCATGATTGAACTAGAGTGTAAGCCGCATAGAACTCTAAACTATTCTCCTATATCATTATCTTTATTTTTAAAATCTGAACTACAGCTCGCTTATGTGGCTGCTATAAACTATACGCATACATCTCCATAAAGCTCACTTGCATGGCTGAACTAGAGTGTAAGCCGCATAGAACTCTAAACTATACTCGTACATCTCCTTTTTTAAATCTGAACTATAGCTGGCCTACATGGCTGTAATAAACTATACGCATACATCTCCATAAAGCTCACTCACATGGCTGAAATAGAGTGTAAGCCGCATAGAACTCTAAACTATACTCGTACATCTTCGTCTTTAAATCTGAACTACAGCTGGCCTACATGGCTGCAATAAACTATACGCATACATCTCCATAAAGCTCAATAACATGGCTAAACTAGAGTTTAAGCCGCATAGAAATCTAAACTATACTCGTACATCTCTGAACAGCTCACCTCGTGGCTGGACCCGAGTGCACGCCGCATAGAGGACTAAACTATACTCGTACATCTCTGAACAGCTCACCTCGTGGCTGGACCCGAGTGCACGCCGCATAGAGGTCTAAACTATACTCGTACATCTCTGAACAGCTCACCGTCGTGGCTGGACCCGAGTGCACGCCGCATAGAGGTCTAAACTATACTCGTACATCTCTGAACAGCTCACCTCGTGGCTGGACCCGAGTGCACGCCGCATAGTTAAAGGTCAAAGTCACTATACTCGTACATCTCTGAACAGCTCACCTCGTGGCTGGACCCGAGTGCACGCCGCATAGAGGTCTTAACTATACTCGTACATCTCTGAACAGCTTACCGTCGTGGCTGGACCCGAGTGCACGCCGCATAGAGGTCTAAACTATACTCGTACATCTCTGAACAGCTCACCTCGTGGCTGGACCCGAGTGCACGCCGCATAGATAAAGGTCAAAGTCACTATACTCGTACATCTCTGAACAGCTCACCTCGTGGCTGGACCCGAGTGCACGCCGCATAGATAAAGGTCAAAGTCACTATACTCGTACATCTCTGAACAGCTCACCTCGTGGCTGGACCCGAGTGCACGCCGCATAGATAAAGGTCAAAGTCACTATACTCGTACATCTCTGAACAGCTCACCCTCGTGGCTGGACCCGAGTGCACGCCGCATGGAGGTCTAAACTATACCCGTACATCTCTGAACAGCTCACCTCGTGGCTGGACCCGAGTGCACGCCGCATAGATAGAGGTCAAAGGTCAAAGTCACTATACTCGTACATCTCTGAACAGCTCACCTCGTGGCTGGACCCGAGTGCACGCCGCATAGAGGTCTAAACTATACATTTTACTATACATATGCATGCTCATACAGTCATTAGATATTACCGCAACCAACATGATCAAACTTTTAGCTTAGCTATCAAACTATATACCTGCTCAGAAAATCCAATGAACGGTACAGACCTCTAAAATATCATTGTTCAGAGTGAATCTTGAAGCGAAATTCCCAACATTTACTTCAAGTTGTCCAATGCAATGATAACTCTATCGAGGAGTTGCCCCGACCAAGAGTAACACGTGCACTGGCTCAACTATTGACTTATTGTTTATAATTAGTCCAAGGCCTTGATAACCCTATCGAGGAGTTGCCTCGACCAAAGGTACCATGTGCATCGGCCCAACCATTTACTTATATAATTATGCCAACACAGCTACAACCCTATCGAGGAGTTGCCTCGACCAAAGGCAGCACGTGCGTCGGCCTAACTATTTACTTATTATATTATTATAATTAGTCCAACGCAACGATAACCCTATCGAGGAGTTGCCTCGACCAAAGGTAGCACGTGCATCGGCCCAATTACTATTAACTATGATTTAAATATTAACCGTCAGGGAAATACGCCACAATGATTGCTACCGAATCAAAAACTACGTAACAACCACACTTACCGCTCACCGAACTTATCTGGGACTAAAACAATGAAGTAAGGTAAAGAATTCATAAGACTACTTACGATTTTGCCGAGACATGGCTCGTGGTCCATAGCACTTCTGAATTAAAATGGAATAGACCCTTTTCTTGCTAATACTTTTTTAATCGCACAACTGTACTCTTTCACAATCCAACAACGACTGGCTTTGCACTACATTTTACCATTTTAAAACGACATTTGCCCCACCCAGAAATAACGCTCAGTAATATCATCACCGTTATTTCCAAGTGTTGCCAAAGTAAAATAATACATTTAGTTGCCATAGCGGAAATACATTTTAAAAGTTTGTTACAATATTAATAATTTGTACTTTGATAGTGTTGCCACAGTGGATATTATAATGCGGTATTAAAATAATGCTTGTTTTTTAAAATTAAATCAATGAAATCACGACACATGTGATATCTGCCAACCCGCACTAGGCCCGCGTGGTGGATTACGGCCCACTCCCTCTCATCGAAAAGAGGCCTGTGTCCCAGCAGTGTAAACAGTATAGGCTGATTATATAGACGTCATCGTCAGTGGACCAGTGCACACTACTAGCTACTAGCAACAGTATAGGCTGATTATGTAGACGTCATCGTCAGTGGACCAGTGGACCAGTGCACACTACTAGCTACCAGCAACAGTATAGGCTGATTATGTAGACATCATCGTCAGTGGACCAGTGGACCAGTGCACACTACTAGCTACCAGCAACAGTATAGGCTGATTATGTAGACATCATCGTCAGTGGACCAGTGGACCAGTGCACACTACTAGCTACCAGCAACACACACGTCATTGTTATCAACGCGACGTCGTCGCAGCTTGTTGACGCATGTCACGGTACACGGCCGCAGATCCACTACGTGAATCTTACATAATTATTATTCAAAATAACTTTTATACGAGCCGGAAACTTTAAGCGTGAAACATATTACAAAAAAAAAAAAAACACACAAACAAAAAACAAACATAGATGCAATCTAAAATAAAGCAAAAAGACGATGGCTGAAAGCACTAATTAAGATAGTAGGTAAGACAGATATCTCTCTTACTTATTATGTATATACTCCCTCTATTATTGTAAGTTAATACTAATCCTGCTCACCTCGTAGTGTGTCTTCTTTTATCATATTGAGAAAGTTGCGCAAAATGACGGATTATCAAAAATCAGGAGTTGCTTCACTACTGTACAGGCGATCAAACGTCTGTACTGACTTTAGTTGAGACATGACATCGCATACTACCTATCTTATTCACGGCTAGTTATTACAAACTACAATGCTTGCACCCGGGTTCTGAATTGAGAATTTGAAGTTGGAGAACTTATCGAACTCTAGTATGGAAACTCAATTCAGAAACCGGGTGTTAGTGTTGTTCATGCAAAGCAAAATCTATCTACAATACAGAAATAAATAAAATATGTTATTTGGCACATGTCACAACACACAAACACAATATTGAAAAAAAAAGACAAAGAAATAACATTTTTAACAAAAATAATAAACTTCTAATAAAATAATATTTTCGCTGTGCTGTGTTCACATTCGAAGCGTTACTGATACCGACGACGCATACCGACACTAAGCACCGACGTTTAATGCACAAATGTACGAGTTTCATAACGCGGCTGCTTTCAACTGTCGTGCGTTTTAGTTTAGGCCAACGAGACCACATGGTCCTGGCCGTGCAATGTATGGCGCACTCTCGCCTGCCCAGTCCTGTAGCGTACACGCCACGTAGCTGCCGGAGCTCCGATGTCACGGTGGCGCTGTGACGTCACGCTGCACAACATCGCCATCGCGGACAACTGTCAATGTGTCGTCGTCGCTGCGCCAACAGATTGCGAATCTGATTGCAGCTGTAATTACACCTCGGACCTCCTCTCGCCTCGCCCCGCACATGAGCCAGCCCTCACCCGCGACCTGTTCCAACGACGCAAGCCTGTTTCCGGCGCGTTGTGCGAGACTGCACAAGCACTGAATTACACTGACTATGCATACGAGTATGACCTAAGTATTCAATGTTATACATAATACTACATCAGTAACATAATATCTGGCAGAGTCTGCAACTTAAAAAAAAATTAAAATACGCACACTGAAATGAAAGGCCTAAACATGAGATCGATGTAATTATCTTTAAGAACTTTCTGTACCTTATTTACGCAAATAAATGATTCTGATTTTTTATTTAGATTTTGGGTGAGTTATACTTATAACATTCAGAACAGAAAGTACAACACAAACTAACCCTAAGTAAATGAATTAAGACTTATTTATGTCACAAATATTATATTACATGATCGCGAACAAAATATTTATTTACCGACGAGAAAATGAAAGCCGCCCCAATTCATCTTAATGAATGATCATCAGAAGTAATTAATTTACATAATTGGAGGAGAATTACGTCGAAATGCAAAATAGTCGAACGAAACTGAAGTCGAAACGAATTTGCATAACGATGGAATAAATTACGTCACACGAAGACCGACAGCGATACGTAGCGCGCTCGTAGCACGCTCGTAGCGCGCTCGTAGCACATCGTAGCACATCGTAACACGCTCGTAGCACATCGAAGCGCGTAGCTGGCTCGTAGCGATGTTGTTTAACGTAGACAGAGGGCATTTGACGGTGTTGGGTAAGAGTTTCTCAGTATTTACTGCAGCAGTGCTGCCGTCTTAACGAAAAGTGCAATAACTAGGTTAAACCTGATTTCGAGAAAAACGCGGTTAAAGATTTTTTTTGTTTTGTTTGTATCTTCCATCACTATATTATGCTTAGTATTAAAATCGTCTACGTCATGGATACGTAAAAACTGTCTAAAAAGAATATTTAGATCTCATTCTGCAGATTCCAATTATGTACTTATCTCAATTTGGGACAAAACTCGAGTTATTGCACTTTTCGTAAGGACGGCAGAGTGGTGACCTGTAGGTGCGTACAGTTACAGAAACACATTTTATGTAAGTGTTAACGGAAAAGTGTGCAATCCGTCATTCTATACAATTCCTAAGATCGATAGGAAATCTATGATATATTTTTTAATATGCACTTTTCCTGGGAAATCTATACATTTCCTAAAATAGCAATCGGAAATCTTAAAAATTCAATATTTTGTGCTACTAGACGACGTGGATGCAAGAGCGAGCGAAGGTCACCCCGAGGTTCAGTTTGGTTAGGTTCCTTTAAATCCTGCAGACAGAAATAGGATTTTACACGTTTCCTAAGTAGGCTCGGAATTGCATATATTTCCTAGGAATTGTGTAAAATTCCTAGGTTTCATACATTTCCGGTAACATAAGCACTTATATTTATTTTCAAAGTTCAGCGGACGCGTAACCTCCGCTCTCATATTTTCACAAAAGCCTGTAGAGGCTAGTGTTTCATGGGGTATTTTTAGGGTTCTGTATCTCAAAAGGAAACAATGGAACCCTTATTGGATCACTCGCGTGTCTGTCTGTCTGTCTGTCCGTCTGTCATAGCCAATTTGCTCCAAATATAATGGACTGATTAAGTAAAAATTTGATACACATATAAATATGAAATGAATTTTGAATGTTTTGGGGAGCAACCAGAAAATTAAAAACAAAAGTTTTGAAAACTGTACTGTGTCCCGCATCAAATGAAAGGACTTATTGTGAGGGCCTCAAATAATTTTAAAAATAATCTTAAAATATAAATTTTTAAAGTGCCTAATTTAAGAAAATATATGAAAATTGACTATTGCTCAGTACTTTCGGAAATAAAGGGGCCTACTTTGAAAAAATACAGACATTAATTTTTATACTTACAGATTACAGGAAAACTTATTCAATATTGAGCGTACAAACTTTCAATAATTGCAGTTGGAATATATGGGAGAACATATTTTTCAACTACAATGTTAACTTTGTTTTTGGAATAAATTCATCCCATTTACGGAACCCTTCATTGTGTTGGTCGATTTTTATTCAGAACTTGGTTTCATAACTCTTAAATCGTTATTAAATAAATTGCCAATCTATACTTATCTCCGGAGCTCATAATAATATTATAAAGAGGTAAAATTTGTTTATTTATTTATACGTACTCGTATTCACCGGACCTAATGATCCCATTCTATAAAAAATCTCTGGTAGCTTTCTTATTCCTGAGTGCCATAGACTATAAATTATATTTATAATCTTGCATTTTAGTTGAGCTATCACAACTTTTGTCTAGCAAGTCGCAAAGAAATATCTCTTAAAACAGAATTATTTGCATGCGCTGCCCAAACAGTTGTATATAGTTAAAAACAATGTATGGCCATCTGGTCCGCCTTAAATAATCCTACAAAAAATCCGCGACACAATAAAAAAACACTTTTACACGTCAAACATATTTTTTTGAACTAGATGAGAAGGGCGTTTCCTATCTGACAACTCTGAGAAGAAAGGCTGAAATAAACGCAGAGGTTACAATCTCTTTTAAGGCCCAGACATAATCTTGGTCAGATTATGTGAAGACCATGTATAAAGGTGTCGGAAATGTTCTTTTGAGAAAAGAACCACACAGATTGAGTGGACCTGTCCAGTCAGTGCACCCATTTGTCAGTAAACGTGCAGCTCAACGCAGAACTTAAAGAACTCAACGATTCGACGAACAATACCAAAGAAAGGACATTTGGGTAGGCCATATAAATTACTCCAACTGCCAGATCATGACTAAAACGGAATCAATGACCCAGGAAGAATGTCTTAGTCTAAATTTTTTTTTTAACTCAGCGTCTGTCTTTATACTAAGCGTTAAGACCGATTATGGGGAGGTTTTTAAAATTGGTAACACTGCTTTTACTAAAATACTCCATTTAAAAAAGTAAGTATGCAATAAAATTGAATGAATAACTAATTAAATACAAAATATTAACCTCACATACGATTTCGATCAACTGAACTCAGAACAGATAAAAAAATATTTTATAATTTATAAGTATTTTTTTATGGCTATACTCTATTGCTTTAAAGCGGTTCTGGTTATCGACGCCTTGGAGTGAAAACCTCGTAAGTGTAAAAGAAGTAAATTTTCATGAGGAAGAAAGTATATGGCGTTTTTTATATTTTTTTTACCGACTTCAAAAAAGGAGGTTCTGTATTTTTATTAATTAATATGGAAATTTAACCCGCTTTTATACCCAGAACTGTTCGATACTAAAAGATTGTCCGCAATGCATAAAATGCTATTTACATTCCCGAGGTTTTCACTCTAAGGCGACGTTATGGGCAATCTCCGTTCCGATAACCCTATATTTTTGTCTGTCTCATCACTATAAAAAAGCACTTTCAGTGCGGTATAGGTCATTATCGGCCTGACACATTCCTTGGTTGATTTCTCATTTCCTGTTTGGCAGATCCAAGAGCGAAACGAACGTAAAGAAACTGGGTTCAAGATCATTTTAACAGTATAAAAAACCATGTATTCGCAAAGTTATAGCAATTTAATCTATCCTAGTGGTGTCAGGTCAAAAAGGACTGATACGCACTGTCAAAAAGGTGGATGGATGTGCATTTCGACCGCAACAGATGAAAGTTTATGATTTTTTTGCCGCAGCTAAGTAGTTAAAAACCCTTTTTGCATTTGATAGCCCAATCCAGGTGTGATAGTACAGAATCCAATTAGTAGTGCACGGCGTAGTTAGTAGGGCACATGTCGTGCGACACGCTCGGAGACGCGCACATACCTAGCGACCGGCGCCCGCAACGTTATAACAATTAGTAGTGCACGGCGTAGTTACAGACGGGCACATGTCGTGCGACACGCTCGGAGACGCGCACATACCTAGCGACCGGCGCCCGCAACGTTATAACAATTAGTAGTGCACGGCGTAGTTACAGACGGGCACATGTCGTGCGACACGCTCGGAGACGCGCACATACCTAGCGACCGGCGCCCGCAACGTTATAACAATTAGTAGTGCACGGCGTAGTTACAGACGGGCACATGTCGTGCGACACGCTCGGAGACGCGCACATACCTAGCGACCGGCGCCCGCAACGTTATAACAATTAGTAGTGCACGGCGTAGTTACAGGCGGGCACATGTCGTGCGACACGCTCGGAGACGCGCACATACCTAGCGACCGGCGCCCGCAACGTTATAACAATTAGTAGTGCACGGCGTAGTTACAGACGGGCACATGTCGTGCGACACGCTCGGAGAAGCGCACATACCTAGCGACCGGCGCCCACAACCTTATAACAACATTTTAAACAAATTCAATAAGAATCGAACATATCACGTATACTTTCATCAGAGTGTGAGTTAACTTATCGGGCAGAGTCCACGGACTCGAGAGCTGCTGAACTGTGTCACCGGTGCACGGTGCACGGTGCACAGTGTCGTGTATGTGCACAGTTGACCTGGTTGGGCACAGTGCACACAGCTGCCTCGCGCTGTGCTAGCCCCCAGCCGTCCGCTGCAATCCCATGTAATGTATCCCCATTTATTATGACGCGCGGGGGGGGAGCATTGTGATTTTTGTTTACGCGATAAATTGTTATTGTTTGTCTGTTTTATTAGAAGTTTGAGAGATGACAGATGTTAGCGCACAAAACGTTACGAAAAACATTATTCGAGATGGTTATAATTTACTCTATCTACACCCATGCTATAAATCCCGCTCGTTCCACCAAAATCTCCTAGACCAGTCCCCTAGGGGACTACACAGCACTCAATGTTCCACTACGATCTTCTGCAAAAAGTTTTTGAAACGGTTAGCTTATTGCCAACATAAAAGCAACCAATAACCATAATAACCATAGTAACCATAATATCATCCAAACGAGTGTTATAATGTTGTACTAAATTTCACTACGCAACTCCTTTTCAAAAAAGAACATTGTCATGCATGCGCGTTTCACTACCACAGCGCCGTAATTTAAAAACACTGGCCAAGTGCGAGTCGGACTCACATACTAAAGGTTTCGTACCACAAGGCAAAAATGCCGAAAAAAACACGTTTTGTTGTATGGGAGCCCCCTTAAATTTTTATTCTGTTTTTAGTATTTGTTGTTATAACGGCAACAGAAATACATCATCTGTGAAAATTTTAACTGTCTGAAAATTTTATCATCATCATTTCAGCCGAAAGACGTCCACTGCTGGACATAGGCCTCCCCCAAAAGGGGAGGGGGGGGTTTGCTATAATCGCCACGCTTGGCAGGCGGGTTGGCGATCGCAGTATGGTATGGTGGTGGAATGCATACAGAACGCTGCTGCCCATTCTCCGGTACGCCCCTTAGTCGCCTTTTGCGACACCCACGGGAAGTATGGGGTGGTGCTATTCTTTAAGTCCGGCACCACACAGACATAAAACACCAAAAGAACTTATAGGTTATTCGAATTCACGTCGTATCCCGCCGGCCGTCATTTTTGTTCGATATTAGTATTGCAAAAAACTGTTTCGGAACCTTTTATAGAGGATTCATATCATGGGAGTCTTGGATGCAACTATACATAATTAGGTGTTAAAACACTCATGTGATACTATTATAACACTCGGCTTCGCCGAAAAACAATAAAAAAACTAAAAGATCTTTATAGATAACTATTTCATAGTGCACACACTGATCAATAAACCACTGTGATCTAATGATCACAGTGGTTTATTGATCAGTCACAGAAGGGTCAGAATATCGGTATCGGTGTGTGATGGGCCTGTGGCGGCTGTCAGCCACTGATTGTGTGTAGTGTGCTTGTGGCGGCTGTCGTCCACTGATTGTGTGTAGTGTGCTTGTGGCGGCTGTCGGCCACTGTTTGTGTGTAGTGTGCTTGTGGCGGCTGTCGGCCACTGATTGTGTGTAGTGTGCTTGTGGCGGCTGTCGGCCACTGATTGTGTGTAGTGTGCTTTTGGCGGCTGTCGGCCACTGATTGTGTGTAGTGTGCTTGTGGCGGCTGTCGGCCACTGATTGAGTATAGTGTGCTTGTGGCGGCTGTCGGCCACTGATTGTGTGTAGTGTGCTTGTTGCGGCTGTCGGCCACTGATTGTGTGTAGTGTGATTGTGGCGGCTGTCGGCCACTGATTGTGTGTAGTGTGCTTTTGGCGGCTGTCGGCCACTGATTGTGTGTAGTGTGCTTGTGGCGGCTGTCGGCCACTGATTGAGTATAGTGTGCTTGTGGCGGCTGTCGGCCACTGATTGTGTGTAGTGTGCTTGTTGCGGCTGTCGGCCACTGATTGTGTGTAGTGTGATTGTGGCGGCTGTCGGCCACTGATTGTGTGTAGTGTGCTTGTGGCGGCTGTCGGCCACTGAACGTGTGTAGTGGGCTTGTGGTGGCTGTCGGCCTCTGATCGTGTGTGATTGCGATGCCCCGCACTGGGCTATCAATGAGTGCCACCTGTACGTACAGCTATGTATGGCTTAAACTTTCCCGCACTTTCACCTTACGCCCATAGACGTATATTTTTATTCGTTTATGCTTACGCCCAAAAAAATCAATACTGATCTAATTTTTGACAGCTTGATTGACATTATCTTCTACTTTTGGAGTCGATGGTAAATACATGTATGATTAAATGAGTTTACATTCACATTGAAATCCGTTACTTAGGTAACACAAACACACTCATCTGCCTGCCTTTTCCCAACTATGTTGGGGTCGGCTTCCAGTCTAACCGGATACAGCTGAATACCAGTGTTTTTTACCACACTATTTATGAGAATTGCTGA
The DNA here is from genome assembly GCA_916614155.1 of Mesoligia furuncula. NCBI lineage: Eukaryota > Metazoa > Arthropoda > Insecta > Lepidoptera > Noctuidae > Mesoligia > Mesoligia furuncula. The sequence continues at coordinate 29,821,123 of OU744804.1, forward strand.
TTAAATTATTATGTGTTGCTCTTGTTACAGGTAAACATTAGCCTCAACAGTCCTGGCGTTGGCCGTACTAGTCGGAACACAATGTGAAGTTATCGAAGGTACCTTAAGTCTAGTTCCCTAGCTGTTAGCAGATACTTGAACATTTGGAACAACTAGGTATTCCAGTTATAACTAAGAGGGAAGAAACTCAAAGTGCTGTAGGAACCCATATTATCAACAACTACATGCACCCTCGTAGGTATTTGTTTGTATAGGTACAATTGTTTGAATGTGTTCTAGTGTGATGTGACTGCTTGTTTAGCTACTACTTGATGGCTTTTAGAATGAGTGATTTTGCAATAAAAAAACAAGTTGTTGTTACAGATTGTAGTTTGCAAATGTAATTTATTTATCTAAGTATACAGCGATCGAGGGAAAAGGAACGGGAACAAACGGGCCAATCACAACAAGCTATCGCGTCATTTAGCTGTGCTGTGATTGGCTTACGATGATGCGATCTAATATCGTTCGGATATTCATCCCAAACAACAATCTTTGTCATATTTCTAACTAGTTGACCGCCGTACTTCGTACCGCATCAGAATCAATAAGAACGTATGAGAAAATGAATTACCTCCATTATTATTTATTTTTTTCATGAATTTTTCCCGAATTTTTATAGTTATTCTGCTATTTGGGGCGGAGACAAATCCAACAAATCAAAGATTATAATTATCGGTCCAGTCGTTTTGAGGTATAAATAGTGTAACTAACCAAGAGTAAGTATGTAATTCTTCCATAGAAGACTATAGAAACTTAGAAAAAGCGGCCAATTGCGAGTCGGACTCGCCCATGAAGGGTTCCGTAGCAGCAAGTAGGTAACATAATATAAAAGTTCTTGTTGTTTGAGTTGATTGAATGTGTAGCGGTATCTACAACGCCACATGCGAACAACGCGTCATACTGACGTCACGCAAAATACTACATCTCGCAAGCAGAGTTTACCATGCAACCAGCATAAATACAACAACCCGAAAAGAATCCTCGGGCAGTCGCCCGCCAGACACCACACTCGTCTGGTCGGAGGATCCTCCCTTTTCTGTGGAATATGAGTGAACTTTAAACCCTGTTCCTCATACCTCTATACATGAAAGGTAAATTGCGGTTTACGATTTATGACGTATTAAAAAAACTACTTACTAGATCTCGTTCAAACCAATTTTCGATGGAAGTTTACATAGTAATGTACATCATATATTTTTTTTTTAGTTTTATCATTTTCTTATTTTAGAAGTTACAGGGGGGGACACACATTTTACCACTTTGGAAGTATCTCTCGCGCAAACTATTCAGTTCAGAAAAAAATGCTTCGCTCGCAAAGTCACGGCGCGTTCACACGACAACTGTCCGAGAGTTCACGGAATTTTCATAGAATCACTTCCCCCAGGGCCCCCGGCTATCTGTCACCGCTTACGAGCAAGCAAGCAAGGCGAGCTTACCTATACGATTTTATTTGGTTAGACGAACGTTGTACGAAAAAAACCTACTTAAGTTAGACATTGAGACACAAACCAAAACACCCAATTTAGGTAATTTTACACAATCATAGATACAGACATTACGACTGACATACAGACACGCCAGCTCCTATTGACGTAAGTGCCGCGAGTTGCGTTGATCTGTCCATCTGACCAAGTGGCCGCAGTGAGTGAGAATCGCTGTGTGCACCCCGCACACTTGTCCTACACCACTGCCATGTAACTGCTGCTCAGTCATGATGTCACAAACTCGAATTTTCTACCGCTCGTGCACGCGCAAACGCGCGCTCGCTCCGAAATTCGGTGATTTGAGCTCACAGTTCACACAAGCGAGGATCGATCGCGAGCGTCCGATTCCGGGTCAACTCGCCACTCGACGCGGCAGCACGACGCGCGACTACATTTGCATACAAGCGACTAAGCGAAGCATGCATCGCATAATCTTAATATTATTACGTACACAACGCCGTTCGCATAGCTTGCGCTTGTAAAGAGACCAAACACGTAATTCTGATGCTAATACTTGTACGTGTGAGAAACGCTGAGATGAAAAGTGTTTCGTTCTCAGTCATGATGTTTAGCCGTGCTAGGTGTTTGTATGCTCATATTAGGTGCTCGCAGTGTGTGCGAAGAGGGTGCTAGTGTGTGTCGGCGTCATTAGCGGCGTCGGGTCATCGTGTATGCGCGTGGAGTAAACAGCTGGCGCCGCTAATGGAGAGCCTATTCATTCACGTAAGTAGCGAGTGACGCGCGCTGCCGCAGTGGTCCACAGCGCGCGCCTGGGGCTCTGGCTGTCCGGCACAAACACTCAGTCACTGAAGGCAGAAAAACGAGTTCAAACTAGTTTACGAGAAATGCGCGTCAATAAGTATCTTCTGATAAGTCTTTTGGTCTAGTACCATGCTTCACAAAATCTTAATTTGCTCTGTGTGTTTTTTTCTAATCACAAGCACTTCTAGGGTTGAGTGTACTTTAGGTAGAACGGCTGTAATGCGACTGATCCTAGAAAAAATCACTTTCAAGAATACAATAGGGCCACATACGGACGTTACGCGTAACGGACGTAACGCGACTCCCTTATTTATTTAGTTGCTGTTAGTTGGGTTGATTTAAAAAAACAAATATGTTCAACCTTTAATGTTTTATATTTTTAGAATCGTCTGCCCAAACCTTTTATTTAGATATCCCACATGACCATGTGGGATATCTAAATAAAAATTAAAAAAATTCTAAAAAAAAACTTTTCTACATGACCATGTAAAAAAATTTTTGTTTTCAAGACTTTGCTAAAGTTAATCTACCATTGTGATTTCATAAAAAAAACCTAGCATCGCGCGACTTAGACGAGTCGATAGACATCATGTATTAAAATCCATTCCACTGAAACATAACTGGCGAAAAGTGGGTGTAGTATAGGAACACCTGTACGGCAGGTACAGGTGTTCCTATAGTACACCCACTCCACTTCTGGGAATACTGAACGTCGATTCTGTAAAATTCAAACAACAACTCGCATCTCACTTCGCTAATCACTCTCACTTAGCATAAGGTTCAAAATGACCTTGATTTTGCATTCTGTAAGCATCACCTAGTCACTTGCGAAGTGAAGTGAGTTCCATATTGTACTAGTGACTGACATACTCAACAAAATGTTAGTCGAGTTTTGTCGATTCCAGTTTTTTGACACAATTGTTGCGTTTTTGGCACAGAAATTTAGCTAATATTATGACGTTTAAATTAAAATTTCTTATTTAATATTTTTTTTTCTTGTTTGAGGCAGCTAATAAGTAAAAAAACGAAAAATTCTAATTTCGTGCCATGAATATAATAATCTATGCTTCCCTTACGAAAAAAAAATGTCAGACAGACAATATGTGTTCTGTGGACAATATTTTGATAGTGCGTTGCGTTGTTTTGTTTTGTCTGTGTTTGATTTGATCGGTCGGTGCCGAAAATAATTGTGAAATAATCATGAAGTAAGTTTATATTTGTGGTTGTGAAGTTTAAAAACCGGGCAAGAGCGAGTCGGACTCGCTCACCGAGGGTTCCGTAACATCCGGATTTATGTATAAGGTTTATGTTTATGAAATTAAATGTTTTTTTATATTTTTTTATATTTGAGTTGGTTGCATAAAAGGTAAATTGCGGTTTACGATTTATGACGTATTAAAAAAAAACTACTTACTAGATCTCGTTCAAACCAATTTTCGGTGGAAGTTTACATGGTATTGTACATCATATATTTTTTTAGTTTTATCATTCTCTTATTTTAGAAGTTACACACACACACACATTTTACCACTTTGGAAGTGTCGCTCGCGCAAATTATTCAGTTTAGAAAAAAATGATATAAGAAACCTCAATATCATTTTTGAAGACCTATATACCTAGACCTAAAAAAAAATTTTAGTTTCAGTTCAAAGTATGGGGAACCCCAAAATTTATTGTTTTTTTTTCTATTTTTGTGTGAAAATCTTAATGCGGTTCACAGAATACATCTACTTACCAAGTTTCAACAGTATAGTTCTTATAGTTTCGGAGAAAAGTGGCTGTGACATAAGGACGGACAGACAGACAGACAGGCGGACAGACAGACAGACATGACGAATCTATAAGGGTTCCGTTTTTTGCCATTTGGCAACGGAACCATAAAAAAGATATTAATTATAATAGTATTTATTTAAAATCTAATTAGTTTAGAAATACACACAATAAAAACATATATACGGTCAAATTGAGAAACCTCCTCCTTTTATGAAGTCGATTAAAAAATTACAAACAGTGGACCAAGGTTAGCATCGCTTTTTTTTTGTACATGTTTAGTTAGAACCACTTAACATTCCTCAAAGCAAACCACTTAAAATGTGCGACGAATCTTGGTTTAAAGTGTGTTCCTTGGTTTCAAAAATGTTATCTTATTTTTAGGAGTTTTTTAATACAGTTTGAAAAATACATGTGTATTTTAACAGCATTTTTTTATAATTTCTTTAATTACGTACTTCGAATTTGGTTAGATTTAAACAAAAACACAAAAACATTCTTCGTTCTCGCTGTATCGTTATCGCTGTATTCACTACAATCGCCCAAAACGTTAAACGTTTTTAACCGCAAGTTATTTAGTTATTGTACTAATTTTTAACACTGTTACATAAAAACATTATTTTAACACTAAAAAAAAAATCTGCTGTTCCCTACATTTATGTTCGTATAACTCGTCAAAATGTAGGGAACAGCTGATTTTTTTTTTCGCGATTTTAGTTTTGGTCCCATAGTAAAGTTGTTCATAATGATGAGTACAATGACCTCTTAAGAGGTTTTTGGTGTTTTTCCAATAACCATGTAAGTATAGGATTTCTTCTATTTTCACTCGTGAAATAGATGCTTATTATTTGATACTTTGAATCGGGTTCGAGTGCGAAGAGAGCGTCGAAGTGACGGCGGAATTACCTTACAGAATGCCACTTCTTACGTCACCTCATACTTTACCTGTCAAAATCTCACGGTCAATTTAGTTCAATTCGCTGACACGCTCGCAAGGGTAGCACTAGTGTAAATTCGAATTATCAACCGAGTTTTTAGAATGCCACTTATGAAACTCACAGCGGATTCAGATGCGAAGTTTAGAATGAGGTCTTACAGAATCACACTGCAGGCGTGGTGTTATGTGTACCAGGCCACATAGAGAGTACAGGCGTGGTGTTATGTGTACCAGGCCACTTAGAGAGTACAGGCGTGGTGTTAAGTGTACCAGGCCACTCAGAGAGTACAGGCGTGGTGTTATGTGTACCAGGCCACTCAAAGAGTATAGGCGTGGTGTTATGTGTACCAGGCCACTCAGAGAGTACAGGCGTGGTGTTATATGTACCAGGCCACTCAGAGAGTACAGGCGTGGTGTTATGTGTACCAGGCCACTCAAAGAGTATAGGCGTGGTGTTATGTGTACCAGGCCACTCAGAGAGTACAGGCGTGGTGTTATGTATACCAGGCCCCTCAGAGAGTACAGGCGTGGTGTTATGTGTACTAGGCCACTCAGAGAGTACAGGCGTGGTGTTATGTGTACCAGGCCACTCAGAGGGTACAGGCGTGGTGTTATGTGTACCAGGCCACTCAGAGGGTACAGGCGTGGTGTTATGTATACCAGGCCACTCAGAGAGTACAGGCGTGGTGTTATGTGTATTAGGCCACTCAGAGAGTACAAGCGTGGTGTTATGTGTACCAGGCCACTCAAAAAGTATAGGCGTGGTGTTGTGTGTACCAGGCCACTCAGAGAGTACAGGCGTGGTGTTATGTATACCAGGCCACTCAGAGAGTACAGGCGTGAGGTTATGTGTACCAGGCCACTCAGAGGGTACAGGCGTGGTGTTATGTATACCAGGCCACTCAGAGACTACAGGCGTGGTGTTATGTGTACCAGGCCACTCAGAGAGTACAGGCGTGGTGTTATGTATACCAGGCCACTCAGAGAGTACAGGCGTGGTGTTATGTGTACCAGGCCACTCAGAGAGTACAGGCGTGGTGTTATGTGTACCAGGCCACTCAGAGAGTACAGGCGTGGTGTTATGTGTACCAGGCCACTCAGAGAGTACAGGCGTGGTGTTATGTGTACCAGGCCACTCAGAGAGTACAGGCGTGGTGTTATGTATACCAGGCCACTCAGAGACTACAGGCGTGGTGTTATGTGTACTAGGCCACTCAGAGAGTACAGGCGTGGTGTTATGTGTACCAGGCCACTCAGAGGGTACAGGCGTGGTGTTATGTGTACCAGGCCACTCAGAGGGTACAGGCGTGGTGTTATGTATACCAGGCCACTCAGAGAGTACAGGCGTGGTGTTATGTATACCAGGCCACTCAGAGAGTACAGGCGTGGTGTTATGTGTACTAGGCCACTCAGAGAGTACAGGCGTGGTGTTATGTGTACCAGGCCACTCAGAGGGTACAGGCGTGGTGTTATGTGTACCAGGCCACTCAGAGGGTACAGGCGTGGTGTTATGTATACCAGGCCACTCAGAGAGTACAGGCGTGGTGTTATGTGTATTAGGCCACTCAGAGAGTACAAGCGTGGTGTTATGTGTACCAGGCCACTCAAAAAGTATAGGCGTGGTGTTGTGTGTACCAGGCCACTCAGAGAGTACAGGCGTGGTGTTATGTATACCAGGCCACTCAGAGAGTACAGGCGTGGTGTTATGTGTACCAGGCCACTCAGAGGGTACAGGCGTGGTGTTATGTATACCAGGCCACTCAGAGAGTACAGGCGTGGTGTTATGTGTACCAGGCCACTCAGAGAGTACAGGCGTGGTGTTATGTATACCAGGCCACTCAGAGAGTACAGGCGTGGTGTTATGTGTACCAGGCCACTCAGAGAGTACAGGCGTGGTGTTATGTGTACCAGGCCACTCAGAGAGTACAGGCGTGGTGTTATGTGTACCAGGCCACTCAGAGAGTACAGGCGTGGTGTTATGTATACCAGGCCACTCAGAGAGTACAGGCGTGGTGTTATGTGTATTAGGCCACTCAAAGAGTACAAGCGTGGTGTTATGTATACCAGGCCACTCAAAAAGTATAGGCGTGGTGTTGTGTGTACCAGGCCACTCAGAGAGTACAGGCGTGGTGTTATGTATACCAGGCCACTCAGAGAGTACAGGCGTGGTGTTATGTGTACCAGGCCACTCAGAGGGTACAGGCGTGGTGTTATGTATACCAGGCCACTCAGAGACTACAGGCGTGGTGTTATGTGTACCAGGCCACTCAGAGAGTACAGGCGTGGTGTTATGTATACCAGGCCACTCAGAGAGTACAGGCGTGGTGTTATGTGTACCAGGCCACTCAGAGAGTACAGGCGTGGTGTTATGTGTACCAGGCCACTCAGAGAGTACAGGCGTGGTGTTATGTGTACCAGGCCACTCAGAGAGTACAGGCGTGGTGTTATGTGTACCAGGCCACTCAGAGAGTACAGGCGTGGTGTTATGTATACCAGGCCACTCAGAGACTACAGGCGTGGTGTTATGTGTACTAGGCCACTCAGAGAGTACAGGCGTGGTGTTATGTGTACCAGGCCACTCAGAGGGTACAGGCGTGGTGTTATGTGTACCAGGCCACTCAGAGGGTACAGGCGTGGTGTTATGTATACCAGGCCACTCAGAGAGTACAGGCGTGGTGTTATGTATACCAGGCCACTCAGAGAGTACAGGCGTGGTGTTATGTGTACTAGGCCACTCAGAGAGTACAGGCGTGGTGTTATGTGTACCAGGCCACTCAGAGGGTACAGGCGTGGTGTTATGTGTACCAGGCCACTCAGAGGGTACAGGCGTGGTGTTATGTATACCAGGCCACTCAGAGAGTACAGGCGTGGTGTTATGTGTATTAGGCCACTCAGAGAGTACAAGCGTGGTGTTATGTGTACCAGGCCACTCAAAAAGTATAGGCGTGGTGTTGTGTGTACCAGGCCACTCAGAGAGTACAGGCGTGGTGTTATGTATACCAGGCCACTCAGAGAGTACAGGCGTGGTGTTATGTGTACCAGGCCACTCAGAGGGTACAGGCGTGGTGTTATGTATACCAGGCCACTCAGAGAGTACAGGCGTGGTGTTATGTGTACCAGGCCACTCAGAGAGTACAGGCGTGGTGTTATGTATACCAGGCCACTCAGAGAGTACAGGCGTGGTGTTATGTGTACCAGGCCACTCAGAGAGTACAGGCGTGGTGTTATGTGTACCAGGCCACTCAGAGAGTACAGGCGTGGTGTTATGTGTACCAGGCCACTCAGAGGGTACAGGCGTGGTGTTATGTATACCAGGCCACTCAGAGAGTACAGGCGTGGTGTTATGTGTACCTGGCCACTCAGAGAGTACAGGCGTGGTGTTATGTATACCAGGCCACTCAGAGAGTACAGGCGTGGTGTTATGTGTATTAGGCCACTCAGAGAGTACAGGCGTGGTGTTATGTGTACCAGGCCACTCAGAGAGTACAGGCGTGGTGTTATGTATACCAGGCCACTCAGAGAGTACAGGCGTGGTGTTATGTGTATTAGACCACTCAGAGAGTACAGGCGTGGTGTTATGTGTACCAGGCCACTCAGAAAGTATTGCGAAAAAAAGTTTTTTTTATGTATGAGAGACTGGCCAGTTATAATCTATTTTGAGAATATGATTATTTGTAAGTAATAATAGGTACGTTCCAATTTCCAAATTTCGCTCCGCATTCTTTGCGAGCTAATCAACAACCAGAAAAATAGTGTCAGATGGGCAGGCTCCTACTCGGATGTGTACAGGTTGCAGTGCGGGGTGAGACAGGGTGGACTGACTTCACCGAAGCTCTTCAACCTTTACATTAACCAACTTGTCGGGGAACTCAGCAGTGCCAATGTCGGGTGCTACATAGACGGCGTTTGTCTCAACAATATCAGTTACGCAGATGATATGGTACTGCTGAGTCCATCGATCGGGGGTTTGCGTAAGCTGATACGGATTTGTGAGTCCTATGCGGAGGCCCACGGGCTCAGATATAATACGAAGAAAAGTGAACTCCTAGTATTTAAGGGGCGGGGCAAAAATTATGTGACTGTGCCTGCAGTCACCTTAGCTGGGACCCCCTTAAACAGAGTCGCGCAGTTCAAGTATCTGGGCCACTGGGTTTCCGAGGACCTAAAAGATAACGCGGATGTGGAAAGGGCACGTAGGGCGTTGGCTGTCCGGTGTAATATGTTGGCCCGCAGGTTCGCGCGTAACAGTAATCAAGTGAAAGTGACTCTTTTTAAGTCTCACTGCCAAACACTTTACACGTGCAGCCTGTGGGTTAACTATACACTTGGCTCATACAGCGCCCTGCGTGTTCAATACAATAACGCGTTTAGGGTGCTGCTGGGGCTGCCACGATTCTGCAGTGCTTCGACTATATTCGCAGAAGCGCACACTGATGGGTTTCATGCTCTTAAGGAAGCAGTGTGCGTCGCTGCTGAGTCGTGTTAGGTCCAGTAGCAACAGTTTAATAAGCGTGTTCGCGGACAGATGGGACTCTCCACTGCTGCGCCACTGGATACGTTTGCATACTGCACTGTGAGCAGTGGACAGTTCCTCCCGGTCCTAATGTGTGTAACTGTCTTTTAACTGTTTTGTTTTGTGTTTTTAATTGCTCTTATTTTGTGTGTTGTTTTTGTTTCGTTTGTTTTATTTTGATGTGAATTCGTTGTTTAAATGTGTGTGTTAAAATATGGACATTGTCTGAAATAAATGTTATTATTATTATTAATTTAAATTATCGTGTCTTATTAAAAAATGGATCTGCGCTGGGAACATTTTCACGCTATGATTTTTTACGATTTTAAGTGTCGCTTGAAACCGGACGAATTGTGCTATAGACTTCAAATGGCATTCATGGATGAAGGCCCTTCTAAGGCAACCGTGTATCGTTGATATAACGAATTCAAGCGAAATCAAGTGCGTGGTTTCAAGCGCGGTCGACTAACTTTGATGGATGAAGAAAGAAGTGGTCGCCGTTTGACGGTTGTTACGAAAGAAAATTCCGATCCAACCTGTATATATAATGCAGGTTGGATCGGAAGCCTTCACGAAATTCTACACGTGCACCTCGCGTGAGGAGGATAGTTTCACGCTGGGTACCGCACAACCTCATCGATGCTCAGAAGTAGGCCCGGGTGGAATGGTGCCGTGATATGATAAACAAAGAAGCAGGCTCGTCTCGGCGTGTTTACGACATCATTACAGGTGATGAGTCTTGGATTTATCGATACTATCCAGAAACGAAGCGCCAGTCAACCGTTTGAGTTTTCAAAACGAATCAACTCCTACCAAAGTGAAGCGGGGGGAAGATTTTGATCGCGAGATTTTTCAATTTGATTGGCTACTTGGTGTCAATTCCTTTACGGAACCAAAGAAGCATCAACTCTGAATGGTATACTACCAAATGCCTGGCAGAAGTTTTCTCTGTTGTGAGCAACAAGCGACCAAACTCAGGGCTCCGCGGGCTACTGCTCCTCCACGACAATGCGCCTTCGCACACCGCTCTCAAAACGAGGGACTTCCTAGACAGCACGCCGGTCAATCTCCTGGATCCTCACCGTCCTTACATCCCTGACCTAGCACCGTGTGATTTTTTTTTATTCCCGAAAATAAAAAATCCTCTCAAAGGGATATCATTTTCGTCGCCGGAAGATGCGCTATCAGCGTTCGAGCAGGCTGTAAACGAGGTGTCTGCGGCGGACTGGAAAAAGTGTTTCGAAAACTGGTTCAGACGCGTGAAACTTTGTATAGAGGCTAGTGGAGAATACTTTGAAAAGATTTAATAAAAAAATATTTACGTATACTTAGAATTTACGTATGTTATTAATAAACTGAATTACATATTAGTGCAAATGGTTTCAGTGTTACAAAACACTTTTTTGTAAGTGGCTGCAGGCTTGATGTGAGCCACTGAAATCCTAATCAACTCTTCATCAGCATTTCAGAGGGACATAATATGTTGTTTAGACAATTATGTATTATCATGTAACATTGGCACGGAATACATACAGACAGTACAAAGAAGACAGACACAAGACGGTGGGGGCCAGTTCACAACTCTCAAGCGCGCAGGGCTCCCCGCGGGGAACAACGCGCCGGCTCCCCGCGGGGAACAACGCGCTGGGCTCCCCGCGGGGAACAACGCGCTGGGCTCCCCGCGGGGAACAACGCGCAGGGCTCCCCGCGGGGAACGACGCGCAGGGCTCCCCGCTGGGAACAACGCGCAGTTTGATTACCAGCCGCGGCTAGGAGTAATTCAGTATTAATGAACGGTACCGCGCCCCTAATGAATACTAGACATTTGTCAGGAAGGAATCTAGGCCGGCTTGGAACAAGAAACCATTCATTTTGTTCGTTTTGTCCCGACATCTCAGCGCAACTATATTTCACTCATAAATAATGTGTTCTCCTGCCGCTGCAGACAAATTATTAATGGACTTTTTGTGTGTTGAGTATCGCAGGATTATCTCTGTAGAATTTAGTGCCTGCTTGGTTCAGCACTAACTTCAGAGTTGGTTGATATTTGGTTGATTTGGTAATATTAGTCTGGTTTAATGATACGAACTGATATGGTTTAAAAGCTATATTGAATACTATTGATAGACATCGAATGGTAAATCTAATCTAAATAAGCACTAAGATGGTTTGATTTAGTTTGGTTTGAGTTACGCGATTGGTAGCCGATTACGCACTGACTGGTAATAGATGCGATACATGCATTTATGGAAATGCAGGCATGCAAAAGTGCTGAGCTGTTCGGTGGCAAATATTGTACCGAACATATTCCCGAGCACAAGATGAGATACTCGTAAGAAAAGACTAAAGTAATCATCAAATCACCTTAGTTAAAATAATAATACAAGTCAAATGGTTAACATAGTAAAATAATTATAAAATGGTTAACAAAAGTTAAATTCATAAAAAATGGTAAACAAAGTAAAAGTATTTTAAAATGGTAAATAAAGGTAAAGTATAAATTACGATTGTCCTTAAAAAACATAAATTCATTACACTAATGAGTCTTCAACTCTAAGCACACGTTCTTTTCTCGCTTTAGGCAACGTAGCCCTTTCCTTTTTACCCGTACTACGCATAGCACTGGGCCACCGTCTCGCGAAATATGCGCTTAAACCTATTGATTCACTCTCACTTTGCTGACGGTCAGCAGTACTCTGCTTTCGCGGTTGCACTTCACTATGCACTCTGGTTGACTCCGATGTAGTCGCCACAGACTCCTGTCTGTGGTGAGGCTCCGCCCGGCTGGCCAGAGAAGGCGAACAGCATCTCACTCTTTTCCAGACCCAGACTGCTGCCGCGCATAGGACAAATCCCAGCAGTAAGTATACAATGGTGTACTGGTGAATGTCATGGACTGATATGTCATCGACCTCTGCTTTGGTGGATTTCAGTGTTTTGATCTGTTCTCCAAGAATGGATAGAGATCTATTTAGGCCCATGTCTTCTGGTAATGCTGTTTCTGCTGGTATTTCAACGTTCACAATATGGTTTATCTGATCTAGCTCTGGTACGAGCATATTTGGTGTAAAGTTAAGTTGGTTGGATTGTTGTTGTAAAGAATACAACGTGAAATCTTTACTTTTAATAAAGCATTTCTGAGTCATGCTAATGACCCCTGCTCGAGTCAGCTGACGGACCGTAACTTGATCGTCGCATATGATTTTGATGGAATATGTGTCACAGCAAAAATATAGGTATTGTGACGTTGAGTGTAATTCTACCCAACTGTTTTTGCACGCTGTTCTTTTTGTTTTGCACCTTTGGTTTATTTGATCTGTTTCGCAAAAGTTTTCGTCATTTTCCAAGTTTAGGATGGGTTTAAAGAGCTCACACATGAAGGTTTCTCCGTGATATAAACATGTGTCAAGTTCATGTATGGTTGGTACAAAATAAGCATCCTTTTTTAGGTTCACTGCGACGTATTCCGATATTGGTATAATGCTGGTCATACTGTAGTTGGTTTGTTGCGGAACTGGTAATATCCTATATAATTGAAAACTTTCTCTTGCTACGAGCGGGAATGTAATTTCGAAGATAATATATTTTTCGGTTACTCGAGCCTTTGTTCTCAGTAGCTTGTAGATGTGCTGGAGGTCTGTCTCTATGTTTTCGATTGGTAGGCCTAAATCTTGTGGCATTTGGCCATAGATAATTTGTAGCTCTCGTTTGAGCTGTGCTGGTGTCAGTAGATGCAGACTGATTTGACCATGGTAGATTTCGGATATTGTATCGATCAAGGTATCCTGTATCTGTTTCAAGTTTTGCATCATATTTATGGTAGCTATAGAGACTAATGTGAAGTCCTGTTGTGTTGTCATCACATCGATTTCTTGTTGCAGCTTATTGTTAATCTTGTCCAGAGCATTTAAATGTTTATTTATGGTTTTGTGTTGAATTGCTATTATGTCTTCAGTCCTTTGTAGTACATTGTGCTCTGCTTCGACGATGGATGTCAAGTTCTTCCATAGCTGACCTTGGTGTTTTTGATTACGGCGCACGAGTTCAATGTCTTGCTTGTATTTTTCTGCGAAACTTTCGTCTAATACTCCGAACAATGAGTTTGCAATTGAGCCGACAGCGTTGATAAGGCCGCGTCGTGTTCGTATGCGCTCGCCGTAGTGCTGGCTAAGCAACAGCTGGTTGTAGTATTGCAGTTCATTGTAGTCATGACGTATTTGTAGGAGTATCATATGACAGTGACTTGATTCCATAATTGTTTCACATGTTTTGGCGAGATAGCTTGTAAAGTCATTGATGGCTTTGTCTCCTTGCCAGTATGGGGACATGTTAAAGTATGTGACTAGTTTCCACTTATTCCGAATCAATTGTACTTTCCCCACACTGTCAAAGTACAAAGTTTTATTGGTATCAAATTGCGTAATATTGTATGTAGCTGCTGTTGGTAATATTATGTTTAGGAACAGTAATAATGCCATTGCAATATTTACTATCTTGGGATAGGTACTGTACGTTCTGGTGTTTGGTTGCGGGCGATTACGTGGTTCTGTTTCAGCTTTAGTTCTTTGATGTTGTAGTAGTTCGCCTTTTTGGTTTTCTGGTATGGTTGGTTCCGTTTGGTTTATAGGTAAAACTGATAGTTTAACAATAGGGCGCTTCATGTAGCCGTTTTTGGTTTTTAGGGTTACTACTCTGACAAGTTCATCTTTTCCTGGATGGACTTCTATCACACGACCCATTGGCCATTTCCCTGCTGGTAAGTTGTCGTCATGTATCATTACTAGATCACCCACGTTGACGTTTTTCTGGTCTTTCGTCCATTTGTTTCTTGTTGATAGTTGAGTTAAGTACTCTGTTTTCCATCTCTTCCATAAATCTTCAAATAACTTCGACACTAGGTGCCACCTAGTTCTACCGTCTTTTACTGTGTCAATTACGGTTAAGCCTGGTCTTGCTGAAAGGAAATGGGCTGGTGTGAGGAAATTTAAATCCTTCGGGTCTTCTGATAGCGCACAAAGAGGCCGTGAATTCAGACAAGCTTCTAGTTTTGACAACAGTGTGGTGTATTCTTCAAAGGTAAATTTTTGTTGTCCAATCACGCGTTTGAGGTGGTGTTTGAGACTTCGCACGGCTCTTTCCCAAAGTCCTCCCGCATGTGGCCATGAAGGCGCGGTGAAATGCCATTCAATTTGTAGTTCTACTATCTCTTTATAGAATGAATTATTGAAAATATTTTGAAGATGGTCGTATTCTTCTTGCAGCATTCTGTTGGCTCCAACAAAATTGGTTCCGTTGTCGCTATATATGTGACGTGGAGCTCCGCGCCGGGCTGCCATTCTGGTTATTGCTGCTAAGAAAGCTGAGCTGGTTAAATCTGAGACGAGTTCTAGATGCACTGCTTTCGTCACCATACATACGAAAAGCGCTATGTAGCCTTTGGTAGTTTTTATTCCACGTCCTTTGTTTGCTTTCACTTCTACAAAGCCTGTGTAGTCGACACCACAATGATAGAAGGCGCTTTCAGGGTTCACTCTGGATGATGGTAGATCACCCATGAGCTGGTATTGTTGGATAGGCTCTTGCTTCTTGCATGTAACACACTGTCGTATGACTTTCTTTGTAGCTGAATATCCGCTGATTATCCAATAATTTTGTCGAATGTTTGATAAAGTAAGGCGCGCTCCACCGTGGTAGGTTAGCTCATGAGCGTATTTAATTATTAGCGTGGTAATTCGATGGTTGTGTGGTAATATGATTGGGTGTTTCGTCTCTAAACTTATTTGTGCATTCCTTAATCTGCCCCCTACACGTAGGATACCATCTTGGTCTAGAATAGGGTGTAATGGTAAAAGTTTACTCTTCGAATGTACTATTCCCTTCTGAAGCAAGCAACTGACGTCACCGGCAAACTCTATTTGTTGCACACTTTTAATAATCAGCAGTTTTGCGCGACGGAGTTCATGTAATGTGAGATAAGGTTGTCGGCCTGCCTTTGCAGTAGGTAATCGCAGTATCCATGCAAAAACGCGCACGATTTTTGCGAAGGAATTCAATTTGTTTAATAAATGGTGAATAATGTTTGGTATGGTCATGGTTCCTGTTTGATGTTTTTCCACAACTACTGCATTGGACTGTCTTATCTCTAATCTGGTTTCATATGTGGTTTTAGGTATGTCATGGTTTTGGAAAGAGTGAATCCATGATGGCCCCTGCCACCATAGATCGTGATTTTTTAATTGTTTGGTTCTTAATCCACGGCTGGCACAGTCTGCTGGATTTTCAATGGTTTTTACATAACTCCATTTTTCTTTTGGAATTATTTTGGTGATAGCTTTCACGCGATTTGAGACGAATGGTTTCCATCTCGCGGGATCTCCTTGAATCCATCCTAACACTGCTGTTGAATCACTCCAGCAATATACTTCGTGATTATAAGAATCCAAGCAAGTCTGAACTTTTTGCATCAGCTGTGATAATAGTTGGGCACCCATTAACTCCAGCCTTGGTATTGATATGTCTTTACTAACGGGCACCAATCTTGCTTTTGCTGCGACCAGAGTTACCTCGTTAGGATTATCTGGATTGGTGACTTTGCAATATATAACAGCGGCATACGCCTGGTTCGACGCATCACAGAATCCGTGTAATTGCAAGGTATTGTTTTTCTTTATTCCTAGCCATCGTTTAACTTCTATGGTGTTTATGTCTTTTATTTCTCCTCTTAAGTGTAGCCACTTGATCTTGATATCCTCTGGTAGCGCGTCATCCCAGTTAAGACTTGACAACCAGACGCTTTGGAATAGCATCTTCATGGTTATGGTTAATGGTTTGAGCCAGCCCAATGGGTCGAATATTTTTGATATATCGGAGAGAAGCGATCTTTTGGTTGGCTTTGATTTTGATACTGGCTCCAGTTTCGAGTCGAAGATAAATTTATCCTGTTGCGGATTCCATCCAAGTCCCAACGTTTTCGTTGATTCTGTCTGTTTAAACTCGTATATTTGCTGGTTCCACAAATCTTTTTCTAAGTCAGCGAGTAGTTTAGGTTCATTTGTGGCCCATTTTCGTAAATTAAACCCACCCTTGCTGAGTAGTTTTATTAGGTCTGATTTTAGTTGTTTTGCTTGTTCTATTGAATTTGCTCCACCACAATAGTCATCCATATAGAAACAATCTTCTAATGCTTTTGCTGCATCGGGAAAGTTATGTTTTTCCTCGGCAGCTAGTTGTTTTAAGCACATCATAGCCAAAAATGGTGCAGGCTTTGTGCCGTAAGTTATGGTTGTAAGTTGGTATGCTTGAATAGGTTGGTATGGTGAGTCCCTCCATAATATCTTCTGGTACGACTGATCTTCAGGATGTACCATTATCTGTCGGTACATTTTTTCGATATCAGCAGTGTAAACGAACTGATACTGTCTTCATTTTAAAATCAGCTCCTGCAGATCTTGTTGTAGGTTGGGACCTCGGTACATGACGTCATTTAAGCTAAGTCCTGATGATGGTATAGCAGACGCGTTGAAAACAACACGCAACTTGGTAGTGGTTGACTCAGCACGAGTGACGCAGTGGTGTGGTAAATAGCACTCTGGTTTCGTATTTGTTGCTGACGGCACCATATGGTTTAAATTAAAATACTCGTTCATAAACTTTGTGTATTCTATTTTCAATTCTGGATCTTTCTGTAACTTTCTCTCTAAGTTACGAAATTGTGCCAATGCTAATGGTTTAGTGGACCCTAGTTGTTCCTTGGTTTCTGGTTTGAATGGCAGTCGGACTTGGTATCTCCCATTTTCCAGTCTCTCTGTTGTTGACAAAAAATATTGCAAACATTCATGATCTTCGGTAGACATGTCAATCTGCTGGTTGATATCTTCGCTTTCCCAAAATCTGCGTAAATCGTCCGTATTGTGTAGAACGACGTTACACTTGTATTGTGGTGTCATTGTCCCGCAAAGCAACCATCCTAATTGCGTTTGTTGGGCTATTGGTTGGTTGTCGTTATCACCCCTCAAAAGGCCACCTAAAGCAATCTTGCAGTATACATCTGCTCCAAGCAGTAGGTCCACTGGTCGACTGGTATTAAATTCTGGGTCTGCTAAGTTAATGTTTTGTATGTGTGTCCATGATGGGTTTATAGATGATTTATTTGTTAAACTTTTGATGAGATTGTTCATTATAAGGGCCTTTCCTTCTAAGGCGAACTCACTATGAATTGATTTAATTCGGATGGTTATTGCTCCCTTGCAGCTGTTTTCCTTTTCACCTACGCCGAATATGGTTCCTTTGCACTGGTGTCTTCGTAGTTTCAAAACTTGTGCCGCTTTCTCGCTTATCAATGAAATTTGAGAACCCTGGTCAATCAAAGCCCTCATGGTATGGAATGTTCCATTGTATCCTAGAACTTCCACTAAGGCCGTAGCTAAGAGTGTCTCGGACATATCATCCCAAGATGCATGTTGTGTTGAAGCTGCTGTTTGTTCATCATTGGTCATGCATGATGTCGCAAGTGTGTTCGCAGCTTTATGGTTTGCTTTTGCTGAAGTGTTTGGCCTATTTTTGGTTGAGATTGCGTCATGCAGTAATGAATTGTGTTTCGCGTTGCATTTACGACATGTTTTATTCGATAAACAAGGTTTATTAAAATGGTTGAATAGGCAATTCGTGCAAAACTTTAGTTGGTTGACAGTTTTTAGTTTTTGCTCATCTGACATTTGCAGAAATTGGGTACACATCCATAACCCGTGATCAGCGTTACACAATGCGCAGGTGATTGACCGCGACACGTGTAACGATTTCGTATGGTTTTTCATGCCGTTTGGATGGCTTTTATTCGATGATTGCTGGTTATTATTCGAACTATAATTTTTCTTCTGGTTTCCTTGATAATTTTGATTGTTATGTGGTTGGGTGGTCATCTTTTGGTTGTTTCTTTCTTGTTTACGCCGCGATGCTTCTAAGGCGGTAAACTTGTTTTCCAAGAAATCTAGGAATTCTTGTAGGACTGGTAGTTCCCTGGGATTCTTCACTGACTCAATGTATTCAGCGAATGACTCACTGTCAAGTTTTTGTGTTAACAATAGTACCAACAGTGGATCCCAGGTGGTGATGTCTACTCCTAGGTTCTGAATTGCGTGGAGACATTCTTTAG
Source organism: Mesoligia furuncula (assembly GCA_916614155.1). Lineage (NCBI taxonomy): Eukaryota > Metazoa > Arthropoda > Insecta > Lepidoptera > Noctuidae > Mesoligia > Mesoligia furuncula. The sequence continues at coordinate 29,839,782 of OU744804.1, forward strand.
TCACATCATGTAGTTTTTTGATCGCCCCGATGGATTGCTGCTGCATCCCAGGAATATTCAATAATATGTTGACGTGAGACGTGAAAATAAGTCTGCTGTTGCCATATCTGTGGTTGAGTATTTCCCAGCATACCTCGTAATTTTCCGAGCTAATCTGAAGATGGTGGATCAGACGCTCAGCTTCTCCTGCTACCTTGCTCTTTAAAAACTGCATTTTCTGTGCGTTTGATAGCGATGGGTTTTTGTGGATGGTTTCTGTGAATAAGTCTTTAAACGACGTCCAGTGGTGGTAGTTGCCTTGGAATGTTGGAATATCCATCTGTGGAGTAGATTTGTCGCGATGGGATACAGACCACATTTTTGAGTTGATGGTTTTCTTCAAATCGTTATACATTTTCTCATATCTGTTGAATTCCTCTTGGTACCAGACATTCTCATCTCCGTTTTCACCTTCTATATCCCAGTGCAGGCTATCGATAATAGCCCAACGACTTTGAAGAGACTTTAATGCATCTTCGAACTCCCACTTGTTCTGTAGCTTGTCTATTTCTATGGTAACTACTGTTCTCATGAAAGCCCTAAAGTTGATAGTCTGCTTTTTTATCATTCCGTCCTGTTTACTATCTTCATTTGGAGCTCGCGTATCCCTACGTTGCTGTTGCGGTGCCTGTGAATGAGACGAATCGCCTGCTTGCCTCGATGTCCCCGCCTCCGCCGGCGGCTGGTGAGGTTCTTGCTGTTTGGACAACAAGTCCTCCATGGTTTTGGTAATTAGCTGCTTGATCGACAGATAGACTTCCTCCGCCTTATCAAAACAATTTTTTATAAAATACACATGGTTAAATTCAGCAAGTTCACAGCACTGCCTATGGTTGCGTTGGTATTCTCTCCAATAATTTTCTAATATCTCCAACTTCCGTTTGCAGTAATCTAGGGTTTTTCGTTCAGCTCCGTCTTTCTTGATGTTAGTTAGAAGTTTAACCAAGGAGTCGTAAACCTCCGTTTGGCTGACTGCTAACTGCTCCATTATTCCCACGTTCAATTAAATGCGTAAGTGAAAATAAAGTGTAAAAAATGGTTTGGTCTGACCTTATATTCTCCTTACTCGACAGCTGCCCAATTTCTTCCAAATTGATGTCACTGCCTAGCTACTTTCCCTATAAACTAGTAAATTACAAAACACTGGTTGCAAGGTCCCGGCGCACAAACACTTCACTGTACTTCGCGAACCGAGGCCCTTAATGCTCGAAGGACCATGTAGAATTTAGTGCCTGCTTGGTTCAGCACTAACTTCAGAGTTGGTTGATATTTGGTTGATTTGGTAATATTAGTCTGGTTTAATGATACGAACTGATATGGTTTAAAAGCTATATTGAATACTATTGATAGACATCGAATGGTAAATCTAATCTAAATAAGCACTAAGATGGTTTGATTTAGTTTGGTTTGAGTTACGCGATTGGTAGCCGATTACGCACTGACTGGTAATAGATGCGATACATGCATTTATGGAAATGCAGGCATGCAAAAGTGCTGAGCTGTTCGGTGGCAAATATTGTACCGAACTATCTCTGTAGGTTACTCCGCGCGGCGCGGCGCAATCTTGATTTGTATGGGCATCGTGTTACACTAGCCAACTTTCTTATTTTCGGTACATAGTGTAAGGGCTAAGCTAAGTGAAATTATTTTATTGTCATGTCAGCTTCCTCCTGCATTGGCATATACAGGCTGGCAGGGATATTTTATTTTATTTATTTAGGAAAATAAACAGTTACACACTACAGTAATATACAAATAATTCATACAGAGTGAGCAATTGTATAACCCACGACATTTTCCACAGATTATAAGAAAAAGCAATTTTTAAAGTACGTAGTGCGATTGCAATTAATACTTATATAATATTACAGTAAATAATGTGTTAAAATAAGTAACTAAAAGTAAATAGGCATGCAAATACAAAAAAGAAAAAAACCGGGCAAGAGCGAGTCGGACTCGCTCACCGAGGGTTCCGTAACATCCAGGTTCATGCATAAGGTTTATGTTTATGAAATTAAATGTTTTTTTTATTTTTTTAGTTGGTTGAATAAAAGGTAAATTGCGGTTTACGATTTATGACGTATTAAAAAAAAACTACTTACTAGATCTCGTTCAAACCAATTTTCGGTGGAAGTTTACATAGTATTGTACATCATATATTTTTTTTAGTTTTATCATTCTCTTATTTTAGAAGTTACGGGGGGGGGGACACACATTTTACCACTTTGGAAGTGTCTCTCGCGCAAACTATTCAGTTTAGAAAAAAATGATATAAGAAACCTCAATATCATTTTTGAAGACCTATCATAGATACCTCACACGTATGGGTTTGACGAAAAAAAAATTTTTTAGTTTCAGTTCTAAGTATGGGGAACCCCAAAATGTATTGTTTTTTTTCTATTTTTGTGTGAAAATCTTAATGCGGTTCACAGAATACATCTACTTACCAAGTTTCAACAGTATAGTCCTTATACTTTCGGAGAAAAGTGGCTGTGACATACGGACGGACAGACAGACAGACGGACAGACAGACAGACAGACAGACAGACAGACAGACAGACAGACAGACATGACGAATCTATAAGGGTTCCGTTTTTTGCCATTTGGCAACGGAAGCCTAAAAAGGAAGAAAAAAGAAAGAAAGAAACATCATCATTATGTTGATAAAAACAAATCATTAAATTTGAATTTCTGAAATTTATTTGTTGATTAGGTTTCGGAATTTACAAGTATGCACAGCGAAGATATCAATATTGTTAAAAATATTATTAAATTGAGCAGAAAGGCGACGTAAGGGTGCGCGCAAGCCAGCATTCGTACGAGTATATCGCCGCGCAAACTGTAACTGTAGCTAGGCCCTGGCATAGAAACGGTTATCAAAAAAATCTACTGTTTCATAGAAAAGTGCAATACGTATGCGGTCAAAATGTATGGAATTGTTTTTTTTTTAATGACCGACGAAAAATTTCAACGCAGGGGATTTCAGAATCATTTACTGAATGCGTGGTAACAGTTTGCGCGTCGATGTCCGCCACCCTAGACACAAGTCATTTGGATAAATCTAGACACGCGGCAGCGTGTCAAGCCAAGTTCAAGCAAAGGAACTGGCTAGCCAGCACCGAGTGTAATATCAGAATTAAAAAATATATATTTATACCGAAAACTGGCCAAGTCAAATCTAACCTACTTTAAGATCTCACATTTTTAAATAACAGCGATTGTTATAGGTATCCAATAAAGCAAAGAAATAGAGTTTAATACTTGTTCATAATGTTATTTTGTACCTATAAATACATATTTGGATTGAAAAATTGAAAATTTTCAAAGAATGGAGATCTAAACACTAATCACTAATCACTAGGCACTAATTTAGATCTCCATTCTTTTTGCGGCGAAGCCCACAGCCAAGCATAATTTTTATATTGAACTTGGCTCTCCTATTTTACATTTATGTTTTTGGTGGGATATGTATTAATAAAACTCACTGCTTGACTTACTGGTGAGATGAGCGAGCAGTGAGTACTATGGGATCTAAGTTTTACACAAACTATTCCTAGGCAGCACAAGTTACGTTGATGCTTCATTCAATTCTCCGACACACAACTACATCCCGCTATTGAAGCTAACGCGGTTGATACTGAAATTAATTGTTCAGCAGATTGACACACGACGTGATTGCCGCACAGGTAAGCCGTACTGCGGCTATTTTTTTAATTTTTAATTAAATATCGTAACACAGTAACATAATCCTTATAAGTAGTAGTGACAGTGTCAACGTTCGCAGCATTCCACCGGACAAGTGTATATTGATGAATGGGTGAAACTGGCTTGTTAGGTGCATAATAATAATATCTTTTCAATACACTTGCTCGTAAAGTGGCTCTTAATGAACCGCTTTTAGATCCATAAAGCAGTGTATTAAAAACGCGTGCATTTTCTTTATTTTAATCCACTAGTGTTTTATTTCCACAGATAACTATTTACTAGTCGGAGATGCGCGCTTTTTTAATCTCATCAATTCACTTTTTTTTTAATAGTCTGTGTAATGTTCGCTGGGTTAATAAAACACAGTTTGACAGATCACTTAGGTGAAAGTAGTCTATGCATACCCAGAGAGCGTGTGTCTTCGCCTACGGCCGGTAAGCGACTGCCACGCAATGGCTGCGCATACACTACATCCCTCCTTTATTTTTATTGAAGTGAATTGTTTGTTGTTGTCATGTTTATTGAAATATTGAATTGATTCTAGTCGCCCATTCCAAAAGGTAGTTTTCGTATGGAGAAGAATGGGCAAGAAACTCCACCGTTACCCTTTTAATAGTACATTATAATACATGTGTACTATGTTGATCGTGGTCGCGCAACATCCTGAATGCATTGTTATATTGGACACGCAGGACATCCAGCGATCTCTTAGTATAATTGACCCATAGACTACCCGTACACAGACTTACGATTTTAATTATCCACCTTAAATTGTCCGTGGTCCCTTCCGAAACCAAACGGAAAAGACCCTGACTGGCGTTCTATTATTGCGGATTCTCACAGAACTAATGTAATATTTCTCTATGCCAATAGTACTTTCTAATTCCATAGTAACTAAACTACAATTTGACATACGACAACACTACGATCAGTCTAAACTTTATTTTGTGTTTATTATATTTTTTCTATAGGCTGTTTAGAGGTTTTGTCAGTGACTAATATATTTAAAATGAGAGTCAGTGCTTTTATTTATACCTGCGCGCGCATCGCTAGCGCTGGCTAGCACGGCGCGCGGAAAAACAAAACTAGCGCGCCATTTTCCAAACAAGTTAATATTTATCAATACAAGTCTGTTTTTTTCCTCGCAAGTGTGTTGAAAAACGTCGTATGAAACGCGTGTGCATTGATCATTAGACTCTCGGCTTTCTTATTGCGCTCGCTTGCGGCTCGCGCGAATAATACCGTCTCGAGCTTAATGATCTATCTAGCACACATGTATCATAATGTACTATTATTCAACAAGTAACATGACTCAGTTGTGTTAGTAACAATATTCCTTACCCTATGTTAGTTTTCCTATTCTAATCAGAATAATAATAATAACAGATTGAACAGACCGGTAGGTTAAAATTTAAACAAATACTGGCGGTGTTGGGGTAGCGGCACGGCAAAGGAAATGTTGGCCTGAGCCCTTAAGTAAACATTCATCACCATTACTAAGTCATTGCAATGTAACTCTTATCTCCGTAAGGCTTAGGTGTAAATTACAATTATTGCAGAGAGTTTTATCCAACTCACGGCAATAATTCTAATTTAAACTTTATGTCAATAAGATATAAAGATTTACATTGCTGGCTTACTAATGGTTTTTCGTCAATCAAATTTGACCGTGAATGTTGCACCTTACCTACTCTCCAGTTAGGTAAAGCTTGGTTGGGTAAAAATACAAATAAAGTTGAAAATTAAAGTTGTAAAGCTTTATTTCATGTTTACCCCTCTATATCTATTATTGAGTATTATTTTACTTATTGATAAATACATACATGATAATTAAATATTTCTGTAAATTGGTTCTAAAGCCGCTTTTTCACCTTAAGGTGCCACTGGTCGATATTTTTTCCATACAAATTTCGGGAGAGTACTACTCCACTGTTTGGCATTGTGCATCCAAAGTTAAACATAATATCGTTTTTACTTATTATTAATTTTGACTGTACGAGAACAAAATAACAAAACAAAAACCCATTAAAGAGTTATGAGCCAACAAAGATTCGTTTTTCTTGCTATTTTTAACGTAACTTTGGGTGTAAATAAGTAATAAAAGAACTGTAAAATCGCCAAAACCAAGTCCGTACCAACAAAGCTCAGTTATCGAAATGTTCAATAAACTTCATTTATAATTGTTTTATGCAGGGATTTTTTCATAAAACTCGATTTTCTGAAAGCATTTTTCGATTTTTTTAACCGACTTCTAAAAAAGGAGGAGGTTCTCAATTCGGATGTTTGTATTTTTTTTTTCTTATGTTTGTTCGCGCATAACTCCGTCGCTTGCCAACCGATTTGAAAAATTCTTTTTTTGTTGGAAAGGGTATGCTTCCGAAATGGTCCCATGAAAATTTTATCGAAATCGGACAAGCGGTTTTTGAAAAATCAACAAAAACCTAAAAATTTATCTACATTAACGATCTTTTCATATTTCATAACTCCGTCATTACCGACTTCACAAAAAACATTTTTACAAAAAAAACAACCGACTTCCAAAAACAAACACTACAAATTGAAAAATAACTTTAATTTCGGAAGTCGGTGTCTTTGGTTCCGCATTTTCGTTTATCGACACCGACTTCCGAAATTAAAGTTATTTTTCAATTTGTAGTGTTTGTTTTTGGAAGTCGGTTGTTTTTTTTGTAAAAATGTTTTTATTTTTCACTTTTTAGTTGGTCAGTTTGTAATTTATCTAAGTTACAATAGCCTAATGCCAACTGTTGATCACCTTTTTACAAAATATTGCTTTTCCCGATGCTGGGACATTACTTAATAGTTGAGGAGTTCTCCCGGTAAGAACCAGGAGAACTCCTCAACAATCACTCACCATACGCATTGTGACGAGCATAAATTGCTTAGCAACCATATTAGAGTAATCGAATCGCAACCCGTGAAATATTTGTCATTGAGTAGTTCCGATGGCCATCTGTGGTCTTCATCATCAGCTCCACTTCATCAAATGATGATTTCCGAGAGCAAATGCTCAAGTTACTTTAAAAAATACCCAAATCGCTATAAGTTCGCCTATAAAATTTGAGGGTTTCCCTCGATTTCCATGGGATCCTCTCATCAAATTCCAAGTTGATGATAATGGAATCACCTCGAGAGTATACCCTTTCAAATAAAAAAATAACTTTTGGAATCGGTCCAGCCGTCTTCGAGTAATCGGTGAACATAGCTACTGTAAACTGTTGAGGAATTCCCTTAACTGTCCTTCGTCTTCATCATCAGACCCCTAATGACAGTCACAATCCATCTAGGTGTAAACTTCACATCAATACAAATTAATCAAGCCCAAACACAAGGTAACTGCTGTAAATCGTTGAGGAGTCCCCTCGACTGTCTTTCGGCTCCATCATCAGATCGACTCCAGGCCTTCATTAAATTGTAGTGCTTTAAAATACTTAATGAAAAAGTTACCAAACGCACTAGTCGCTCCTACGATTTTCAGATGTTCCCCTCGATTTCACTGGGATGCCATCATCAGTTCCTGGTTTCCTTATCATGGGACCACCCTTGGCATATATCCTTTCCAACAAAAAAAGAATAATCAAAATCGGTTCATAAACGACGAAGTTATCCGCGAACACACATAAAAAAAAAAAAAAAAAACATATATACGGTCGAATTGAGAAACCTCCTCCTTTTTTGAAGTCGGTTAAAAAGGAGGAGGTACTATGTTCGGATGTATGTATGTTTTTTTTTTTTTTTTTTTTTTGTATGTTTGTTCATCGATTACTCCGCCAATTGTCGACGGATTTTCAAAATTCTTTTTTTGTTCGAATGTAGATAGTTCTGAGGTAGTCCCATTGTCACCAAGTTAGGATCTGATGATGGGATCTTAGAGAAATCGAGAGCAACCCTCAAATTTTATAGGCTCACTTATTGTTTTTCGCATGTTTTATGAAGTATCTTGTGTATTTGCGTACGGTTGTCACCATCTCAGGTAGCTGGGCTGATGATGGAAGGTTCAACTCCTTAACAGTAAGAAGTTACTCGAACAGGCAAGGACTGTTTTAGTAAATTGTTTTGATGTTTGATAGGGCATTTGCCACATTTGGTCTCATGATCATCAAGTTATGACCTGATGCTGCAGTCAGGATAGTCTGCAGAGTACCTAACTCCTCGACAACTAACAGCAGATATATCGTGTGTAGGCTCATTGAAAAGGGCTCGATGTGTGGATAAACGTACTGTTAATGAGGAACACCGAAGTACATAGAGACCTGATGCTGAAGCCAATCGAGCATCAGAAAAAGTACAAACCTTGAAATTACAGCACCGTAGTCGTGTTTGAGCTCATTTTAAACAGGACTAAATTTTAAGTTCAATGCAATGTTGACATAAGTCTGGCCTGATGCTGCAGCCAGGATTATCAGCATCTAGTCTAAAAACTAATAAATACTTCTTAAAGTGAAATACTTTTGCGAGTTTTTCTTCTGTATAATTATCCTAACAACGGTTGCCGGTAGTGGCTAGATGAGAGAAGCGGAGGATCGCGAACGTTGGCGCAAACTTCGGGAGGTCTACGTCCAGCAGTGAACTGCAATTGGCTGATGATGATTTATAAAAGCCTCAATCGTTGCATTTCACGCAATGCCTTTTCGTAATGTGGTCTATTTAGCAATTTGGTAGGTTCCAAGTCGCATAATACAATGTCATACAGCGTCTTTACACGACTAAGCGTAACATAAACTTGGCCCTTAGCAAAATTTTTCTTGCCTAAGTCTATTATTAAAGTAACTTGAGCATTTGCTCTCGGAAATTATGATTTGGTAAAGTGGAGCTGATGATGAAGACCACAAATGGCACTACTCAATGACAAATATTTCACGGGTTGCGATTCGATTACTTTAATATGGCTGCTAAGCAATTTATGCTCATTTCAATGCGTATGGTGAAGTGGAGCTGATGGTGACTTCTCAATCAGCTCCAGTTCTCCTGGTTCTTACTAGGAGAACTCCTCAACAATTAACGTCCATGCACCGGGAAAAGCAATATTTTGTAAAAGGTGATAAGCAGTTGACATTAGGCTATTATAACTTAGATAAATTACAAACTGACCCGCTAAAAAGTGAAAAATAAAAACTTTTTTACAAAAAAAACAACCGACTTCCAAAAACACTATAAATAAAGAGAAAAATAACGTTAATTTCGGAAGTCGGTGGCAAAAACTAAAATACAAATCCAAAGACACCGACTTCCGAAATTAACGTTATTTTTCTCTTTATTTATAGTGTTTTTGGAAGTCGGTTGTTTTTTTTGTAAAAAAGTTTTTTTACGAACCAATTTGGAAAAAAATACTTTTTTGAGCATTTGCTCTCGAAAATCATCATTTGGTAAAGTGGAGCTGATGATAAAGACCACAGATGGCTATCGGAACTACTCAATGACAAATATTTCACGGGTTGCGATTCGATAACTTTAATATGGTTGCTAAGCAATTTATGCTCGTTACAATGCGTAATATGGTGAAATGGAGCTGATGGTGACTTCTCAAACAGCTCCAGTTCTCCTGGCTCTTATTAGGGGAACTCCTCAACAATTAACGTCCCTGCATCGGGTAAAGCAATATTTTGTAAAAGGTGATGAGCAGTTGACATTAGGCTATTGTAACTTAGATAAATTACAAAGTGACCCACTAAAAAGTGAAAAATAAAAACTATTTACAAAAAAAAAACAACCGACTTTCGAAAAACACTATAAAGTGAAAAATAACTTTAATTTCGGAAGTCGGTGGCAAAAAATCAGAGTCCTGAGAATTGCATTGCCTAGGGGCCCCGACATGGTTTTAATCCGGCCCTGTACAAGGCTCTTTTGGCGCTCGAATGACAGGGTTGCATTATTGTTTAACATTTCTTTGTTTGTGAACAACATAGCGGCGTTAGTTCCAATTTTGGACACGTGTCAAAAGATTTGTGAGCAGCTATAAACAGGTACCTATTTGTGAAAACGTCAAAGTGACAGCGATATTTCAATATAATGATAGCAGGATACTACTAAATAATATTGATACCAGTGACGATAAATACGCCTCAAAGCTCAACACTATTTCTCCATTCAATGTATAAATTGAGTTTCATAACTTTCGTTTAGCGTGCCGTGCCTTCATTTCTTATTGAGTTATAACTCTTTCTGTATGCACTCTTAAACTCGCCACAATTTTGGTTTGGATTACTTCTTCTTTTGTTTGCTTATTCGAGCCATAGACACTTGGAGGACGCAGAAACTTAAAGATAGAAGAGGTCCGATTTATTTAAAGCCCCTGTGAGCCATTATTACAGCATTATATGGTAAACATTCAATTTAACTACTCTTTTCTACATAGGTCTATGTCCAACAGAGGACGTATTTCGGCTGCAATGATGACTCTTTTCTACTAGAGCTTTGTCTGATATCCTGACCTGATCCTTAAGATAAAAGGTACAAATCCATTAGGGGTACATCCAATCAAATATTTTACAGAGTTTGCATTTTTATATTGGGATTAAAACTAAACTAGGGAAGTTACATTTTTGAAATCGGTCTTGCCCTCTTTGAGTAAACGGGCAACATACATTTAAAAAAAGACTCCGATAAACTGAGAACCTTCTCCTTTTTTTGAAGTCGATTAAAAATGGGGCGTGGCTGTGTCATGAACACGGCCGTATGTTTTACGTGAATACGTTTACGTTACGGGCTTGATCCGCTCGGCCAATTTATTATTTTTCGTCCCCAGCACTGCTTGACCCAGTCATATGGTGTTTTATAGGTACCATTCGATAGCTTGAAAAGCCCTTTACAATCGTATACGATCGATGTATTTTGATTTGCCTTTTTGATGTGTACAGGCCGACATTATATATTTTTGATATATTTTTTATATTATTTTTCTTTTTTTTAACACATTATATTCACTGTCCCTACTATACACCAATGTTTTCCCACTATGGAAGCAATTTTAAATACGTCTTCACGTCAAAAAAATAACTAAAGCTTAAAAAACTAAAACGTTGAAATTATGTGTTTCAAATATTAATATCTACAAAATAAAAATATAAATAAAAACATACCTGAAAAAGCTTTACATACCGAATTGTTTTAAGAGTATATTTGGGTTTTGCCTGGGCAAGTTATGGTAACCAGATGTGATGCTACTATTGTTAGTTAAGATTAGAAATTGGATAGGTATTGAAATCGTTCCTTTAGGATTTTTTGAATGATTGCATTCCACTTGTCTGCCGTCTCTTGTCCTTAGTTTGTTTTCCATTGAATTGAGAATTTAAGCTTTTCTAAGTGGCCCGAACCAAGTGCCGGTTTCAAAATAAATATAATATTTTGTTACTAAATAGGAGTAAGCGACAGACAGTCACAGCGGCGCGGCGGCGCCGCAAGTCGGTCTGTCAGCACAAGACGATACATCTGTTCACATGACTCTTGCGCTCTGTGACCGACATTCTACAGTTTTTGCCGAACGCAATAAAGGTTTTACATCAGTAGTTCGGATGTATCCGAATTAAATTAAATTGGATAAGGTTTTTAGTGCACGGAGGAGCTGGGACCACGACGGCTCGAGTTTAAATCCGTCCGGGTGGTCGGCGTCGGTCGATAATTAGCTGGGCGGCCGCCAAGCTTCCACTCTCTGACGTGGGCCGGCACTGAACTCGTACCGCTGCCATCCCACAAGTAAAATGTCATTGTTTACACACGCAATATTCATGCAAGTACGACCATTACCATAAGCACGTTATCATCATTAGCTTAATCAGACGAAAGTAGCCGTATGCAGCCACAATATGAGGGACGCTTCGGCACTTTGCACAATCCTCCACAGCAATGGGTTGCACCGTCACAAGTTAGTTGTTTAGCAGGCTGAAACATAATGTCAAACTTCGTCAATACGCCGAAAAAGCCAATTTATATGTGACACATGACTGAATTTTACGTATTCCTTTTCCTATTACCAACAATGATGCACCCCATAATGCCTATGCGAAAATTCATGGGATTCGAGAAAATCTATATTTTAATTAAATAAAATCTAAATTTAATTAATACTATTTTTTTTTATTCCCAGAATTCGTCACTAAATATCACTCTTCTCTAAACTCTCAAATTAAATGGCCTTTATTAATATTCCATTCGGTACCTAATACTTTAAAAAATCTTTCGATGTAACCAAATTCTTTCGTCTTCATTCGTCATGTACGAGTACTACAATGTTTTTGATGAATAAATTATATATTATTATTATTAACCAAATTCTCTAAGACATCAAACAGTTAAATGCTATAGGAAGAATTTTATTAGGGTCACTCCCGTCTGGTAACGCTCCCGTTTGATAATGCTACATATCATTGGTTATGTTTGCACATATTACGTACCTGAGCACACCTTAAAGTACAGTCAGAGTAAAAACCATTTTCATAAATTATCCACATAGGTACTAGCGGTCGCCCGCGGCTCCGCCCGCGTGGATGTCGGTTTTCGCGGCAAAAAGTAGCCTAAGTGTTATTCTAATTTATATTACCTATAGCGGTCCCCCGCGGCTCCGCCTGCGTGGATGTCGATTACCGCTACAAACTCCCCTCCCGCATCCGCACCCCCGCCTTGGTGACGCCTACTTCGCCTGTCGCCACGGGCCGCGGAGCGCAGAAATAGTATTACCTATATTGATTTCGCCATAACTTTCAAACTAAACGTCAAATTTTAATGAATTAAAGACTAAATATTATTTATATAAACAGTACTTCGTGACAAATAGTTTATTTTGATAAGGAGTAATGACATGTGTAAAATAAATGCGTTTAAATGAAGTCCTAAAAAAATTCAAGATTTTTAAATAAAAAAATGGTTGTTGTGCTTAACTCGAAATAGATAGGTATAGTATATCGCGGACTTTTTTGTAGATATTTTTAAGGTCTTTAATTAATTAGAACATTTTATGGTTCTATCTTTTATAGTTTAGGCGGCGTAAGCCAAATAATGAACTTTTTTGGATGATTTTTTACACCTTGGGTCCGAAAAACCCAAATATCTTAGGGATCACTATTTTTTCTAAAATAAAATATAATCTATGTTACTTGCAGATAGTGTAGCTTTCTAATGGTGAAATAATTTTTAAAATCGGTCCATATAAATCGGTTTTTGAGTTTATCTATTACAAACAAACAAACAAAATACAAATTTTTCCTCTTTATAATATTACTAGCTGCGCCCCGCGATTTCACCCGCGCAAATGTCAATCCCGTGGGAATATCGGGATAAAAAGTGGCCTATATGTTAATCCAGGGTGTCAGCTACCTGCATACAAAATTTTATCAAAATTAGTCCAGCCGTTTGAGCGTGAAGAAGTAACAAACATAAAAACACACACACACTCACACACACACTCACAAACTTTCGCCTTTATAATATTAGTGTGATTATTAGTGTAGACATGAACTTTGACACAAGTTACCTCAAAATTTTACTATGACATTAAGCGTAAAAATTACGGGAAAGACATCAGAAAGCCAATTCTATTAATTTAAAACGTTCATATTCTAGTCTCAGTGTCATCTCGGCGACAAACAAATGTCAAAAACTTGTCAAAATGTAGGGAAATTAAAGGTAATTTTGACAGATTGAGACTGAGATCAGACTGTAAACGCTCTTAAAATTACGAGAATTGCCGCTCAGCTATCTAAGGTTGTATCACAGATATAGATATCTGTGGGTTGTATAAATATTTATAAAAATATTTAGAGCTACTCGTGAAGCTGTCGCTAATACTAAGGTAGAATTTGCAAATTGTTGATTATATTCAGCAATTGAGTGATAATCGAATTAATTAACTGTTTTATATTATCTTTTTACCTTCTCACCACCCAGCAACGACAATGGAGTCAAGTCGTCGTGTGTCAGTTTGCTGTGTGCAGGTACAGTATGGTCTGCTGTGGTATTTATGTGGCCCTCTTCCCCCAAACCGCCGTAAGGTGCTAACGTGTCCTCGGATCTGTACTCGCTTGTTTTTAAAAATCATTTTATAATTCAGTTCAAAAATATTCATTCGAAATAATAGGAGTGCATAACATAAGAAGAGATCTATCACAAAACCCTAAACGCTGAGAACCTGCAATACCTCTGCCCGCCTGGTACTTAGCCCGACTATGCTGCGCAAGCTCCGCCTTCAAGGACACGTAAGAGTACTTATATTATAATAAACGGCCTAGTGCTAATTGATTGTAGAACTTCCGTAGCGTTGACCCCGCCGCATAATTAGCAGACGACACTGTCACCCAATTGTGTGCAAATTTTTACGTTATAAGTGCTAATCGGTGTCGAAGCCACTCCTCTCCAGTGCGCACACGCAGTCATAATATAAGTAGATACATATACCTCCTTAGCGCCTCTGCTATCCTAGTACTAATGGGTTCGCCGATCCACAAATCTGTGTCTGAGTCTGAGCTTAGTTTGGTGGGAATGGACCGCCATAAGACGCCGCCTAACTATGTATTCCAACGCACTAAAAGGAGCAGAGAAAATATCACACTCTGTGAGCAACTGGACGAGTTTAAAAACGAATTTAGGGAAATGATGTCTATTTTTTCAACTAAACAAGGCAATGAGATACAACAGATGACCTCAGCCTTAAAAGAAATTCAGCAAACCAACCTCAATATTGAAACCACGATCACTTTTCTCACGGCACACAATGAGGAGCTAAACAAAAAAATTACTGAGCTTGAGATCCAGATTATGGAAGACAAGAAATATATAACGCTATTAGAGGGTAAAATCGAAGACATTCAGATAGGAAGTAGAAAAACCAATTTCGTTATCAAGAATGTTCCTAAGCGAAGCAACGAAACTAAGGAAGACCTAGTGGACATGCTTATCTGTCTTTCTCGCAACATAGAGTGTAAAATTGAGAAATCGGACGTCAAGGACATATTATATCGACTACGTGGAAAAAATAGTGAAAGCCACAATCAACCAATTATTGTTGAAACACGGTCCACCTTCCTAAAGTCTGATGTTATGAGAATGGGCGGAGCTTTCTATGTTAAACATAAATCTAGACTGTGTTGTAAGCACCTAGGATTTAAATCACAAGAAGACACACCCATATTTTTGTCCGAGCACCTGACTGCCAAAGGGACCCGCCTGCACTTCCTGGCCCGGGACCTTACGAAATCAGGAGCTTACAAATTCTGCTGGACAGCTTACGGAAAGGTCTACGTAAAGAAAGACGAAGGCTCACCTACCATACCAATTAGAAATGAAGAGCAGGTACATAAGCTCATGGGGGGCTAATGACTTTTAGTGTATGGTCTACTACACTGTCTTATGACATTAGCGTTGTTTACTATATTAATATGTTGTCTTATACTATTCACTATAATCACTATATTGATGTTTCCCATATCTTTTCATCTATGGGAAGCATTAAGCTTGGGTAATTTCGTGATTTTTCACTTGTTATCATATTTTATTTTTGCATGTAACGCAACAAACTGCAAAAGAAAACACGAAATGATCCATTTAATGACATCTTAAAAATAACCTACCGCCGTTATCGCAACTATTGTAATAATCTAATTAAAAAATTAAAAAGAAAATTTGAAAGGGAGCTACTTGCTAATTCTGTTACAAACAATAAATTATTATGGAAAAATATTAAAACTTTAACCTACACAAATAATTCCAAGAGTCAAAATACAGAACTACTTCACATGAAACCAAACTCTACTGAGTCTGTAAATTTCATTAATAATTATTTTGCAAATATTGGTAAAGAGCTAGCCCAAAAAATTCAACCTTCAGCACATAATTCAAACTCTTTTCGATCGGAAACATTATCGACACAAGTGAAATCGTTTGTTCTTTTAGAAACTGATCCTGAAGAAGTGAGTAGAATCTTGATGAGCCTCAAATCGGACAGCGCTCCTGGCTGGGATTTTTGAAACAAATAAGCCAGGAAATTGTTCCTATCATAACCCACCTGGCTAATCTTTGTTTTACAATGGGTATCTTCCCCGTGCCACTTAAGCAATCCATCATCATTCCTGTGCACAAGGGCGGGAACAGAGACGATGTCAACAATTACAGACCCATTTCCATGTTGCCAGCTATATCGAAAATTATTGAAAAACTAATAAATAACAGGCTCTTGAAATTCCTACACAAATTTAATACCTTAAGTAGCTCACAATTTGGATTCAGGCAAGGAGTATCAACTGAGGATGCAGTTACTGCCCTCAGCTCCCTAGTGGCTGATAATCTGGATAATGGTAGCAAATGTTTGACTGTCTTTCTGGACTTAAAAAAGGCGTTTGACACCGTCTCTGTTCCCATCCTCATAAACAAATGGAAGCGGAAGCGTCAGGTGTGAGAGGAATTCCGCTCAAACTGTTTAAGGACTACCTCACAAATAGGAAGCAAAGGGTTAAGGTGGGAGAACACGTTAGTTATGATGCAAATGTCACATTTGGAGTCCCTCAGGGAAGTGTGCTGGGCCCTACGTTGTTCCTGCTTTACATCAACGACCTCTGCAACCTTAAAATCAATAATACTAGAGTGTTTTCTTATGCCGACGATACTGCTGTAGTTTTTTCCGGGAATTCTTGGCACGAGGTTGCCAGAAGTGCCGAAGCCGGTATGACCCGAATAGCTGAATGGCTCAAAAATAACCTGCTCATACTTAATACAGCTAAAACTAATTACGTATGTTTCAGTATATCACACAGAACACAACCAAATACAGATTTTAACATAAGAGTACATACTAGTCAAAGTCTCACAAACTAAATATCTTGGTGTTATTGTTGACCAGAGATTATCGTGGTACCCCCATTTTGAACAGGTCACTAACAGAATCAGGAAACTAAGCTGGATATTTAAAACGCTGAGGTATATCATACCAAAAAAAGTACCCACCAGCACAAATACTTCCAGAAACCTACTCAACGAAATATACGTAGCTTTAGTACAGTCTGTTCTAGTGAACTGCATCCCCATTTGGGGGGGTGCGGCTAAGACTAAATTCATAGACCTGGAGCGGGGACAACGGGCTTTAATAAAACTAATCTACTTTAAAAACCTTAGATATTCTACACAAAGTCTTTACCATATAAGCGATTTACTCTCGGTGCGAAAACTATACATTATTAAAACTGTTCTAAAGAAACACGAAACACTTCTATATGATATATGATATATTCTATATCTATATGATATGATTCTTCGATATGATAGCGGAAGTTCCTCAAACCAAAACCAAGTTCGCCAGTATACAATTCCAAAAACGCTCAGCTTAGCTTTACAACAGACTTAACAAAGAGATTTACGTATATAATAAGAAACAAAAATAATTAAAAAAAATTGTAACTAATTAGTTACAATATTTTTTAATTCATTTTTTCATTTGTTTCATTCATTGTTAGGTTAGTGGTTTTATCCAATTGGATAAAACCACTAACCTATGATGACACGGAGGCGCTGCTAGGATAAAATGTTACCGTACACCTGCCTAATGCCTACACCATTCATAACCGTATCCTATATCTATATCATAAACTCTGATTCATTCGTGATCACGCTCACCACACCCTCGCATATACGCATTCACTCACACACTCACTATCACCTACACACTCGCATGCCTGCGTGCGTGCGTGCTGCATGTTTAGCTTTAATTTCCTCTTCTTATTGTTTTTTTTTTGTTTTATTATTCCTTTTAGTTTTGCTTAAAACAATTATTCCTTTTAGTTTGCCTAAATTATACTTATTAAGTTATGGAAGAGCGGAGTCTCCTAATACAGGCTTATCTGCTTAAAAGAAGGCTCCAATCACTAGTTTTTAAAGTTTACTTGTTAAAATAATAAACCATTTTTCATTTAAACTCGTTACATCATATCCGCGGGAATCAGTTTCATTCGGTATACTGTCGGTGGATGTTTGGAAATAAAATACCTGCCTGTAGACTAAAAGAAGTGTGAACATCGTCGTACAAACACTCGTGCATTGTACGTGTGTAGAGTGCGCGCCAAAGCGCCGCGTCGGGGACGCCGGAACTTGCGGAGGTGGGATGATTTTGGATTTCATTTCCATCCTCAATATCCGGTGCAGACGGGTGGCATCGATAAAAACTAAATTTATTCCGGAATATGAGCCCGCCCCGCCCGCGCCCCCCGCACGGCACGTCCGCCCCGCGCCGCCGCGTCCAACAGACTGTCTTCACCCACCACTGTGGCAGTTAGCGCCAAACGCAGCAACGTGATATAAGGACTACGCGGTCGCTAGTCTTAGTTTCTTATAAGATAGTTCTTCTTTCATGTCACTACGAAGCAACCGGTCGTGTCGTGTGAAGGACGTCTATTTTTGTCACACTAACGCGGTGCCTACTATCTGGAGCGACAAAGTAGTCGATACTGTCGACAGATTTGTTCATCCCAGCGATGACGCTAATGACAAAATCACGATACTGCAAAGAAAATATTACGAAACACCTATAAAGGCGGCTCGTAGAATCATCGTGTAATTGGATCCCGTGACCCGCCGCGCCCCCATGCCTCCATGCCTCCCGCCGGCGCTTGGCGGCGGTGCCTCTCACATAAATCTCGTTTTTATTATTGGGTCCTCGCTCCGGAAATCAAGAATGGAAATGAAGGCGACGGACAGCCGGACACATGCTACGGTTACTAGTGCCCTCTATGACTGCCGCTACGGGCTACGACGTAGCAAACATGCTAACCGTTTCGCATAATCCAAGAGCAAGATTTAGATTATTTAATAAAAAAAAATGTTTTCAAATGAAAAAACCCGACTGCGAAACTGAAAAGCTACAAACAAGCCCATTTTAAATTAAATAAAAGTTGGAAGCAGGCGGGACCCATTTGAATTTGAAAATATAATAAAAAGGTCCCGCCTGCTTCCAACTTTTGTTTGTAGCTTTTCAGTTTCGCGGTCGGGTTTTTTTATTTTTTAAATTACTTTTTTTATTTCCAGCTTTTTAGTTTACAAATGTGAAAGATTTCGTAAACGATTTAGTTCTTGGTACGTGTTTTTTTACGATTTGTCACTTCGAATTACTTTTAACCATATAAGTTATATATATCTTTGTAATCACCTTTTAAAACCCTTTATTTTGATACCCCACTCGATAGGTTTCGAGAAAAACAAAAATTGTTTTTGAAGACATATTGCGCCAAAAATCGGCCATTATATTTTTTTTCAATTTTGATATACCCAGTGTCACTCTCACAATTAAGACGAATCTAACGACACCTCTCAAGCTAAAATCGATCTAGCCGTTTAGGCTACAGAGCGTGCCACAGAAATATACATTCATACATACATACATACACTCAAAAAAACATAACCTCTTCCCTCTTTCTGACGCAGTCGGGTAAAAACATTACGTGTTTATGAACTTAGCGTCTTAGCAGAGTATAGCAGTATCAGTTGCGTCAGTGTTTGTACCCAGTAATGAGTATCTAAATATCCAAATGCATGAGTTACCCAATTTCATCAAATTATTTCATTTATATTTCTATAATATAGTGTAACGCGCGATTTTGAAATTTCCCGCGGCGCCGCGTGTGACAACCTCGCGGCATCGAGCAGCAACACTGGTCGGTGGAACTCGCGGCGCATAAGCCAATTGCCCGCTCGACTGAGATGAGAATCTGATGGACTGTAAAATTATAATTTCCATGTACATGTCTTAGTTTTATTCATAGATATAAATACACTAGATACCGCAAGAGCAACTACATACTTCGAGTGCCCAGCTTACGTACAAAAATCGTAATACTGCTTGGTACTGCCGGCTGGGTGAGCGTGAGCGCTGGCGCTAGGCCCTGGAGGTGAGGCGAGACGGGTGCCGCACGCGTCGGCGTCTTTGAATCGATTTGATTTTCCCATCACTAAATAGTGCTTGTGACGTCATAGTACACTGAAAAAAATAAATTCTTACTACAACACATTAAAGCGATTTCATTAATACTTACTGACTTTATACAGAAAGAAGAAGTGTTAGTAAAACAGTAAAAGAAAAACAGTAACTTTTAATGATTGAATACAACATCATCATCATTTCAGCCGAAAGACGTCCACTGCTGGACATAGGCCTCCCCAAGCACCTCCACTTCGACCGGTTCTGTGCATCTCGCATCCAACGGGTTCCTGCGGCCTTCACAAGGTCGTCGGTCCACCTTGTGGGAGGCCTTCCAACGCTACGTCTTCCGGTACGCGATCGCAACTCCAGAACCTTTCGGTCCCATCGGCCATCTGTTCTGCAAGCAATGTGCCCTGCCCACTGCCAATTAAGTTTGGCAATTCTTCGGGCTATGTCGGTTACCTTGGTTCTCCTGCGGATCTCCTCATTCCTGATTCGATCACACAGGGAAACTCCAAGCATAGCATAACTCCCTCTCCATTGCCCTTTGGGTGACTTTTAGCCTTCTTATAAGACCCATTGTGAGCGACCACGTTTCAGTGCCATAAGTCATCACTGGCAACACGCACTGGTCAAAGACTTTCGTCTTGAGACACTGCGGTATGTGGGACGAGAAGATATTGCGTAGCTTCCCGGACGCTGCCCAGCCGAGTCGGATTCGTCGATTGACCTCTTTCTCGAAGTAAGACCTACCTAACTGGACAGTTTGTCCTAGGTAAACATACTCGTCCACGACTTCGAGTGTAGCGTCTCCGATCTTTATGAGAGTGGGTGTTACGTGGGCATTTGATATGACATTCGTTTTGTCCATGTTCATTTTAAAACCCACTCTTTCGGAGTCTCTACTGAGGTCATCGAGCATTGTACTGAGGTCCTCCATAGTCTCAGCCATGACGATATCCTCGTCAAACCGAAGGTGAGTTATGTACTTGCCATTGATGTTGATGCTAGCCCCTTTCCAGTACAGAACCTTGAAGACATCCTCCAGTGCAGCGGTGAACATTTTCGGAGAGATAACGTCTCCCTGTCTCACACCTCGCTGCAGAAGGAGAGGTTTCGAGGTCTGATCCTGGAGTCAGACTGACATTGTGGCGTTTTCGTACAGACACTTCAGCACCTCGATGTACCGATAGTCGATCTGGCACCGTTGAAGAGACTGCAGCACAGCCCTTGTCTCGATCGAATCGAAGGCTTTCTCGTAGTCCACAAACGCTAAGCAGAGAGGCTGGTTACACTCGTCGGTCTTCAGCATAATCTGTCGCAGCGTATGTATGTGGTCTACGGTGCTAAAGCCTTTACGAAATCCGGCTTGTTCGGGAGGCTGGAAGTCGTCAAACCTGCGCGCGAGACGGTTCGTGATGACTCTCGAAAACAGCTTGTAGACATGGCTCAGGTACTCCTGAGCCATGTCTACAAGCTGTTTTCGAAAGGCCCATCTCACTAGATGGGCCTATAATTTTTAAGAAAGGCATTATAAGGCATTAGGCTTCTTAAACAAAAGTATCACCATACCTCTGTTCCATGCCTGTGGTGTTTTGCCCTCGAGTATGACGGAATCAAACAGCTTCTGAAGGGCCTTAAGAACGGGTTTTCCGCCGGCCTTCAGCAACTCGACCGTAATTCCGTCATCACCCGGCGCCTTGTTGTTTTTGAGCTGCTTCAGAGCCATCTTAATCTCGTACAGGCTGATGTTCGGGATGTCTTCGGTATAGTGCCGGGTAAATCTAGCTCTGGGGTCGCTTGCCAGATTCATAACGGGGTTACTTGTTGACGTGTATAACTGTCCATAGAACCTCTCGATCTCTCTCAATAGCTGAGGTTTGGCGGATACGATTCTGCCATCATCGGTCGTCAGTTTCATAAGCTGGCTCTGCCCAATAGACAGATCTCTAGCAAAGACCTCGAAACCTTTATTTTGCTCTGTCGCGTCCTTAATACGATCTGTATTAAAGCGGAGAAGATAGCTTTTCAAGCACTTAGAGATCCGTCTATTGAGTTGCCGGTAATTTACCGCATCATCCGAAGACTGCAGGATCATCTCGCGCCTCTCCTTCATGAGCCGCACAGTAGGATCAGAGAGCTTCTTTTTTTAATTCGTACTGCGGGTCTTAAAGATCTTAGACCCGACCGACAGACGATTATAACGATGGGTTCGTGGACAGTTTCCACGAACCCATCGTTATAATCGTCCACGAAGCTCCCTAGGCATTCGAAACGTTTCTGGAGTTCGAGCTGAAAGCTATTGGGGTTTTGGACCTGGATCGGTGCTGGACGGAGCGTAGACTTCATCAGTCGAGATCTTTCCAGCTTGATATTTAAGTTCAATGTGCCTCTTACCATGCGGTGATCACTTCCGGTTTTCACCGCGTTGCCATAATCGCCACGCTTGGCAGGCGGGTTGGCGATCGCAGTATGGTGTGGTGGTGGAATGCATAGAGAACGCTGCTATTAGCAATTCAGATTAATGTTTTTAGGGTTCCGTAGTTCCTACAAGGAACCCTTATAGTTTCGTCATCTCGGTCCGTCTGTCTATCTGTCTGTCTGCCCGAGGTTTTGCTAAGAGACCGTAAGTACTAGAAAGCTGTAATTTTGTAGGAGTGTGTATATCAATTACGCCAACGAAGTCGTAAAATAAAATTTTGGAAAATATTTTTTTTTTAGGGTAGCTCCCCTACATGTGAAGTGGGGATGAACATTTTTTCGTCCTCTACCCCATCGTGTGGGGTATTGTTGAATAGGTCTTCTAAAATGACTTGGAGGTTGGTAAAATTATTTTTAGATTTAATGCTCCGTTTACGAAATATTAAACTTTAAAGTGCAAATTTTTGTTCCAATAGGGCGTCGCTCCCCTCTAAAAACTAAACTGCTGGCTTAAAAAATCTGAAAAAATTCACGATGATAGTGCATTTCATGAACTTTAAAGGAAAACTATAGCGGTTAAGATAACTGTTTTAGTATAGCAGTAATAGCCGTTGAACTTGGGTGTTGCATAATTTTATACTAAATACAAAATCCTTAGCATAATCCTAAATAGAGACTAAGATGAAGTAGTTGCTTTTTATGACGGCTAAAGACTTGCATTAAAAAAAAAAAACAACAAATTATCATAAGTTTCACAATACTGCCGCTAGGTGGCGCTGTGCCAACGGGTTATGCTTTCATTCGAGTGCCTATAGAAGTCACAAACGAACTTTGTTTAATTTTCTGAATTGAAATAATAACTTGGCAGCAATCGTACTCTTACTTTTTAGCTTTACAAGGAAGAAATTGTTTCTTAATAGTTAATCTGTTTAAATAATGATATTCGAAAATCAATATTTTGTTGTATTTAGTATCGCTATTCGATAACAGATGGCGTTGTGCCGTGACGTCACTTTTGTAGATCGCAGGTTAAGATTTTCTTGCACCTCTGAGGTTACGTTCTGTGTTAAAGTTTTGTTTTACTCTGGACCCTTGTCATTTAATGTTATTGTCATAAGTCGTATATTATTTATTACATAACAAAATACATTGTGTACCTACACCTATTTTATTTATCATCACTGTAATATTTTAATTACAGTGATGATAAATAAAATAGGTAATAATAACCAACAAACAGAAAAAATAAACATTAAGTACATGTTTAAATTTTAGTACCCGACTACGGATTCAAAATGGAACAATATATTTAATAATCTAAATATAATATATAAATAAATCCTGATATCTTTACAATTACATATATGTATTCATTATATTCAGAACTAGCGGTCGCCCGCGGCTCCGCCCGCGTGGATGTCGGTTTTCGCGACAAAAAGTAGCCTAAGTGTTATTCTGATTTAGTCCGCCTTGGTGACGCCTACTTCGCCTGTCGCCACGGGCCGCGGAGCACAGAAATAGTATTATATTGATTTCGCCATAACTTTCAAACCAATTCCAATTTTAATGAATTAAAGACTAAATATTATCTACATAAACAGTACTTTGTAACAAAATAGTTTATTTTGATAAGGAGTAATGACATGTGTAAAATAAATGCGTTTAAATGAAGTCCTAAAAAAATTAAAGAATTTTAAATAAAAAATGGTTGTTGTGCTTAACTCGAAATAGATAGGTATAGTTTGTTGTGGACATTTTTGTAGATATTTTAAGGTATTTAATTAGTGAGTACATTTTATGGTTCTATCTTTTATCGTTTAGGCGGCGTAAGCCAAATAATGAACATTTTTGGATGATTTTTTACACATTGGGTCCGAAAAACCCAAATATCTTACGGACCCCTATTTTTTCTAAAATAAAATATAGCCTATGTTACTCGCAGATTATGTAGCTTTCTAATGGTGAAAGAATTTTTAAAATCGGTCTAGTAGTTTTTGAGTTTATCCATTACAAACAAACAAAAATACAATTATTTCCTCTTTATAATATTAGTGTAGATATTCTTCAGGATATATGCTAGGTAGATAGTGTGTTCAAAACATAATACAACTATATATATATTTGATATGATAGAAAAAAATCATGAATATACCTCTAAAAACTTTCTTTTTACAATAAAAACCATACTAATATACATAAGATCATTCTGTTTTTTTAACCCCCGACGCAAAAACGACGGGGTGTTATAAGTTTGACGTGTCTGTGTGTGTGTGTCTGTCTGTGGCATCGTAGCTCCCGAACGGATGAACTGATTTTGATTTTGTTTTTTTTGTTTGAAAGGTGAATCAGTCGGGAGTGTTCTTAGCTATGTTTGATGAAAATCGGTCCAAGATGGTCGCCGCCACAAAATGGCGGACTACATATTTTTTCTCAACTCCTTTAATATGGGTATCAAATGAAAGGGCTTGAATAGTAGAATACTAAGTATACTGTATGATGAATTTCAAATCCAAGATGGCCGACACCACAAAGTTGCGAATTACATTTTTTTTTCACAACTCCCTCAAAATGGGTATCAAATGAAAGGGCTTGACTAGTAGAATACTATGCTATTACAAATTTCAAATCCAAGATGGCCGCCACCACAAAATGGCGAATTATATATTTTTTTCACAACTCCTTCAATATAGACCAAGGGCTTGACAAGTAGAATAATGTAATAATAGCCTCCCCGACCGTTTTCGGTCACGGTGGCCAATCTGAATGGCGATCAGCCAGGTACGCAGGAGATTTTATAGTGCACAAGTGTGTGCGCAAACACAGGTGCACTCTCTGTTCCGTTGGTCTTGCGCCTGAACTCTCTCCGGTCATGTCGGATTGCCGTCCCATCGGACTATGAGAGAATATTGTACACTATATTGAAAGGGAATGAGGAATATTAACTAACGAAATGAAAACTATAAAACTTGAAAATATTTTTTTGTCTGATCAATGCTCTAGAATGATGAGGAAAGCGGATGACTGGTACTTACGACCACAGAGTTTGACTATTTTTATTACTAATGGAATTATCCTACTTAAAAAGCGTAGGTATTTCTACATCAGATAGTGTCGCAGTCCCATTTTATAAACTAGATTTGAAATACCTAAGATATCTAATAGCTATGAAATACTTGTACGAAAGTAGAATAATTAAAGTAAGAACTAGAAAAAACCGGCCAAGTGCGTGTCGGGCCACGCACAGTGTAGGGTTCCGTAGTAGCCCGTTATCACAATGTAGTACGATTCTGTTGTTCTTTATTCTGAATAGGTAAAAAAAAAACATATTTTGATTTTCAATGCAAGTCTTTACCCATTGTAAACAAGCAACTACTTCATCTTAGTCACTTTAAAGGATTAATGCTGAGGATTTTGTATTTGGTACAAAATTATCCAACACCCAAGTTCAACGACTATTACTGCTAAACTAATAAAGTTATCTTAACCGCTATACTTTTCCTTTAAAGTTCATGAAATGCACTAACATCGAGAATTTTTCCAGATTTTTCAAGCCAGTAGTTTAACTTTTAGAGGGGGGGACGCCCTACTGGAACAAAAATTTGCACTTTAAAGTTTAATATTTCGTAAACGGAGCATTAAATCGAAAAATAATTTTAGCAACTCCTAAGCCATTTTAGAAGACCTATTCAACGATGCCCCACACGATGGGGTAGATGATGAAAAAAATATTCATCCCCACTTCACATGTAGGGGAGCTACCCTAAAAAAAATATTTTCCAAAATTTTATTTTACCACTTTGTCGGCGTAACTGATATACGTACTTCTACAAAATTTCAGCTTTCTAGTGCTAACGGTCACAGAGATTAAGCGAGGACGGACAGACAGACAGACGGACGGACAGACAGACATGGCGAAACTATAAGGGTTCCTAGTTGACTACGGAACCCTAAAAAGGACATAATAAAACAAAAAAATCTGTTTAGTCTTAAAAATTATTCTTCAACTATAAATATTATTTTTTGACGGATAAAAAACCTGATTAAACACCAAATTACCTGAACCTTAAAACGCAAGAAAATAAAAGAAATTAAACACAAAAATTAAGGAGTCCCTACAAAAAGCATGAAATAAAAAATTAAATAAAAAATTTAAAAAACCCCCGACACAAAAAAATAATAAAATTAAATGTTTTTTTTGTAATGTTGTAATTGGAAAAGGATCTAATAATTTAAAAACCCCCAACTTAAAGAATCTAGGTAATGAGACTAAATCATAAAAATTCATATGGAAGTCGGGGGATCGTTCTGTGGAACACCTTCTATGCTAAGAGGTCCCCCGACTGCCATATGAATTTATCTGTTGTAGTCTCGTTACCTAGATTCTTTAAGTTGGGGGTTTTTAAATTATTTGATCCTTTTCCAATTACTTACATTTAATTTTATTATTTTTTTGTGTCGGGGGTTTTTTAAATTTTTTATTTATTGTCAGATTAAACTACAAGCAACATACCGAAATACTAGTGTTTTAGTTTTTTATTCCAAACAATAGAGTTTTTGTAATTAAATAATTGCTTCATATTTTGCAATTAATTACCAGCGTTGTGTCATTGCGCTTCTCTTTCTTTTCTATGCAGTCCGACAGTGACCGCGCTTTAGGTCTTGTAAAATACGGGGTGCGGTGGTATGCGACTTTTGCTACCCCGTATTTTTGGAGGAGTATTACAGGACAAGTCTTTCATTACCGCTGCAGTGCTGTGATAGCTCAGTTCTGTGCCATCAAATCTAAGGTGTTTTGGAAAAGTGGACTC
This sequence comes from Mesoligia furuncula, assembly GCA_916614155.1. Lineage (NCBI taxonomy): Eukaryota > Metazoa > Arthropoda > Insecta > Lepidoptera > Noctuidae > Mesoligia > Mesoligia furuncula. The sequence continues at coordinate 29,866,662 of OU744804.1, forward strand.
CAGTCCTTGGAAACACAAGAATATTATTCTTAGCTTGCTGAAGTAATAAATAAGTCATTGGTGGAACTTATCACATATGACAGTAGTATGAATCCACTATACAGGGTTGATGGTAAAACATTAACAACCTCTTAAGAGGTCATTGTACTCCTCATTATGAACAACTTTTAGTAAAATACTAGCTTCTGCCCGCGACTTCGTCCGCGTGAAATTCGTACTTTCCTCTAAAAATGTCGAAAATGTATGTTCATGATCGTATCATTTATTTAGATAAATAAGTATTCGGGCCAATTTTTAAGTTTATAGATCAAAGGGTTTTTGTATTTTTCAAATAAACTGATATCCTTTTCCCCCCCACAGGGGTGGAATTTTGAAATTTCGATGTGTTCATAACTTGACTCAAAGACCCATACCCATTTTCGAGTTAATGGAAGCAAGCAGTAAAATTCAATCCTTAAACTTTATAACCCTTTTCCACCTTGGTAGGAGTCGATTTTTGAAAAACCCTAAAACACACTTTTTTATGTTTAACCGACTTCAAAAAAAGGAGGACGTTCTCAGTTCGTCGGAACCTTTTTTTATGTATGTTCCCGATTACTCGAAGACGGCTGGACCGATTTGAAAAAATAGTTTTTTTGTTTGAAAGGGTATACTTTCCAGGTGGTCCATTGTCATCAGATCAGGATCTGATGATGGGATCCTGGAGAAATCTAAGGAACTCTTCAAATATTATAGGCACACCTATAGCGATTTGGGTATTTTTTATAGTAACTCGTGCATTTGCTCTCGAAAAGCACCATTTAAGGAAGTGGAACTGATGATGAAGACCACAGATGGCCACCGGAACTACTCAATAATAAGCATTTCACGGGTTGCGATTCGATTACTTTAATATGGTTGCCAAGCAATTTATGCTCGTCACAATGAGAATGGTAAAATGCTGCTGATGGTGAAATACCAGGAGAACTCCTCAACAATTAATGTCCCTGCAACGGGAAAAGCAATATTTTGGTAAAGGCGATGAGCAAGTTGGCTATTGTAACTTAGATAAATTATAAACCGACCCACTACAAAATGAAGATATAAAAAAAATTAACAAAATAAAAAACCGACTTAAGAAAAAACCGGGCAAGAGCGAGTCGGACTCGCTCACCGAGGGTTCCGTAACATCCGGGTTTATGCATAAGGTTTATGTTTATGAAATTAAATGTTTTTTTTTTATATTTTTTTATATTTGAGTTGGTTGAATAAAAGGTAAATTGCGGTTTACGATTTATGACGTATTAAAAACTACTTACCAGATCTCGTTCAAACCAATTTTCGGTGGAAGTTTACATGGTATTGAACATCATATATTTTTTTTAGTTTTATCATTCTCTTATTTTAGAAGTTACAGGGGGGGACACACACATTTTACCACTTTGGAAGTGTCTCTCGCGCAAACTATTCAGTTTAGAAAAAAATGATATAAGAAACCTCAATATCATTTTTGAAGACCTATCCATAGATACCTCACACGTATGGGTTAGACGAACAAAATTTTTTAGTTTCAGTTCTAAGTATGGGGAACCCCAAAATATATTGTTTTTTTTCTATTTTTGTGTGAAAATCTTAATGCGGTTCACAGAATACATCTACTTACCAAGTTTCAACAGTGTAGTTCTTATAGTTTCGGAGAAAAGTGGCTGTGACATACGGACGGACAGACAGACGGACAGACAGACAGACATGACGAATCTATAAGGGTTCCGTTTTTTGCCATTTGGCAACGGAACCCTAAAAACACTACAAAGTGAAAAATAACTTTAATTTCGGAAGTCGGTGGCAGAAAACTAAAATACAGATCCAAAGACACCGACTTCCGAAATTAAAGTTATTTTTCACTTTGTAGTGTTTTTTTTTGGAAGTCTATAAAGTTAATAAACCAAATAAATAAGATTTTTCATATAAACTGTATTCCCTCTTTTTATCCCCATAGATATGGAATTTTGAAAAATCGTCGGGGATGTTTCTATGACTTGACTTTTGGATTATATAAACCAATTTTCCAGTTAATCAAGCCAAGTAATAAAATACTCCCCTGTGAAATAGACTATACCGCTTCACCCAGTTAGGGGTAGATTATCGAAAAACCCTGACAGGGTCGTATCAGGGTTTTTGAATGAATACTGAGTTTCGAGTTAATCGAACTGCGCGTTAAAATTCTTCCTTAGAAATTGTGACTCCTCCCCCCTCTATAGGAGGTAGTTTAGAAAAACAAAAAATGACAAACTTCATAATTTACTTAGATAGTATTCTTGCAAAGTTTTCAGTTTATTTTCATTTAATCTGTATCCCTGGTAAGGGATATTTTATTTCCACCCTTATAAGGGTGGAAATTTAAAAAATCGTTTAAGATGTGTTCATAACTTGACTAATAGATTAATTATTATTTTATACCAATTTTCGAGCTATTCAAGTCACGCAGTAAAATCCTCCCCTGTAAAATTAACTACCATTTGTCACGCAGTTAGGGGTAGATTTTCAGAAAACTTATAACTAAAAATAATGATTAACATGTATCAACATGTTAATCATCATTTTTAGTTATAAGTATACATACTCAGTTTCGAGTTAATCGGAGAGCGCGTTAAAATTCTTCCATACAAATTTTGACACACCCCAATCCGTCTTTAGAGGGTAGTTTAGAAAAACAAAAAATGCCAAACTTCATAATTGTTTTGGCTAAGTATTCGTGCCAAGCTTCAAGGTTATTAACTCAAGGAATAAAATTTTTCATACTAACAAAATCCCCCTTTTCACCTCTTTAAAGGTTGAATATCCAAAAACCCTTTATTAGTGGATACATACTCTTAACACAGAACACACCCTCCCAAATTCATATCTCTAGGACCAGCGGTATAAGCTATGGGTTGATATTTCAGTCAGGTCATTGAATTTTATATAATATAGATTATACAATTAAAAACAAAATGTTATCCCCCTTTTTACCCCCTCAAGGGTTGAAATTCTAACAACACCGTTGCGTTACCTTCCAACCATAAGCCTAGATAATAAACTTAGTGATTTTTACTTCTTGCACAACTTCATCCCCCTTTTTAACCCTTCGGGGGTAGAATTGTCAAAAACGCTGAGACACGTGTAAATTAATTTTCAATCCTCTACCTAAGCACAAAATTTGAAGATCTTAACTTCAAAACTGACGGATTTTCATATAAACTTCCATCCCCTATTTCACCCCTATAGGGGTAGAATTCCCAAAAATTCTTTCTTAGTGGATACTTACTCTTCACAAAGAATACACCCTTCAAGTTTCATGTTTCTAGGACTAAAACTAAGGACTTTGCATACACAACTTCATCCCCCTTTTTAACCCTTCGGGGGTAGATTTGTCAAAAACGCTGAGACATGTGTAAATTAATTTTCAATCCTCTGCCTAAACACAAAATTTGAAGATCCTAACTTCAAAACTGACGGACTTTCATATAAACTTCCATCCCCTATTTCACCCCTTTAGAGGTAGAATTCCCAAAAATCCTTTCTTAGTGGATACTTACTCTTCACAAAGAATACACCGTCCAAGTTTCATGTCTCTAGGACCAGCGGTTTGGGCTGTGCGTTGATATATCAACAATCAGTCAGTTTACCATTTTATATATTAATTAAATATACATAGATAGATTACATAATTAAAAACAAAATTTCATCCCCCTTTTCACCCTCTTAAGGGTTGAAATTCTAATGACACCGTTGTTTTTGCTTCCAACCATAAGCCTAGATAATAAATTTAGTGATTTTTACTTCGAAAATTAAGGACTTTCCATACACAGTTTCATCCCCCTTTTTAACCCTTCGGGGGTAGAATTGTCAAAAACGCTGAGACACGTATAAATTAATTTTCAATCCGCAGCCTAAACACAAAATTTGAAGATCCTATCTTCAAAACTGACGGACTTTCATATTAACTTCCATCCCCTATTTCACCCCTTTAGGGGTAGAATTCCCAGAAATCCTTTCTTAGTGGATACTACTCTATACAAAGAATACACCCTCCAGTTTCATGTCTCTAGGACCAGCGGTTTGGGCTGTGTGTTGATATATCAACAATCAGTCAGTTTACCATTTTATATATATAGATTGGGGCCAAACCTGAAATCGCAAATTAAGGACTTTCCATACACAGCTTCATCCCCCTTTTTAACCCTTCGGGGGTAGAATTGTCAAAAACGCTGAGACACGTATAAATTAATTTTCAATCCGCAGCCTAAACACAAAATTTGAAGATCCTAACTTCAAAACTGACGGACTTTCATATTAACTTCCATCCCCTATTTCACCCCTTTAGGGGTAGAATTCCCAGAAATCCTTTCTTAGTGGATACTACTCTATACAAAGAATACACCCTCCAAGTTTCATGTCTCTAGGACCAGCGGTTTGGGCTGTGTGTTGATATATCAACAATCAGTCAGTTTACCATTTTATATATATAGATTGGGGCCAAACCTGAAATCGCAAAAAAAAGGTCAGCTGTTCCCTACATATTTATTTACTTATTCATTTCCATTTCCATGCATCATCATTCATTCATTTACATTTTTCCATTTCTTTACATAACTCGTCAAAATGTAGAGAACAGCTGTTTTTTTTCGAGATTTCAGGTTTGGTCCCATAGTAAAAGTTGTTCATAATGATGAGTACAATGACCTCTTAAGAGCGGGCCATATGACAGGATAAAATCTGATTTCATCCGCGCCTCATTGCCTACCCCTCTCATGAAACACGATGAAAACAAAGCACAATCCCTTCCCGCCAGCAGAAACTTTTGGCCCAGCGAAAACAGAAGACGAACTAATAGGGGATCGAGGGGGGGGGGGGTGGAGGGGGATTCACGGGATCAGACCGGAATAAATCATATATTTGCGTTTGAATTTAAATCTTCTGTAGTAAGTATACGCACAATAATCAGATAAAACGGCTCTATTCAATGTACCTAAATTTGATCGCTGTGCAAATAAGCATATTATTCAATATTATTGTATGTCCGTGAATCTGTTCCGATGCTGGTAACAGATTCACGGACATACAAGTAATACAGCCTATGAATTTCCAATTCCAGATTGAAGGAGAGTAAACCGAGTTGAATGAATTAAATTCAAAGTACGGCCTATAAATTTTCGATTCCGAATAAAATTACAAATGAACGATTTCTGGATATTTTCTTGTACCTATTTGTGCTCTGAGACCTTGCTTCTTGCCAAATTTCATGATTCTAGTTCAACGGAAATAATTAAAACACCCATAGGGTTTTAATTTATTTGCGAGTATCAAAATTTGCGACATGAATGCCAATTTATGCCAGCTTCTAAGTCAACGTCTTAGAGGCTTGATATTTATACAGCTCCAAGGAATCATAGATCTAAGTATTTGATATCAATTTCAACTTGACACCCCCACGCATTCCTGAGAAAAAGGGTTAGACAAATAGACAACGAAGTGATCCTACACGGGTTTCGATTTTTATACTACACTAACTGAACTTTTTACCGCCTTAATTTTTTTTTCTTATTTTTCCTATCTTTTAATAATTATTCTGCTATTCGGCCCGAAGACAAATCCAACAAATAAAAGATTATAAAAATCAATCATCGTTCTTGAGTTATAAATGATGTATCTAACCCGATTTGTTTCATATTATATAGATAGATTATTAATCATGATCAAAACAAACTCAATAGTTTTTTTAACGTTATGAAGACTATTATAATGGTATCACTTACCTTAAACTTTGTTACTTTGAGCTGATGAAATTAAGCCTTTTTAGAATGACGACATCATAAAAGTCATATTACGGACGAACTCTATCCAATAACTTAGAATATTTGTTTCACCGCAGTGATCAGCAACCCTATTTCTCGTAATGGTTTTTCAATTACAATATTTAAACGGAATAATATGATAATTAGCCATTCTCTTTATTTTTAATGAAATTCTTCAGTACGTAAAAACATCTGTTTATTTTGCATATACTTACTATAGGCTAAGCTTGAATTCAGAATTTTAGAATGTCATTTGTCTTAGTCATGTTTTGGAACTAAAAACACAATGTTGACGTGAAAGAGTTTAAATTCCAATGTAACCAATTTTTATTTAGGACCTAGTACATGTTAGGCGTCACGACATCTTCGTGGAAATGAGTGTTAACCAAGTAAAAAATTATAATGGTATATCGTGGATTTTGCTTTGCAAGATCGTGCAAAGTCACTAAATTAGCAGCAGTGATACCCAAGTAAAAATATTATTGTTATGGTGGATTTTGCACTGTATTGTGCAAAGTCAAATGTCATGAAAACCTTTCCTGCTTGAAGTGCGAGTAGGAAAAAAATCCTACCGAAAACATTTGTGAAAAAGAGGCCAAGTTTGGTACAAAAAAAGTAGATGGGTGCCAAAGTAAGTCGAAAGTTTATTAGGTTCCTCTTTTGTAACTTTTGAAACTATAGTTTTGAAAACTTGCCAAGTTACAGTATAAACTTTAGACTTTCTTTCAACTTAGCACCCATATAGATCTCAATTCTTTTATCGGCGAAGCCGACAATCCCAAACATTGTGATCCGTCACAACCTTTATTCATCCCCGCCATAAAGAGAAAGCTAGTTATGAGAACACTATCCGTATGAAATATTTCAGGTAGGTTTTAGCTTTTTGATTTATTTCTTTTTTATTCCAATAAGAATATAAGTACCAATAACCTACCCGTATGCTAAAATTCGAGTTTCAACTTGATATAGGAAATGGTCAAAAGTTGCTTGAAATTGATCGTCTAAGGTCCACCTTACACGGAGTTTTGAGTAGACGAATTTGGATTCTGAGTTAATCGCAATAAGATCTAAAATTTCGAGCAGGAACTTTCAAATGAACGATATCCGTAAGAAAATTGACCGAAATGCAGAACAATGGCGCTAGTTGTACTATTATTTATTATTAATTCATTTATTTCAGATAACTACAATCCATATAACACATTAAATTAAAATCAATTGACACATAAATACAATGACATTACACAAAATTAAATAAAATCAATTCACAAAATACTAACATTACATTACATTAAATAATTTACAATAAAAACAAAATCAAAATAATAAAATAAGCATAAAAAACAAAATCAAAATAATAAAATAAGAATTAATGTCAGTGAGCGCCCAAAACAATGCGCATCCATTTGTTTTGATTAGGGCAACCCGCACGCGATACAATCATCTGCAGGATGCCATTGCTACTGCCTCGAACACGCTGTGACAATGAAGCTACTCTTTTGCGCACAATCGCATGAAAGCCGTCCGTTCGCGCCTCCGCAAACATACCGGACGCACTACAATAGCGAGGCAACCGCATCAGCATCCTGAAAATGTTGTTATATTGGACACGCAGAGCATTAGCAGCCCGATGAGTGTAGTTTATCCACAAACTGCTCGAGTAAAAGGACTGGCAATATGCCTTAAAAAGAGTTATCTTTACTTCCCTCGAGCAGCGAGCAAACCTGCGCGCAACCATGTTCCCCCTGACTGCCAATGCTCTGCGCTCCCTCTCAATGTCAGCGTCATCCTGCAAATCGTCTGTCACAATGTGCCCCAGATACCTGAAACTACTCACCACTGCCAAAGCCGCACCATTAAGCATAATAGGCGGAACACGAAGCGGACCCCGTTTTCCACTCTTAAAAACGAGAACCTCACTCTTTTTACAGTTATATTTCAGCCCATGCTCCGCCGCGTACGCCTCACAGATTGCCACAAGTTTACGAACTGCGCCCACCGATGGGCCCAGCAGTACCATGTCGTCTGCATAACTGATGTTATTGACGCTAACACCATCCACGAAACAACCCACATGAGTACTGCTGAGCTCACAGATGAGGTCATTAACGTACAGATTGAACAACAGAGGAGAAGTAATGCCCCCCTGCCTCACACCACACTCCATGCCATATTCCTGGGAGAGAGCCCCCTCCCATCGTACCTGGTTTCGCTGGCACCGATACCAATGCCTTAACACTGAGACAACCTCTGCCGGCACACCAGCGCTCTCCAGCTTCATCCACAGTCTATCGTACAAAACAGTATCGAAGGCTCTCGATAAATCTAGAAAGCACGCGTATACCGGCGTACTCCTCTCAGTGTAGTACCCGACAGCCTGTTTAACACACAAGATAGCACTTTCCGTAGAAAGTCCACCTCTAAAGCCGAATTGGGCATCGTGTAAATCCACGTAAGTTTTAAGGGTGTCATTAAGCAAGCTGTCAAACACTTTGGCCAATACCGTAGCCAGCGATATAGGCCGATAGTTGCTCCTATCTGATAGATCCCCGGTCTTGTTCTTTACAACCGGAACAACGATAGTTCTGGTAAGTTCATCCGGCAAATAACCATGACACAAACAGAGATTGTAAAACATGGAGAGTACGCGCGGCAGGTGAACCCCTGCATTTCTTAGATGCTCAATGCTGAGACTGTCACAGCCAGGAGACTTACCTCGTTGCATACTGTAAATAACTTTTTTCACATGTTTTGCTGTAAATCTCACAACTCGCTGCTGAGTAACAGTCTCAGCACCATTACACCCAAGAGTTGAGGGACGCCTCTGTTCCATAGAATCACAATGTGGCGTTATTTTAAAATGGTCTTTAAAGAGATCAGCGATCACGTCGTGATCACTGACCCCATCCACGCTCACAGGAAAGCCAGGCCTAACGTTCATTCTCCCAGTTTGCTTCCAAAACAACTTAAAATCTTTGTCAGTATGACGTGAGGCCAAAAAATATCCATTTTTATCTGCTCCTGCATATCCTGGCACCACTTTAGTTGTTTTTTAAATGCTGTTCTGCTCTCGCACATATCACAATACACTTGACCCCTATTCGGCTTACCAGCTTGAACCCATAACAAAAATTTCAGTCTGGCTTCCCTGTGGTAACCAGCGACGTGTTTATTCCACCCTGCTATATATCCACCTCTACTCTGCGGTCCCCTGCGCTCATAAGAAGCAATGGCGGCATCTGACAGGATAGATACTAGGTTGACATACATATCATTTAACAAGGTCCTGTGGGCATCATTACAACAGTAACCGTCGCAACATTGTGAAAATTCTTCTGGAAAATCGATTTCCCGAAGCTGAGCGTGACACTGACGATGATATACCCCAACTTGATCTGCCGTTCTTTCCCCCCATATGATCTTATTGGTCAAAGTAAGGACAGCCTCCTTTTTACAAATTACCCTACCCAAATTACATTCAACAAAAAGTGGGAAATGGTCAGACCACTGCACATTGTAATCTACCCAAACACGGTTAATAGAGGGTAAAGCGGCCTTTGTTACAACACAGTGGTCCAACCACCTCGCACACCCATGCGCCTCACTGACAAAAGTAAATGTATCAGAGTTATCACCTAAAATATTCATATCCACACATGTCCATTCCCGATCATTACAAAAATCAAACAATTCGTTCCAAAACAGTTCCTTTGGATGCGCATTATAATCACCTAAAATGTAAATAGCCTCTGTATCACTATTGTCTTCAACTATTGAATTAATGTTACTTAAACAATGCGTAAATTCAGGTAAGTTTGCTACACAGTCAGTCGGCATGTAGACGCAAAATATTAATATAGTTTTGTTACATACCCGAACTTTCACTGCGGCTATACGCACGTCATCACACTGTACCACTTTGACAGACTGACACACACTTTTCCTCCATAATATGGCAACCCCCCCGTAGGGCCTACCCCGCAACAAACCCGAAGAAGTGTCCACCGCCGACGTCCCTATCCCTCCAAAGTCATCATGTATCGCATTCAGTAATGGTAAATCATGCGGTAACAACCACGTCTCTTGTAGTGCTACGATATCACCCATTTCACACAGACTTCTCACACCATCCATTGAACGCTTCAACGATTTACAATTAAAGGAGATAAACTTACACGATTGGTCCTGCCTTATGCCTTCAACAGAACGGGATACACTTTCACAGTTATTTGTATTAATCATGATTTGGTTTAACAGTTTCATTTGTCAGAATATCCACTCTGTCTTTATTACGCCGATCGAAGTTTATAAAACGCCGAAAAGCTATCCCTTCAGGCCAGAAATTGCATTCCATAAACATTTCCAGCTTATGTTTCGGGACATAAACCTTATAGGCATCATAACCTTTCGCCATCTTCATATCCATTCTTTCCAACTTAACGTTAACATTACATTTATTTCTTATGTAATTTGCTATGTCACATACGGTCACTTCCTTCGCCACATTATAAATATACATCGGAATTTGAATATCCGCCGCTTTGAACTTTACTCCAGGGTCCATCACAGCGTTCCCTCTGTTTCCAGTAAAGCGATTCCTATGTCTCCTTTTTTGTACCTTGATCCATCCTTCATCATTAGGCTCGGGTTTCCAATGCCCCTCGCGTACAACATCAACAAAACTTTTATGATTTTGTGTGACGACATGCTGTACATTCGGATGGTTCGTATGTCCCACTACCTGTGTAAGTACCCGAGGCGCTTGCGTCGGTGCGCGCTCGGCTACGTTCATGCCGGATCGACCCGACAGCGGCTGCTGATTGGCCGATACGGCCGCTTCAAGAGTCACTACGAATTCACCGCTTTGTTCCGCGCGTACAGGTAGAAGTGTATTACACCTACCCCCCTTATTTGATAATTCCACGGATGGAGAATTGCACTTCTTATCCTCTTCTACACAAATGGGTGGCAATCCAACCGGACCACTGCAGGCGTATTCAAAGCTATCAGGTCCCGAAGCGCCGCGTTTCGTGTTTACATTACCCGGAAAATAATTACCTATTGACATGTTTTTTAACGACTCAAGATCCACTTTTATCTGTTGTAACTGATCAGCGGTGGCTATACTATACCAATCAAAAATATGTCAAATAAAATGAATGTCACTTTGAGTTTTCAAATATCAACATCGAATTATTTTAATATTTTTATTTTATAGTTTTGGCTCGGTATTTATTCAAGTTGTCAATATTTAACATTTTTTAATAATCGTTTTGGAAGTGGCTTTAGTTATTTTTCCATGTTTTATATTTCACAGTTTCTTTCTTACAAAGTGATGAAATACGAAAATATTGTTTACGTAATTAAATTATATCCAGCGCAGTCGAAAATTTGAGCGCAATCCTCTCGTCTCAACAGAGCGACGGCGACTGATTTGTGAAACAAACGTATGTCTCAACCTCGTGTCACGCGAGACGGAAGAGAGCGTATCTCGCGGATTAAAAATGTAGTAAGCGCCAAATGCTTTTTATTCGATTATCTTTTAAAATAGACAATATTTTAAAACATCGCTTGGGTCATCCCTAGGTTATAATAAGTGTTATTATTTATCCAATTTGTGGTTCCGTAACATGCACCAAAATAGAATGCAAACCAAAATAGTTGAAAATTAGAGGTAACTTTGTGATAGTTTTCTATCGAGAAAATTTTATCGTACCATGTTTTCGTCTGGGTCGACCCTTACATTTATAATGATGTTTCCTGCCATATACTTTTTTTCCAATTTGAACATGATTTACTACTGTTTAAATCGAATCTAAGATTGAAGATTTTCCATAGGGCCTGCCCTTAAGGGGTGGTTAATGTTTTACCAATAAAACTGTATATTTTTTTTTGGAGAATTTACCTGTCGTGGCAACATAAATCAAAATTCTATAGTGGCGTATTCCTTCAAATCAAATGTCTTATTTGAATGTCACTAGTGACTACTACTAAGGTTACTGCTATGTGTTGATGTGTGGTCGTGAATAGCTGTGGATTGATTTCTTTACGTAACGCTCCCAACCGCCAAGAATGTTACGTATTTACGTTTTAAATAAGAAGAAATTTTCAAAATAACTAATTATAATCGTCTTTACATTATTTTTTTGTTTTCTGACTGATAGTTTCAACAATCTAATTTGCTGGGCTTGTAATTTCATTAATGTATTGTTGTTTAACTGTGGTTGCAGTGCTATCGTGCGGCGAGGCAGGCGGCGGGCCGCGCCTCACCAAGCGCTACGTGGGGCTCTACACGGGGCCCTACTTCGACCCCTCGGCGCCCAACAACATCACCACGCAGCTCGGCACACACGCCTACCTGCCCTGCAAGGTAACACCACACTTACTTGTGTTTAGCTTCCCTAGCATCAGGTGGAGAGACAGCTCACTTCGAACTCACTTCACCTAAGTTTTCGCGGTGAGATTTTTACAGAATAGACCGACTCATCCCTGTTTGTATGTATCATCAGGGAACTTGATTGTTACGCAGATTGACACACTACGCCACTTTGCAGTGTCGTGGCCATTTTATACGACTGTTAATAATAATAATTAATTTTCCAGAAAATACAAACAAGTTAAAATACTAATGTTAGTATTTACAGAATGACAGTTGTGATTTGAATTTACGGACAATTTAAGGTTAAATAGGCAAACCGCTTAATTGAGTCCTCGCTTGCGGGATATTGGGGCGCGGGGGTAGGACGAGAATGGGGACCGGGAGAGGTGCGATCTGAGTTCGCTCACTACGCGGTTAGCGACCGGGAGAGGTGCGATCTGAGTTCGCTCACTACGCGGTTAGCGACCGGGAGAGGTGCGATCTGAGTTCGCTCACTACGCGGTTAGCGACCGGGAGAGGTGCGATCTGAGTTCGCTCACTACGCGGTTAGCGACCGGGAGAGGTGCGATCTGAGTTCGCTCACTACGCGGTTAGCGATCGCACGTGCTGACAGTTGCGGACGATTTGTGACAGTTATACATGAGATCACATTATCAAGATAAGTCGGACATAAAATTAATAGTCAGTGTAAGCAAATGGCTTTTAACGTATACGAATATGTTAGAAAAAAAAATGGATCCAAATTCTGCTGATTATCAACAAGATAAACCTATAGAGGTATGAGGAACAGGATGTAAAGTTCACTCAACCTCCATAGAAAAGGGAGGATCCTCCGACCAGACGGGTGTTGTGTCTGGCGGGCAACTGCCCAATGATTCATGTCGGGCCGTTGTATCTATGCTAGTTGCGCGGTAAACTCTGCTTGCGCGATGCAGGATTTGCGTGACGTCAGTATGACGCGTTGTTCGCACGTGGCGTTGTAGATACCGCTACATCACTCCCCCCCGGAGACCGGAGGTCGATAGTGGGCTGAGTCTTGTATATTGCGATGCTTGCCAGGCCAGCTGAGGTTCCAGTGAGTCGGAACCGGTTGCCGCATAGTTCACGGTGAGTCGGAACTGTCTGCGAAGATGTCCCCAGTGAGTCGGGGTGGCGCTGCATTATGCTCCAGTGCGTCGGATGTGGTACAGCGCCGGGTTGAGGCTGACTGCTGGCGTCGACCAGGAGAGGGTTTCTATGGCTCTGCTTGAGGACCGGCCGAAAGTGCAGTATGCTGTGCCGAGGTTGCTGATGAGGCTGAGGGTGATGACCAGGTATGCGCGGTCGCTGCATGCTGGTGGTCAGGATACCCGTTGAAGCCGTGGATGCTGGCTGGCTGTGTGACTCGCCGCTCTAAAGCTTGCGGGAGTGATGATGACGTCACGCTGGAGTAGGTGCACGAAGGCTGCGCTGACGTTCATGTTCGGGGTCACCAGTATAGAGGTATGAGGAACAGGATGTAAAGTTCACTCAACCTCCATAGAAAAGGGAGGATCCTCCGACCAGACGGGTGTTGTGTCTGGCGGGCAACTGCCCAATGATTCATGTCGGGCCGTTGTATCTATGCTAGTTGCGCGGTAAACTCTGCTTGCGCGATGCAGGATTTGCGTGACGTCAGTATGACGCGTTGTTCGCATGTGGCGTTGTAGATACCGCTACAAACCGTTGCAAGAGTTACTGGACTATCGGAAAAGTCTGTAATTGCAAAATTGAAATTGTGCAACAAGGAAAATTATTAAAGGCTAATGAAAGATTTAAATCACCGAGAAAACCAAAACAGATTCGCAGAAAAAGAGTGGAAGTAGATGATTTCACAAAAGGCGTGGTAAGAAGAAAAGTCACTCAATTTTACACACTTTGAAAAAAATACTAACTCTGAAAACTTTGAATGCTGTACTTAGAGAAGAGAATGTATTACACTGCGGTAGGGAATATTTACGACTATTATTACATGATCTAGGTTTTAAATTAATTAAATGCGGATCTAAAAGGAAACTCCTTATCGAACAGCCAAATATAACATCGTGGAGGTGTTAATACCTAAATAATATTAAAAAATATCGTAGAGAAGGAAGACATACTTTATATCTCGACGAAACTTATGTTAATGCCGTAATGCGTCTCATAACTTTTCAAAATGTTGGCAATCAAAGGATGAACACGGCGTGCTGTCTGATGTCGGTAAAGGAGACCGTTTGATCATCGTACATCGTGGAGGCCAAACTGGATTTGTAGACGGAGCACTTGTGATTTTTAAATCCAAATATAAAACAGATGATTATCACGATTCTATGAATTTCATGAATTTCAGTAAATGGATAAATGAAAAACTCATGCCTAATATACCACCAAATTCGAGAAGAGAATAAGCCGACGACTATGGCTTCTCCCAAGCCAGCTATCAAGAATGGCTACGACGGCATGACGTGCCTTTTGACGATAAACTTAGAAAGGATTACTTATTTAAATTAATTAAAAGCCATTTCACCTATTTACAAAGTTGACGAGTTATTGAAAAGAAACAAACATGAAGTGTTGCGTTTGTCTCCATACCATCCAGCCCTGAACCCAATTGAATTGGTCTGGGGTAATACGAGTATTAAATGACAGTTAGCACAAACTAGCATCGACACTAATTTGGACCAAAAAAAAATTTGTTTGGAGGGATTATTTGCTGGATATTCCGTAGAGAAGTTGGAGCATTATGTTAACCATGTAATTAAAATCGAGGTTTGCACAAACACTATTATACGTCAATCATATTTTTTTTAAACTACCTAGATGAGGTCGGCGTTTCCCATTTGACTACTCTGAGAAGAAAGGCCGAAACATACTCAGAGGTCACACAGTCCGTTTTAAAGTCCAGACATAATCTTGGTCAGGTTGAGAAAATACCATCTCGGACATCGATCTACATGATCCTCATATAGAGAATGTAGGTCGATGTCCGAGATGGTCTTTTGAGAACCACACAGATTGAGAGGACCTGTCCAGTCAGTGCACGCATTTGTCAGAAATCGTGCAGCTCAACTCAAAACTTAAGGAGCTCTACAATTCTAGATGATGTTGTTGATTTTATTATTAATGTATAGGACGATTCAAATGATTCTGACGATGGCTGCCTCGAAAGTAAAGAATCAAGTTCCAGTGATATCGATATGGACGTAAGAGTTTGATTTAAAAGGTTGAGAAATCTTGCATAGTAATATAATAAATAGCGCATAAGTTTATTACCTAATATTTTATTTTGTTACATAGTTATTTCACATAATTTTGTAAAGTCATCAATTAATTTTCTAATAAAAAATCATCACCTGTTCACGGTTAACCACTGTGACATCACACATATCTTAAGAACTGTCCAGTGCACAATTGGCCTCCTACGTATCACGCTACGAGCGCCGGCGGCCCGCACCTCTCCCGGTCCCCGTTCTCGACCTACCCCCGCAGGCGAGTCAATCGAGTTCCTTGACTTAAAATGTGAAAGTTTCATCATATTAAATGCTCCTTAGAAGACTTTTATTTGTTTGATAAAAGCTCCCGATTCAAAATCCTAACAGTTGATTCGAAACTTGTTTATTTATCACACTAATATTATAAAGGCGAAAGTTTGTGAATGTGTGTGTGTGTGTGTGTGTGCTTATATGTTTGTTACTTCTTCACGCTCTAACGGCTGGAACAATTTTGATAAAATTTGGTATGGAGGTAGCTGATACCTTTTTTTTTTTACCTGGAGAAAGGCTCTTGCATTATGCACTACCACGGGGAGATAGTGCAGTTATGTGGGAATCTAACCCACTAAAACACCACGGTGTCCTCTGCCGGTTACGATGGGAACACGCCCGTGTTCCCGCCGTAAGCGGCTATCCGTCATTGGACCCTCCTCTGGAGAGTACTCGCCATCACCGGCGCACCAGAACACATAGCACGCCGTGACCACCCCAAGGACCAAACCAGCACACGGGCGCCAAATGACCCTGAGTCTGGGCACCCTTGGTCCCCATGCGACGGGTCAGGTCCTTGGCCCCGCCGCCTGCCAATTTTCGGCCGCAGAGGATAGGGAGAGCGGCCAACGTCATACCAACACTACTCCTCCCCTGCGGCCCCACCGCGTCCGCCATCAGACGGTGGCGACCCAATCAAGGCCGCGGAAGGTAGGGAGAGCGGCGCACCGCAATACCGGCACTCCTCTCCCGCCGCGGCCTCCAACCCTCAGCCGCGATGCCTCCCATACGACATCGCGGCCCGCCTCAGTTGCGATGTCGCCGAAGCGGCACCGCAACCTACTCGTTGGCCGCTACGTCGTTGGCTTATCGGCAAAAGCCCTGACGAGCGGCCCCTCCTCGGGTTCCTCTTCGCTTCACCGTGGGTGACCAAGCCACGGCTACTGCGCCCCCCCGCCTCGACAATGCGGGAACCCACCGGGGAGGAGGTAGCTGACACCCTAGATTAACATAATATAGGCTACTTTTTATCCCGACATTCCCACGGGCTCGACACTTATGCGAGTGAAACCGCGAGGCGCAGCTACTAAGTCATAAACACGAGCCTGTGTTTACTGCTACAAGGATATTTTAGTGCTCGAATGACGTTGCTAACGGGGGCGCTGTTGTTTTGTGAAATTTCACTTGAAATGTATATTTAAATAAAAACTTTTTTACAAACAAAACAACCGACTTCCAAAAACACTATAAAGTGAAATATAACTTTAATTTAGGAAGTCGGTGTCTTTGGATTTGTATTTTAGTTTTTTGCCACCGACTTCCGAGCGGGTCAGTTTGTAATTTATCTAAGTTATAATAGCCTAATTATCAACCGCTTATCACCTTTTACAAAATATTGGTTTTCCCGATGCAGGGACGTTAATTGTTGAGGAGTTCTCCTAGTAAGAACCAGGAGAACTGGAGCTGATTGAGAAGTCACCATCAGCTCCACTTCACCATACGCATTGCATTGAGCATAAATTGCTTAGCAGCTATATTAAAGTAATCGAATTGCAACCCGTGAAATATTTGTCATTGAGTAGTTCCGATGGCCATTTGTGGTCTTCATCATCAGCTCCACTTTACCAAATCATAATTTCCGAGAGAAAATGCTTAAGTTACTTTAAAATAGACTTAGGCAAGAAAAATTTTGCTAAGGGCCAAGTTTATGTTGCGCTTAGTCGTGTAAAGACGCTGGACGGCATTGTATTATGCGACTTGGAACCTACCAAATTGTAAATAGACCACATGACGAAAAGGCATTGCGTGAAATGCAACGATTGAGGCTTTTATAAATCATCATCAGCCTATTGCAGTTCACTGCTGGACGTAGACCTCCCCAAGTTTGCGTCGACGTTCACGGTCCTCCGCTTCTCTCATCCAGCCACTACTGGCAACCTTTTTTAGGATAATTATACAGCAGAAAAACTCGCAAAAGTATTTTACTTTAAGAAGTATTTATTAGTTTTTAGACTAGATGCTGATAATCCTGGCTGCAGCATCAGGCCAGACGTATGTCAACATTGCATTGAACTTAAAATTTAGTCCAGTTTAAAATGAGCCCAAGCATGACTACGGTGCTGTAATTTCAAGGTTTGTTCTTCTTCTGATGCTCCTGGCTTCAGCATCAGGTCTCTATGTACTTCGGTGTTCCTCATTAACAGTACGTTTACCCACACATCGAGCCCTTTTCAATGAGCCTAAACACGATATATCTGCTGTTAGTTGTCGAGGAGTTAGGGACTCTGCAGACTATCCTGACTGCAGCATCAGGGCATGACTTGATGATCATGAGACCAAATGTGGCAAATGCCCTATCAAACATCAAAACAATTACTAAAACAGTCCTTTCCTGTTCGAGTAACTTCTTACTGTTAAGGAGTTGTACCTTCCATCATCAGCCCAGCTACCTGAGATGGTAACAACCATACGCAAATACACAAGATACTTCATAAAATTTGCGAAAAACAGTAAGTGAGCCTATAAAATTTGAGGGTTGCCCTTGATTTCTCTAAGATCCCATCATCAGATCCTAACTTGGTGACAGTGGGACTATTTCAGAACTATCTACTTTCGAACAAAAAAAGATGTTTTAAAATCCGTCAACAATTGGCGGAGTATTCGATGAACAAACATACAGAAAAAAAAAACATACGAACATCCGAACATAGTACCTCCTCCTTTTTTAGGAAGTCGGTAAAAAAAAGAGTCGCGCCGTCATTGACGTATATATTACTCGCACTAGCGTGCCGGTCAAAATGTTACACTTTCTTTGGTCTAGCTCTCATTCGTCAAGTGTGCCTTCGCATCACGTGCGTTAAGGAACTTCGTTTCAAAAAGAAGATGATATTGTGATGTTAGTTCGGATGTTGGACACGCGTCAAAATTACCTGGTACTGCTATAAGTTAGTTTGACAATGTCCTGTAGTGACAATGCTGACACTCGGGACGCGTGTTGCAGGTGCGGCAGCTGAGCAACAAGTCGGTGTCGTGGATCCGGCGCCGCGACGCGCACATCCTCACCGTGGACCGCTTCACCTTCATCGCCGACGAGCGCTTCCAGGCCTTCCTAGTCGAGGCCACCGACACCTGGACGCTGCAGGTCCATTATTCTCTATTATTTTGTCCAGCTTGGGGCATTTAGGTACAATCAACAAAGGAGATAAGCATACAGGAGCGTCGGATATAGTTGAAGTTTACCAAGAAACCAATGGATGTTCTTGAATAAAATTTTATTTTATTAATAGAAAATAAACAGCTCATTTATTAAATTAAATTTCAGTCCAGAACATCCAACGGTTTCTTAGTAAACTACAACTATATCCGACGCTCCTCTATACCTATCTCCTTTGTTGACTGTACATTATTTTTTCATCTTTTGAAATCTTGGCAAATCATCATCTGCCTAGTCTTTTCCCAACTATGTTGGGGTCAGCTTCCAGTCTAGCCGGATGCAGCTGAATACCAGTATTTTACATGGAGCGACTGCCTATCTGACCTCCTGGTACCACAACTCAGTTACTAGGTAATACGATACCCCTTGGAAAGACTGTCATTGTCAGACTTTCGGGCTTCTGACTACCCGTAACGACTGTCAAATATCCATGAATGACAGCCGGGATCAACGGCTCAACATGCTTTCCGAGGCACGGAGGTATGTAAAGATGGTCACCTATCCACAGACTAACTGCGGCAAGCGTAGCTTAACCTGATCGGTATCGACCAGCGCGGCTGTTATTATTTAGCCACGGGCCCCTCCTTCTAGTAGGTCATCAAGGAGGGGAGGTGGAGGGGGTTCAGGGGATCAGACCGGAATAAATCAAAATAAATACAAATAAGGGCAACAATAAATGACAACAGTTACAAAACAGAAGAAATACTTTGCAGGGAGTTCTCATTTGTGTTATTTCGTGATTGTGGAGGTATTTTGAGCGATAAGTCACTGACAATAAACGTATGTGCAGGTGAAGTACGTACAGGCGCGTGACGCTGGGGTGTACGAGTGCCAGGTGGGCACTGAGCCCAAGATGAGCCACTTCGTGCAGCTCAACGTTGTAGGTGAGTGTACTGCCACTCTCCATTTGTCACGGGATTCTGTCATTTTGATCGTTCGATGTCGGCTGCCGCTAGTGTCGTCTGGACATTGGCGCCTTGCAAATTATACAACCACCCCCGGTTCTCTGCGTTTTGTACTGAGTCTGTCCTTGCCAATTTTTTTTTGAAGATCTGTGGACATCCCACTCTACTCTTGACAATTCGTGGTCTCAAGCAAGCTGAGTCTGTGATAATATTCCATGTACATGTTGACAGTGCCAAAGATCGAGATCGTGGGCGAGTCGGACCTGTACGTGAAGGCCGGCACGACGGTGAGCCTCAAGTGTGTCATCACGCAGGCGCTGGAGGAGCCCGCCTACATCTTCTGGTACCACAACGACGAGCGGGTGCTCAACTACGACAAGAGCCTCGTCGAGATCCGCATGGAGCGGGTCGCCCCCGATACCACGGTACCACACACACGACACCAGCATAGAGACACTCTTGTCGACGAACACCCATAAAACCTTCAATCCCTATTTGACCCCTTTTTATCAGTAGAATAGCTTGAAAGTTTTTTTTTCTACTAGATAGTATTGGTAACTCGAAATTGAAAACAAAAGACTTGATGATCCTTCTTTTCCTGTACCCTTCTAGTACACTCGCGAGTTCTATGAGAACAATTTCACCCTGCACAAACATCAAATTGTATGTCTCGTACGTATGGATCCCGAACTTCAGGTTTGAGGAACGAGAACAATGTTTGATGTGCGGTTCTAATGTAATATATACTTCCACGCTGTAAGACAAGTAACTCGATGGTCCGCTGCTATTGCAGGTGGGCAACTTGATCATCTACAGTCCGCGGCGCGAGGACTCCGGGAACTACTCGTGCTCGCCCTCCAACCTGGACTCCGCGTCTGTCATGCTGCACGTGCTCAGCGGTCAGTACCACGCATGACCTCTGTGTTGAACAGTAAACATCTTGAGACCCTGTAGTCGATGGCTCCGTTTATTATTGTACCCACCATGGTTGCATTGTATTATTGAAAATAGTGCTACGTCAGTCGCGTTCGTCTTCGAACCACATTTACACCAACATCATTTATTTATTTATTTATCATAATAATAATAAACGTTTATTTCAGGCTATAAAGGTCATCAGACATAATTATACCTTACAAACTAACATACTTAATATAAAGTACAGAACAAAACTACTGTCAACACATATGGCTTAAAACTATGTTAGCAGCACTTTACTACCATTTTCTTCCATAACGCCTCGAAGTTGACGTTGCGGCGCGACTCCAGTACTGCCCCCTCGGCGTGCCCTTTCACCTTATTATCATACTCACGATTTGTATTGTCCACGACCAGCCTCACGTTGTTCAATGAAGCACAGTATGCATTACCGCACAGGCGAGCAGCCGGCGGCGATGCAGCACGGCAACGCGGCGCCGCACGCGCGCGCGCCGCCCGCGCACGCGCTGCTGGGCGCGCTGGCCGCCGGCCGCCCGCGCGCGCTGCTCAGGCTACTGCTGCTCCTCGCGCTCGCGCTCGTGTTCCCGTGAGTGTCACCGCCACGATACAGCCATGTTAACAAGACTCCGCGAATAAAGTCCACTGGCAGCGAAACTGATTAGCTAATCCATCAATTTGTTACTTCATCTACACCCATGCTATAAAACCTCTGTAGAAGTTTCTGAAACAGTTAGCTTATTGCCAACATTAAAACAACCAGTTTCATAGTAACCACAATATCGTCCAAACGAGTGTTATAATGTTGTGCTAAATTCCATTATGCAACTTCTTTGCTTTTTCAATCCCTTCCTTACTCATCAAACAACCAACTCAATTCGTGGTATCTTTATGAATTTCAAAAAAACTGGCCAAGTGCGAGTCGGACTCGCACACGAAGGGTTCCGTACCACAAGGCAAAAACGCCGAAAAAAACATGTTTGTTGTATACCCCCCCTTAAATATTTATTTATTATTAAAGTTAAAATACAACTGAGTATTTTGTGAATATTTCAAGTCCCTACCTGTTGCCATTTTTGATATCGAGCAAAAAAGGGCAAAAAAATCGCGTTTGTTGTATGGGAGACCCTCTTAAATATTTATTTTATTTTGTTTTTAGTATTTGTTGTTATAGCGGCAACAGAAATACATACTTTGTGAAAATGTCAACAGTATAGCTGTCGCGGTTCTTGAGATACAGCCTGGTGACAGACAGACGGACAGACAGCGAAGTCTTAGTAATAGGGTTCCGTTTTTACCCTTTGGGTACAAAGAACATTGTCATGCAATGATATCATAAGTGTAAAAAGGTGACCACAGAGCGCCGTCATTCACGTCGAATCCCGCCATTTTTGTTCGATATTAATATCGCAAAAAATTATTAAATTGTTGTTTACAAAAATGAGTGATACAAGCTTTGATACTCAGCAATTAAACTTTCCATGAATTTACATAGAGTTCTTACAACATTGTACAACACCCAATAGTTTCAGAACTTTTAATAGAGGATTCGTATCATGGGTGTAGATAAAGTCTTGTATGCAACTAACTGTACATAATTAGGTAGCGGATGGCCGTTTCTCCTTCGAAACGCTCTCGCCTGTTTTCTTTCTGGTTAATGACCTTAAAGCAATGATTTTTTACAGAATAATAAATATTACCTACTTGTATGTCCCTAATTCCCTTTGTTTTCTTTTTTGATGATACGTTATTTTTTTTAAGCACTAGAACCCTCAAAAATGCCGATTTAAACCGCTGTCAACAGAGGCCTAGTGTACAAATTTGGCAACTATTAATTAAAAAAGAAAAACATAGGGACACAGTATACAGGGCGTCCCAC
This sequence comes from Mesoligia furuncula, assembly GCA_916614155.1. Taxonomy (NCBI): domain Eukaryota; kingdom Metazoa; phylum Arthropoda; class Insecta; order Lepidoptera; family Noctuidae; genus Mesoligia; species Mesoligia furuncula. The sequence continues at coordinate 29,889,273 of OU744804.1, forward strand.
GGCTATGTCACATGGAGCGAAAGTACCTTGAATATTGTAAATTGAACATTTTACTGGAAGAAGACATTATTTTTATTTTAAAAAACAATTTAAACTATATTCATAGATTTTTAAATAATTACATGGTTGAACCGGAAATCAAACCCGAGAAAAAAAAATACCCTGTAGCTTTATCATACCGATCGAAAGGCTTCATCATAAGGATTATTTTTTGCTAAATAACAGTGTCAGAAATAAAAAAAAACATTTTTACAAAAAAAAAACAACCGACTTCCAAAAAAAACACTACAAATTGAAAAATAACTTTAATTTCGGAAGTCGGTGTCAATAAACGAAAATGCGGAACCAAAGACACCGACTTCAGAAATTAAAGTTATTTTTCAATTTGTAGTGTTTTTTTTTGGAAGTCGGTTGTTTTTTTTTTGTAAAAATGTTTTTATTTTTCACTTTTTAGTGGGTCACTTTGTAATTTATCTAAGTTACAATAGCCTAATGCCAACTGTTCATCACCTTTTACAAAATATTGCTTTTCCCGATCCTGGGACGCATCATACGCATTGTGACGAGCATAAATTGCTTAGCAACCATATTAAAGTAATCGAATCGCAACCCGTGAAATATTTGTCAGTGAGTAGTTCCGATGGCCATCTGTGATCTTCATCATCAGCTCCACTTTACCAAGTGATGATTTTCGAGAGCAAATGCTCAAGTTACTTTAAAAAATATCCAAATCGCTGTAGCTTTGCCTGTAAAATTTAAGGGTTGCCCTCGATTTCCATGGAATCCTCTCATCAGATTCCAACTTGATGTTAAAGGGACCACCTCGAGAGTATACCCTTTCAAATAAAATAAGAACTTTTGGAATCGGTCCAGCCGTCTTCGAGTAATCGGTGAACATACACAAGGTAGCTACTGTAAACTGTTGAGTAGTTCCCTTAACTGTCCTTCGTCTTCATCATCAGACCCTTAATGACAGTCACAACCTATCTAGGTGTAAAGTTCACATCAATACAAATTAATCAAGCCCAAACACAAGGTAACTGCTGTAAATCGTTGAGGAGTCCCCTCGACTGTCTTTCGGCTCCATCATCAGATCGACTCCAGACCTTCATTAAATTGTAGTGCTTTAAAATACTTAATGAAAAAAATAACAAACGCACTAGTCGCTCCTACGATTTTCGAATGTTCCCCTTGATTTCACTGGGATGCCATCATCAGATCCTGGTTTCCTTATCATGGGACCACCCTTGGCATATCTCCTTTCCAACAAAAAAAGAATAATCAAAATCGGTTCATAAACGACGAAGTTATCCGCGAACACACATAAAAAAAATATATATATATACGGTCGAATTGAGAAACCTCCTCCTTTTTTTGAAGTCGGTTAAAAATAAAATGAACACCATGAATTTTAACTATTTTAATACAAAATTAATCAATTTATCAAATGCTCAAAATGAGTCCCAAACTGTTGAATACAAAGTCGCACTCTTTTGATTATTTCACTCCCTGTCGATTTTTTGATATTGTTGTGGTGGATAGTTAGAATAATACGTCTAAGTTTGTTGTGTTTGTAGCTCGTGGACATTTTCATACTGGTTCTTGTAATACTAATAATATATGTCTGTGGTCCGATTCTCAAGTAGACGGTGACAAAAATTTTTACTCCGTATTTTCTAATATTTTTGAACATAAATAATTACGAAATAATGTTATGATATGTGTTCTACCATTTTTTTGAAGACCTTTAATAGCATCATACCTACCACCTTTACCTTTATTGGTATATACCGGGATGCAAGAAAATAATAAGATGACACAAACATGTTACCCGAAGTCGGGCAAGACAACTTCATAAGACCACACAGCCAACATCTTCGGGTTCGTCGCTCAGCTCCGCCTCGCCGTTGCAGGAACCTGCTCCAGACGTGAGTCCAGTAATACCGGCCGCTGCAGTTGCGTCGAGCTCGAGCGACGAATACTTTTCACCGTCGTCGACGATACCACCACCAGTAAGTCAGCGTGGAAGAGGCCGACCACCGGCCAGCTTAGGACTCCGAGGCCCACCGGCCTCTGATAGGGTCCCCGCTCCCGGTGGAAGTGTGCAGCGCATGAGATGGACACAAACTGTCAATGAAAATGTCATGCGCGCATCTTTGGAGCTACAGAAGGAGGAAGTAACTTGACTGCGTACCGTGGTCGGATGCTCTCTCTGTTTCAGGTGCTTGAGCCAACTATCGGCGCAACGACTGTCGGATCAGATGCGGGTCATCCAGCGTAACCATATGCTGGATAACGTCGTACTTGATCGACTACGCCTCGAAACATGGAATAGTCATGTTACGCCTGCTTCGTCGTAGGTCGCGGCGCAACTGCAAAATTTACCCAGTGTTTCACAGCAACCCAACCGTGTTGATGTAGAGGATGATGACGAGGCTATATCCGTGAGTTCCCAGTGCATTGCAAGATTGAGGAGCGCTTTGGAGGATGCTTTCTGTGAGTACCGCTCTATTCCGCCTGGACTTAGACCACGTTTACCTCGTTTGCCCATGCACAAGAAAAACATGGCGCTGGTTTGTGCTCTAGACTCGCAACTGTCAAATTGTTTTAACGACAGCAAAGACCTCACCGATACACATTCCATTTTGTACTGTGCAGCTGTAGCTGCATGTCGTGTAGCTCATGTCAAATTTCCCAATAGTGACAGAGATCCACGACCAAAACCAGCCGTACCAGCTTGGCAGGGCAGGATTGAGTGTCGTATCGGTGAGGCTAGAGCACTCATCGGCAAGCTAATCTGCTTCAGGGAGGGCAATACTCGCCCTAGAGTGATGCGCTTTGTGAGGCGGGCATTCTCGGGGATTGATATTAGTTCTCGAAATTATTTGTCCCGCGTTACAGAGCGTATCGACTTCCTGAAGCAGAAGATATGTGCATGGGCAAACCGTATTCGTCGGTACAGGCGGAGGTGGAGCGGTACACTCAGAATCGCACATTCCAGGGTGATGAAAGGTGGCTTTATAGGGCTTGGGAACGACCGGACAATGGTGTGACTGACACGCGCCTGCCAGATGATGACGCCATGTGCTCGTTCTGTCGAAACATCTGGTCGGTGAGTGTTAGTCACACTGAAGGTGATTGGACCGGGAAGATTGAGCGAGCGTGCGATCTAATACCAGAAATGGGGGTACTTATCAGCAGATGTTGCTCGTGCAGTCCGTCCGTTGCCTAACTGGAAATCTCCAGGGCCGGACGGACTGCACAACTTTTGGATAAAGTGTTTCCAAAGGTCGCACACCCGCTTGACATCCCAGTTCCAGTCAGCCTTAGAGTCAGGATCACTGCCCCAGTTCCTAACAATGGGAATAACCCACCTGCTCCATAAATCAGGTAGTACCGCGGATCCCAAAAATTATAGACCGATCACTTGTTTACCGACAAAAATAAGTTCTATAAAGTTCTTACATCCATTTTGAGAGCTAAAATTAACAAACATATAGACACTAACTCCATCATGTCTGTCTCTCAAAACGGATGTAAGAACGGGTCCCGGGGTACTAAGGAGCTGCTCCTCATTGATATGGCCATTAGCCAATAGGTTCGTCGTTTCCGGAAGGATCTGTCGACATGTTGGATAGATTATAAGAAGGCCTATGACTCAGTGCCACATGCATTACTCATGAAGGTGCTGGAGTTGTATAAAGAAGATACAACTCTACGCACCTTTCTGATGTCGTGTATGGGTCAATGGAGGACGGTCCTTCGCTATTCAGGATGTCGAGATATCCAGAGGAATAGCGAGCCGATAAGGATCGAGCAAGGCATATTCCAGGGCGACAGTTTGAGTCCGCTTTGGTTCTGCTTAGCCTTGAATCCTATAAGCACGCTGCTGGAGGGTTCAGGTCTAGGCTGTCGGCTGAGGAGAGGTGGTGAGGTTATATCTCACTTCCTTTAAAACTCTTTGCCCCCAACAATTTGCAACTGATGGAGCTACTGAAAATTACTGAAACTTTTAGTAGCGCCATCAGGATGGAATTTGGTGTGGACAAATGTGCGGTCATGCATGTAAAGCGAGGGGAGATTGTGGAATCCGTGGGAACCCGACTCTCGGATTCCACAAACCTTAGAGCCCTCTCCGCATCCGAAACCTATAAGTATTTGGGTATGTCGGAAGCGTTGGGTATCAATGTTACTGACATGAAGCAATCGTTGAAGGAGCGCTTCTTTGGCGGCCTGAAAAAAGTATTTGATCGTCTTCTTTCAGGCGGAAATAACGTGCGCGCCTTCAACGGTTTGGTCATGCCGGTTTTGATGTACTCTTTCGGCATACTCAAATGGACTCAGACCAAACTTGACGCCCTGGATTTGCAGTCAGCAGCGTACGGACTTTCCTAGTCCGTACGCTGCTGACTGCAAATCGAGTGCATCACCCACGGTCACCGGTAATGAGGTTTTTTAAACGTAAGACTCTCCACACACACACCTCCACACTCCACACAGGATAATCCATCAGCAACTTGCTCTGAAATACAGCCTTGTTGAATCGGAGGTAATGTGCTACAGGTATGTGCCCGATCCAGTTCTCGAAAATGAAAATATCACATTGTACTGGGATCGATCCATCATCACTGACAGGACTATTGTTGCCAATAAGCCTGATATAGTGGTGGTAGATCGATTAGAGCGGCATGCAATGATTGTTGACATAACCGTCCCGCATGATGAGAACCTCGTGAAAACCGAGAAAGATAAACAAATTAAGTATCTTGTCTTGGCTCGCGAGGTTGTCGACATGTGGGATGTGGACTCAGCAATCATTGTGCCGATAGTCGTGACAGCCAATGGATTAATAGCCAAGAGCCTCGACCAACTCCTGAAGAGGCTCTCGTTGGGCAGCTGGATCTAGGGCTTGATTCAGAAAACAGTACTTCTGGACACGGCTCGCATTGTCATGAGGTTCCTCTCTCTGGAGCCCTGACCGCTGGTAGCTTGGACCCTGAACCCAATACCGGTGGGCAACTATTTTTTATATTTTGAAATGTTTTTATATTCTAATATTTAAAAATGTAATTTATATGTATTTATTGAAATAAAGGAGATAATAATAAATAAATAATAATAATTTACGCGTCTTTCGGCTCAGGATACGGCTCGATTTGTTACATACAACCAGGTACCTACTAATTACGTATCTCTTTATCATTTTATCATGCACTTAAATTATAATAGGGAAATGATGCGTACTTCTCAAGTTGATACATTTATTAGTAATAGGTACTTATGATAATGTCATTTGTATGTCCTTACGGTAAATGTCAGCTTTCATCACAAAACACATCAAATGTTAAAATTCATGGTCTTCCTTTTATTTCTGACACTATGTTATTTAGCAAAAATAATCCTTACGATGAAGCTTTTCGATCGGTATGATAAAGCTACAGGGTATTTCTTTTTCTCGTGTAGCGGGTTCGATTCCCGGTTCAACCATATCATTATTTAAAAATCTATGAATGCAGTTTAAATTGTTGTTTAGATTTAAAATAATGTCTTCTTTCAGTAAAATTTTCCATCTACAATATTCAAGGTACTTTCTAATTCAGTTTATGAAATATCTTTTAAATTGGTCCAATATTGGAGGAGGAAATAGGCGAGAGGCAAACCTCGACTTACACTTTTTACTTAGGGCTTTTCAAGTCTCTGCGACCGGACTTCCTCTAAAAACACTCATGTGATAAACCCACATTCGTGTTTTAATACCCCCTTATACAACAGTTGCATAAATTACTATTAAGTTACGACTTCAAGGTTGATCTCATAATAGGTTTAGGTTTATCAGAGGAAAGATCTCGTTCTTAATTCCTCAAACTCAACGGGAAATAGGATCCCTAATGACCCCAATTCGAGTTTTGATTTATTTCAATTGAGTAAACCGTGTATATGACGGTTTCAATTTTAGGAAACAGTGTTGATGTACGGAACCCTAGAAACATTAATTTCTGATGTACAAAGCCTGCTTGTTTAACATGGTGTGGTTTTCCCTTCCAGGGTACTATGTCACGACGAGGACGACGGCAAATAGCGCAGCGAAGTGTGAGCGAGCCCGTGAGTGCGGACTCGAGTGACTACAGTGTGAGTGTGAGTGAGTGTGCGAGTGACTGCGCGGGCGCGCGCGCCCTCACGTCCAACAACACCCGCATGCGATGCGGAGTGGTTAAGTTAAATGTATTGTAAAAATTTCAAATGTATTACTTAGATAATGGAACGGTGTGTCGTACGCGTTGTGATATGAACGATGTGAGAAGATAATTAAAATTACGAGATTATTCGTATTACCTACCTACTAAAGTTTATATTATGGGAAACAAAACTATGTACATAGCCAACGGCGCGGCCGGGGCGGCGGCGGCGCCTCGCGGGCCGGCTGCCGCTCGCGCGTCCTTCACATTTGTAAAGTTGTACATAATTATTATAAACGACTAAAATTAATTATATTAATAGTAACATTGATTAATCTACTGCGACCGTGGCGGCGCGTGGTTCTTATGGTTGTGTGACGCATGTGTCAGACACTGCGCATAGTGCGCATCGCACGTGTCTGACGCATGTGTCTGATGATTCTGAAATAGTTCTACGACATCCGTTTCGTCGATGAACGGTTCGCCGACAGTACGACTCAGTTTTGAAAGATTCGTTGATAGAACCTTTCAACGCAACTGGTCATCTATCCCCGCGTTTACACCAAGGTTTACAAGGGGTACCTACATATTTGAATGTCGAACATTAAAAAACCTTCGGATAAAATGTCAACGTTCAAAACATCGAAAATTTTAATTTCGATTGTATCGTAATATCGAAAATTGTTATACCTAAGCTTAAAATGTCTAACATTGAAATGCCGAGTGATAAAATATCTAATGATTAAAAATATAGATAGTCATTATACTCGTACCTAAGTTCAAAATATCAACATTTAATACAATTTAGTTCATTATATTTACGTTAAAAATACCTATTAGTAACAATATCGAAGAAATTTTAATATTGGAAAAAATATGCAAGCAAGCATCATGCAAGCGAGCATGCAAAATGCAGCAGGCATGGTTTCTGCCACGGCTCCGGCGCTGCGGGGCTCTGGCGGTCCCACGCGAGCTTATCGTCGTCGATGGTTTTAACACTCACCAGCCAGCTTCGGCTTGCTTTAGCCTCAGCCGCGGCGGAGGGCCACCTCCTCCTCAGCTCGCGGGCCGCCTCGCCCCTCCGCGCCTACGTGGCCTAGGTGTAGCCGCATTTCGGCTATTAGCCGTAACATCGATATTTAGGATATTCGATACTCTTTACTTCGATATTTAGGACATTCGGTACCTACTCTGTACTTCGATATTTAAGCCTTTCGATGTCACGTTTGTCGATAATTAGATTTTAGATATATTGGACGTAGGATATCTAACCATTCGACAATATAAACTTACGTTATTTTAATTTTCGGTTTTATGGTCGTTCGATATTTAAATTTTTGATGTTTTTGTAGAATTTAGTGCCTGCTTGGTTCAGCACTAACTTCAGAGTTGGTTGATATTTGGTTGATTTGGTAATATTAGTCTGGTTTAATGATACGAACTGATATGGTTTAAAAGCTATATTGAATACTATTGATAGACATCGAATGGTAAATCTAATCTAAATAAGCACTAAGATGGTTTGATCTAGTTTGGTTTGAGTTACGCGATTGGTAGTTGATAACGCACTGACTGGTAATAGATGCGATACATGCATTTATGGAAATGCAGGCAAGCAAAAGTGCTGAGCTGTTCGGTTGCAAATATTATACCGAACATATTCCCGAGCACAAGATGAGATACTCGTAAGAAAAGACTAAAGTAATCATCAAATCACCTTAGTTAAAATAATAATACAAGTCAAATGGTAAACATAGTAAAATGATTATAAAATGGTAAACAAAAGTTAAATTCTTAAAAAATGATAAACAAAGTAAAAGTATTTTAAAATGGTAATTATAGGTAAAGTATAAATTACGATTGTCCTTAAAAAACATAAATTCATTACACTAATGAGTCTTCAACTCTAAGCACACGTTCTTTTCTCACTTTAGGCAACGTAGCCCTTTCCTTTTTACCCGTACTACGCATAGCACTGGGCCACCGTCTCGCGAAATATGCGCTTAAACCTATCGATTCACTCTCACTTTTCTGACGGTCAGCAGTACTCTGCTTTCGCGGTTGCCATTCACTATGCACTCTGGTTGACTCCGATGTAGTCGCCACAGACTCCTGTCTGTGGTGAGGCTCCGCCCGGCTGCGGCTCCGCCGGCGGCTGGCCAAAGAAGGCGAACAGCATCTCACTCTTTTACAGACCCAGACTGCTGCCGCACATAGGACAACTCCCAGCAGTAGGTATACAATGGTGTACTGGTGAATATCATGGACTGATATGTCATCGACCTCTGCTTTGGTGGATTTCAGTGTTTTGATCTGTTCTCCAAGAATGGATAAAGATCTATTAAGACCCGTGTCTTCTGGTAATGCTGTTTCTGTTGGTATTTCAATGTTCACAATATGGTTTATCTGATCTAGCTCTGGTACGAGCATATTTGGTGAAAAGTTTAGTTGGTTAGATTGTTGTTGTAAAGAATACAACGTGAAATCTTTACTTTTAATAAAGCATTTCTGAGTCATGCTAATGACCCCTGCTCGAGTCAGCTGACGGACCGTAACTTGATCGTCGCATATGATTTTGATGGAATATGTGTCACAGCAAAAATATAGGTATTGTGACGTTGAGTGTAATTCTACCCAACTGTTTTTGCACGCTGTTCTTTTTGTTTTGCACCTTTGGTTTATTTGATCTGTTTCGCAAAAGTTTTCGTCATTTTCCAAGTTTAGGATGGGTTTAAAGAGCTCACACATGAAGGTTTCTCCGTGATATAAACATGTGTCAAGTTCATGTATGGTTGGTACAAAATAAGCATCCTATTTTAGGTTCACTGCGACGTATTCCGATATTGGTATAATGCTGGTCATACTGTAGTTGGTTTGTTGCGGAACTGGTAATATCCTATATAATTGAAAACTTTCTCTTGCTACGAGCGGGAATGTAATTTCGAAGATAATATATTTTTCGGTTACTCGAGCCTTTGTTCTCAGTAGCTTGTAGATGTGCTGAAGGTCTGTCTCTATGTTTTCGATTGGTAGGCCTAAATCTTGTGGCATTTGGCCATAAATAATTTGTAGCTCTCGTTTGAGCTGTGCTGGTGTCAGTAGATGCAGACTGATTTGACCATGGTAGATTTCGGATATTGTATCGATCAAGGTATCCTGTATCTGTTTCAAGTTTTGCATCATATTTATGGTAGCTATAGAGACTAATGTGAAGTCCTGTTGTGTTGTCATCACATCGATTTCTTGTTGCAGCTTGTTGTTTATCTTGTCCAGAGCATTTAAATGTTTATTTATGGTTTTGTGTTGAATTGCTATTATGTCTTCAGTCCTTTGTAGTACATTGTGCTCTGCTTCGACGATGGATGTCAAGTTCTTCCATAGCTGACCTTGGTGTTTTTGATTACGGCGCACGAGTTCAATGTCTTGCTTGTATTTTTCTGCGAAACTTTCGTCTAATACTCCGAACAATGAGTTTGCAATTGAGCCGACAGCGTTGATAAGGCCGCGTCGTGTTCGTATGCGCTCGCCGTAGTGCTGGCTAAGCAACAGCTGGTTGTAGTATTGCAGTTCATTGTAGTCATGACGTATTTGTAGGAGTATCATATGACAGTGACTTGATTCCATAATTGTGTCACATGTTTTGGCGAGATAGCTTGTAATGTCATTGATGGCTTTGTCTCCTTGCCAGTATGGAGACATGTTAAAGTATGTGACTAGTTTCCACTTATTCCGAATCAATTGTACTTTCCCCACACTGTCAAAGTACAAAGTTTTGTTGGTGTCAAATTGCGTAATATTGTATGTAGCTGCTGTTGGTAATATTATGTTTAAGAACAGTAATAATGCCATTGCAATATTTACTATCTTGGGATAGGTACTGTACGTTCTGGTGTTTGGTTGCGGGCGATTACATGGTTCTGTTTCAGCTTTAGTTCTTTGATGTTGTAGTAGTTCGCCTTTTTGGTTTTCTGGTATGGTTGGTTCCGTTTGGTTTATAGGTAAAACTGATAGTTTAACAATAGGGCGCTTCATGTAGCCGTTTTTGGTTTTTAGGGTTACTACTCTGACAAGTTTATCTTTTCCTGGATGGACTTCCATCACACGACCCATTGGCCATTTCCCTGCTGGTAAGTTGTCGTCATGTATCATTACTAGATCACCCACGTTGACGTTTTTCTGGTCTTTCGTCCATTTGTTTCTTGTTGATAGTTGAGTTAAGTACTCTGTTTTCCATCTCTTCCATAAATCTTCAAATAACTTCGACACTAGGTGCCACCTGGTTCTGGCGTCTTTTACTGTGTCAATTACGGTTAAGCCTGGTCTTGCTGAAAGGAAATGGGCTGGTGTGAGGAAATTTAAATCCTCCGGGTCTTCTGATAGCGCACAAAGAGGCCGTGAATTCAGGCAAGCTTCTAGTTTTGACAACAGTGTGGTGTATTCTTCAAAAGTAAATTTTTGTTGTCCAATCACGCGTTTGAGGTGGTGTTTGAGACTTCGCACGGCTCTTTCCCAAAGTCCTCCCGCATGAGGCCATGAAGGCGCGTTGAAATGCCATTCAATTTGTAGTTCTACTATCTCTTTATAGAATGATTCATTGAAAATATTTTGAAGATGGTCGTATTCTTCTTGCAGCATTCTATTGGCTCCAACAAAATTGGTTCCGTTGTCGCTATATATGTGACGTGGAGCTCCGCGCCGGGCTGCCATTCTGGTTATTGCTGCTAAGAAAGCTGAGCTGGTTAAATCTGAGACGAGTTCTAGATGCACTGCTTTCGTCACCATACATACGAAAAGCGCTATGTAGCCTTTGGTAGTTTTTATTCCACGTCCTTTGTTTGCTTTCACTTCTACGAAGCCTGTGTAGTCGACACCACAATGATAGAAGGCGCTTTCAGGGTTTACTCTGGATGATGGTAGATCACCCATGAGCTGGTATTGTTGGATAGGCTCTTGCTTTTTGCATGTAACACATTGTCGTATGACTTTCTTTGTAGCTGAATATCCGCTGATTATCCAATAATTTTGTCGAATGTTTGATAAAGTAAGGCGCGCTCCACCGTGGTAGGTTAGCTCATGAGCGTATTTAATTATTAGCGTGGTAATTCGATGGTTGTGTGGTAATATGATTGGGTGTTTCATCTCTAAACTTATTTGTGCATTCCTTAATCTGCCCCCTACACGTAGGATACCATCTTGGTCTAGAATAGGGTGTAATGGTAAAAGTTTACTCTTCGAATGTACTATTCCCTTCTGAAGCAAGCAACTGACGTCACCGGCAAACTCTATTTGTTGCACACTTTTAATAATCAGCAGTTTTGCGCGACGGAGTTCATGTAATGTGAGATAAGGTTGTCGGCCTGCCTTTGCAGTAGGTAATCGCAGTATCCATGCAAAAACGCGCACGATTTTTGCGAAGGAATTCAATTTGTTTAATAAATGGTGAATAATGTTTGGTATGGTCATGGTTCCTGTTTGATGTTTTTCCACAACTACTGCATTGGACAGTCTTATCTCTAATCTGGTTTCATATGTGGTTTTAGGTATGTCATGGTTTTGGAAAGAGTGAATCCATGATGGCCCCTGCCACCATAGATCGTGATTTTTTAATTGTTTGGTTCTTAATCCACGGCTGGCACAGTCTGCTGGATTTTCAATGGTTTTTACATAACTCCATTTTTCTTTTGGAATTATTTTGGTGATAGCTTTCACGCGATTTGAGACGAATGGTTTCCATCTCGCGGGATCTCCTTGAATCCATCCTAACACTGCTGTTGAATCACTCCAGCAATATATTTCGTGATTATAAGAATCCAAGCAAGTCTGAACTTTTTGCATCAGCTGTGATAATAGTTGGGCACCCATTAACTCCAGCCTTGGTATTGATATGTCTTTACTAACGGGCACCAATCTTGCTTTTGCTGCGACCAGAGTTACCTCGTTATGATTATCCGGATTGGTGACTTTGCAATATATAACAGCTGCATACGCCTGGTTCGACGCATCACAGAATCCGTGTAGTTGCAAGGAATTGTTTTTCTTTGTTCCTAGCCATCGTTTAACTTCAATGGTGTTTATGTCTTTTATTTCTCCTCTTAAGTGTAGCCACTTGATCTTGATATCCTCTGGTAGCGTGTCATCCCAGTTAAGACTTGACGACCAGACGCTTTGGAATAGCATCTTCATGGTTATGGTTAATGGTGTGAGCCAGCCCAATGGGTCGAATATTTTTGATATATCGGAGAGAAGCGATCTTTTGGTTGGCTTTGATTTTGATACTGGCTCCAGTTTCGAGTCGAAGATAAATTTATCCTGTTGCGGATTCCATCCAAGTCCCAATGTTTTCGTTGAGTCTGTCTGTTTAAACTCGTATATTTGCTGGTTCCACAAATCTTTTTCTAAGTCAGCGAGTAGTTTAGGTTCATTTGTGGCCCATTTTCGTAAATTAAACCCACCCTTTCTGAGTAGTTTTATTAGGTCTGATTTTAGTTGTTTTGCTTGTTCCATTGAATTTGCTCCACCACAATAGTCATCCATACAGAAACAATCTTCTAATGCTTTTGCTGCATCGGGAAAGTTATGTTTTTCCTCGGCAGCTAGTTGTTTTAAGCACATCATAGCCAAAAATGGTGCAGGCTTTGTGCCGTAAGTTATGGTTGTAAGTTGGTATGCTTGAATAGGTTGGTATGGTGAGTCCCTCCATAATATCTTCTGGTACGACTGATCTTCAGGATGTACCATTATCTGTCGGTACATTTTTTCGATATCAGCAGTGTAAACGAACTGATACTGTCTCCATTTTAAAATCAGCTCCTGCAGATCTTGTTGTAGGTTGGGACCTCGGTACATGACGTCATTTAAGCTTAGTCCTGATGATCGTATAGCAGACGCGTTGAACACAACACGCAACTTGGTAGTGGTTGACTCAGCACGAGTGACGCAGTGGTGTGGTAAATAGCACTCTGGTTTCGTATTTGTTGCTGACGGCACCATATGGTTTAAATTAAAATATTCGTTCATAAACTTTGTGTATTCTGTTTTCAATTCTGGATCTTTCTGTAACTTTCTCTCTAAGTTACGAAATTGTGCCAATGCTAATGGTTTAGTGGACCCTAGTTGTTCCTTGGTTTCTGGTTTGAATGGCAGTCGGACTTGGTATCTCCCATTTTCCAGTCTCTCTGTTGTTGACAAAAAATATTGCAAACATTCATGATCTTCGGTAGACATGTCAATCTGCTGGTTGATATCTTCGCTTTCCCAAAATCTGCGTAAATCGTCCGTATTGTGTAGAACGACGTTACACTTGTATTGTGGTGTCATTGTCCCGCAAAGCAACCATCCTAATTGCGTTTGTTGGGCTATTGGTTGGTTGTCGTTATCACCCCTCAAAAGGCCACCTAAAGCAATCTTGCAGTATACATCTGCTCCAAGCAGTAGGTCCACTGGTCGACTGGTATTAAATTCTGGGTCTGCTAAGTTAATGTTTTGTATGTGTGTCCATGATGGGCTTATAAATGATTTATTTGGTAAACTTTTGATGAGATTGTTCATTATAAGGGCCTTTCCTTCTAAGGCGAACTCACTATGAATTGATTTAATTCGGATGGTTATTGCTCCCTTGCAGCTGTTTTCCTTTTCACCTACGCCGAATATGGTTCCTTTGCACTGGTGTCTTCGTAGTTTCAAAACTTGTGCCGCTTTCTCGCTTATCAATGAAATCTGAGAACCCTGGTCAATCAAAGCCCTCATGGTATGGAATGTTCCATTGTATCCTAGAACTTCCACTAAGGCCGTAGCTAAGAGTGTCTCGGACACATCCGGCTCGAAGGACCATGTAGAATTTAGTGCCTGCTTGGTTCAGCACTAACTTCAGAGTTGGTTGATATTTGGTTGATTTGGTAATATTAGTCTGGTTTAATGATACGAACTGATATGGTTTAAAAGCTATATTGAATGCTATTGATAGATATCGAATGGTAAATCTAATCTAAATAAGCACTAAGATGGTTTGATCTAGTTTGGTTTGAGTTACGCGATTGGTAGTCGATTACGCACTGACTGGTAATAGATGCGATACATGCATTTATGGAAATGCAGGCAAGCAAAAGTGCTGAGCTGTTCGGTTGCAAATATTATACCGAACAGTTTTCAACATTGACATTTTAACCGTAGATATTTTAATTTTCGATATTCAAATATGTACCCTTATAAAATAATTATTCTGCATGTAGTACTGTTTCCGTTTATTGTTGATGTTTCAAACAGTTTTCTACAAGCGTTATATACAACTAGGGTGCAAACAATGAACGAGAAAGTTTTGTCGACGAAACACTTGAAAGTGAATCGTTCTGTTGACGAACAGTTCATCGGCGAAACGAATGTCGTAAAACTGTTTCAGAATCGTGTCTGACACCTCGCCTGTAATCTACGCATGTGTCCGACACCGCGCACGCGCGCCGCCCCGTGGAGCTTTGCTCGACTACTCATTGCGACATCGAAATCGTTTTAACCGCTAACGTCTCACAGACGGCCATTGTGCTCGTGTCATTTGTTCAACAGTACAAAACTGTACAAAACTGCAAGGAATTGTATCATAACCTGTGAATTGGTTCAATTGACTGAACTATGATAATGATATTTTATATTATTTGGTTGAAGTGAGTCGGTACTTGACGATGGCCCACCTTCGAATATAAACCTTAATTTTACTAACTGGTGCCTGTATAAAGCATGAATACCGCACGTCCTTGCTAAACAATTATTGGACGTAGTTTAGCAGAAAGGACTCAACAAAAAAATGACAAACAAAAAAATGCGTTAGTCTGTGTAATACAACTTATGAAAATATTAGTACTCGTATATTAGACCATAGGTGACAATATTTCAAATAATTCCAGATACAACATCATTGCAGCAATTCACAGCTAAACTTAAAACCTCAAAAATTCAAAAATAACTTTTTGTGGTTGGTTTTGTGGGTTGGGGAGTCCTTTCTGCTAAACTACGTCCAATTGACATTAACATTCCCATAATATTGTAGCAATAAGGGAAATATCCTGGTTCAAGTGCAAATACTGACGGGCGGTACGGTCAGTACACGCTGCTTGTAGCTAGCGCAAGTGCAAACCGACATGTGTCCTGTGGCCTCCAGCTCGATCCGGGCCTCCGCTGCTCCACGTATACCAGTGGCCTCCAGCCATAGTGAGTGGGATGTGAAGTGTGCCGTTGTCCCGCACCGCTCGCGGCGATCAATACTCTGTTAATTTTACTGAACGAATGTCGTCGAACAGTGGTTCCGAGTTGAAAAAGTTTGGTTCGTTGACACTGTTACTGCCTCACTTGTAAATATAATAATGTAAGTAATACAAAATAAAGATGAAATCGTTGAAACATTGTTTTTGGTATTATTGCGACTCCATGCCGCATTCCTGGAGACATCAAACATGCGTGTGAGTCTATCTGGCAGGCCCCAATGAGATTTATCAACAGGTGATAGCTTTTCATAAAGACATTATTTTGTACCTAAAGAAAATAAATAAGATATATTTTGTACCTCGACAGTTTTTGATTGAACGACGTTTTTATGAAGTGTCTAGCTAGCGGGCCCCTTATGATTATTTTTGTTGTTATTATACTTTTAGATCGCCCAATAGTGCTCGGAGTAAGAAACTATTTTGTACCTTATAAATCCAAAATTTCGACTTTCTGTGAGTACTTCAGAAGATATTCGCTATCTAAACAAACGTCCAGCCAGCTGGCCCTTTTTTAAATACTACTCTTTTATATCATACAATTATGTTAGGAGCTTGATACTATTTTGTACCTTATAAATCCAAAATGTCGACTTTCTGTGAGCTATACTTCAAAAGATATTCGCTATCTAAACAAACGTCCAGCCAGCTGGTCCTTTTTTAAATACTACTCTTTTATATCATACAATTGTGTTAGGAGCTTGATACTATTTTGTACCTTATAAATCCAAAATGTCGACTTTCTGTGAGCTATACTTCAAAAGATATTCGCTATCTAAACAAACGTCCAGCCAGCTGGCCCTTTTTTAAATACTACTCTTTTATATCATACAATTGTGTTAGGAGCTTGATACTATTTTGTACCTTACAAATCCAAAATTTCGACTTTCTGTGAGCTATACTTCAAAAGATATTCGCTATCTAAACAAACGTTCAGCCAGCGGGCCCTTTTTAGGGTTCCGTAGCCAAATGGCAAAAACGGAACCCTTATAGATTCGTCATGTCTGTCTGTCTGTCTGTCCGTCTGTCTGTCTGTCTGTCTGTCCGTCCGTATGTCACAGCCACTTTTCTCCGAAACTATAAGAACTATAGTGTTGAAATTTGGTAAGTAGATGTATTCTGTGAACCGCATTAAGATTTTCACACAAAAATAGAAAAAAAACAATACATTTTAGGGTTCCCCATACTTAGAACCGAAACCCAAAATTTTTTTTTTCATCAAACCCAGACGTGTGGGGTATCAATGGGTAGGTCTTCAAAAATGATATTGAGGTTTCTAATATCATTTTTTTCTAAACTGAATAGTTTGCGCGAGAGACACTTCCAAAGTGTTAAAATGTGTGTCCCCCCCCCCCTGTAACTTCTAAAATAAGAGAATGATAAAACTAAAAAAAATATATGATGTACATTACCATGTAAACTACCACCAAAAATTGGTTTGAACGAGATCTAGTAAGTAGTTTTTTTTTAATACGTCATAAATCGTAAACCGCAATTTACCATTCATTCAATCAACTCAAAAATAAAAAAAAAAATTAATTTCATAAACATAAACCTTATGCATAAACCCGGATGTTACGGAACCCTCGGTGCGCGAGTCCGACTCGCTCTTGCCCGGTTTTTAAATACTACTCTTTTATATCATATAAGTATCAAGTATCTTAGTATACAAGTATCTTTTATATCTTAAGTATTGTGTAGGAATGATTCTAACTATTTAAAGACCTAAAGATGTTTTTAATTGTATCGACTATAACGCATCCATATAAAATGCTTCATTGTATAGTTCGCTATTGAGATAGACTCATGATAGCACAAGTTTAAACCTTAATGGTTTTTGGTTGTTATTTAATATGAGTAATCCTGTATTCTTTTGTATAAATTATAAAAACAAACACTATTGTATGATATAAAAGAGTAGTATTTAAAAAATTGCCCGCTGGCTGGACGTTTTTTAGATAACGAATATCTTTAAAAGTATAGCTCACAGAAAGTCGAAATTTTGGATTTGTAAGGTACAAAATAGTATCAAGCTCCTAACATAATTATATGATATAAAAGAATAGTATTTAAAAAAGGGCCAGCTGGCTGGACGTTTGTTTAGATAGCGAATATCTTTTGAAGTATAGCTCACAGAAAGTCGAAATTTTGGATTTGTAAGGTACGAAATAGTATCAAGCTCCTAACACAATTGTATGATATAAAAGAATAGTATTTAAAAAAGGTCCAGCTGGCTGGACGTTTGTTTAGATAGCGAATATCTTTTGAAGTATAGCTCACAGAAAGTCGAAATTTTGGATTTATAAGGTACAAAATAGTTTCTTACTCCGAGTACTATTGGGCGATCTAAAAGTATTATAACAACAAAAATAATCATAAGGGGCCCGCTAGCTAGATACTTTATAAAAACGTCGTTCAATCAAAAACTGTCGAGGTACAAAATATATCTTATTTATTTTCTTTAGGTACAAAATAATGTCTTTATGAAAAGCTATCACCTGTTGATAAATCTCGTTGGGGCCCGCCAGATAGACTCTCACCAAACATGCTGCATGCCTGTAGTGAGAGCTGACTTCTTACGTTTTCTTAGAGCTTAGCCAGGCTTACAGGTAAAAAACGGATATACATCAGAACGTTCGGCCAGTCGAGATAGGGAGCTGGCTGCTACTCCAGTTTTTAGTGACGATTTTGTGATGCATAAAGCTGCCAGCCAAAGAATTTGTGACAAAACAGTTCGAAAGTTAGAAGCATTTATTTATGGCCGAACGGCCTGATATCAGAACGTTCGGCCAACCTGAATCTCCATAACTGAGGACCTTAGAGAAACTGTTACTGAATAAAGATTTTGTGACGATTTGGTGACAAACAACCACTGCTTTACTTTTACTCGTAATGCCACCGCTTAAAAGTAAAATTAATCACCCGACTGTGCGACGCAAAGGAGTGGTAATATGTTCATCAGCCTATGTATGTATGTTTATATGTTCCTTTGAGGCACTATACAGTATACAGACCGAACGCCTGGGCCGATTTTAATGATTCACACGTTAATCGATTCCTCTTAGTCTGGCGAGTGTCACTAAAGACATGACGTTAGTGAAAATTCAATATGGCGACTACTGGACGCAATATTATTATTATTTTTTTTCAAAACCTTTCGAGTGGGGTATCAAAATAAAGGGTTTTAAAAGGTGATTACAAAAATATATACAACATAATATATACTTAAAAGCAATTCGAAGTGACAAATCGCAAAAAACACCTAAGTACCAAGAACTAAATCGTCTGCGAAATCTTTCAAATTTGTAAACTAAAAAGCTGGAAATAAAAAAAGTTATTTAAGAAAATAAAAAAACCCGACTGCGGTAAAAAACTTAGGTAAGTTAAAAGAAACTGAGGACCCATTTGAATTTGAAAATACAATAAAAATGATGTGGGTCCCGCCTGCTTCCAACTTTTATTTAATTTAAAATGGGCTTGTTTTTAGCTTTTCAGTTTCTTTTAACTTACCTAAGTTTTTTACCGCAGTCGGGTTTTTTTATTTTCTTAAATAACTTTTTTTTTTAGTTCCTGGAACATCAGAACGTTCGGCCAACGTAATCTCCATAACTGAGGACCTGAGAGAAACTGTTCATGAATAAAGATTTAGTGACGAGACTGAAACGAATGTTTATGGTTGTAAATTTTAAAATTCAATCCAAACACTTACACAAGTCATCATCTGCCTATAGCCATAACCTAACACGTTGGGGTCGGCTACTTGGCTTCCAGTCTAACTAGATGCAGATCCGTACCAGTAGGTATTTTCCATAGAGCGACTGCCTATCTGACCTCCACAACCCAGTTACCCACTCCTACTGGGTAAATACACTTACAAAAAATGATAAATAATAATGATTTTATTTCTGTAAGTAGGTTTACATAAACACTTTTAATCAATCTTCCGTCAATCATATTTTTAAAACTAGATGAGGTCGGCGTTTCCCATCTAAATACTCTGAGAAGTAAGGGCAAAACAAACTTAGAGGTCACAGTTGTTAAAGACAACTCGCTATGCGCACGCACACACACATAAACCGCCACTGCCGCCCACACACTACGTTGAGCGCCCGTCGCCGGAAGCCAGCGCGCGATAGGCCGCGCCAGAGAACAAGAGTATTCGTCAATTATTTTCCTCTATGGTCTTCGTGTGGCCACACGCAGAGCTCAACCAAACGTTGCTCTGTAAATCTAACCTCTTTCGATAGTACTGTATCCAGGTTTAACTGTACAAATTAAACAAGTTTCTAGCAGCAACTAAAAGTTTTATTGAAAACCAACACTATCTGAAACAATTTAGCGACCGTGACACGATTTTCCGTGCGGGAAGCACAGATACCTACTCGACGAACGAGTACATGCGAAGAATCTAGAAGAAACACGCAGCGAAGCGAAGGATTGGCTAGTTGGAGTACCATTCTAAGGAGCTAGAAGCACGCGGCAAATGCGTGCGTGGCTGGCTGAGGTACGTTCGAAGAATCTAGAAGCACGTACGTATGGCATGACCGTGGCTGATTGGCGCTTGGTGTCTGAAATCCAGTGGCTTGGCAGTAGACTTCATACAAGGGAAGTTTGCCAGTTCCTTATTCCGCCCAATCCTAACCCTATTTCTTTGTCCTACAATCCATTGTGTTTCAACTGTGTGAAATTTGTTGCAAGTAAATGCTAAACTATCTACCTACCTATCTGTAATTTAATTAATTGCAAAATATTAAATTAACTGTCTGTAATTTAACTTCACTGGTTAAGAAAATAATAATTTGACCTTGACTTGTTGAATACGTGTGAGTTTCTCGATTAGGATTGCCGTCAGCAACGTTTGCAATCCGCTTTAAGCACATGCATAACAGTTTTTCTCTTGAACGCTTGCTCTGCTTGGGGACTGACGCATAATTTCTGCAATTTCAGCTCGAAATATACCTACCTACCATCAACCAAGCGCAGGGATATACCGCGCGCGGCCTGCACACGAGCCCTCCGGGGCGGCGACGGCGCTCGGCTCGAGGGCCTACTAGCCACGTGGAGGTAAGATTGAAGATTTTCCATAGGGCCTGCCCATGGAAAATCTTTAATCTTAGATTCGATTTAAACAGTAGTAAATCATGTTCAAATTAGAAAAAAGTATATAGCAGGAAACTTCATTATAAATGTAAGGGTCGACCCAGACAAAAACATGATACGATAAAATTTTCTCGATAGAAAACTATCACAAAGTTACCTCTAATTTTCAACTATTTTGGTTTGCATTCTATTTGGGTGCATATTACGAAACCACAAATTGGATAAATAATAACACTTATTATAACCTAGGGATGACCCAAGCGATTTTTTAAAATATTGTCTATTTTAAAAGATAATCGAATAAAAAGCATTTGGCGCTTACTACATTTTTAATCCGCGAGATACGCTGTCTTCCGTCTCGCGTGACACGAGGTAGAGACAGACGTTTGTTTCACAAATCAGTCGCCGTTGCTCTGTGGCTGATATAATTTAATTACGTAAACAATATTTTCGTATTTTATCACTTTGTAAGAAAGAAACTGTGAAATATAAAACATGCAAAAATAACTAAAATCACTTCCAAAACGATTATTAAAAATGTTAAATATTGACAAACTGAATAAATACCGAGCCAAAACTATAAAATAAAAATATTAAAATAATTCGATGTTGATATTTGAAAACTCAAAGTGACACTCATTTTATTTGACATATTTTTGATTGGTATAGTACAACTAGCGCCATTGTTCTGCATTTCGGTGTATTTTCTTGCGGATATAATTTACAACATAGCCAACTATGTGCATTTGGATTGAGTGATCTTTTTTTATTTTGTGACAAAATCTGATTGTACATTTAGTAAAAAATAGTCAAAACTCATAGCCCAAAGTAAAAAATTTGTCACTCTCAAGGATCTTTAGTTATTGCCGAAAATGTGGATCACTCAATTCAGACATTTTGCAAAAACGGCTATGAGCTAAATCTCAACAAAAACTTACTCTACTGACTAAATTTATATCTCAAAAATTAGTCAAAAATTTGTCACAACAATTTTTAAGCCCATCAAGGCATTTAAAGCTTCTTCCAGGTATCTTTGGACAGTATCATTGGATCACTCAGTACAGACACCATTTTGTCTGAGAGATCGTTGTAATAAGGTTTCGGATGAATTTTTTTATAGATCTATTGTTTATCCTAAAATGTACATGTTCCGAATATATTTGTACAATAAATATCATAACACAAATACCTTTTGTTAAAAATTTATGAGTGACTCAATGTTTTTGAATTTGCTGAACTGAGTGATCCATAAGAATGTCTTATAGCTAAGTACCTGTTTCGTATTGATTTACACAAACTACGATTAATTTTTGTACAACTTTGTGACTAAAGTTTTACATAAAAATAATTTACATATACAGCTTAATTTACGAGATATTACATTTTTAATTATATTGTTAGGGAAAAGTGCAGTAGGGTGACCATATAATATGAGATCATCGGTAATATAAATGATACAGTAAGTACCTACCTATATAATCGTCAGTTGTAATATCAATTAATGTAATCAGCACCCTAATTGCGTAACACACTATCAATCGGAATCTGAATCATTTTGAAGTAAATTGCTAATCCATTGCTTATTGCTTACGAAATAACAGTCGATTGTTGCTGTAACCTAACGTACGTTTTCGAGACAATTTTAATAAACAGCTTTTCAAGCGCAGTTAGCACTAAAACCTGCTTAAATCAATCTTGCGCGGCACCTGAAATAGCTAGAAATGTTGTACCTATTTCTGCCATTGAATCTGCAAATAATATCTGTATTTGGCATTAACAGTCTCGAAGAAGCAATTTCTTTTAGCTACGAGGGGATTTGTTTTTCATGTAACAGTAATGCTATGGTGGTTATAAACTTTCTAGTGTTATTTTCATGGATTTGAATGGAACAAAACAGGTAACGTTACAAGATGTGCACGAAATAATTTTAATAAAAAGTAGATCGTACAGGTTAGGGCGCGTACACATAGCGATCCGTTGAACAGGTCCGTTATTTGATTGCGTATGTAGTTGTATGAGCCAGTTCACACACAATACAGCATTCCCGATCCAGTAAAAAAGAAAAAGAGATGAGATAAGATCCGTTAAAAAGGATCCTGTAAAAACGGACGTTCTATGTGTACGCGCCCTTACTTGGAGGTATTGAATTTCTTCCTTCTCAATATCCTGACGGTAGCGCATGGTGTAAACGGACGAATAGTTTGCTATGACGATAATTTGGCTAAAACTTATGATAGCAAAAATGAACCACTTTATTTACATAAGTACACTTATTTAGGCAGCTTATGATTTATAAATAACATGGTATTTCCTTTCTAGATTAGGCTGGCCGCATACGTCCGATTCGGAGACCCCGAATTTCATTTCATACAAAATTTTCTCCTTAGCGCACACGTACCTACTTATATTTTCCGTCAGGGTTTCCGAACGTTTTCTCGATTTCACTGTCATTTTGTTAAGTACTTATTTGATTTGGTTTTCGTAAATTTTACTTACCTAGGTACTGTTGATCTGACATTTTTACAAAGAATTTTTTTTTACATAAATTGTTTATTTTGCTATTATTAATTCCAAAGATATTCTAATAAGTAATGTCGTGTTAGCTTATAAGTTAGGTAGGTATACTGAAAACAATATTTTTTTTTACGAAAGCTGAAAGTTGTTTTTGTTAATCGTTTTTAATAACTATAACTATATAAATAAAAATTCGGAAATAAATAAATAATAAAGTTTACTGTTAGTGAACTTTATTATTTACAACATTAAAAAAAAATAACAAAAAACATAATTGAAATATAATTAACAAAAAACATAAATGCAAAGTTATTGGATGATTAGTTAAAAATCTAACCTTCCTATGATTTGATTTTTAACTAATCATCCAATAACTTTGCATTTATGTTTTTTGTTAATTATATTTCTGTACCTATGTGGTGTACATTAAAGACTATTATTAAACAACCAAACAAACAAATAAATAATAAAGTTTACTAACAGTAAACTTTATTATTTATTTATTTCCGAATTTTTTATTTGGCGTCTAAACAATTAAACTATGTTTCTATCATTGCATCTGTTTTATTCATAACGAAGAAGTTTTTCCTTGAATTAATTAAAAGGTAGAGTTTATTCTAAACTAGACCTTAGTACTAGTGAAGTAACTCCTACAATCAACGTGTGATATACGTTAAGCTAAATTGTATATTCTATAAGTTACGTTATAGTAACACGATATTTAAAAAAAAATAA
The DNA here is from genome assembly GCA_916614155.1 of Mesoligia furuncula. Taxonomy (NCBI): domain Eukaryota; kingdom Metazoa; phylum Arthropoda; class Insecta; order Lepidoptera; family Noctuidae; genus Mesoligia; species Mesoligia furuncula. The sequence goes on from OU744804.1 coordinate 29,913,046, forward strand.
CGTGACCACCATGTCATCTTCGAAACTACAATAGTAGGCTTCATTGTGGTTTCTTTCAGATAACAACATTTTAAGAGAAAAATGCTCTAAACAGCATTGCATTGCAATAGGATGAAAACAAAAACTTACAACTCTTTTTGTGAATAGAATTTAGTTTTTTGCCTCTCCTGTAAAGTCAAGTTAAGTCCTGGTTACATTAATTGATATTACAACTGACGATTATATAGGTAGGTACTTACTGTATCATTTATATTACCGATGATCTCATATTATATGGTCACCCTACTGCACTTTTCCCTAACAATATAATTAAAAATGTAATATCTCGTAAATTAAGCTGTATATGTAAATTATTTTTATGTAAAACTTTAGTCACAAAGTTGTACAAAAATTAATCGTAGTTTGTGTAAATCAATACGAAACAGGTACTTAGCTATAAGACATTCTTATGGATCACTCAGTTCAGCAAATTCAAAAACATTGAGTCACTCATAAATTTTTAACAAAAGGTATTTGTGTTATGATATTTATTGTATGTTCGGAACATGTACATTTTAGGATAAACAATAGATCTATAAAAAAATTCATCCGAAACCTTATTACAACGATCTCTCAGACAAAATGGTGTCTGTACTGAGTGATCCAATGATACTGTCCAAAGATACCTGGAACAAGCTTTAAATGCCTTGATGGGCTTAAAAAATGTTGTGACAAATTTTTGACAAATTTTTGAGATATAAATTTAGTCAGTAGAGCAAGTTTTTGTTGAGATTTAGCTCATAGCCGTTTTTGCAAAATGTCTGAATTGAGTGATCCACATTTTCGGCAATAACTGAAGATCCTTGAGAGTGACAAATTTTTTACTTTGGGCTATGAGTTTTGACTATTTTTGACTAAATGTACAATCAGATTTTGTCACGAAATAAAAAAAAGATCACTCAATCCAAATGCACATTAGCCAACTAGCCAATTTCACGTTCATTTGAAAGTTCCTGCTCGAGATTTTAGATCTTATTGCGATTAACTCAGAATCCAAATTCGTCTAATCAAAACTCCGTGTAAGGTGGACCTTAGACGATCAATTTCGAGCAACTTTTGACCATTTCCTAAATCAAGTTGAAACTCTAATTTTAGCATACGGGTAGGTTATTGGTACTTATATTCTTATTGGAATAAAAAAGAAACAAATCAGAAAGCTAAAACCTACCTGGGTAGAGCGGGGCTAGAAGTCCCAACATACATATCACAGGATCGAAACGCGCTAGAAACAGACTGTCTACGTGATCTGGAGCGGGGTGAGGGGCGCCGACGAAGCCGGGATCCGCCAGTCGTCGCGGAGCGCATATGCGAGTAACATGGCTATCGGAATTTTTTCGAGCCCAAAAGTAAAAACTGGCCAAGTGCGAGTCGGACTCGCACACGAAGGGTTCCGTACCACAAGGCAAAAACACCGAAAAAAACATGTTTGTTGTATGGGAGCCCCCCTTAAATATTTATTTTATTTTAATTTTATTATTTCTTATTAAAGTTAAAATACAACTGAGTATTTTGTGAATATTTCAAGTGCCTACCTGTTGCCATTTTTGATATCGAGCAAAAAAGGGCAAAAAAATCGCGTTTGTTGTATGGGGGCCCCCCTTAAATATTTTTTTTTTTTTTGTATTTGTTGTTATAGCGGCAACAGAAATACATCATCTGTAAAAATTTCAACTGTCTAGCTATCGCGATTCTTGAGATACAGCCTGGTGACAGACAGACAGACAGACGGACAGACGGACAGACAGCGAAGTCTTAGTAATAGGGTCCCGTTTTTACCCTTTGGGTACGGAACCCTAAAAAAGTGTTTCTTTCATAGATCCGCACTGACTGTTAAGAAAAGATTAAAGTAAGTTCATATTGCAGTGTTATTATATCTGTAATTAATGCATGGTAATAAAATGTTCTTGTTGTTAACCGTATTATTTTATAACCTTGCAAATCACTGGACATAGGTATGGGGCAAGAAGTACACCGATGGGACTTTTTACCCCATATGTTTTATTGCAGTGATATGTATAATAAATATTTTTTTGTTTTCTTTTAAAGGATGCGTAAATAAATAAAAAGGACAGATAGAGGGACTACACCACTACATATTATGAAATTCAATAAGGATGAGGAGAAACTAAGTAACTATCTCAAGCTGCGAAAGATTACGATATCTGCAGGAATTCTCTTAAAAGGTTTATTGCACGATTGAAGAAAGAAATTACTGCCATTTTATCAAAAGACTGATTTTGTGTCTGTTTACAAGCAAAGCTCAAAATAATTCGCGTTTCGTTTTGTTTAATTCTTTTTATGTTGGAATATGTTGAATATACCTACTTAAATATTAAGTATATCCAACATAAAATTAATTATGTTGATTATATTGATATTTTACGTTGATTATACATTGAATAAAGCCATTTTATCTGATTATTGTGCGTATACTTACTACAGATGATTTAAATTCAAACACAGATCTCTCAATCCACACGCACGTGATTTGTTCCGGTCTGATCCCTTGAACCCCCCTCCACCCCACCCCGCCCTCCTCGATCCCCTGTTAGTTCGTCTTCTGTTTTCGCCGGGCGAAAAGTTTCTGCAGTACGCGTAGCATGAACACTTCTATCTCTACGAAGAGTAGACATATTGCTTTCTACACAAAGTGACATTTCTTTTCTTCATTTTTGACGTACCGCCTGGAAATCTTTTTACAATCTGTGATTTTGTTTTTCGTTTCTAACAATCTTCGTCTAGGTCCTTTTTTATGTAGACTATTTCAGACGAAAGTTTTCTATCCCAAATGTCAAAATCACACTGACTACTGTCAGTTGTCTAAGGTAGAGAAGAGATTTTGTAATCGCTAAAGACAGTAGAAAACTTTCTACTCGAAGGCCATAAAGTATAGGTATACGGTTATCTACAAAATCCCACGAAAAAAAAAACAAAATTCCACAGTCAAAGATCCACGAATGATAGCCGGGACCAATTAACGTGCTTTCCGAGGCACGGAGGGGTCTCGGTATGTAAAGATGGTCACCCATCCACGGACCAACCGTGGCAAGCGTAGCTTAATCTGATAGATCGACCCGTGTGACTGTTAGTACTTAGACTTAATTAATACCAATTGTATTGGTAATAAGTATGACGAACGCACGAATCAACTTGGGCGGCTGTTATTATTTAGCCACGGACCCCTCCTTATAAAGTGACTTAATATCAGTAAAAATTAAGAATCAAAAAGAAAAAAAAATTGTATGACAAAACAAAGAATTCTGAGTCGAATTAAGTAAAAAAGTGAATTTCTTAAAAAGTGCAGTTGACTCTTTTTACTTTGCTGCCGTCGTACTGTCTACACGGAACGTCATCTTTGTCTTTTCTTCCGTCAACAAACCGGTGCTCATGCTACGCGTGCTGGCGGGAAGGGATTGTGTTGTGTTTTCATCGTGTTTCATGAGAGGGGTAGGCAATGAGGCGCGGGTGAAATCAGATTTTATCCTGTCATATGGCCCGCTCTTAAGAGTGCCAGCGGATAGTGCAGCTGTTTCATAGAGGTTTGCGTGGATTAATCTATTTGAAAGTTTCCTCAGCATTATGTCTGACACCCTCCGTGTCAGACATAATGCTGAGGAAACTTTCAAACTAAAGGATCCGATTAGGAAACGAGCTTCATTAAAAGGTAGACTTACTAATTTTAATAATTACCTAGCAGATTTTCGTAAAATTGAAAAAGTTTCAAAAACAACAACAAGTCAATGAGTTAAAATTCCGTTTGAGCAAAATATAAAAACTTTTTTATAAAAAAAAACAACCGACTTCCAAAAAACACAATAAAGTGAAAAATAACTTTAATTTCGGAAGTCGGTGTCTTTGGATTTGTATTTTAGTTTTTTGCCACCGACTTCCGAAATTAAAGTTATTTTTCACTTTATTGTGTTTTTTGGAAGTCGGTTGTTTTTTTTTATAAAAAAGTTTTTATTTTTCACTTTTTAGTGGGTCAGTTTGTAATTTATCTTAGTTACAATAGCCTAATGTCAACTGCTCATCACCTTTTACAAAATATTGCTTTACCCGATGTAGGGACGTTAATTGTTGAGGAGTTCCCCTAATAAGAGCCAGGAGAACTGGAGCTGTTTGAGAAGTCACCATTCGCTCCATTTCACCATAATATGCATTGTAACGAGCATAAATTGCTTAGCAACCATATTAAAACAATCGAATTGCAACTCGTGAAATATTTGTCATTGAGTAGTTCCGATAGCCATCTGTGGTCTTTATCTTTATCATCAGTTCCACTTTACCAAAATGATGATTTTCGAGAGCAAATGTTCAAAAAAGTATTTTCCAAATCGGTTTGTAAATGACGGAGTTATGAAATATGAAAAGATCGTTCATGTAGATCAATTTTTAGGTTTTTGTTGATTTTTCAAAAACTGCTTGTCCGATTTCGATAAAATTTTCATGGGACCATTTGGGAAGCATACCCTTTCCAACAAAAAAAGAATTTTTCAAATCGGTTGGCAAGCGACGGAGTTATGCGCGAACAAACATAAAAAAAAAAAAAAATACAAACATCCGAATTGAGAACCTCCTCCTTTTTTAGAAGTCGGTTAAAAAGTATTGTTAAATGAGTATGATACAATCCAACCAAAAACATAAATGTAAAAAAGGAGAGCCAAGCTCAATACAAAAATTATGCTTGGCTTGGCTTCGCCGCAAAAAGAATGGAGATCTAAATGAGTGCCAAGTTCTATGCAGAATCCAAATATGTATTTATAGGAACAAAATAACATTATGAACAAGGGAGATTTGTCTGAATGTGCCTGACAATTACGTATCGCGGCGCCGGAAGCCGCGGTTACTAGCAGTGCCACATGCACGAACCAACTTGCTCAGCAAAGCGCCACTGACGCGCGCCTTACACGCACTGCATGACACGGCTGACAGGCTCGATTTATTTTCATGCTCTCTGAATGAATTCACAAAAATAATGTTATATGTGTTATGTTATTTAAGCTAGGTAGTTATTTAATATAGTCTAAGTACCACGCTACACGCTACGCAGTCGGGGGACCTCTTAGCATAGAAGGTGTTCCACAGAACGCTCCCCCGACTTCCATATGAATTTATCTGTTTTAGTCTCATTACCTAGATTCTTTAAGTTGGGGTTTTTTTAATTATTTGATCCTTTTCCAATTGCTTACATTTAATTATATTTTTTTTTGTGTCTGTTTTTAAAATTTTTAATTTAATTTTTTATTTCATGCTTTTTCTAGGGACTCCTTAATTTTTGTATTTCATTTCTTTTATTTTCTTGCGTTTTAATGTTCAGGTAATTTGGTGTTTAATCAGGTTTTTTATCAGTAAAAAAATAATTATTAATTTATAGTTGAAGAATAATTTTTAAGACTAAACAGATTTTTTTGTTTTATTATATCCTTTTTCTACTTCTTCCTTTAGTTACTCAACTTTCGTACAAGTATTTCATAGCTATTAGATATCTTAGGTATTTCAGATCTAGTTTATAAAATGGGACTGCGACACTATCTGATGTAGAAATATCTACGCTTTTTAAGTAGGATAATTCCATTCGTAATAAAAATAGTCAAACTCAGGGGTAGTAGGCACAAGTCATCACTCCACTTTCCTCATCAATCTAGATCTAGAGCATTGATCAGACAAAAAATATTTTCAAGTTTTTAGTTTTCATTTCGTTAGTTAATATTCAATATAGTGTACATTCTTCTACTTGTCAAGCCCTTGCATTTGATACCTATATTGAAGGAGTTGTGAAAAAAATATATAATTCGCCAATTTGTGGTGGCGGCCATTTTGGATTTGAAATTTGTAATAGCGTATAGTATTCTACAAGTCAAGCCCTTTCATTTGATACCCATATTGAGGGAGTTGTGAAAAAAAATGTAATTCGCCACTTTGTGGTGGCGGCCATCTTGGATTTGAAATTTATCATAGTGTATAGTATTCTACTATTCAAGCCCTTTCATTTGATACCCATATTAAGGGAGTTGTGAAAAAATATGTAATCCGCCATTTTGTGGCGGCCGACATCTTGGACCGATTTTCATCAAACATAGCTAAGAATACTCCCGACTAATTCACCTTTCAAACAAAAAAAACGAAATCAAAATCGGTTCATCCATTCGGGAGCTACGATGCCACAGACAGACACACACACACACACACACACACACACGGGTATGGGTCATTGAGTCAAGTTATGAACACATCCCAAACGATTTTTCAAAATTAGGTACTCTCCTGGGGAGGTAAAAAGCTGGGATACAGTTTATTTGAAAAATCTGATCGATTTGAGCTATAAACTAAAAAATTGGCCCGAATACTTATTTATGTCTAAATAAATGATAAAAATCATAAACATACATTTTCGAAATTATAAGAGGAAAGTACGAATTTCACGCGGACGAAGTCGCGGGCAGAAGCTAGTTCCGTAATAAAGCTTTAATTCTCAAAAAAAAACATACTTATAGCGTTTATCCGACGTTATCATCAAATTGGTTTTCGAAATCCACCGTGTCTAGTCCATCTATTGCATCATCACAAATGAGACCATTATAAAAACTCTGTGTATCTTGTGGAATGAGATGTAATATGGACTGAATATCGGCTAGTTTCACTGGTGATACTAGCTTCCATGACGGCCACATGCGAACTAAATGTTCCGTCAGGATTACAGCTGGTCTGCCGCAAACAGGTGCTCTCCCTATATTTACTTCCCAATGAAATCTGTTGTAAAATAAATTGAGTTTGGTGAGTCTATTTTCAGGTAAGTATATTTCCCGAGTTTGCAGCCAATTAATACTTCTTTATTAATACCATCATTTTTTCAACCTTAGAAGTTCCCAGAAAATCAGATTTTGCTATAACTGTAACCAGGTTCTTTCTCTTGCATTCTTTCATAACCTGCACATAATCATCGGGAATGTACAGTTTCGAATATTTCTTGCTCGCCTAATCATTTTAATAGACAAGAACCGACTTCGTGGGCACCTTTATCAGCCATTCCTTCTATGCAAACAAAGCACTCACTCAAGTGTTTAAAGTAAATAAATAAAATCTTTTTTTCAAAAAAAAAACAACCGACTTCCGAAAAACACTATAATGTGAAAAATAACTTTAATTTCGGAAGTCGGTGGCAAAAAACTAAAATACAAATCCAAAGACACCGACTTCCGAAATTAAAGTTATTTTTCTCTTTATTTATAGTGTTTTTGGAAGTCGGTTGTTTTTTTAAAAGGTGATACCTTTTACAAAATATTGCTTTTCCCGATGCATGGACGTTAATTGTTGAGGAGTTCTCCTAGTAAGAACCAGGAGAACTGGAGCTGATTGAGAAGTCACCATCAGCTCCACTTCACCATACGCATTGTAATGAGCATAAATTGCTTAGCAGCCATATTGAAGTAATCGAATCGCAACCCGTGAAATATTTGTCATTGAGTAGTGCCATTTGTGGTCTTCATCATCAGCTCCACTTTACCAAATCATAATTTCCGAGAGCAAATGCTCAAGTTACTTTAATAATAGACTTAGGCAAGAAAAATTTTGCTAAGGGCCAAGTTTATGTTACGCTTAGTCGTGTAAAGACGCTGTATGACATTGTATTATGCGACTTGGAACCTACCAAATTGCTAAATAGACCACATGACGAAAAGGCATTGCGTGAAATGCAACGATTGAGGCTTTTATAAATCATCATCAGCCAATTGCAGTCCACTGCTGGACGTAGACCTCCCGAAGTTTGCGCCAACGTTCACGATCCTCCGCTTCTCTCATTTAGCCACTACCGGCAACCTTTGTTAGGATAATTATACAGAAGAAAAACTCGCCAAAGTATTTAACTTTAAGAAGTATTTATTAGTTTTTAGACAAGATGCTGATAATCCTGTCTGCAGCATCAGGCCAGACTTATGTCAACATTGCATTGAACTTAAAATTTAGTCCTGTTTAAAATGAGCCCAAACACGACTACGGTACTGTAATTTCAAGGTTTGTACTTTTTCTGATGCTCGACTGGCTTCAGCATCAGGTCTCTATGTACTTCGGTGTTCCTCATTAACAGTACGTTTATCCACACAACGAGACCTTTTCAATGAGCCTGAACACGATATATCTGCTGTTAGTTGTCGAGGAGTTAGGTACTCTGCAGACTATCCTGACTGCAGCATCAGGTCATAACTTGATGATCATGAGACCAAATGTGGCAAATGCCCTATCAAACATCAAAACAATTTACGAAAACAGTCCTTGCCTGTTCGAGTAACTTCTTACTGTTAAGGAGTTGAACCTTCTATCATCAGCCCAGCTACCTGAGATGGTGACAACCGTACGCAAATACACAAGATACTTCATAAAATATGCGAAAAACAATAAGTGAGCCTATAAAATTTGAGGGTTGCTCTCGATTTCTCTAAGATTCCATCATCAGATCCTAACTTGGTGACAGTGGGACCACCTCAGAACTATCTACTTTCGAACAAAAAAAGAATTTTGAAAATCCGTCGACAATTGGCGGAGTAATCGATGAACAAACATAAAAAAAAAAAAAAAAAAAAAAAAAAAACATACAAACATCCGAACATAGTACCTCCTCCTTTTTGTGAAGTCGGTAATAAAACTACTTACCTTTTGTATCTTCATTGTTATCTTCAGTGTTCGTCTCCAATGCTTTATTTACAAATCAAATCAAATCAAATCACTTTTTACCGACTTTACAAAAAGGAGGAGGTACTATGTTCGGCTGTTTGTATGTTTTTTTTTTTTTTTGTATGTTTGTTCATCGATTACTCCGCCAATTGACGACGGATTTTCAAAATTTTTTTTTTGTTCGTAAGTAGTTAGTTCTGAGGTAGTCCCATTGTCACTAAGTTAGGATCTGATGATGGGATCTTAGAGAAATCGAGGGCAACCCTCATATTTTATAGGCTCACTTATTGTTTTTCGCATATTTTATGATGCCTGATGCTGAAGCCAGTCGAGCGTCAGCAAAAGTACAAACCTTGCAATTACAGCACCATAGTCGTGTTTGGGCTCATTTTAAACAGTACTAAATTTTAAGTTCAATGCAATGTTGACATAAGTCTAGCCTGATGCTGCAGCCAGGATTATCAGCATCTAGTCTAAAAACTAATAAATACTTCTTAAAGTGAAATACTTTTGCGAGTTTTTCTTCTGTATAATTATCCTAATAAAGGTTGCCGGTAGTGGCTGGATGAGAGAAGCGGAGGACCGTGAACGTTGGCGCTAACTTGGGGAGGTCTACGTCCAGCAGTGAACTGCAATTGGCTGATGATGATTTATAAAAGCCTCAATCGTTGCATTTCACGCAATGCCTTTTCGTCATGTGGTCTATTTAGCAATTTGGTAGGTTCCAAGTCGCATAATACAATGTCATCCAGCGTCTTTACACGACTAAGCGTAATATAAACTTGGCCCTTAGCAAAATTTTTCTTGCCTAAGTCTATTATTAAAGTAACTTGAGCATTTGCTCTCGGAAATTATTATTTGGTAAAGTGGAGCTGATGATGAAGACCACAAATAGCACTACTCAATGACAAATATTTCACGGGTTGCCATTCGATTACTTTAATATGGCTGCTAAGCAATTTATGCTCATCACAATGCGCATGGTGAAGTGGAGCTGATGGTGACTTCTCAATCAGCTCCAGTTCTCCTTGTTCTTACTAGGAGAACTCCTCAACAATTAACGTCCATGCATCGGGAAAAGCAATATTTTGTAGAAGGTGATAAGCAATTGACATTAGGCTATTATAACTTAGATAAATTACAAACTGACCCGCTAAAAAGTGAAAAATAAAAACTTTTTTACAAAAAAAACAACCGACTTCCAAAAACACTATAAAGAGAAAAACAACTTTAATTTCGGAAGTCGGTGGCAAAAAACTAAAATACAAATCCAAAGACACCGACTTCCGAAATTAAAGTTATTTTTCTCTTTATAGTGTTTTTGGAAGTCGGTTGTTTTTTTTGTAAAAAAGTTTTTATTTGTTAACACAGGTACAGAAATATAGATCTTGAGTTTGGTGAACAGAACGCTATGTTATGCCAGGAGGCGTACAAATATGGTGTGCATCTAGCTCAATATTAACGAATTTAAACAAAATAAAAAAAGATGTTTGATAATCATGCATAATTAATATTTCAAAATAAATTATAACTATTATATAATATTATTTAAATAAATTGAGTGATGTCAGATTTAAATGAGGAATTATCTATATATATAAAATTCAAAGTCCTGACTGATTGACTGACTGACTGACTGATATATCAACGCACAGCCCAAACCGCTGGACCTAGAGACTTGAAACTTAGAAGGTGTGTTCTTTGTGAAGAGTAAGTATCCACTAAGAAAGGATTTTTGGGAATTCAACCCCTAAAGGGTTAAAATAGGGGATGGAAGTTTATATGAAAGTCCGACAGTTTTGAAGTTAGGATCTTCTAATTTTGTATTTAGGCTGACAATTGAAAATTAATTTATACGTGTCTCAGCGTTTTTGATAATTCCACCTCCGAAGGGTTAAAAAGGGGTATGAAGTGGTGTATAGAAAGTCATTAATTTTCGACGTAAAAATCACTTTTATCATCTAGGCTTATGATTGGAAGCTAAGACAACGGTGTTGTTAGAATTTCATCCATTATGGGGGTGAAAAGGGGGATGAAATTTTGTCCTGACTGACTGATATATCTACGCACAGCCTAAAACGCTGGTCGGTACCACTGGGTAGAGAAATTAATTTTGGAGGGTGTGTTCTTTGTGAAGAGTAGATATCCACTAAGAAGGGGTTTTTGGAAATTTAACCTTTAAGGGGTGAAAAGAGGGGATTTTGTTTGTATGAAAGATCTTATTCCTTGAGTTAATAACCATGAAACTTGGCACGAATACTTATCTAAATAAATTATGAAGTTTGGCTTTTTTTTTCTAAACTACCCCCTGGAGGGGGATTGGGAGGTGTCAAAGTTTGTATGGAAGAATTTTAACGCGTGGTCCGATTAACTCGAAACTCAGTATGTATACTTAAGACCGAAAATAAAGAATAATGTGTATCATCGCTTTTCGAAAATTTACCCCTAATTGGTATAAAAAATTGCCTAAGCAAGTAATAAAGTTTATCATTATTCGTTTATCAAAACGTTAAAGTTTGTGTGGAAGAATTTTAACGCGCGGTCCGATTTACTCGAAACTCAGTATTAATACTTATGACAGAAAATAATCAATAATAAAAGCCGCACAGATCGATCGATCAGGTTACGCAGGCTACGCTTGCCGCGGTTGGTCTGTAGATAGGTGTCCATCTTTACATACCGTGACCTCTCCATGCCTCGGAAAGCACACTAAGCCGTTGATCCCGGCTGTCATTTGTGGATCTTTGACAGTCGCTAGGGATGGTCAGAAGCCCGAAAGTTTGACAACCAGTCTTATCAAGGGGTATCGTATTTGGGTTGTGGAGGTCAGATAGGCAGTCGCTCCATGTAATATACTGGTACTCAGCTGCATCTCGTTGGACTGGAAGCCGACCCCAACATAGTTGGGAAAAGGCTAGGCAGATGAAGAATCAATAGTAAGTGTATGGGGTTTTCGAAAATTATTGACCCCTGACGGGACAAAAAGTGGTAAATCGATTTATAAGGGGATTTTAATGAGTGCCTTGATAAACTCAAAAAAAATGGTACAAATAAATTTGGACTTGAAACTTGGCACAAATAATTTATAAAGTTCGAATTTTTTTGGAATTCTAAACTAACCCAAAGGGGAGATTGGGGGTGTCAAATTTAGTATGGAAAAATTTTAATGCGCGGTCCAATTAACTCGAAACTCAGTACCTATCTAAGACCAAAATAAATAATAAAGTGGTTCAGGGATTTTCGAAAATCTACTGCTAATGGGGTGAAGAGGGGTAGTCAATTTCACAGGGCAGAATTTTATTACGAGGCTTGATTAACTGGAAAATTGGTATAAATAATCAAGATTATGTTTCGAAATTCCACCCCTATGGGGATAGAAAGAGGGGATACAGTTTATATGAAAAATCTTATTCATTTGGTTAATAAATTAGAAACTTGGCAATATTTCGGTCAGTAAATAATAAAGATTGTCACTTTTAGTTTAAAAAATCCCTCACAGAGGATTTGGGGGGTGACAAAGTTGATGGAGTAGAAAAACATTTAACCCGCTGTCAGATTAACTCGAAACTCGGTACTACTAAAACAAAAAATACTTTAAAAAAGTGATTTAGGGTTTTTCAAAAATTGACTTCTACGAAGGTGGAAAATTCTACTGCTTGCTTCCATTAACTCGAAAATGGGTATGGGTCATTGAGTCAAGTTATGAACACATTCCAAACGATTTTTCAAAATTAGGTACTCTCCTGGGGAGGTAAAAAGCTGGGATACAGTTTATTTGAAAAATCTGATCGATTTGAGCTATAAACTAAAAAATTGGCCCGAATACTTATTTATGTCTAAATAAATGATAAAAATCATAAACATACATTTTCGAAATTATAAGAGGAAAGTACGAATTTCACGCGGACGAAGTCGCGGGCAGAAGCTAGTTTAGTTATAAATGTCAAAAAAAAAAATTGAATCTAAGTAAGTACCTAAGTCAGAATAATTGAAAATGTCAAAAAATTATTAAATGTTAATAATAGTAGTAAATTTCACTCCAAATTAATTCATCATTTAAGTTTTTTTTAATTTTATAACATAGAAACAGCATTAAATTGAGCCATCATTGAAAAATTCATCCAGTGTGTAGTAACATTTGTCTCTAAGCAAGCGATTAAGTGCCTTTTTGAATTTTATTACTGGCATATTTTTAATGGCATCCGGTATTTTATTATAAATTTTTGGAGCGTTGCCGAAGAGGCTTTTACGCATTAAGGCTGTTTTACATTTAACGTTACATAGTTTGTTACAATATTGTGTACGCAATGGATTTCTTCTGACTGCCGATAAGCTGACAAATAAATGCGGGTTTTTTTTTTACAAACAGTGCAGTTTCCATTATATACATTGCTGGCAGTGTCAATATTTTTAGTTTTTTGAAATACCTTACCTTTACTTACCTTACCTTACAATATTTTTAGTTTTTTGAATTACCATTTCAACATTTTCAAAATTGATTTTAAAATAAATGAACAATATAACCTTTTTACAAAAAAAACAACCGACTTCAAAAAAAAACAATACTAAGTGAAAGAGAAACTCGGTGTCGTTGGTTCCACGTTTTCAGTTTTTGACACTGACTTCCGAAATTAAAGTTATTTTTTACTTTGTAGTGGTTTTTTTTTTGAAGTCTGTTGTTTTTTTCAAAAGAAGTTTTTATTTTTCACTTCTTAGTTGTACCTACCCCACACACAATTAATTAACACTACTTGCTATGTAAATATCAGTGTCAGGAAGTTATTAAAATATCATCAACATAAACTAAGCGAAAAACATCCTAGGTATTATTGAAGCTAACTCAAAAACTATCCAAGCAAAGTTAATCAAATTCATATGGGACCACCTCTGAGCAATACCTTATCCATTAAAAACAATATATATATATACAATTGCAGCCAAGAGGTGCCAAGCTAAGGTACATTGAAGAATTGAAGACACCGACTAAAAGAATCATCAAAATTAGCACAGAAATGCCGGAGATGCAGAACATTTATGGATATAACTTCGTACAGAAGAATAATGAGGGATTTTCTTTTTCTTTTTTTTTTAACGCTTCCCTAGCCGCTGGATAGATGGCGCTGAACTTGGTAAGTTACTGCAAGGAAGGGAACGTCACATAATTTTTCTATTAATTCAATTGGATGTAATTTTGAGATCGTAAAACGAAAGCAAACGAAACTGTCACTCAACGAGCGTATATGACGTGACGCAATGTTTTTTTTTCAAGCGTTTTGTCTTTGGCACCTAGTAACGTAGTCAGGTCAACGCCATCTTAAGGGTTCTTGGAAACTATGTTTTTTTTTTAATACCCAAAAGAAAAACCTCTCATTACCTATTGCATTATATACTAAAACTTTCCTGAAAGTATTTAGATCACGTTAATGAAAGAAATATCAAAATTGGATTATTAGTTTTTGAGAAAATCGCGTACATACATACGGGTCAAATACCTCCTGTTTTGAAGTTGGTTAAAAACAATAGAACTTTTTACGCAGATAAAAAAAAGGCCGTCACACATTCGAACTACTTCGTTGAATGTCACCTATTTTGATAGATGTTGACGTTTGTCGACTTTGAAATTTCGAGTTATTGCACTTTGAGCCATATATGCAATGGAATAAAGTAAATATTTCGTTGTTTAAAGATGAGAGGCATGCTCAAAGGTACCAAATTTTGGTACCTTTGAGCGACGATGGGTTTCAAAACGTTATATGCATATGGAATCGCATACTAGTGGTTCTACTGTTTTACAATATTTATTTATACATGATAGAACCGAATGCTTGTGGTTCTATTTTGCAATAAAATGTTAGCAATTAAATTATGATTTTAAGTACGCATAACGATACCACTAAACTTAGACTTGGTTCTATTTGGTGTATTAAAATAATCGTATAATAGAAATATGTGTAATGTATAATGGTACCAAGTATGTGTGGATCTGTTTTGTATAAAATGACATGACATATAAATTAACACTTTGCGGGACACTTAACGCCTATCGACGTAATAACAATAAAACTTCTATTGTGTCTCGTTCAGTGTCCTTCAATGTGTTAATATCATTTAATTGTTGTGCTGTGGTTCGGTTTTGCATTAAATGTAATGTTTGTTTTTGCTGTTGGTTCTGTTCAGCTTTTAGTGTACCTTGTTTCCAAGGGGAAAATCATGTGGTTCTTTTTTGTATAAGAATTTAGACCACTTTTAAATTAGTATTCTTCAAAAAAAGTAAAATACGAAATTTGTCGTGTGGTTCCTTTTGGCATAAGTACGGACAAATAAAATGAGTAAATAAAAGAAAAATGTTCATACATATTTTTTATAATATGTTTTAACTTTTTTTATTCATGAAAAATATCCCATAACATAATAATGAATTACTTTCATCATCTGATTCCAAATATTCTACGTAAAAAAAGTATTTTCATTGTCAGCTGCGTCACTAACAACGTCTTCGCTACTGCTGTTATTGCTGCTGCTATCTTCGCTTAGGCGAATGACTAACTCATCTATATTTTGATATAGGGTTCTTCCTAGTTCATAATATTCTTTTTCAATTATTGCAACATGACGACAACAGTTTTTACATTTTTCAGGCGTAATGCTGTTGAAGGCCAGCAATAATAATAATTTCATCTACAATACGCCTCACTGTACTCTCAGATTTTCCTGAAAGAAAGATTTAATAAAAATAATATGACGTAATATCTAACAAGAAATAGATAGCACTATTTTTAATTTCAAACATGATATAACTTTTTCATATGTATTTAAAATCAGCGATAAATTTGATCATCCAAAAGTATTAAAAGTTCTGATCGCACTACAATATGGCCTACTTATATTTGCAATCTAACCTATTAATGCGCAATGTAAACAATCCTTATTATAGTCTTAAAATCGTATATTTAGTAAATTTGTAACTTTTGGTAGATAAAAAACAAACAGTAACACGATTACATACCTATCATAGCTGCTGTTCGGGCATAAATATCATCCAAATTTAATAAAATTTGTCCAGCTTGGTGTTCTAACAAACATCGCTGATACACTTAAAAATAATTTCCCGAACTCCACTCCTATTTGTTTTCCTCATATTTAACACGTTTCTTCGAAGTTTTATCCACGTAGATTTGAAAAGCAATAAAAAATGCATTAAATAACGAGTTACAAAACAAGTCGATGACAGCCGATGACATTCGATGTACTATGATTTAGTGTTGCCCTACTTTTGAATAATGTTAGTTCCTCAAACATTAATTTCATGACTTTATAGACAGACTGTACTGTCGTCGGCAAACAATGTCATAGGATAGGGTATATTCTGGGGAAAGTCATTTATATATATAAGAAATAATAAAGGTCCTAGCACACTGCCTTGGGGCACTCCATAAGATAGTTTTCGTTCTTCAGATATGTATTTTATAACGGTATTATTTAATTTACAAATTCGACTTATTTCTGTACGTTGTGTTTTATTTTTTAGGTAAGAATTTATGAGTGACAAAACATTTCCCCTTATCCCATACGCATTCAACTTGCTCAGCAGTATATCATGGTTGACTAAGTCAAATGCCTTGGTCATATCCATGTATATTGCTGATATTTTGACTCTTTCATTCATATTAGCTATGATAACATTAAGAAAGTCATATATTGCCATATTTATTGAATGATCTTTCCTAAATCCTTTTTTTTTCCACAAGTATATTATGTTTGTTGAGGTATCCATCTATGGACCTACAGATCCATTTTTCGAATATCTTAGATATTACCAGGATAAGAGCCTGTAATTTTTAAATGTCTTTCTCTTCATCTTTTTTAAATAAAGGTTTTATGACAGTAGGTTTAAGCTTATCAGGGTAGGTTCCAGACTCAATACTTAAATTAATTATGTAGCTGAGAGGATGTGTTATTATTTCTGAAACATACTTTAGAACCTTTGTTGAAATATCGTCGTAGCCTACACTATTTTTATTTTTTAAGTCTTTTATAATTCTATTTACTTTATCTGGTATAATAGGGGCTAAAAACATTGACTGTGCAGAGAGATTTATTTTATTGTCAGTGGTTAGCTGTGTCGAAGCAGTGGAAAGTTTTTCTGCTTGGCTTATGAAGTAGTCTTTAAAGTTAATGTAATTCCGTCATAATTTATTTCTTTTATATAGGTACTCTGGTGGAGAGTTGCTTATATTTCCATTTATTATTTTCCATGTCGTTTTCGATTTATTACATGCCGTCTCTATTTTATAATTATTTTTTGCTAATTGTGTCAATTTTATAATTTTCTTGGGTCTGTTTGAATAGTTTTTAAACTTCGTCACATTTATCTTAGATAGATTTAATCTAGGGTGCCACAACAACTGTTTTTTTATTTGGCTACACCGTCTAATACCATGTGTTAACCAATTTGGATTCTTTGTTAATTTTATTTTTTTGAATGTAATCGGAAAACATAAATTATAAAACAAGGTTGGTCCGTGGATGGGTGTGAGTAGCTCAGAAAGCATGTTATGCCGTTGGTCCCGGCTGCTTTGACAGTCGTTACGGGTCGTCTGAAGCCTGAACGTCTGACAACCAGTCTTACCAAGGGGTACCGTCTTGCCCAGTTACTGGGTCGTGGTGGTCGTCGTTAGGCAGTCGCTCCATGTAAAATACTGGTATTCAGCTGCATCCGGATAGACTGGAAGCCGACCTCAACGTAGTTGGGAAAAGGCAGGCAGATGATGAGATGATAATGGCGAAAGTGATTCCGATATCCTATTTCCAAAATAAAAAATTTCATTTTCTCCTTTTGTTATTCAGACGAAGGGTCATATTGTGGGAAACCTAGTAAGTGGGCAACGAAATAAAAAAACCTTGCAGATTTTTTTTTTTCAATTTGCTTAGTATCGCGAAACTTTCGTAAAAGACTATCAGAGAAAATTGACATCAAATAATTGAATATAACAGTTTAGTATTATAAATGGTCAAATATCCAGAAGATTTATACTTATTTTGAGTGAATCACAACATCTAGAAACGTGTCACCTAAAGCGCGGGACGGCGGTCAGCTCATAGGACGTGGTGGTGTCAGGTGTCAGGTGTCAGCTGAGGAGCGCAGGAACTCGCGCAGCTGCTCGCGCAGCCCGAAGTTTAACTGCAGATACGAGGACAGCAGACGCCGCCCTGAGATCGGCGACACCGCGCCGTCTGCAACACACGAGTGCTCACTACACAACTCTTCTTGATGAAGTAATAATAAACAGTAACGATAACAAGGAGGTATGGCAGCGTAAGGAGCTTCGCGGACGCTTTTTCCGGGCCCTACATGAACCCGATGTCGATCTGCTAGCGCCCGTAGCCTAGCTGCGTTTCAATAAGTTATCATGACGAACATTTACTGGAAGATTAACTATGAAGAACGACACGATTGACATTTGTCGTGCATGCTACCGTCCGGGGGAACCAATCGGACACATTATCTGCGGGCGTTCTCGTCTAGCTAACGAAAAGTACCTACCTACTTGCAACACATACCCAACTTGCACACCCTTGCAACCCTAGCCAGAATTATCCATCAGCAACTTGCCATGAAATACAGCGTTTTGGGATCGGAAGTGCTGTATCACATACCTATATCTGTCGGGATCCAGTTCTAAAATGGCAATATCACATTTTATTGGGATCCATTATCACTGACGGGACCATTGCGGCAATACTAAGGGTACATGCAAGACAATACTAATGATACTACCTACCTTGTGGTCACTCACTCACACACACTCAAACACATTTACACACCGGCACACAAATGTATTACTTTACCACCCTCACGCTAAACACCCTGGCTGCCGCTATACCTACATGACTTACCGCCCTGTATGGCCTAACACTGTCTCCTAATTCCAATATTAAAGTTGTGGTTAAGGTACTAAGTAAATTTTATTTGTAGTAAACTTTAATATTGTGCATTTACAAACGTAGGAATCGGGGGAGTCTCTATCAACCAAGCTACAAGCCAAGCGGTTATGTGCACTCCGGTGTGGTTGTGCGCATGTGGCAGTAATATGTGTTGTGTGGTGGTGTGGAGTGGCGACGTACCGGCGGCAAGGAACCAGTCGAGGATGTTAGCGCGCTCGTAGGTGTAACCGTCGGCTGCGAACACCGGCTCATGCAGCACGCGGTGCGACAGCGGACAGCGCAGCGCGTGAGGCGCGGACTGCTCCTGCAACCACAACACTATGCCATGTAGGCTCAGCTGCATACCAAGTACTACACAAGCACTGCTCGTATGCGACATGAAGTTGACTGTACTACCGGAGCCTGCCCACTTTTTACATCAGACATTGTATAGTCTACAGAAATACATCAGAAAGAAACAAGTTATACACAGGCAAAATTGTTAATCGGTCAAATAAACAGCACAATTAAGTCAAAACTAGATTTGTCCAGTTAAAAAAATTTTACTCCCGGGCTCTAAACACAATGGGCTAACCTGGTCGTAGTAGGGCGGCGCGGCCTGCAGCCAGCCCAGCTCCTCGCGCACGAGCGCCCGCTCCTCATCGTCGGGGATCGAGCCATCGGCTCCGCCTGCAACGGTCTTGAGCTCGGAACACAATGGGCTCACCTGGTTGTAGGAGGGCGGCGCGGCCTGCAGCCAGCCCAGCTCCTCACGCACGAGCGCCCGCTTCTCATCGTCGGGGACCGAGTCATCGGCTCCGTCTGCAACGGTCTTGAGCTCGGAACACAATGGACTCACCTGGTTGTAGGAGGACGGCGCGGCCTGCAGCCAGCCCAGCTCCTCACGCACGAGCGCCCGCTTCTCATCGTCGGGGACCGAGTCATCGGCTCCGTCTGCAACGGTCTTGAGCTCGGAACACAATGGACTCACCTGGTTGTAGGAGGGCGGCGCGGCCTGCAGCCAGCCCAGCTCCTCACGCACGACCGCCAGCTTCTCATCGTCGGGGACCGAGTCATCGGCTCCGTCTGCAACAGTCTTGAGCTCGGAACCCAATGGACTCACCTGGTTGTAGGAGGGCGGCGCGGCCTGCAGCCAGCCCAGCTCCTCGCGCACGAGCGCCTGCTCCGCGTCGTCGGGGTCCGAGCGACCGGCTCCATCTGCAACGCTCTCGAGCTCGAAACACAATGGGCTCACCTGGTCGTAGGAGGGCGGCGCGGCCTGAAGCCAGCCCAGCTCCTCGCGCACGAGCGCCCGCTCCGCCTCGTCGGGGACCGAGCGACCGGCTCCATCTGCAACGCTCTCGAGCTCGGAACACAATGGGCTCACCTGGTCGTAGGAGGGCGGCGCGGCCTGAAGCCAGCCCAGCTCCTCGCGCACGAGCGCCCGCTCCGCCTCGTCGGGGACCGAGCGACCGGCTCCATCTGCAACGCTCTCGAGCTCGGAACACAATGGGCTCACCTGGTCGTAGGAGGGCGGCGCGGCCTGAAGCCAGCCCAGCTCCTCGCGCACGAGCGCCCGCTCCGCGTCGTCGGGGACCGAGCCATCGGCTCCGACTGCAACGCTCTCGAGCTCTGAACACAATACATGTATTACAAAAGAATATCTTCATTCGTTCGAAAACATGGTACAACACAACATGGTTCGTTTCAAATTGCCACCCACCCTAACGGGAAACCTTATAACAATATCTAAGGTATTATTGAAATAGGCATGTTGAATCGAACCTCAAATAATTATTATTTAGATTTCCTAAAAATATTATTAAACAGAATATTATTATTCATAAAACTACCGATAGTTGCATACCATACTTTAAACAACATAAAATACTGATATTGCCCTGTTTATACATATTAAAAGTTGCTGAGTTTGTTAAGTTAAACCCAAATCGTTTTAGACGTCTTGCCGATGTAGTTTCACATAATAGACGCGATCAGTTCGGTAAGACAGCACTAATGCGCAAAAGTGTTTACTGCATGGCTCCGGTCATCTAAGATAAAATACCTAAAAGTTGGAAAGAATTTCCGCTATCGTTATTTAAAAAGAGGCTGCGAAGCTTTTTGACAGTTAAAGCATACTATAGTGTAACAGAATTCTTAACTGATAAATTTTTTAAACTGAGACTGTTTACAATAATGTTTAAAATAAGAATTATGTTTGGTTTTGTGTTGTTTCTTGTTCTGTTTGTTTGTTAAAGTTTAGTATTTAGTTATAGTTTAGTGGATTAGTTGGTACTTATTTTTGTAATTTTTGCATGCCTACTGGTAAAATATGGCTGAACCTATTTCCTTAAAACACCATGTAAGTACTGTACCCATATTTGCAAAATAAAATATTTTAATATTTTTCTTTAATACAATGAATGCGTGTCTTTTTGTGAACCTCAAATAATTCCTATTTTGAGGTCCTCAACATACTAAAAAGCCAAGTAACTGCGACCAACTTGGACGCGGCTGCTGCCGCGGCACCGCTCGCAACGCTCACTTGCTCGGTTCGCCCGCGGTTGCTTAGGTTGCGGTCTACCTGACCGCACACTGACCGCGATCGGCGACGTGTAGCTGTCCCTCACCGAATACTATGTTCGTAAATACACATACAGCCTCGCTCACACGCCGCCTGCGAGGCCCAGTTGCGACGGCCCAAAGTCGCACGCCGCAAACGTCCGTCGTTATTGTAGCGACGGCTGGACGCGACGTGCGAGGCGTTTTCTAGATTTAGCAATGACAACCATAGGTATCTATTTATCTATATATTATAGTATAGGTTCCTTCTTCTTTTCTTTACACTGACCTCAAAAAAAGAAGGTTATCAATTCGACACGTATGCATGTAATATTATTGGAACTGCATTTTATTCGCATATTATGACAACCTATTAGTGCTTCCAAACCAATATACAAAATTTTATAGATGTATGTAGGTATGTATGTTTGTCCACGCATTTCTCCGCAACTATTAATCGGATCGTGGCCGTTTTTTGTATTGGCTTGCATTTACTTCAACTTAGGGAACAGTGCAAGTTTCATAAAAATCGATTCAGTAATTTTCAAGATATGAACTAATACGTGTAAGTGTGACGGTCTGGCTTATTGATACGAGCTTTAGCGGGTGCGGTGTAGTGTCAAATGAAAAAATATCTCAAAACCTTGGTCAAATTCTAATGCAATATTTACAACAAAACTATTACCTACTTGCGTTTACGCCGAACGGCATTTCATACATACTTTCAAGCCCTTTTTTTTCGAAGTGAATGAACCGATTTTAATGAAACTTCGTACGTATAAGCAAAATACAAAGGTCTAAAAAGTTAGTAGAGAACATTTTCGAAAAATAGTGTTACAGCCAAATTGGACCGATTTTAAACTTTCCATAGAAACAGATATTTCCAGTTATCTTTTTTTATATAAGACATTTCGAAAATGTTCTCTACTAACTTTTTAGACCTTTGTATCCTGCTTATGCTTAGGAAGTTTCATTAAAATCCGTTCATTAATTTCGAAAAACAAGGGCTTGAAAGTTTGTATGAAATGCCGTACGGCGTAAACGCTCTTAATACAAACAAATATTCCAGTTTATACTTAAAAAAAAATAAACCTTCAAAAAGAAATGAACTCAAAATTATGAAAAAATAACTTTAATTTCGGTGGCAAAAAAACCAAAAATAAAATACAGATCCTAAGACACCGACTTCCGAAATTAAAGTTATTTTTAACCGACTTCAAAAAAGGAGGAGGTTTTTAACCGACTTCAAAATAGGAGGAGGTTTCTCAATTCGACCGTATATATTTAAATATATATATTTTTTTGTGTGTTCTCGGATAACTTCGTCGTTTATGAACCGATTTTGATTATTATTTTTTTGTTCGAAAGGAGATATACCAAGGGAGAATGATAAGGAAACCAGGATCTGATGATGGCATCCCAGTGAAATCGAGGGGAACATTTAAAAATTGTAGGAGCAACTAGTGCGTTTGTTAATTTTTTCATTAAGTATTTTAAAGCACTACAATTTAATGAAGGCCTGGAGTCGATCTGATGATGGAGCCGAAAGACAGTCGAGGGGACTCCTCAACGATTTACAGCAGTTACCTTGTGTTTGGGCTTGATTAATTTGTATTGATGTGAACTTTACACCTAGATGAGTTGTGACTGTCAATAGGGGTCTGATGATGAAGACGAAGGACAGTTAAGAAAACTCCTCAACAGTTTACAGTAGCTACCTTGTGTATATTGACCGATTATTCGAAGACGTCTGGACCGATTCCAAAAGTTATTTTTTTATTTGAAGGGGTATACTCTCGAGGTGGTCCCATTATCATCAAGTTGGAATCTGATGAGAGGTTCCCATGGAAATAGAGGGAAAACCTCAAATTTTATAGGCAAACCTATAGCGATTTGGGTATTTTTTAATGTAACTTGAGCATTGGCTCTTGGAAATCATCATTTGGTAAAGTGGAGCTGGTGATGAAGACCACAGATGGCCATCGGAACTACTCAATGACAAATATTTCACGGGTTGCGATTCGATTACTTTAATATGATTGCCAAGCAATTGATGCTTGTTACAATGCGTATGGTGAAATGGAGCTGATGGTGACTTCTCAATCAGCTCCAGTTCTCCTAGTTCTTATTAGGGAAACTCCTCAACAATTAACGTCCCTGCATCGGGTAAAGCAATATTTTATAAAAGGTGATGAGCAGTTGACATTAGGCTATTGTAACTCAGATAAATTACAAACTAACCCACTAAAAAGTGAAAAATGAAAACTTTTTTATAAAAAAAAATTAGAGCTCCATGAAATGCACAACCGAGTACGTTGTGCATTTATTTTGGATAAGGAATAATACTTTATTGTTTAAAATAGCTTGGTAAATAACCCATTCTTTTTTTGTAATATGTAAAAGATAAAACTGGTTCCTGTGGGTTATCCTTAGGAGATAAGCATACCATCGCGGACTTTTTTATCGAAATTTTTAAGATATACAATTCCGTAGTACATTAATTTGATCTATCTCGTTAGGTCTAGCCAGCGTTTGCAATGTAAGCGCACAAAAATATGTTTGTTACGATATCACATTACAAATCTTTGAATTTCTCGGCTTTTCTCTACTATAATATGCATGTATTATACATATAAACCTTCCTCTTGAATCACTCTATCTATTGCTGAAACTGCATTCAAATCCGTTGCGTAGTTTAAAAGATCTAAGTTAACAGGGAGCGGGAGCGACTTTATTTTATACTATGTAAAGATTGGCGTGGCTATCTGGGGTGCGTCCCATAACATATAAAGTTATTTGGTATATTTTCATTTCAATAACGTTCACAAGATATAATAAACGTGAGATATACCAACTGTTGATATAATTTATTTACATTTAACATTTATATGTATACTCTAAAACTAATTTCGTATAACGTTATTGGACATAACGTTTATTTAATCGAAAATTATTAGGTATATCGTTTAAAATATATAAATCCGATTCAGATAGGTTAGGTTAGATGGCCTTCGTGGATTAAAATTGTCTTAAAAAGTCAATAATTATGTTGTGCTACAAAAGTTCGTGACAGAAACGAATCGCTGCAAAACCGACTCCACGTAGTCTTGTCTGCCCTACCCCTAGAGTGTAATTTAAGCCCGCATAGGCGCGAAGGGGCGAGACGGGCCGCGTGCTGAGGAGCAGGTGGGTATAACCCTCGCCGCCGCGGCTGAGGTTGGCCGCCGAAGCCGGCCAGCAAGCCGAAGCTGCGGTGGTGCGCGTTAAAACCATGTGCGACGATAAACTCGCGTGGGACCGCCGGAGCCGTGACAGAAACCATGCCTGCTGCATGTTGCATGCTTGCTTGCATATTGCATGCTTGCTGGCATGCTGCATGCTTGCTAACATGCTGCATGCTTGCTTACATGCGGAATGCTTGCTTGCATGCATTGTGCATGGTGTCATTATGGTTAACACCCTGATTCCGTTTCCGAAAACAAATTTATGAACGAACGAAGGGCACCCCGAGATTCGGTTTGGTCAGGTTACTTTAAACCCTTTACACAGAAATAGGAGCCCCGCGAAGCGGGGCTACGTCGACATAGGATGCAAGAGCGAGCGTATGAGAATACAAATACCTTTACCTAGGTATATATTAAGTGATTGATAAGAGACTCATAGTTTTCAGTAGAAAGTAATTTGAAAAGTATTATAGCAATAAAAAGCCATATTTATTTTTCGAAGATTATAAGATATCTCATTCGGTCGTTTCGTCATTTTTATTCAGACAAAAGTAGTCAGCAAATTTGTATTTTAGGCAGTAGGTTTAATATTTTAAGTAAGGACAATTCTCATTTTTTTCTTATTAACTGATCATTATACTTATCAAATAAAATTATAGGTTCAGTCGTTATACAGAGTGTTTGGTGCATCGTTTGCCAAATGGAATTGGCCGAAAGGAGAGGTCATTTGCTATCTCTTAAGGCCCAGTAACTCATTCCTTGTTTCACTGGTTTTTTTTAAATGACTTTTTAATTTTTATTTGGAGAAATACAAGAACTCTGCATTTAAGCTTAATTTTTTTTTAAAGTTATGAGTATAGCCTTCAAATTTTATTTTAATTCTTATGTTTACTCTTGTATGGTTCTATGAAATTAAAAATTTACTTGCTAATAACATCTAGTTCCTTTTTAATAACTCCCAAAGTTTTTGAAAAAAGGAAAAATACACTTAACACTCAACTTTAAATTGCTGTAAAAAAAAACTAAAAGCGATTGGGATCTTCGAATTCTTTTATAAAGTTCTCTAGTTTGTGCTCTTTCCAACGGTGTGCAATATACCAAAAAAATGTTTAATAACTTCAGTAATTCGCTAAATGTGTAATCGAGACACATCAGGCTGATATTCGATATTACGGTAAGAACACTAGTTTTCACATAAATAACATACTTTAAGAAGGTGGGTAGTGTTATCTCACTCTTACGCAGTCTTTTATCTCTTTCTAGGGTTCTAACTTTCCTCGAACTTGAAATAAAAAATAAACTTTTATTTAATAAGCACCTAATTATAAATTTTGTTCAAATTGTCATCTTCGTCTTATCTCGACTGTAGTGGTGTGTAAACGTATTTCTGCTTTGATAGTGACGAAAGCCGCCTCAATGCGTCTCTGGAGGATTAAATCATCCCTAGTCTCAACTTCCGTGGAGTAAACAAGTTCTTTGGGCCATCCCCAGATGTAAAAATCTAACGGAGTCAGGTCTGGGGAACGGAGGCCAAGGAATAGGGCCATCTAGCCCCACAAATCAAAATTGTAAACAAAAATTCACTGCACCTCCTAGGTTCTCCAATTTTAGAAGATAGTTTTACTCCTTTCATCGACGAAAAAATTACAAATTTCAACGAGATTTCGGACAGACTCTCCAAAATTAATTTACATTCGGCATTCATCCTGATTAGATACTGTGGTTTTGGCCCAAATTTTATGTATTTTAAATTATCCGCAGCACACCATCCATTCTAAATGTGGCCTTAGACGACCGAACGTGGCTTGAAGCCACACTACCCATCCGTTTTGGTGGCCTCGGCGTCCGCAAAATTACCAGTATTAGCTTACCCGGCGTTCTGATAAACATTGTTGTGAAGATTTGAACTACTCTAATACTTCGCCTTCTTGTTTTAAAAATGTTGATGAAAACGTTTGTTGTGTCGTTCAAGAAAATAATAACTGGTCTCGTGATAGTTCGAGTGAGCCTGCGTACAGTCAAGCTGAAGTAGCTAATAATAATAATTGTTATTCTGTACAGAGAAATTTTTCGGACAACGATTTGTCGAACGATTTAGTTGGTAAGTCAACGTTCACATGACCAGCTGCGAGGTAGATAATAATAAAGACCGTTTTTGTAATTTTTCAGATAATAATTATTTTTGTTATACTGACGTCCTTTATGTAAAAGAGCGTAAGGGCAAAGTTTGTATTTTTTCTGAAAATAGTAATTTTTGTTATAATGACGTCCTCCATTGCAAAGGGACGTAAGGATAATTTTTGTGATCATTGGAAAATTGATAATGTTTTTAATAATAATTCCCGTAAAAGGGCGTAAAAACCATTTTTGTAAGTTTTTGCAAAATGATTTATGTTGTTGTAATGATGTTTCTAAGAATGTGTTAAATATTAATATGGTATGTAGCGACACGTGTAGAGAACGCGCGCGCCGGTAGGAGCTCCGACAGAAAAGTTTTGCGGTCGATTTTTGATATCAAAATTTTAGACGCGTCGGGGACCGTGTTAGTTGACACCGGTGCCAAACATTGTATTGCGGGTCATACACTGCACACCCTCCTCTGTCGAAAGGGACACCCTCTTGAACCGGCGCGAAGACGTATTAAGCTAGCCGATGGACACGTTCGCGACGTAGACGTGTTCATGACTACTCTTGACGTGCACTTAGAGGAGAAGGTCATTAGGACTCCTTTTCTTATTCTCCCTGAGGCGCGTAACAACGAAAAGTAGCTCGGCATGGATTTCTTGTTTGAAGCCGAAGTAGTCATGGATTTTTCTCGGGAATGCTGGTATTTCTCTACTAACAGCCGCGTTCAGTACATGATGCGTTTTGTACCTTCCTTATAACCAGAGCGGTCTTGTTCCTCTGCGGACGTACTCAGGGACGACGTAGATACATTATTGAACCAACCTGTCCGGAACCTGCTGCGCAGACCTTGGTTACCAATACTGACATTTTCCAGCAAGGGGGAAAGCCTACCCCGTTTGCTGAGCACCGTGTTGAGACAGGTGAGCATCCTCCTATCTATGTACCTCCGCACCGATTGACCCCTGCCAAAAAGGAACTTATGCGTTAGGAGATTGAGAAGATGCTGAAGGACAACATCATTGAAGAGTGTGAGTCTGCCTGGTGTTCACCAGCTCTCCTGATTCCTTAGGCGAACGGCAGCACCCGCATCTGCGTAGATTACAGACGCCTAAATGCCGTGTCACCCGATCCTGAAAAGGTTGCTGTCATAGACATGAAAGAACCAAGCAACTTGAAACATCTACGGACATTTTTACAAATCGGTTCCTGGTTCAGGAAATTTATCCCGAATGTCTTCTCAGTAGCCGAGCCACTTAGAAGGCTAACAAGGAAGCATCAGACCTGGATCTGGGGTTCAGCGCAGACTACTGCTTTTAACGAGCTGAAACAACTTCTTACCTCAGCGCCTTCTTACCCAGGCTGACTTTAATCGCCCCTTCGTGCTCCGCACCGACGCCAGCCGTTATGCCGTTGGAGCTGTTTCGCTCCGGGGGAGGACAAGGGTCTCACCGCTAAATTTGTGCCAAAACGAGATGGACCGTGTGTTATAACGGAGAAGGCTAGGGAACTCTGAGGAATCTTTAGGAAAATACCATGTACAGGATTTAACGCCTTTTGTAGACAGTGGTACTGGAAGCAACGTACCACCTAATCCTGGTATTCCCAAGCGACGTCGCGGACGCCCGAGCACAAGGGCAAAGAGCCAGGAACGAGGGCGTTCTCCTAGACTTGAGGGGGAGTCTGACGTAGAATAGAATAGAATAGAATACTCTTTATTATGTACACCATATTAATTACAGACATAAGGTATAGAAACTGTACAAAGGGTGACACAATGGGCGGTCTTATCGCTAAAAGCGATCTTTTAAAGACAACCTTTGGATGGATTAAAAAGGGGAAGGAAAGACAAATACTGCAGGTAGTCTGTGGTGTACCATTTACATAATACAATAAATACATACGTAAAGTATATTATACTAATCTAAATAAATATATACATATAACAATAAACATGAAACAGGAGCAAAGAAAAATATAATGTTGATGTTTAAGGAGAGAGGAAGTGCTTTTTTATCATAATTTTAAAAGCGGACAAAGATTGAGCACGCCTTACCGACACGGGCAAGTCATTCTTTAACCGTACTGCTTGAACAGTAAAAGATTTGTCATAGAAACTGGTGGAATGCATCGGCATCTCTAGTCTCAGGTTTTCCGATGACCTCAGATATCTATTATGTGTGTCATGAAGGAACTTGAAACGTTCTTTAAGAAAAGTGGGGGTTTTAGGATTAAACAAAATACTGTAGAGCTGAAACAGGATATGAGAATTCCGGCGAAGACGTATGGGAAGCCACTTGAGCTTTGTACGAAATTCTGAAATGTGATCATATTTGCGCAGGCCAAATATAAATCTTATACAAAAGTTTTGAAGTCTCTCAAGTTTATCTAGTTGTGCCTCAGTAAGATCTGGATAACTGACATCAGCGTAGTCAAGGATGGGAAGTAAAAGGGATTGTGCAAGCGCAGTTTTAGTGGCAGTTGGAAGAAAGTTCCGCAATCGTCTCAGTGACTTACCAGATGCAAAGATTTTGCGACTTACCTCCTGTAGCTGAGGACCCCAAGAAAGATGTTTGTCGATCCAAACCCCAAGGTTCTTAACCTTTTCGCTGAAAGGAATTGCGTAACCAATTCAAGCCCATGCACTTCCGGACGCCGCCGCGTATGCCTTCCCTCTCGCTTGCATGACTATGCACTTGAGGCATAGGAGAGAGACAGCAATATGGCACCTGCGACGCTCACGCTGCACGCGCCTCCGACACGTACACGAATCCGAATCGTACACGTCACAAACCGCGCGCGACCGAGCTGTGACCGGCACGCGCTTTCTTATATTGGTTTGTTTTAGCTTAGATAGTTCACGTGACGGTAATTTTAATAATATTAGTGAACCCATTACCTGACATACCGTGATTATATGACATTTAAGTTACATAAGTGTTTGATTTTATAATCCACTTCAATCCAGTATGGACACAGTTACGAAAATGTACATAATATTATTATTTAAAATATTATGTAAATATTATCCTTATTAAAAACATAGTCTTAAAAAAATTGATTTAAATAACCTTAAACTAGTTTGTCAAGAAACTATTTAGTTAGTTTTTTTTGGTCGAGACTAGAAGCGATTACACTTCTTTTTAATTAATATATTACGAACGATCATGTCGATTAGAACATCAAAAATTACAAATAGCTTTAACAATAATTTACCAAAGTAAATAATAACTTGCCTGTTTTTAGCCTTACATTATATGTCATTAAAAAATAAGACGGAGTGGCTGAAATGAATCAATGTATTTACTTAGCAGGCAAGTTTGATTTTTTTTAGTTATTTCTACTACTTAATTATTAAGCTACGGTTATGGATTTTTCAGTTTTCAAAAAATGATATATCTACTATCTAATTTCTTACTATACCGGATTACACAATATTATGATACAAACAATTAAATTAGAGTACCATATCCCAAATGTTCCAGTAATGTGTCGACCGGAGTGGACAGCAGTTTGGAGCCCGTCATGTTCGCCTGCTCGGCTCTTTGAATAAGGAATTCCTCTTCGTCCGGACGCAGTTCAAAACCTGGCATGGAATGAATTCTTTGAGAACAGCACAAATCATTACAGTAACAACTACTCGTTCTCTAATCTGAAGGACGCATACCAACGAGTCTGACTTCGGTCCCTGGACTGCCAACTCAGCTCGCAGTGGTTCTGGGTGCTGCCACATTGGATAATATGGACGATGGCTTCAATAAAATCTACAAATTGTATTGTAAAAATAGCATTTTGACTGACCAGGGGCGCGCATAATACAATCTCGAAGCCAGCGCCCCACGCCCTCCCGGCTCCAGAAGCACGGCGCCGTGCCCTCCTCGTCATGCTCGTCGTCGCGCAGCTTGGGCGGCACCTGCCACACGGCCAGCTCGCCCGCCAGCGAGCCGCTCAGCAGCAGCGGCCCGTCGCTCAGCAGCGCCACGGCCAGGCTGCTGACGGGCAGCACGGTCAGCAGGCGCGCGCTGGCGCCGCGCTCGGCCACCAGCCACACGCGCAGCACGCGGTCGGCGCCCGCCGCCGCCAGCAGCGCGCCGCCCCAGCGCAGCGACGACGCGCCGCCGCCGTGCAGCTCCAGCGTCTGCAGCGCTCGTACCGTCGGCCTCTCCGGCGGCAGCGCCTGCGTGACGTCGCGAGATACTAGCGTGCACCCTCGGCTGTATGTTATGTTATGTTCGCGCTCCTAAGACGACCTACTGACCGTACCTCGTGGTGATGTATGCTCCACATTTTGATGAGCGAGTCGCCACCGGCCGTCGCGAGGAGATACGTGTCGTCGGGGAGTGCAAGCGCGCTCGGTGAAGGCGCGAAGTCACAGCTCTGGACGCCCTCTGGTGGACACATACGAGTGTTACACCAGCAGCTAAACCCTCGGATAACTGCTATGTGCTTTAGGCACACAATAATATCGTAAGAAAATGCATGCAAAGTGAGCCCGACCTAAATTAATGATAAGTATTCTAATGGCAAGTAGGTAATAACTTTCCAACAATGGTAGGTACCTACTCACAGCCTAAACGGTATTTTCCGGCGCGACGATATAAAATAAATATAATCATAATCAAAAACCTCTCATCAATTAAGTCTCACAAAACACATCATACCTACTCGTATTTCTACCAAAATTATATTTGGCGTAACTAGATGGGGTTGGTTGGAGTGAATCGTAACTAGATGGGGTTGGTTGGAGTGAATCGTAACTAGATGGGGTTGGTTGGAGTGAATCGTAACTAGATGGGGTTGGTTGGAGTGAATCGTAACTAGATGGGGTTGGTTGGAGTGAATCGTAACTAGATGGGGTTGGTTGGAGTGAATCGTAACTAGATGGGGTTGGTTGGAGTGAATCGTAACTACACACATCAAAAGTGTCTAGGGATCAACATATATTTTTGCAATAACTTTTCTCCTGATTGATATTAATTAAAATTTTCTTTAAGGATTCATCAAATAAAGTGTTTTCGTTTGTCACAGTAACGATAAACCAAGTCACCTTTGCATTAATAAAGAAATTTGCCATTTTCCTAATAAAGGGATTTTTGACATTTGAACCACTAACACAAAAGTTCGAAAAAAAGACTGAAATAACAGTTTTCTTTAAAATTTTATTGGGTAACTTAAACAATTAATAATCCGTGTTTCTACCGCGAATACTAACAACACAAGAACATCGGTTTGGCATACTCAAAATGAGTTCATCCAAATCACGCTGTGGAATGGCTGCCCATGTTCGTTGCAACAACAAAAAAAGGTCTTCTTGCGACTGGATACCCTCCATATTCGGCAGAGCTCTTCTCTGTAGCATATCCCATGCATGCTCAATCGGGTTCAAGTCTGGCGACTGAGCAGGCCAGGGCAGGACATTGATGTTAGCTGCGGCGAGAGTCTGTCTTACAACTCTTGCGGTGTGCGGTCGTGCATTATCATGCATTAACTGAAATAAGGGACCGATTTGCACTTGTAGAGGAACGATGACGTCTGATACAATCGTCTCAGCATAAATTTGAGCGTTGAGGTTGCCTCTGATCCAAATCAACTCAGTTCTTCCGCCGATCCAAATACCCGCCCATACCATGATGGTTCCACCACTATGAGGATGGACTTCCTGGCAGGATTTTAATCGCTGTTGGCGTCCAGGGGTTCTCCAGTGTCGTATACGTCTTGTATCCGGTCTCATACCAAAACGAGACTCATCAGAAAAGCACACGAAACGCCATTGTTCTTCTGCCCAATTTCTGTGTTCAAGAGCCCATTGATATCGAATCCTACGATTGTGCATTGCTATAGGTGGTACCCGTAGCGGTCTTCGGGAATGAAGGTTCACTTCATGCAAGCGGTTTCTGACTGTTTGGTCGCTAATTAAGTTCCCTGAAGAGTGATGAAGCCTCACGGCTAACATCATGGCGGTTATTGTTGGAGCTCTTCGAGTTAAGATTTGAATGTATCGGTCTTGTCTCCGTGTGGTGCAGCGATACCGTCCTCCATGGCGCTCAGCCACGGTACCAGTGCTTCGGTAACGTGTCCAAAGTCGACTGATAACACTCTGACTTGTATTCAGAGCTAAAGTCACAGTACGTTGCCGGGAACCAGCTTCTATCATTCCCACGGCTCTGAGCATTTCTTCCCTGCTTAAATGACGTCGCCGCTCCATAATAACGTTGGTTTTAATCAGTAGTAGGGAAACAGTAGCACTAATAATGTCTTCAATGCGTTGTATGTTTTTATAGGGAAAATATTGACAGCTGATTTTCATCTTTTACTCGAATTTGATTCACAGTTCCTGATTCAAATTATGAAATGCACCAAAAAGGATCCATATAAATTTATAAAATCATAAATTTATTACAAAGCCACATCTCAATCTCAAGAAATCCGCATAAAAATGCTTGATCCCTAGACACTTTTGATGTGTGTAGATGGGGTTGGTTGGAGTGAATCGTAACTAGATGGGGTTGGTTGGAGTGAATCGTAACTAGATGGGGTTGGTTGGAGTGAATCGTAACTAGATGGGGTTGGTTGGAGTGAATCGTAACTAGATGGGGTTGGTTGGAGTGAATCGTAACTAGATGGGGTTGGTTGGAGTGAATCGTTTTGTGGTACGGTTTATCGCTTTGCTTTAGTATACTGGGCTACTTGTAATTCGGCGGATAGGAGTTGATAGGGGGCCAAAATGCAAAATTGAGCCCTCCATATGTACGGCGAAAATTATATAGTTTTCGAGATATTTGAATTTTAAGGGTTTTTTGATATAATTCCAAATTTAAAAAAAAAACTACATAATATTGAATGAGTACCATTAAAAATTATATTGTAGCTAGCACTGAACATAATTAAGCTACGAACATAATTTAAAGTACTTAATTCAACTAAACAATTAAAATGATTTCAACTAAACACTTAAAATTATTTCAGAATAATATCTTACCAATATTTTCATTTTACGCTTCAAAAATGTTTCAAATAACTCAAAAACTGTTGAATTTTGAACTACTACTATTTATTTGACACATTTTTGGGCCTCCCATTGACATAATATTTTTCCCAATCAATATTATGTACTTAGTTTTTTTTTATTTGGAATTCTAACTAAAAACCATTTTCGGGATGCATGATGCATGCCAATTCTTCTCTTGCGGTGGTAGGGCTAACGTCCGCCTGGTTTGCGACCACCCTCCCACCAGAGTCCGGCGTCAAGCAGCCTGCTGCGTTTCGTCGATGCGTGGGAGTTAAATTGCCTTAGGCATCTTCTGGGCACGCTCGTTCCATGATAGACCTCATCCATCGCTTTTCATCAAGCGTGATCGAGGTCAAGAGCGGGCCCATTCAGCAATAAAATAAAACCTTAAAATTCAAATATCTCGAAAACTATTGAATTTAGGCCATACATATATTATGGGGGTTCAATTTGTTGGCCATTTTGGCCCATCAGTTTCTGACGGATATGCGTCGAATTGCAAGTAACCCTGTATAAAGTCTCGGTTTAGCCTAGGCTGTAGGCACCACACGTGTGTTGAGAGAGTGGATAGCCGGTAGTCGTTGAGTTCCTTAAGTTCTGAGACGAGCTACACCATTACTGACAAATGCATGCACTGACAGGGACAGGTCCACTCAAATCAGTGTGTGTGGTTCTTTCCTCAAAAGACCAAGGCCAACAAACAAACCAACCATGGCCCGACCAAGGTTAAGTCTGGACTTTAAAAGAGACTGACCTCTGAGTGTGTATCGGTCGTTCTTCTCAGAGTAGTCGGGTAGAAACTGAGGGGTAAAAATGTTTTTTGAACAAATTTATAGAAATAAATCATTTTTCACGTGACCACTAACCCAGGTCGTGTGCATGCGGCTCGTGGTGCAACAAGCGCGCCTGGGGCGGCGGCGCGTGCAGGCGCAGCTCGCCGGCCGCGCTGCCCGTGGCCGCCAGCCGCGCGTCGCACGACCACGCGCAGCACGTCACCGCCGCCGTGTGCCCCACGAACACACTGCGCAATGCGCCCACCACAAAACATAGTTATTGTACGGCCTTGAAGCAGCTTAATGATGTATTAATCTTGTAACATCGACCAGCAGACTCGTCAGTCAACTTGTATGCGAATTGAATCTATGTACAAGCAACTAACTCGAACAACTCGGTGATGAAAATATTAGTGTGGGATGCAATACCACAGGTAGCCTGACATGTCCGTCCCAGAGCATTGATTTGATACTATGTAGATTGGAAGTAAGCGCGAAACACTTACCGATATACTTACGCCCTCACTTGTACATATGTATCATATTTTTATCTATGGCTAAATCGAGTAATGACGTTTATGACTTGTGGGAAAACTCCCACAGGTCATAAACGTCATTACTCGATTTAGGTCTGATTTTTCAATCGACAGATATATTTTTTTTATTTGGCAACAGCCGATGTTGACTATTCTGCCAGCGTCATGTGGTGACGGCGATATTGCGAGGTGAGCCGTCGAACTTTGCACTCCTCGTGGAATAACATTGACGTCTGGCAGTTTTAGTATAGATTCTTCCATACTAAAACTGTCAGACGTCAATTTTATTCTGTCAAAAATTCAAAAACATTTCTCGGATAAAATTATCTGACGTTGAAAAAGTCAGCCCTTAGTTACATTACGGGACGTCAAGCAAGAGACGGGAGAAAGAAGATGGAAAGTTTGCAATGAAAGCATGACGTACTTACGATGTTTAGCAAATGGGATTACTTTTCGGTGTTTGTTCATTATTTTTTAATGCCTTATTTTCATACAAATCTTAATTTAAAGCAGTGTCACATTGTAGGTCTAGGGTTTACAGGTATAACTACTTACGTTTCCCCTGTTTATGGGAATATGTGTCGTGTCGAACTCTAAATTACCTACTTCTGATGTAAAAATATGTAGGTTTGATTGATGTTCAGAATCCATTTTTGCCCACTCTCCTACTTGTAGTCGTCTAACACCCTATAATTAACTGTCCTTCGCTTGATCAAACGAGCACCATTATGTACCTTGGCGTCCTAATCCTAATACATAGCAGACTTAATTTTGCTCCCCACATAGACCTGGTTGCGTTGACGTATAGCTAGTCCCAAGGTACTAAAAACTGTTTACTCCGCCTTGTGTCAGTCACTTTTGATCTACTGTATAGCTTCTTAGGGCGGTGCGTGTAAAATAATAATTTTGAAACTTGAGCGCGCTCAAAGATCGCTGCTTAAAGTTAGTGCGTTCTTTCCATTCTTTCGTCCCACTACCGACCTTTACAAAACCTACGAAGTATTAACAGTAATACAGCTTTTCGTACTTCACACTATCCTCAAGATGCATGGCTTACTGACGTATGACCCTACTAAAATAAAGCTAATTAAAGAAACATTAATTGTATTTTATTGTAAATCTATTCAAGACATAGTAAGTCATAATGACAAGTAATATAAAATAAAGCTAATTAAAGAAACATTAATTGTATTTTATTGTAAATCTATTCAAGACATAGTAAGTCATAATGACAAGTAATATAAAATCTATGATAACA
Organism: Mesoligia furuncula; assembly: GCA_916614155.1. Taxonomy (NCBI): domain Eukaryota; kingdom Metazoa; phylum Arthropoda; class Insecta; order Lepidoptera; family Noctuidae; genus Mesoligia; species Mesoligia furuncula. The sequence goes on from OU744804.1 coordinate 29,949,165, forward strand.
AAAGGAGTCTATAACATTCCTCCCGGCCTTAGGTCATTTGCTCTATAAGGCGATGCGGCGGGCGTACCGTCCTCTTGCTACGCCTCAACACCGGCGTCTGCTCGAGTGTTCGCGGTGAGTAGGAAACGGCTTCAATCGGAGGTTGGAGTTGAACTGGCACAAGGTAGTATTCCATGTGGTGTGGAAGTCGATGAGTGAGCCGGTGACGATGGTTCCATCTCAATGTTTTGCTCGTTGGTTGGTGACTGAGTTATACTCGCCCTGGGGCGTATGTGGTCGGCGTGTCGGCGCTTCAGGACTCCTTCTGGAGTTCTAACCACATAAGAATATCTGTGTTTCCTTTCTTCAATGATCGCCGGTTTCCACTTATTTTCCAACTTGGTACGGATGTACACTGCTTCCCCATTCTGAAAATTCGGAGTCTTTTGTTCAGATTGAATATTAGCTTGTATGTTCTTATAGCGCAACGTCCTTCTCATATTTGGCCTCACATTATCCAGTAAGCAGTTTAGCTGTCTTCCGAACATCATTTGGGCTGGTGACTTTCCCGTGGTAGTATGCGGTGTGTTACGGTAAGAAAAAAGAAAGTTTTGAAGCCTCCGTTTTGAGTTGAATCCGTCTGCTTCACTTGCAGCCATTCTTAATTTAAAAGTTCGTACAAGTCGTTCGGCCAATCCATTGGTTCTTGGATGGTAGGGTGAAGATGTCATGTGCACTATACCCTTCAACTTGCAATACGCTCGAAAGTCTTTGGATGTAAATTGAGGTCCATTGTCGGAGACAATAATTTGAGGCAATCCAAATGTAGTAAAAATACCATCTAGCTTCTCGCATAATGTTCGGGTAGTTATCTTTGCCATAGATTTAATTTCTATCCATTTTGATAAGGCATCTGCCAGTACTAGCCAATATTTGCCCTCAAAGGGTCCGGCAAAGTCAACGTGAACTCTTTCCCAAACCTTTTCTGGAATCGACCAAGAGTAAACAGGAAATTCTGGGTTGTTGGGTCTATTTTCCTGGCATTTTTGACATTTCTTCACAAAATTGTCAATGTCTTCTTCGAGTGTTGGCCACCATACATAGAAGCGCGCAAGAGCTCTCATTGCAGAAGTTCCAGGATGGCCAATGTGCAAATAATGCATTACTGTACTTCTTAATTTACTCGGTATAACAACCCTACCTTGCCACATGATGATCTTGTTCTCTATAGACAGTTCACTGCGTTTTCTGATAAACGGTTTCAGATCAGTCTGTAAACAGTCAAACCAGTCGGTTTTGATTAATTGCAGGACTTGCTTCAGTGTGACATCGTTTTTCGTTTCTTCTCTGATACGCTCTTCATTTAAGGCCAAGTCGTTCATTTTATTATGCTGTATCAGTTCAGTGATTTTGCATATCGATACCTCTGGGTCATTTGGCTGTTCAGTGCTATTTGGCATTCTGGATAGGTAATCAGCAATAATGTTATATTCCCCTTTTCTATAAATGATGTCATAATCATAATTTCCAATCACGAGTGCCCACCTCACAAGTCTATTATTGGCAATTTTGGGAAGATTTCGTTGCGGGCCCAATATGTGAATAAGTGGTTTGTGGTCAGTTACAAGTGTGAATTTTGTGCCTCTAAGATACTGATAGAATTTTTGAATGCCATAGAATATTGCTAATGCCTCGCGGTCTATAACAGAATACTTGCTTTCAGCTGGTTTCAGTTTTCTTGAGCCAAATGCAATAGGTAGTTTGGTATCTTTATCCTTGTGGTATAACACTGCGCCTACTCCTTTCTCTGATGCGTCACAGGAGAGGAAAAGAGGTCGATGTTCGTCAAAGGCCGCAAGCGATTTAGATCTTCCTATTAGTTTCTTAGTTTTAATAAATATTTTGTTCTCATGATCAGTCCATTGCCATTTTCGGCGGTCACCTGTTAGTTCATGTAAATCAGCGCATTCACTATGTAGGTGTGGAATAAATCGTTCGTAGAAATTTATGAGTCCTAAGAACGCCCTGAGTTCTTTGGTATTTGTTGGCGGTGGTGCCTTCGAAATTGCTTCTATTTTAGATTTTGTTGGTCGTATTCCGTTTTTGTCAATAATGTGTCCTAAATATTCGATTTCTGGTTGTAAAAAAGTGCATTTTTTAAGATTTACTTTTAGACCGGCTTGTTTCAATTTGTTGAACACCCTTGAGAGGGTATGTATGTGTTCTTTGTCATTTTTCCCAGTAATGGCAATATCATCAAAAAATACAGCGACGTTTGGTATACCATTAAGTAGTTTGTCAAGGAAATGTTGGAAAATTGAAGGCGCTGTTGCAATACCAAAGGGCATTCTGTTGTAGACAAAGTATCCTTTGTGGGTTGATATTGTTAGGTACTTTTTCGATTCAGGGGATATTTCAAACTGCAGATAAGCATCCTTAAGGTCAATTTTCGAGTATTTGTCCCCACGTGCCAGACGTTGTCTTAATTGATCAAAAAGAGGCACGGGATGGGTATGCTTGATAAGTACCGGGTTTATCGTTGTTCGGTAGTCGCCACATATCCGTACTTGACCAGTTGGTTTTAAAACATTGACTGTGGGTGTAGCCCACTCTACAGGTGTTATGTTGGGGTCCACTTCTGTTATTATGCCTTCGCGCAGAAGTCGCTCTAGTTCTATTTCTATGTTTTTGCGTATGCTAAATTTGATGGGACGTGCCGGCAGATGTTTTGCTTCACTCCCAGGTTTGATATGTATGTTTACTTGATAATTGTTTACCTTCCCTAATTTATTGTCAAATAGGTCGGTGTAGGTAGCTAGTACGAGATCCAGTGATGTGTCGGTGGTACGTTTGATAGAGTACACAGGCCTCGGAAAAGTCATGTGGTACATTTCGCTCCATTGTAAGCCGAAAAGCATAGGATCTGCCTTGTCCATGACTACCACAGGTAATATTTTTGATATGTTGTCTACTTCAACTGTTACGTCTGTTATACCTTTCGGTGTCAGTTTAAAATTGCAATAGGCTTGCAGTTTCGGTCCCTTCAACAATGACGGAGCTCCGATCTTTTTCCACATTTTAGTAGAAATTACTGAGTAGATTGATCCAGGGTCCCAGTCCATTGTGCATTTTGCACCATTGATGGTTACGTCAATTTTCTTGCATCGAGATGTTTTCTTGTTAATGCTGTAGACAGGGTTGGGCTCGCTATCACTTTCTTCCGCGGAGGAGTCAGTGTGTGACGATGTTGATGATGAGGCCTCTGATGTTTCTCTTCGATTGTTAACCTTCTGTAGTTTGTGATGTTTGTCCTTCTTGTCTTTGCGTTGTAAGTGTCTGGGTTGTGACAACAAATATGCTCTGCCTGATTTGATACATACACTTTCGTAATGTCCTATCATCCCACATGCTTTACATTGGTGGTTTTTAGCTGTGCAGTGCTCGTAATCATGTATGTCACGCTTTCCGCATCGTTTGCATTGGTTTGATCGCAACTTCCTGGGTGTTTCATTGTTAATCGTAGTATCTGAACGTTTGTCTTGTCTCTTCTGTTTGATTCTGTTAATATACTCGTAGTCATTATGTTTGTTACTTTCGCCATTATTGTCGTTCTCTGCGATTTCGCGTGACTGGGCAACTGCAAATATTTCTGCGAATGTTACCTCTCTCGTTTTGCCCCCTTCTATGGCTTTGCGTAGTTCAGGCCACCTTTGTTTTAAATCTACCTCCAGCTGTCTATGGTTCAAACCGGTTGCAAACCGATCACGGAGCTGTCTCTCCAGCAAGGTCCCTTCATAGCCGCAGTGTTTTGAAAGTTCCTTTAGTCTATTAGAATAACGTTCCATAGTTTCGCCGGTTTCTCTCGTAGAGTTCCAAAAATCTATTAAGGCTTTGTATCGCGTTTTTTTTTGTTGTGTATAAATCTAATAATTTCATTTTTATATCGTCGTATGTCGCTGTGTCAAAGTCAGGAGTTAATGCTACCTTCAACTCGTGGTATATTTCAGGTGTAATGCAGTTTACGAGTAGGTCTTTTTGAATATTAACAGTCTCTTCACCCCATATTCGACATTTCGCTTCAAACAGATCCACAAAGTTCTCTGCGGTGGTTGTGGCAGGGTTAAACTTGTCGCACTTGAACTGTTGTACAATGTTTTGTTTCGATATAGAAGGTACTGCGTTATCATGATCGTTTGTCATGTTGTTGTTTGGTGAGGGGCATCCCTGGTGTTGTTGCTGTTGTACGAGTTGTTGTAGGAGGAATGTTATTACCTTCTGTTGTTCCTGTTGCGCGGTAAGGAAAGCCGCGAATTGTTCAGTATTCATGTTGTTTGCCTACTGAACAGCACAATTTGCCTCGTCGCCAATAAAATAAAGCTAATTAAAGAAACATTAATTGTATTTTATTGTAAATCTATTCAAGACATAGTAAGTCACAATGACAAGTAATATAAAATCTATGATAACAAAAGGAGTCTATAACACCTACAGCTTTTCAACAGAAAAGTAGAAGACATACAGTCTGCGTGTAGGTATAAAGCTTGCCACACCATTTTGCACAGAGATCTTTCAACTTCTTAGGTGGCTATTTGTACAACAAAATAAATCATATTCTATAGCTAAACATCATTGTAAAATAGTGGTCACCTAATGGCTTTTAAGCCTTGATTATATCAATACGGAAAAACACTGGATATTTTAAAATAAAATCAACATACTGAAAAATCATCTACACGTTTCGAGTAGGTACACATTCACACCCTTTACCTACACTACACTCACGACACACATTCACACCTTACGCGTACGATTACACACTCACACCCTTTACCTATACTATACTTACAAAACACATTTACACCCTACGCGTTCGAGTACACACTCACGCCCTTTACCAAAACTACACTCACCACACACATTCACACCCTACGCGTTTGAGTACACACTCACACCCTTTACCTACACTACACTCACTACACACATTCACACCCTACATCCACACTACACACACCACACATACTCACTGACATATTTTTATTGTTTTTCTTTTTTAGTAGGGAGCCCACAAATGTAAAGCGCCACAAATAGTGGATAAAAATTGTTGGGTTATTGAGAAAGGAATGGAAATGGTTATCTACGACTAGAACAACCATTTCCTCAAACCGCTGTCGAAATCCGGAAATGCTGGCACTGATAGTGATAGTGATGGCGACCATGTTTATTTATGTAATGAAGAAGTCCCTATTGTTATTAACCTCTCACGCGACAATTTCCTAAAAAAGACACTGACCGAAAATGCCAAACTTGCTACGAAAAACACAGACTTGTATTGTTAAATATTAACTTGTATGGAAAATGCCGCGCTAGCCTAGCCAGCACTAGCCATGCGTGCGCAAGTGTAAATGAAAGCACTGACAAGGAGAAAAGACCAATAAACAAAAAAAACAAATAAAAAATATAACCAACGTGTTGTGTCCAACGTTTCGTGTATATAACCTATTTATGTATTTGTGTACTTAGTTTTAATTTTTTTTAATCATTGTTCCTCTCAACCAAAGCACCTGCCATCCAATCTCTTCACCACCCTTGGTTGACTGGTAGAGAATGCCTAAGGCATTAAGTCCGCCTTTGTACCTTTTTGTGCGAAAAGTTTAAATAAATAAATAAATAAACACAAAATAATGTTTAGACTGATCGTAGTGTTGTCGTATTGTAGTTAGTATGGAATTAGAAAGTACCTACTATTAGCATAGAGAATTATAAATAGGTACATTCGTTCAGTGAGAATCCGCAATAATAGAACGCCAGTCAGGGTCTTTTCCGTTTGGTTTCGGAAGGGACCACGTTATTTAAGGTGAATGCGCATCGGTAAACCGCGAAATTAAAATTTTCTTACGTTTTTGTAATTTGCAGGTCAGTATCAGGTTGCACCTTGATCAAAATATGATTCGCGACTATAATATTTATGTATTTACAGAATTATAGTCAATAGAATAGAATCTTTAAGTTAGATTTGTTCCCTAAGAACTTTTCCTTAAGAGATTTGTTCTTATGGAACAAATCTAACTTAGAAAGATGTATTACTGATTCTAATGATTATAATTCTGTAAAGACGTACCTGTTACTCGTATAGTCTTTTTAAATAACTTTTTTTATTTCTAGCTTTTTAGTTTACAAATTTGAAAGATTTCGCAGACGATTTAGTTCTTGGTAGGTGTTTTTTTGCGATTTGTCACTTCGAATTGCTTTTAAGTATATATGTTGTATATATTTTTGTAATCACTTTTTAAAACCCTTTATTTTGATACCCCACTCGATAGGTTTTGAAAAAAAAAAATTAAAAAATATATTTAATATGGCGTCCAGTAGTCGCCATATTGAATTTTCACTGACGTCATGTCTTTAGTGACACTCGCCGGACTAAGAGGAATCGATTAACGTGTGAATCATAAAAATCGGCCCAGGCGTTTGGTCTGTATAGTGCTTCAAAGGAACATATAAACATACATACATACATACATACATACATACATACATACATAGGCTGATGAACACATTACCACTCCTTTGCGTCGCGCAGTCGGGTAACAAAGCGCGCATCTCCGACTAGTAAATAGTTATCTGTGGCAATAAAGCACTAGTGGATTAACATAAAGAAAAAGCACACGTTTTTAATACACTGCATTATGGACCTAAAAGCAGTTCAATAAGAGCCACTTTACGAGCAAGTGTGTTGAAATAGTACATTATGATACATGTGTGCTATGTTGATCATTATGCTCGAGGCGGTATTATTCGCGCGAGCCGCAGGCGAGTGCGATAAGAAAGCCGAGAGTCTAATGATCAAGGCACACGCGTTTCATACGACGTTTTTCAACACACTTGCAAGGAAAAAAACAGACTTGTATTGTTAAATATTAACTTGTTTGGAAAATGGCGCGCTAGTTTTGTTTTTTCGCGCGCCGTGCTAGGCAGCACTAGCGATGCGCGCGCAGGTGTAAATAAAAGCACCGACTCTCATTTTAAATACATTGGCACTGACAAAACCGTTCCGCCCCGATCACACGAACCTGTTTGAGAATGAATTATGCTACACATCAAATCTTAAATTTAAATGAATGTGCGTTAATTAGGAGTGTTGGATAAACACCTCATAATATGTTCATATTTAGCGCACAAGTTTACTATTATTAATTTTCTTTGTATAAATTCAAGTCATACGATAGGTACTCGCCATTTTGATGACAGTGGTGGTCGAGGCTAAAAAACATAAAAATTGGAGATTTCGAACAGCCTAACTTCACCACAGGGGCTGTGAATAATACATCATTTAATTATTTGTCGAATTTATCCATAGTTTAAGGTAAATAAGTACTTAGTGGTAATGAAGTTTTTGGATATCTAATGTCGAAGTTTCGCGCCAATCGTGCGTGTTTACATTTTTACTTTTCACAAATTTCACACACACAGTTAAATGTAAGATTTAAAATGTGACAAATATTATTGAAAATATTGTGAACAACACGAAAATGCCCAGGTCTTAACGTAATATTCAAGCACAGGTCCAATAACACGTATTAATCATTACCACTAGGTACTCAATTTGTGTTCAAAATCGCCGACCATTATTATTTTTTTTTTATTGCAATGATGTACGAAAGCGATTATTCCAAACGATTTTTTTTTAATTTCGATTGATAATATGACGAATGTAATCGATACTTGGAAATTAAATAAAATTAAGTAGTTTAAGCAGTAAATACAACATTGTTTATAATAATGATTTATGCTTTAATATTTCAATCGTTTGAGTCAATAACAACCAGGCCATAGGTTTGAATTTCGCGCCGAAATGTTTCTATATTTGAATTTATTCGGAATGCGCTCGCTGTTTAGAATTATTTTAATTTATTGAACAACTATTATTTATTGTGGATTTTATTTTTGATAGTTTCTAATAGTTTCCTACAGAATTCCCAGTATATATTTATTAGGTAGGCTTAGTAAAATTTTGTTTGAGAATGATGATAAATTAATTCCATAAATTGGGTATTCTGCAAACACTTTCAATACTTTTTGTTAGTTATAAGAGTTGTTACAGTTTCAAAAAATTTTTTTTTATTTCATTTATCGCGAATATCGATTAGGCTGTATGCAAGTTTTGAATTGAAATAAGAAAATTGGGTGGACGGTCAACACCTTCTTATATACATATATCTATGGTCAGCACTAAAAAGTGTCATGTCGCAGCACAATTTTTAGTAATTTTTATCAAGATTTGATCGTTTTTATGTAGTTTTTTTGTATGAAAAATGGTAAAAGTAAGAATTCAGACAGAATTCAGACAATATCTTTATTTTTTCCTTTTGCATGTTTTCAGCTAGAGATTAGGTTGTTCATGCATATTTTCACTGAATTGAATTTGTCTAATTTTCGGAGAGGTGTGTAGTAATACCAATTTTATACAACTTTCGCAGTAGACTAACGCAGTTTAACCGACCTCAAGATATAAATAAATTATAGATTTTTTGTAAACGATATCGCAAAGACCATAAAATACACACACACAGAACTCTATTTCATCATAATAATTAATTTCATCCAAAATATTTTCAAACTACGTGTTTCGCGGTACTAATCACGACCTCAAGTCACGGAACGCCTACACTCAGTTCTTAGCATCTTAATTAAAAATTTCTTAAGTTTTTTGTAATTTGCAGGTCAGTATCAGGTTGTATCTTGATCAAATATCATTCGCGACTATAATATATATGTATTTACATAATTATAGTCATTGGAATAGAATCTTTCAAGTTAGATTTTTTCCCTAAGAACTTTTCCATAAGAGAGATGTATTAATGATTCGAATGATTATCATTGTGTAAAGTCGTACCTGTTATAGTCGCAAATCATATTTTGATCACGATACAACCTGACACTGACCTGAAAAAAGCAAAAAACCTAAGAAAATTTGAATTTCGCGGTCTACCACTGCGCATTCACCTCAAAATTTTGTCCGTGGTCCCTGCGCATTCACCTTAAAAAAATAAATATTAGTTAATTTTGGGACCAAGGACAATACAGACTATTTAAAAAAAAAGTGAATTAATCAGATTAAAAAAGCGCGCACCTCCGACTAGTAAATAGTTATCTGTGGAAATAAAGCACATGTGGATTAAAGTAAAGAAAAAGCACGCGTTTGTAATACACTGCATTATGGACCTAAAAGCGGTTCAATAAGAGCCACTTTACGAGCAAGTGTGTTGAAATAGTACATTATGATACATGTGTGCTATGTTGATCATTATGCTCGAGGCGGTATTATTCGCGCGAGCCGCAGGCGAGTGCGATAAGAAAGCCGAGAGTCTAATGATCGATGCACACGCGTTTCATACGACGTTTTTCAACACACTTGCGAGGAAAAAAACAGACTTGTATTGTTAAATATTAACTTGTATGGAAAATGGCGCGCTAGTTTTGTCTTTCCGCATAGCCAGCACTAGCAATGCGCGCGCAAGTGTAAATAAAAGCACTGACCACAGAGCATGTAAAAACAATTGTAAAAAAAAAAACAATTGTAGTTTAGTTAGTATGGAATTAGAAAGTCCTATTGGCATAGAGAAATATACCTACATTAGTTCAGTGAGAATCCGCAATGATAGAACGCAAGTCAGGGTCTTTTCCGTTTGGTTCCGGGTAGGGACCACGGACAATTTTAGGTGGATAATTAAAATTTTCTTACGTTTTTTGTAATTTGCAGGTCAGTATCAGGTTGCATCTTGATCAAATATGATTCGCGACTATAATATACAGAGCGTTAAAGGTTAAACGAGGGACATACTTTGAGGGGAGTTAGTACTCATGAAAATGAACAACTTTTAATATGGGATTAACCCTGAAATCGCGAAAAAAAATCAGCCGTTTCCTACATTTATGTTCGCATAGCTCGTCAAAATGTACTGAACAGCTGATTTTTTTTTGCGATTTCAGGTTCGGCCCCATAGTAAAAGTTGCTTATTTTCATGAGTACTAACTCCCCTCAAAGTATGTCCCTCGTTTAACCTAATGCTCTGTATATGTATTTACAGAATTATAGTCATTAGAATAGAATCTTTCTAGTTAGATTTTTTCCCTAAGAACTTTTCCATAAGAAAGATGTATATATAATCATTCGAATCATTATCGAATGATTATAATTCTGTAAAGATGTAGGTACCTGTTAGAGTCGCAAATCATATTTTGATCAAGATACAAACCTGACACTGACCTGAAAATTGCAAAAAACCTAAGAAAATTTGAATTTCGCGGTAGACCGCGAAATTCAAATTTTCTTAGGTTTTTTCGGACAATTTAAGGTGAATGCGCAGTGGTAGACCACTGCGCATTCACCTTATATTGTCCGAGGTCCCTGCGCATTCACCTTAAGGTAAATAAATATTAGTTAATTTTGGGACCAAGGACAATACAGACTATTAAAAAAAAGTGAATTGATGAGATTAAAAAAGCGCGAACCTCCGACTAGTAAATAGTTATCTGTGGAAATAAAGCACATGTGGATTAAAGTAAAGAAAAAGCACGCGTTTTTAATACACTGCATTATGGACCTAAAAGCGGTTCAATAAGAGCCACTTTACGAACAAGTGTGTTGAAAAAATTATTATAGACAATCTTTATTAATAACTAGTTGACCCGGCGAACTTCGTACCGCTTTAGAATATGAATTATCTTAAGAAATTTTTTCGTGAATTTATCCCATGTTTTAAATAGTTATTCTGCTATTCTGGGCGGAGACAAATCCAACAAATCAAAGGTCATAAAAATCGGTCCAGCCGTTCTTGAGTTATAAATGGTGTAACTAACCCGTCTTAGTTTTTAGGGTTCCGTACAAAAATGGTAAATAGAAACCCTTAGGGTGTGACTCATTCTGTCTGTCTGTCTGTCACAGCTGGATATCTCAAGAACTACTAATGCTATCAACTTGAGAATCGTTTTAGATGACGTTTGCCCAACTATTTTGCAAATGAGAAAGAATTTTTTTTTTTTTTTTGCAACTGGGACTGAAAAATTCAAAGTGGGGCTACTAGGGCATGTGGAGTATCATATGAAAGAGCGCTGTTTGCACATTCTCAAACATTTTTAGGCCTCATAGTTTTCGACTTTTGATGAAAACTGAAAAAAAATATATAAATATGCATTGTATTGATTTAATATGTATGTATGTATTGTATTATGTAAATGGTACAGCAATTAACTATCTAGTATCACTAAATTAAACGACTAACTAACTAAATAATAGGTCTTTACCGGCCAGTACTGGCCATTTCAATTCAAAATAATTTTTGTTTGGCTAAGAATTCTAATTTCAAATTAATTTTATTTTAAAAACATGGTTTTTTTTTCCAAAAGTAGTCATTTGTTTATTGATTAGTGTTACATTTTCATCGCATTTCAATCTTTTTCGTCATCATGGATACGTTAAAAATTCGAGTAGTTATGGAATATGAGTCCGTCGTGGCAGCAACGCGGCACAAGCGGCACGCAACAACAACGACGTTTACGGAGCTAACACTACAAACCAACGCACCACCTGTTATTGGTTTGCTCGCTTCCGTTCTGGAAATTTCGACCTGAAAAATGAACCTCGCGGTCGTCCGAAGACTTTGGTCGACAATGACGAATTAAAAGCGATTGTGGATGCTGATGATACACAATCTACGGCTGAATTAGCAGCAGCTTTCGACGTTAGCGTCAAAATAATATTGGTCCATTTGCGCCAAATTGGCAAGGTAAAAAAGCTTGACAAATGGGTGCCCCACGAACTCAAGAGCACAAGGCACGAGACGTGCCTTGCACTGCTCAACGACGCACGAATGAAGGAATTTTGAACCGCATTGTTACCTGCGATGAAAAATGGATTCTGTTTGATAACCGCAAAAAAAGTCGGAACGCGCTCGAACGAATAACACAGTATCCACGCTTGCTTGTTTAATAATTAATTATCGGTGTTAAATTGTCAAAGACTATAGTGAAAATACGATCATAACTTCTTACTTACTCAGTGCAATAATAAAATACTATTAGAGACATCAAACAACAAATAATACTTCGAAACAGAATAACAAGAAAAGTGCTTTATCATGGTTCGCAAGTAGTGAGTGCAGAGGATTCGCGCGGTTGTGCGCTGCAGTTAAGTTTTAATTTACCGTTTACCATACGCTCGCGGTTCCAACAGCAGCGCTGCCAACATCACGCGCGGACACTACGCGTAAGCGTTCCATGTAGTTACTTTATCACAGCTCGAGCATTATATCCAAATTCCAATAGACAATATTATCTGAGTGTTTACATAATGTTGCGATCACCCACTCGCCAAATAGTATGTGCTACTTGACAGTGCACAATTAATGGGACTGACATGATGAAATGCAGCATTTGTTCTTTGATATATGATATTGAATGCTCAAAAGTGTCCAAAAATCGATATGCTTTAATGATGAGCGAACATAAACAAACATGGAAATGTCCTTCGTGTCTAAGTGCCGAGCCGAAACCTAACGCATCTACCCCACCTCGTTCTCCCACGCGTAACGATAACGGCAACATAACATTTCGCTGTGGCAAGACTAAGAGTAGGCTCACCGATGTTGTCCCAGATGATAGCAGCTTATTTACCCAAGAGGTTTTACGCGACATTATTCGAGAGGAAATCAGTGCAACACTTAAGTCTGCGATTAAAGAACTTGTCACAGAGCATCTTATCAACATAGACAAAAAGATCGCGGGGTTCGATGATGCCATGTCATTCAACAATCACATCCTGGAAGAAATGAAAATGAAACTAGACGAAAAGGTGTGTATAATAGAAAAGCTGGAAAAGGAAAATGCTGAGTTACGTTCAAATGTTAACGACCTGACTATAAGGCTAAATTCGGTAGAACAACACATGCGCGAATGTAACATTGAGATAACTGGGATGCCTGAATATCAAACTGAAAATCTCGCCAATGTTGTCTTGCAGCTTGGAAAAACAGTCGAATGCCCAGTCAACAGCGAAGATATACAGCACGTCACCAGGGTCACGAAACTTAACAAAGATAGCAATCGCCCAAGAGCAGTGGTGTTAAAGCTACGTACTCGAGCTGTACGTGACAATCTTCTGGCTGCTGTCACAAAGTATAACAGGAGCCATACAAATGACAAGTTGTCATCACGTCACCTTGGCATAGGCGGCAAACGGGAGCCGATCTTTGTGTCTGAACACTAAAGTCCTCACAATAAACATCTGCACGCAGCAACGAGGCAGAAGGCTAAAGAGGCCGAATTCAAATTTGTCTGGGTTCGTGATGGCCGTATTTACGCTAAAAGGAACGAAACGGGACAGGCTATATACATTCGCAGCTTCGAAACCCTAAACTTAATTAGGAAGGACTCATAAATTATTCTCAAGGCAACCTGGATTGTTTACAAGAAACCACTATAAAATTCAATTCTCTCCATATCTTCTACCAAAACCTTCGCGGAATGCGCACTAAGACCAACGATGTGTACAATAATATTCTCCAATGCAACTACAAACTCATCACGTTTTGCGAAACATGGCTAAACTCAGGGATTATATATAGTGAGATCGTCGACAATAGATACATTGTTTATTGAAGAGATCGCGACCTTTCCCGAACTTCTAAAACGGACGGCGGTGGCGTCTTAATCGCAGTGTCAAGACTTATACCTTCACGCAGAATGTACGGGTGGGAGAGCGAATGCGAGGATATCTGGATTATTATAGACTTGGCTCAAAACAGTAAAGTATTGAAAATTGCTATATGCTTAGTCTACTTGCCTCCTCCAATTAAAATACACACATCAAAAGTGTCTAGGGATCAAGCATTTTTATGCGGATTTCTTGAGATTGAGATGTGGCTTTGTAATAAATTTATGATTTTATAAATTTATATGGATCCTTTTTGGTGCATTTCATAATTTGAATCAGGAACTGTGAATCAAATTCGAGTAAAAGATGAAAATCAGCTGTCAATATTTTCCCTATAAAAACATACAACGCATTGAAGACATTATTAGTGCTACTGTTTCCCTACTACTGATTAAAACCAACGTTATTATGGAGCGGCGACGTCATTTAAGCAGGGAAGAAATGCTCAGAGCCGTGGGAATGATAGAAGCTGGTTCCCGGCAACGTACTGTGGCTTTAGCTCTGAATACAAGTCAGAGTGTTATCAGTCGACTTTGGACACGTTACCGAAGCACTGGTACCGTGGCTGAGCGCCATGGAGGACGGTATCGCTGCACCACACGGAGACAAGACCGATACATTCAAATCTTAACTCGAAGAGCTCCAACAATAACCGCCATGATGTTAGCCGTGAGGCTTCATCACTCTTCAGGGAACTTAATTAGCGACCAAACAGTCAGAAACCGCTTGCATGAAGTGAACCTTCATTCCCGAAGACCGCTACGGGTACCACCTATAGCAATGCACAATCGTAGGATTCGATATCAATGGGCTCTTGAACACAGAAATTGGGCAGAAGAACAATGGCGTTTCGTGTGCTTTTCTGATGAGTCTCGTTTTGGTATGAGACCGGATAAAAGACGTATACGACACTGGAGAACCCCTGGACGCCAACAGCGATTAAAATCCTGCCAGGAAGTCCATCCTTATAGTGGTGGAACCATCATGGTATGGGCGGGTATTTGGATCGGCGGAAGAACTGAGTTGATTTGGATCAGAGGCAACCTCAACGCTCAAATTTATGCTGAGACGATTGTATCAGACGTCATCGTTCCTCTACAAGTGCAAATCGGTCCCTTATTTCAGTTAATGCATGATAATGCACGACCGCACACCGCAAGAGTTGTAAGACAGACTCTCGCCGCAGCTAACATCAATGTCCTGCCCTGGCCTGCTCAGTCGCCAGACTTGAACCCGATTGAGCATGCATGGGATATGCTACAGAGAAGAGCTCTGCCGAATATGGAGGGTATCCAGTCGCAAGAAGTCCTTTTTTTGTTGTTGCAACGAACATGGGCGGCCATTCCACAGCGTGATTTGGATGAACTCATTTTGAGTATGCCAAACCGATGTTCTTGTGTTGTTAGTGTTCGCGGTAGAAACACGGATTATTAATTGTTTAAGTTACCCAATAAAATTTTAAAGAAAACTGTTATTTCAGTCTTTTTTTCGAACTTTTGTGTTAGTGGTTCAAATGTCAAAAATCCCTTTATTAGGAAAATGGCAAATTTCTTTATTAATGCAAAGGTGACTTGGTTTATCGTTACTGTGACAAACGAAAACACTTTATTTGATGAATCCTTAAAGAAAATTTTAATTAATATCAATCAGGAGAAAAGTTATTGCAAAAATATATGTTGATCCCTAGACACTTTTGATGTGTGTAGATTTACTTAGAAATTTTTTGAACAATGTAAACAGAGTAAGTGATTTTGTTGATGATATCCTTATTGTTGGTGATTTTAACTTGAGTTTTATAAATTGGTCTAAAGACTGCAATGTACCCTACATGATTCCCAGTATTAACACAAGTCTCAATACAGATAACTATACCAGTCGACTAGCATATACACTTACTGACTTTATAGCTGTAACTGGATTGCAACAATTTAACTCTATTGTCAATCACGAAAGTAAGATATTAGACCTTATACTAACTAATGTGAACTGCAGTGTATTTTCAACAACATGTGTTAGTAAAATTGACCCGTATCATCGCCCACTTGAAATTGTACTAGACTTAACATTGACCCCAACACTAACTTATGTACCTCGTTCAGACTTTAATTTTTTTAAGGCTGATTATAATACAATATTGCGTGATCTGAAGGGCGTTGACTGGTCGAGAGGTTTCGATAGTTCTGCAAGCATTAATGACATGGTCTCAAACTTCTACGATGTAATCAATCAGGTTATTAGAGAACACGTACCCAAACGCAGGCCTAGAAGTATATCCCATCCGATCTGGTTCACGCGCGAACTTGTTCACCTTTTAAATGTAAAGGACAGATTGAGGCTCAAATGTCGTAAATTTAATAACCCTAGAGATAGACTCGAGTACGAGGACGTCAGAAGAGCTAGTGACAAACTTCTACAAAACTGCTACAAAAACTACGTTAGTACCATCGAAAATAACCTTAAAAAGAATCCAAAGTTCTTTTGGAGTTATATAAAAAACAAAAAGTCTTCTTGTAACGCGTTACCCTCAGTAATGCACAGTAATAATGAAAGTTTCTCGTCGAATGGTTCTGACATAGCAAACCTATTCGCATCACAGTTCAATCTTGTATACACCAACGCAAAAAGCGATTTAACTTCGTCACGCAAAACCAAAACTGATTTTGCTTCAGAGCCAACCTGTAGTAAACTATCCACCATAAGTTTTTTCGAGAAAGATGTGTACAGCTGCTTGAAGCGTCTCAATCCGAATAAGGGAGCGGGACCAGATGGAATTCCACCACTATTTATTAAAAGATGTGCCTCGCTTCTATCCTATCCTTTAATGCTGATATTTAATAAATCTCTTGAAAGTGGTGTTTTTCCACAAGAGTGGAAGCGTGCGCGTGTCGTTCCTGTATTAAAGAAAGGAGACAACAGTGACGTAAAAAATTATCGACCAATATCTATTTTATCATCCTTTTCCAAAATTTTTGAAAGTCTTGTTTTTACCATACTAACAAAACACACCAAGTTCCAAATACGGTCGGAACAGCACGGTTTTCAAGAGAAGAAGTCAGTCATAACTAATCTAATGTCATATATAACTCCTGTAATGAAAGGAGTAGACAAAAAGCATCAGATAGATTCGGTATATACAGATTTTGCTAGTGCTTTCGATCTCGTTGACCACGAAATACTTATCGACAAGCTCCAGAACCAGTACGGTATCAGTAATGGAATCTTGGACTGGTTTAGATCATATCTGGAAAATCGTGAGCAGGTTGTGGTCATTGCTGGTTATGAATCTAAGAAATACATGGCTTCTTCTGGCGTTCCACAGGGATCCCATCTTGGCCCAATCCTGTTTCTATTATTCATCAATGACATTGTGGACTGTGTGCGGCACTGTCACTGTCTCCTCTTTGCGGATGATATGAAAATCTCGCGGCAGGTTGACTCTTTGATGGATGTGGAATTGATTCAGGCCGATCTGGACCGTATCTATGAATGGTGCTGTGCTAACAGAATGACGCTTAACGCTTCGAAATGCCAGCACATTCGTTTCACAAGGAAAAGAAAGGTGCTTGCATCAAGTTACCACATCAATACTGTTGGGGTTGCTGTAGTTGAACAACTTCGCGACTTGGGTGTGGTTCTTGATTCAAGGTTAAGTTTTGTTCCGCATTGTGATGACATTGTCCAAAGAGCTGCTAAAATGTTGGGTTTCATAAGACGTAACACTAAAGACTTTAGACATACAGCCTCCAAGATTGTGCTTTATAATGCTCTGGTACGTAGCGTACTCGAGGTCGGGAGTGTCATATGGAATCCGCATTATATGGTTCATTCTAATCGTATCGAGTCAATTCAACGATCCTTTACTCGGCAACTTGCTTTCCTTGCCACTGACTTCAGTGCGAGATGCTCGTATGACGAACGACTGCGTTTCTTCCATATGTCAAGCTTGCAGCTTCGCCGACGCATGATAGACTTGCTATGCTTGCAGAGTATTGTTGACGGTTCTTTTAAATCTGACGGACTTCTCGAGCGCATTGAAATAAATGTGCCTAAACTTAATGCTCGGAGAAAGTGCACGTCCTTCTTCATGTCCCTCGTCATAAAACCAACTTAGGCTTGAACTCTCCGATGGCTAGGCTAACGTCCACGTACAACAATTTTTGCAATATCTACTATTTGGATATCTTCCACGACCATCCCGCGCATTTCAGATCTAAGGTTATTAATGAGGGGAAGACTGAAGACTGCAGACAATTAAACAAATAATATTACTGTAAAATAAAATAATATAATTAGTCAATGTTTAAGTCGATGAGGGTATTCTCTTTACTACCGAGATTTTAGCTAGAGTTTTTGTTCTTTGTTGTTTTTGATTTCTTTTGTTATTATTGATTTAAATTTTCTTTTTGCTTTTGTAAAGTGAATGCTGTGTTTTTAATTATCTTTTGTTGTGAATGCTGTGCACGTCTGTAATTGACGTAAACACTCGTCCATGTCTCTGTTCTCTGTTATTTGTAAATGTGTGTGTTTGTGTTGTTGATGTGCCTTAATAAATAAATAACAAAAAAAATAAAAAAATAAACCGCAAGCGCTCAGCAAGTTGGTTGGATCCTGGTTCAGCACCTAAACAATGCCCTAAACGAAAACTTACCCCTAGAAAAGTGATGGTCACTGTTTGGTGTTCTAGCGCCGGTGTGATTCATCACAGCTTCTTACCAAACGGGGTGAGCATTACTGCAGATGTGTACTGTGAAGAACTGAACACAATGATGGAGAAACTGGCACATCTCCAACCAGCATTCGTCAATCGCTCGTCTCCGCTGCTCCTGCACGACAACGCGCGACCTCATACTGCACACCAGACGGTCTCCAAGTTGCAAGAACTGGGGTTGGAAGCTCTCCGTCATCCGCCCTACTCACCAGACCTTGCGCCTACAGACTACTACTTTTTCCAGAATTCGGATAACTTCTTGGCGGGAAAAAAATTCAATACCTGAGAGGCAGTACAAAATGCCTTTGAAGAATTTGTTGCCTCCCGTCCAGCTGATTTCTTTAAGAAGGGCATCAATAAACTGCCACTGCGTTGGCAAAGATGCATTGATTGCATGGGTGATTACTTCGATTAATACAAATAAAAAATACATGAAAAAAATTCGTTTAAATTTTTTCATACAAAACGGCAATTTCATAGGCAAAGACCTAATATACAAATAAATACAAAAAATCCTTTGGTTTTTGGTCACTTAGGCGTCGAAGTGCAGCAATGCGGACGCCTCCGCATTGCTGTCATTCGGAAACGTGCCCAGAAGACTGGCAGCATTGTCACGTTGAATGGCAATGATAATTCTTTGACTAAAGAACGCGCCATCCCTCTGGTTACGTGAAGATTCGACCAGTCGGCGAAAAATTCCTATAAAAAGCAAACGCGCACTCGGGCACCCGAGCGTTTCGATCCTAAACGGCTCGAAACTGTAGTTACCCATAAGGTTACAGTATTTGCGCTGAGGGTCACAGAAGCCGCAGCAGCGGTGCCAGCACAGCCAGCTGTGCTTGGAACATGAGACGGCGCAAGGGTGTCGCTACAGGCTGCGGCCCACACCTGAGGCCTACCAATTTTCCAAGGCAACAAAATAATGCCGTCTGGTCCAGACGGCAACGGCAACGGCGACGTACCAGCGGTATTAGAACCAAACAGCGTGCTGTTTGGTTCTAATACCGCTGGTACGTCGGTTGTGACAAGGGCTTGATGAATAATATCGTTGGTATGTTGCCGTGCTATACAACCTGCGCTCCTGCAGCATGACAGGCCATGGTGCCCGAGGCTGTCGACGGCTCCACCGCAGTGGCACCGAGGCGGAGCAACACAAGGTGCGCCCAAGTGGAGACACATAGCGAGCTGAAACGATGAGTTATCCATCATAGTGCAAGAGGTGAATCCCATTTTTCCACAGCCAGCAGACGGGCACGCTTAACAATATTAAGTGACGTGTTTACTAAATATTTGATTGAAATTGAATTGAAATTGTTTGGTAAATATTTACAAAATAGAGCCTTATACTAGATGTAGGTAAAAATAATTGGATTCTACCTGAACTAGGAATAAACCTGTATCTCAGGTATCTCACTCAAGTACTTATACATAAGTATTAAGTAACTAAAATTCCTTAAACAAATAATTTATCTACTATAAATTATGGTTACATTTTAATTGACAGAAATAACGCTACTTTTTTGCATCATCGTAAGACATTTTTGCAACCATGTAGTACTATTATGATTTTTGCAATGTTACATTTTTAATAAGGTCGCATCTACTTTGTCATACTTACTTGAACCATGTCAACAAAATATTAAGATTGCATGTGATTTATTGTTTCATACGAATTGTAAAAAATAAAAAATATTTTTACGTATTTTAACTAATAAATAATGATGAATGAAGATTATAACTAGTGAAAGACATATAAGAATAATTAAACAACTAAAATTTAAAAAAAGGCTTAAAGATAAACATTGGCGGCCTTAACCGACGACATTATCATCTATAGAATTGATGTAGCTTGTCTCAGCTATTTTCTTTACAGGGCTTTCTTGGTTGCCTGTTTTGTGGTTCCTCGGTTTTTAAATCGCAAGCATGTTGCACACTGTGACGGTTCAGCATGTCTAGTGCAGTCATTCGCCTGATGACCTTGTTCCCCACAATGTCCACAGGTATAGGCAGCGTCCCGACAAGTCTTTGCAGCATATCCATACTGTTGAAATTTGAAACACCTGATCACAAGTGTGAAGTCCCTCACTGGGCAGGATGTCCAATTAATGAACACTCGATTTTGGTTTATAAGCGCCTTTCTTATGCTAGGAGTAACTTCAAGAATAAAATTGCATGTAGGGCCCTCCTTTATACTAGACTTGTGACTAAAATTTATTTATTTATTTATTTATTTAATACTTCAAGCACATAAATGTACAGAGGCGGACTTAATGCCATAGGCATTTTCTACCAGTCAACCTTTGGGTGATGCAGAGACAAAGAGTGGTAGGTGCAATCAAGAACATTGAGGAATAAATATTTTAAATTTAAAAATACGCATATACCTATTAAAACTATGAATATAATATATACCTAATTACATATAAATATACGAACAAATAAATATACATAAATACATGAATATACTTACTAAAAAGAAATAAGACAAACAATGAGAAAATATTACCGTTGTGATGATACTGCCAGCTTCTTGCGAATGTGCTCGCGAGCCTTAACTTTAAAAGATAATCGGTTGTTTGCCATCCTGATTTCCTGGGGGAGCGCATTCCACAGAGAGATAGACTGAACGAGGAAGGAAGAGTGAATGAAGTCTGTGCGGTGAGTGGGACATAGGAGAAGACGATTGTGTGATGAACGTAGATTTCTATTGTGGTTGGCGCAAATGTACTGAAAATGGGGGGCTAGATAACTAGGGGAAGATGGAGAATCAAGAAATGAGAACAAAGTGGTCAGCGCCCGAAGTTCTCTGCGCTGGCGTATGGGTAACCACTTTAGAAGCGACCGATGCTCAGAGACATGATCATATTTACGCAGATTGAAAACGAATCGAATGCAATTATTGAGAAGGCGGTCAAGTTTGTTGAGGAGATCTGCATTCAGGTCATAGTAGCACACATCACCATAATCGATGATAGGGAAAATAAGGGACTGTACAAGCATTGTCTTCGTACTTGATGGTAATAGATTTTTCAAACGGTAAAGAGCCCGCAGCGTTCCAGTAACTTTCTGACTCACCCTAGCAACTTGAATCCGCCAGTTTAGAGTACAATCAATGTGCAAGCCTAAGTCCTTCACGTCAGTACCAAAAGGAACGATCGTACCATTGAATAGAACTGGTGGCAAGGTTGTACTATCTACCTTGCTAATACTACGAGAACTGCCAATGATGATCGCCTGACACTTCGTAGGGTTTACAGCTAAGCCAAATCTATCAGACCAGGTTTTTATGGCTATCAAGTCCTTATTTAATTTGTCGATAGCGCCAGGTAATTCATCAACCTTTCCTTGATAGTACAACTGCAAGTCATCTGCATACAGATGATACGCACACTGAAGTTCGAATTTATAGATGCCAAAAAAGAGTCACGAGACAAACTAGGCAGCTGGTCGGCTATATTCTGCTCATAGATGCAATCGTAAACTTCTTGATCATTTAAAACTGTCGGTACTCCTATAACTACAATTCTTGGTCTTCTCTTATAGGGCTCTTCCACTTCCAGGCCGGAAATACTTAGCTGAGATGATTTCCTAAGTTTTTCTATGCCGTCTTTCGTCTCCGTGCTGATTATAACGCCTCCGTTTTTTGTTTTGCGCAGTCGTCTAACGTGCAATTTCATTTGTCAGGGCATATGCAACGTGTTGTTAAGTTCGGTGCGCAGCTACAACAACAAGCAACCGAAGGAGTCTCGACTCAGTACTACAAACATAGGAGATCTTGGCGACCACCGTCCGATATATGTCAGTGAGTACCTCCCGGCCAGCGCAAGAAAGCTATTTTTTGCTGCACGCGAGTTTGCAAAGAATAAGGAATATAAATTTTGTTGGACGGCCAATGGTAACATACTGTTGCGGAAGGAAGAAGGAGTCAAACCAATACTGGTAAAATCCGAGCAGACGCTACGGGTTCTAGCACAAACCAACCAATGACTGCTAAACGGCCATTCATCATGGTTTTTTTTTCATACATGTTTCATAATAACTAATTTCTACCTTATTACCCGACTGCGACTCAAATTCTAAAAGTACCGATTAACAAAACTTGTAAACTTAAATTTTAGAAAATGAAAAAGCAAGACATTTCGGAAGAAAACTTAATTAAATTTAAATCTTACTTGAAGAGTTTATCGTTTATGCAAGTTTATGAAACCAGAGATGCAAATGACTCTTTTCAAGATTTTATGGATGATTTTTTACTCCTTTATAGATTATGCTTTCCAAAAAAAATTATAACTATTAAAACTAGCAAATCGACTAAATGGATTTCTAATGGAATAAAAACATGCAGCAAGAAACAAAGATGTCTACTCTGGGAGTACAGACATAATCCTAACTCAAAAAATAAACAGGCTTTCAAAAAATACTCAGCACAATATAGAAAAATAATAAGACTAACACAGAAAGCCCAAAATAATCATTTTGTAAAGACTTCCCAAAGCAAGTCTAAAGCTGCTTGGCAAATAATTAACAAAACTAAATTCAATTTTCCCCAAGATTCAGTATTATTATTAAAAAGAGATAATTTGACTTTTACGCATCCAATTGACATAGCAAATGAATTTAATAATTACTTTATTGACACAATTGAAAATAATATTCATACTGATAATAACAATAATAATAATTTTGAAAATCTGACATCTCATTCATTATTTATGCAACCAGTAACATACATCGACATAATAAAAATAATTAATGACTTAAAAAACACTAATACTGTCGGCTACGATGGCGTATCTACAAAAGTTATTAAATATGTCAAGGAAATAATTGCACCGCCTCTAGCGCACATTATTAATAACTGCATTACTGATGGAACATTTCCAAATGACCTAAAAAAAGTTATTATAAAACCCCTTTTCAAACGGAATGATAAAACAGATGTAAAAAATTACAGACCAATTGCTAAAATTCCGATATTTTCAAAAATAATAGAGAAAGTAATATATAATGCTGTGTACAATTACTTTGAAAAAAATAAACTATTCTGCACTGAACAAAAAGGGTTTCGAAAGAACACGTCAGTCAATATGGCATTTTTTGACGTATTATCTAATATTATGACTTCCATTGATAAAAGGAATCCAATATGTGCTATTTACACTGACATGACAAGAGCTTTTGATTTTGTTGATCATAACATCCTACTTCGAAAATTGCACGCCTATGGAATAAGAGGAAATATCCTTAAACTCTTAGAATCTTACCTCAGTGACAGAATGCAGTGTACAGAAATCTCTAGAATATGCCCAATCAGTAAGAGAGAATCTGTATACACATCTGAATTTAGAAATGTTAAATATGGTGTGCCTCAAGGCAGCGTAGTGGGATCGTTATTGTTTTTAATATACATTAACGATCTCCCAAGAGCAATAACACACAAAATGGTTCTCTTTGCTGATGATAGCACAGCAATTATTGAGTGTACTAATCCTAATAACTACCAAAATGAAATCAATGGCTCTTTAGGTGAAATTATAAAGTGGCTTGATAAAAATAATTTAAGAATAAATTTAAATAAAACTAAAATAATGCATTTCTATCAACGTCGTGCAAACCCAACGATTTCTGTTATTTACAACAACTGTTTGATAGAAGAGGTCACTAGTAGTAAGTTTCTAGGTATAACTATCGACAATAAACTCACTTGGAAACTCCACGTAGAAGATATATGTAAGCGCATGAGTAAATCCGCATACGCATTGTTCCAATTATCAAAAAAAGTAAATATTGAAACATTATTGACAGCATATCACGGTTTAGTAGGTTCAATTCTCCGATACGGTGTTATTTTTTGGGGACAATCAACTGATAGAGAGACCATATTCAGGATGCAAAAGCGTTGCATTAGGTCTATGTGCGGTCTACAAACCACAGACAGTTGTATGCCGTACTTCAAATCATTAAAACTATTAACTTTTCCGGCACTATACATATTAGAAACTGCACTTTTTGTAAAAAGAAATCCGCATTTATTTATTAAATTAGCATCAGTCAAGAAAACTGAATTGCGTGCTCAGTACAAAAATCAATTATGTAACATAAAATGTAAGACTGCTTTGATGTACAAAAGCTTTTTCGGAATTGCTCCTAGAATATATAATCCCACAAAAACATTTCATGTTAAATGTTGCCAAGACGAGACCATGTAGCTCGCACTGTCAAAAAGTAATCAGATCTCATGTAGAGCCAAGCTTCTAACTCTACACGCCCAAACTCTACAAGGCCTAATTTCGCAAACTCTACACCTTAGTCAAAATATATGGCTTGGCCGTTTCGTTACTACAAGAACCATTAACAGTATGAGAGTTTTTCACCTTACGCTCATGTGAATGTAGCGAAATGGCCAAGCCATATATTTTGACTAAGGTGTAGAGTTTGCGAAGTTAGGCCTTGTAGAGTTAGGGCGTGTAGAGTTAGAAGCTTGGCTCTACATGAGATCTGATTACTTTTTGACAGTGCGAGCTACATGGTCTCGTCTTGGCAACATTTAACATGAAATGTTTTTGTGGGATTTTATTTCTTTTTGTAAGTTGCTTATGATATTTATACGAGTATTTTTGCTGTTGTTCATTTTTTCTTTCTTTTTTTGGGGTTTATTTATAACATGGACTCCCTATATAAATTTTCAGACCTCTAGCATCAAAATTTACGGAATTTTTTTTTTTTTTTTGGGTGGTAAAAGTTTCAAGTTTTAATATTTTTTTGTTGTTTGTGTACTATTACTAGCTTACATACCAAATTTCAGCTTTCTAGGACTTCAGGAAGTACCTTAAGAATTTTGATGATCATCAGTCAGTGAGTCAGTGACGAAATCGGGGTATTTTAGATATCAATAAAATCTAAAGTATAAGAGCTATGCAATTAAAACTTTATAGGTTTAATAAGTCAACCACTGGCATCATATTCCGAAAAATTTGTTTATCTGGTATAATCCAAACCCAAGTTAAGAGGGTTCAAAAATACGACGAAGTGCTTCGAGAAAAGGTAGGTAGTGCCCTTGCGCTTCGCTTGGCTGGTCTTGGCGGGGGCACTCCCGTGCCCCCAGATAACATTCCTAATTCCATAAAGATAATGTCATTGTCAAAATTTAAAATCGTACTGCAGAAACTTCTTCTTGACAAATGCTACTATACAATTGACGAGTTTTTAAACGATAAAGAGTTATAATAAAATAGTTGGATCTATAATTTTAATATCTGTAATTTTTTTGGATTTATAATTTTGACATATGTAATTGTTTGTACCTATTTATAATGTTGACATCCGTAATTTTTTATTTTTTTTTTTTTATTTTTATTTTTTTTTTTTGGTATTAATAATTTTGACATCTGTATTTTTTTTTTTTTGTGAATAATAGAATGTTTATTTTTGTTAATGACATTTTTTTAGCATATTTAAATTGCATGTTACCATATTTGTAGTCTTAAGACAAAACATAGCGTACTATTTTATGTGTGACCTATTGTATACCTATGTTTCACAAATAAACTTTATGATTTATGATTTATGCGTCAGAAGGAGGGTTATGTTTTTCGAGTGTATGTATGTATGTATGTATGTATGTATATTTCTTTGGCACGCTCTGTAGCCTAAACGGCTTGATCGATTTCAGCTAGAGAGGTGCCGTTAGATTCGTCTTAATTGTGAGAGTGACACTGGGTATATCAAAATTGAAAAAAAATTAAAATGGCCTATTTTTGGCGCAATATGTCTTCAAAAAAAAAATTTTTTTCTAAACCCGTCGAGTGGGGTATCAAAATAAAGGGTTTTAAAAGGTGATTACAAAAATATATATACCTTATATGGTTAAAAGTAATTCGAAGTGACAAATCGTAAAAAACACGTACCAAGAACTAAATCGTTTGCGAAATCTTTCACATGTGTGAACTAAAAACCTGGAAATAAAAAAAGTAATTTAAAAAATAAAAAAACCCGACTGCGAAACTGAAAAGCTACAAACAAGCCCATTTTAAATTAAATAAAAGTTGGAAGCAGGCGGGACCCAAACCATTTTTATTATATTTTCAAATTCAAATGGGTCCCGCCCGCTTCCAACTTTTATTTAATTTAAAATGGGCTTGTTTGTAGCTTTTCAGTTTCGCAGTCGGGTTTTTTTATTTTTTAAATTACTTTTTTTAAGTTGTATTCCCCGCATGTTTAAGATTATTAACACCATTTGTTTTGCTTATGTTTTAAGAACTACCCACCACTACAATCATCTTTCACACACATAATCCTCAGTACACTCACTCTCCATCCATAAACCTCTGGACACTCACACTCTCGTCCCACACACACTAATTCTCGCCGACAAAGCCAGTCCTAACTTGTTGTATCCTCTCCTACATCACAATTTTTATAATGAAGAATATTAACATCTCCAATTCGGTTGACAATGGACGCCTCTACACGGCAAATGTACCTGATGCAGCTACAGTTTGCCTCATATTCCCATGCCTAAATATGTGCACCACCTTATTTTGGAACATATTATTTACTTTCAATGGCTAACCACATTAATGCCCTTGAATAAGAATTAGATGCCTACCAAGTATCAAAATCTTATAAATTACCGTTAGGTGAATGCATATCGAAAATGCCAAACCAAATTACCTGAATCTTAAAACGCAAGAAAATAAATGAAATACAAAAATTAAGGAGTCCCTACAAAAAGCATGAAATAAAAAATTAAATTAAAAATTTAAAAAACCCCCGACACAAAAAAATAATAAAATTAAATGTAAGTAATTGGAAAAGCATCAAATAATTTAAAAACCCCCAACTTAAAGAATCTAGGTAACGAGACTAAAACAGATAAATTCATATGGAAGTCGGGGGACCGTTCTGTGGAACACCTTCTATTCTAAGAGGTCAAACCTTCGTTTTGTCCATGTTCATTTTAAGACCCACTCTTTCGGAGGCTCTACTGAGGTCATCGAGCATTGTACTGAGGTCCTCCATAGTCTCAGCCATGACTACGATGTCGTCGGCAAACCGAAGGTGAGTTATGTACTCGCCATTGATGTTAATGCCAGCCCCTTTCCAGTCCAGAACCTTGAAAACATCCTCCAGTGCAGCGGTGAACAGTTTCGGAGAGATAACGTCTCCCTGTTTTATACCTCGCTGCAGAAGGATAGGTTTCGAGGTCTGGTCCCGGAGTCGAACTGACATAGTGGCGTTTTCATACAGACACTTCAGCACCTCGATGTACCGATAGTCGATCTGGCACTGTTGAAGAGACTGCAGCCCGGCCCATGTCTCGATCGAATCAAAGGCTTTCTCGTAGTCCACAAACGCTAAGCAGAGAGTCTGGTTACACGCTCTTCGGTCTTCTGTATAACCTGTCGCAGCGTATGTATGTGGTCTACGGTGCTAAAGCCTTTACGGAATCCGGCTTCTTCGGGAGGCTGGAAGTCGTCAAACCTGCGTGCGAGACGGCTCGTGATCACTCTCGACAACAGCTTCTAGACATGGCTCAGAAGTGAGATGGGCCTATAATTCTTAAGAAGGGCTTTGTCACCCTTCTTAAAGAAAAGTATCACCACACCTCTGTTCCATGCCCGTGGTGTTTTGCCCTCGAGTATTACGGAAACAAACAGCTTCTGAAGGGCCTTAAGAACGGGTTTTCCGCCGGCCTTTCGTAATTAATTCCGTCATCACCAGCGCCTTGTTGTTTTTGAGCTGCTTCAGAGCCATCCTACTCTCGTACAGGCTGACGTCCGGGATGTCTTCGGTATAGTGTTGGGTCAATCTAGCTCTTGGGTCGTTTGCCAGATTCATAACGGGGTTACTTGTTGACGTGTATATAGCTGTCCATAGAACCTCTCTACCTCCCTCAACAGCTCAGGTTTGGCGGATACGATCCTGCCGTCATCGGTCTTCAGTTTTGTAAGCTGGCTCTGCCCAATAGACAGATCTCTGGCAAAGACCTTGGAGCCTTTATTTTTTTTTAACACAAAGTTCTTAAAACATTTTAGATTAGCGTACCTAAAATTTTATCTTCCAGTAACTCAGAAAAAGTTCTTTAAATATATTTTAAAAAGATTAATGTTTAACATTTTAATTGATCCTGGTATGCGATCATGAATCATTAGAGCCATACAGAAAATACTATTACGCATCAGTGCTGTTTTGGATTGCCTTGAGCACAACATATTGGCGTGCCTTCGACTCCGGTTATTTCTGTCTGATAGCTTAGGAAATAGTTCTGGGTTGGTTTTTTACAAATACTGCAGCTTCGAAAATTTACATACAGGGAATGTTAGTATTTTACATTTAATAAAAAAAGGTTTACAAGTGTCTGAATTTTAAACAAACATTGCCCTGATGCACTTTTGAAGTAAGCATAACACTTGAATTTGAATTGCCAATGCAAGTAATAGGGGAAAGGAGATAGTGCTATCTTCTTCTAATTAACCATCGTGTCAGTGAAATAATAAAAAGATATATTTATGTTTTTATTCAGTGCTATGCAGTTGCTATGTGGTTTCAAAGTAATGTCGTCTTAACTGAAGTTGTTACGTTTTTTTATGAAACGTGATGAAGAGGTTTGTCCATCTATTATATATCTCAATGTCGTAAGGTAAGTAAAAAATGGGTAAAACGTGAACTTACTGCAGTGGCTTGGGGTCGTCGTCATCGAGGCTCCATAGAGGCGCGAGCCCGTCGTCCGTCGCCAGCAGCAGCAGGGCCGGGTGGCCGGACGAGGCGCGCGCCGCCCGCACCCCGCCGCCCCCCGCCTCGCCCTCCGTGCTCTCCTCGCTGCACACCGGCACGCACAGCGAGCGCAGCTGCACACCTGACTGCAACCATAGCAGGCTTGCACCAACCTCACCACCGTAACCGTACTACACAATGACACTTGCATACAGCAGCAAGGAACCGAATAAACTTTTCTGCACTCCCATACAATTCGGCACCAATCTAAATCTCAATTCTTTTATCGGCGAACTTGACCCCTAAACTTTTTTTGGTTTTTGTGGGGATTGCACATACCTCGACGTCCCAGACGCAGGCGCGTCCGTCGAGCCCCGCAGTGAGCAGCGCTCGACCGGCCGCAGTGAAGTCGGCCGCCATGACGGGGTAGTGGTGCGCGGCCAACGCGTGCACCGCGTCTAGCACACCCGCCTCCGCGCTCCAGCGGAACACGCGCGCCACCCCGTCGCTGTTAACAGTCACAATATGACGCCCGGCGCATGCGGTGGTACCCCAGTATGTGACACTCCTCATACCTGGACGCAGTGGCCACCAGGTCTTTGTGCGTGGCGATATAGTTAATGGCGCCTGCGTGCGCCACGTCGGACCACAGGCGCCGCAAACACATGTGCTCCACTTCCACATCGTGATCGCCCAGCACCGTCTGCGTCGCCACCGCATGCTGGTCTACCACCTCTTCGTCAACTGGCCCGATGCCCTGTAAATAGTATATAGTACTAGCTTCTGTGAATCCAATATTACCTTGCTATACAAGAAAGGAGACCCAAGAGACATCAGCAACTATCGGCCGATAAGCCTTTTACCAAGTATATATAAACTTTTCTCTACAATAATCAATCAAAGAATTAGTACAACATTAGAGAAAAATCAACCTATTGAACAAGCGGGATTTAGGAAGAATTTTTCTACTATAGACCACATCCACACGTTAGAACTAATAATTGAAAAATATCAAGAAGAACAGAGACCGCTGTATATCACATTCATTGATTACCAAAAAGCTTTTGACACAATCTCACATGAAAGTATATGGAACACTAAAAGCCCAAATTGTAGAGCAAAAATACATAGCAAAACTCCAACACCTCTACAGTAATAACTCAAGTAGAGTCAAACTGGAAACCATTGGCCCAAGCTTTCCAGTCAGGAGAGGTGTCAGGCAAGGAGACCCCTTATCCCCAAAAATTTTTATTGTGATATTGGAATCTATAATAAGCAAATAGACAGAAGAGTATGAACTAGAAGTAGACAGAAGAGTCAAACTAACTTGGAATAAGTATTGGAGTTACAAGGAGATATTTAAAAGCGAAATGCCTACTAAGAATAGAATATATCTTCTCTATAATCTTTATTATGTACACCATATAAATTACAGACACATAAATATAGAAACTGTACAAAGGGTGACACAATGGGCGGTCTTATCGCTAAAAGCGATCTTTTAAAGACAACCTTTGGATGGATTAAAAAAACCCGACTGCGGTAAAAAACTTAAGTTAATAGAAACTGAAAAGCTAAAAACAAGCCCATTTTAAATTAAATAAAAGTTGGAAGCAGGCGGGACCCACACCATTTTTATTATATTTTCAAATTCAAATGGGTCCCGCCTGCTTCCAACTTTTATTTAATTTAAAATGGGCTTGTTTTTAGCTTTTCAGTTTCTATTAACTTAAGTTTTTTACCGCAGTCGGGTTTTTTGATTTTTTTAAATAACTTTTTTATTTCCAGCTTTTTAGTTTACAAAGGAAATTGCCCATAACCAGTACCGCTTTAAAGCAGTAGAGTATGGCCATAAAAATATACTTATAAATTATAAAATATTTTTTTATCTTTTCTGAGTTTTGTTGATCGAAATCGTATGTGAGGTAAATATTTTGTATTTAATTAGTTATTCATTCGATTTTATTGCATACTTTGTTGAATGGAGTATTTTAGTAAAAGTAGTGTTGCCAATTTTTAAGAACCTCCCCATAATCGGTCTAAACGCTTAGTATAAAGACAGACGCTGAGTTTTAAAAAGAATTTCAACTATGACATTCTTCCTGGGTCATTGATCCCGTTTTAGACATGATCTGGCAGTTGGAGTAATTTATACGGCCTACCTAAATGTCCCTTCTTTGGTATTGTTCGTTGAATCGTTGAGCTCCTTAAGTTCTGCGTTGAACTGCACGTTTACTGACAAATAGGTGCACTGACTGGACAGGTCCACTCAATCTGTGTGGTTCTTTTCTCAAAAGAACATTTCACACACCTTTGTACATGGTCTTCACATGATCTGGCCAAGATTACCTATGTCTGGGCTTTAAAAGAGTCTGTGACCTCTGAGTTTCTTTCGACCTTTCTTCTCAGAGTTGTCAGATAGGAAACGCCCTTCTCATCAAGTTTTAAAAAATATGTTTGACGTGTAAAAGTGTTTTCTTTTATCATTTGTCCTCCTTATTATTTTTTAATTAACATAATCAACTTAATTATATTTTTGAACATGTTTAAAATAATATTAAATTAAATCCATTTATTTCAGACTAATTATTTGTCCATAGTACTTGTTAGTATAGTTTCATTACTTTACTAATTAAAAACTATTTCTATTATTGACAAATCGTAAGGTCAGGGTGATTAAGATTAACTGTTGGTAACACTATCAGGGGCAATGTGAAAGGTGAACTGCCAAAAGTGTCAAAAGTGTCACTCACTCACTGTCAATGATTATTTGTCAAACAAAGCATCTCATGCCGCATTATATTGTATTTGTAGTCTTTGATCTCATGACGGCCGACCTGCCGACCAGCACTCCGCAGCGAACATTGTTTTTACTTGTGTATTGATAGTTGTTGAGTTTGTTGTGCTAAAAAATAACTTATAATTTCGTTGAAATCGTGTCCAGTTGAGTCTTCAGATTTCTGCACGGTCAAGAATTCTTATGGAGACCATTGTACTGTTTCTGTGCTGTGGATTGTATAGAACGTTTTTACTACTACGGCCTGTGACCTGTGTGCAGTAAATCACCAACGATTTCGTTAAAAATGTCACGCTGTGGGAGCTGTGTCTAACTGTCTACCCCGTCATCAAGTCGGGGAGGCAACGGATATAATGGAATCTTTTAGCACCATTTGTATTTTGTTGTTTATAGCTAATACTAGAAGCTGTTTAACTATGTTCAAAATATACATTTAAATGCATCATGATGAGAAAAGTGGTGAAGTGTGTTGTACCACTCACTTGCGAACAAAAAAGACTGAAGCTGTGGTGACACAGTGCTTCCTTACGCAAACCATTCGTTCCACCGGCTGAAGAGCTCCTACCGGGACATGAGTTACCTTGGGTAACCTCCAGACCCCGGTTGGCCGAAGTAAGGAAAACCTGTTCAGGTGGAGATTCATAGACGACTCCGCCTTGGAGTGTAAATGTGGTGCTGTTCCACAAACGATGGGACACTTAATATCGTGTCCCGTCTGCTGCACGTTACTGGAACTGATGGACGCTGGTGATGGCGGCAAACAAGTAGCTGAATTCTGGGCCGAGTCCATTTAGGTTGCTATCGACACGCTAAGAAGAAGATGATGAGATGAGAATTAAGAACCACCAGTTATACTTTTCATAGTTTGATTTGATTTTGTTTGTGGCTTTTGCCTGTCTGTGACAATATGTGTATTTTCTATTAAACTAATACAATATGTATATTTTCTATTAAACTAATGCTAAGATCAATTTTATTTCTTTACAAAATATGATATATCTATTATATTTATTTTTAGATGTCAGTCGTATTATTAGGAGCATGTCAGTAGGAATGGAATATGCGAAATTGAACTAGCAAACGACATTGAGGTTGACTTGCCGTTGGTACTGGGAACGGACACGTATTTAGTAAGGGGAACAATTAAGTCACGACATGTCAGCAGAAAGGTTACGCTTACATTTTAGTTAATAGGGCTACAAGTAACTCAGTAGGTGATATTACTAGCTATTATTGCAATTGTTTGGTGGGTAATCAGACAATGGGATGCTGTGTTCTCATTATGACCATTTTGTAGTATCTTAGTTGGGCTCGATTTAGGTCTGTTGAGCCACCGGCTCCGCTTTTAGACGACATATTTTATGAATATGATGATAATATGGACCAATGAAACTACTGCATTTCTATATTCAAGCATTTTTATTTACTATTTCCTATCAAAACCTACATTTAGCATGACCTACGTTTGTAATATTATTTAATTGGGGTCATTCATTGATTTATTGGAACAATTTTTTGTTGTTTTATGTGAATCAAATCATATTGTTGTAAAATACTGTTTTTTTGGTGGAAGATTTGTTACAAAACTAACCTCAAAACTGAGCAGAAAATCAAAGAACAACATTAACCCCACAACATAAATGGATAATTTTAATTTCCTATGAGAGTACGACACTACCCCTCTTTTATATCCAATTTATGGTAGCATACAAAATTGTTTGATGCGCAACGGCGGTCAGTAGAGAAATGAGCAATTTCCTTTGAAAGATTTCGCAGACGATTTAGTTCTTGGTAGGTGTTTTTTTGCGATTTGTCACTTAGAATTGCTTTTAAGTATATATGTTGTATATATTTTTGTAATCACCTTTTAAAACCCTTTATTTTGATACCCCACTCGATAGGTTTTGAAAAAAAAAATTAAAAAAAAAAATTTAATATGGCGTCCAGTAGTCGCCATATTGAATTTTCACTAACGTCATGTCTTTAGTGACACTCGCCGGACTAAGAGGAATCGATTAACGTGTGAATCATAAAAATCGGCCCAGGCGTTTGGTCTGTATAGTGCTTCAAAGGAACATATAAACATACATACATAGGCTGATGAACACATTACCACTCCTTTGCGTCGCGCAGTCGGGTAAAAAGGGGAAGATCAGACAAATACTGTAGGCAGTCTGTGGTGTACCATTTACATACATAAAGTATATTATAATAATTTAAATAAATGTATGCATATATATACATACATATTTATACTAAATTTAAGAAAAGAGTCATGGACTCTTGTCTCATTCCTTGCCTGACGTATGCATGTCAAACATGGAAGATAAACAATAAAATAAGTAATAAAATAAACACATGTCAGCGAGGAATGGAACGCAATATGTTAAATATCAAGAAAATACAAAAAATAAAACACACTAAAATAAGATCTAAAACAAAACCGATAGATGCTCTCAGCTATAGTCAAAAGTTAAAGTGGAAATGGAGTGGTCATAAAGCACGTCTTAAATATCGTAGATGGACGAAAACAGTTACGTTATGGAAAGGCCAACTGGGTAAACGATATAGAGGGAGACTGTTAACTAGATGGGAAGACGATATTAAAAAAATTGCTGGTCCACAATGGCAACAAATAGCCCAAGACCGAGGGAAATGGAAAGCTTTGTAGGAGGCCTTTACCTGAGGGGGGTTCCAGTGGAATAATGTACTAGTGCCTACCTGTACCTATATTTTTATATATTAATAATAATTAGGTATATAGTAAGATAGGTTACATAGATATTAATTTCTCTTTTTTTTATTATAGTGTAAGTTTAAAGGTAGATACAACATTATTTATGTTAATCTGTAAACTGGAAATAAAAGGCTTTTTTGTTTATGTCTTTTTTTTTTAAATGCCAAGACTACAGCATTTTTACAGTTCTGCAGAGTATACAGACATGGTATTATTGTATGGCGAATGCCGCCAAAATTCAGCCTTAACTCTACGTACCTATCGTGAGAGATACGGCGCAACTACTGTGCTATTAGTGTCCGGACAAACCTGGTAAAAATTAACTTAGTGAATTTTATTTTCGTCGCACATTGTCAAAAAAATCAAAGTGCCGGCAAAAAGCTGCCATGCATGTTTCGTTGCCGCTCTTCGCTCCTGCGG
Source organism: Mesoligia furuncula (assembly GCA_916614155.1). NCBI lineage: Eukaryota > Metazoa > Arthropoda > Insecta > Lepidoptera > Noctuidae > Mesoligia > Mesoligia furuncula. The sequence continues at coordinate 29,984,233 of OU744804.1, forward strand.
TCAACGTACTTACGCTGTCTAAACAGACGAATTTATTTTAGTATTTATTTTGTTTGTATATTTCACTTTTTTCATTTATGATTTTTAATTTAATATTTAATTTTACTATACGAGTACTTCTATGGACTAGTATTACTTGTGGTTTGATTTATTGCATATAAGTGAGTTGAGTTGTTGTTGTTTTGTGAGTGAGTGAGGCTTGAGGAGGTCAGATAGGCAGTTGCTCCATGTAAAATACTGGTATTCAGCTGCATCCGGTTAGACTGGAAGCCGACCCCAACATAGTTGGGAAAAGGGTAGGCAGATGATGAAGTGAGTATCATACTGTATATAATATAACAATAGTATAATATAATTTATTTTTTAATAAAAAAAAAAACGGACTTGCAATTACTGACTTTAAGATCACCGAGACCGAAGTGAGCGAGCGCTTCGCACGGGGTATCCAGCCGGTCGTCAAGCGTGAGAGAGCCCAGCGACCACATCCGGAGTGATCTATCGTTCGAACCTGTAATTCAATGAAAACTGCATTATGATGAATCAGTAACAGACACTACTGGAGTTTTCAACTAACGTAAGGTGCTGACCGGTAACCATGTATCGCATATCGTGCGCGAGCACCACGCAGGTGAGGTACCGCGAGTGCGCGTGCACGACGCGCACGCAGCGCAGTTGGAGTCCGTCGGGCAGCCACAGGCGCGCCGTGCGGTCTAGCGACGCAGATGCCAACACCGCGCGCTCGCCCCAGCCGGCCCAGCGCAGCGCCGTCACCGCCGCCGAGTGCCCGCGCATCCGGTGCCCGCCCGCCAGCAGCCCGCACGGCCAACCGTCTTCCACGCGTGTGTGCCACACCCGGATAAGCGAGTCCTGTCCGCCTGTAGCGCACAGCTTGCCATCCTCCGTGACGTCCGCGCACAGTGCGCCCAGGTCGTGCACGTTGTCCATCCACGCGAGCGCCATCGGCGTCGGACATCCGCTAATCCCACTTCGACACACCTCTGTAAACATAAATACCAGTAAAAACAATTACCCCAACATTGATGCCGTTACTACCGAAAAAATATTACCTGCAAGATCAAAAACTTTGAGCACGCCGTGCGTACACGCGGTAAGCAGCATCGCGCCACACGCGGGCGCCGTGACAGCGTGCAGAGCGCCTTCGTGTGCGTGCAGGCGCGCGAGCAGCTGAGCGCGCGGCACGTGCCACACGCACAGCACGCCGTCGTCGTATCCGCTCAACAGACGCGCGCGCGCCGCCCAGCACAGTGCGCGCACGGCGGCGGCACCTGGCGCGGCCAGCAGGCGGCGCGGTGCCAGGGTCCGGCCGGCCCAAACGCGCGCAGCACCGTCCACGCCGCCCGACGCCAGCAGCACGCCGGACACCGCCCAGCGCGCCGCCGTGACGCCGTAGCGGTGCGCGTGCTCGGCGCGCGCCACTTCGTCCCAGCCGGCGCCGCTGCTCCAGTGCCACAGCCGCAGCGTTCGGTCGCCGCTGCCGGTCACGAGCTGCCCGCCGCTCGCGTCTGCGCACGTCACCTCAGTGCGGTGCGCACGCAGTGTTTGAATCAGCGTTGGTTCCTCGATCTCTCCCATAACTTTCCTGCTTTGCAGGTTTCTAGCTGGATGTTTTGTGTTCAGACTCCCGCGTTCATCACTTAAAAATTTCCAGAACACTATGATGCATACCTAATTATTGAAAGTTTAATTGTTCCTAGTAATTAGTAGTGGACATGAGTTGTGTCACTGGCGGCACGTTCGATGAATAATGTTGAGCGGAGAATGATTGCCGTACCTACGAGTATGTGTGCCGTGAGCGGCCTTGCTGTCCCGCCGCGCGACGTATCGGCAATCGATGGCCGCCGACTGTGTCGCGTGACCGGTGACACCCGCCGCCGCCTCATCAGGGACACACGCGCGTGCTACGTCTACTACCCACGCACCAGTAATAATACTACGTAGTACATTCATTTATTATTTACCTACCCCAAATAGTTCATAATGTAAACAGTAAGTAGGTCATTACACTTTAGATTTAGAAATCGATATACTTAGTAAAGTTTTATTATTATTTATTTTATTTATTGTACGACGATAGTCTATACACTTTGTTCAAGCGTACGATGATTGTTCGGTACACTTGTGATGGTGGAAACCCGGGGATAAAGAAATAAACCGCCCGTGTTGAGTGTGGTAAAATCACTGATTTATTTTACTTAGCCAGTTCACTAAATGATCGCGCGTATGCAAACGCTGATGTAGCTTAACCTACTTAATGTTACGAAATGTGCGGGTTCACCGTACATACTGCCAACTCTAAAGGAGAGAAGACGAGGGGATATGGTGAACTTAGATGAAATTGGTGTCCAAATACAATAAAAATGATGACTTAGAATAAATGATACAATTTTCCGTTAAAAGCTGATACAAGGTGATTTCAATAATATCTACTCTAAGTACTATGTATATCTAACACAAAATTGTCTGATTTTGTTTAAGTTAATATTTCACCATAGGAGAGGTCCCTTTATTGACACTCTCGGTTGTCTTACTTATATCACTGAACTCACTGATCACTGGCACTGGCACTGTTTCACGCACACAGTCAGTAGATCCCGGTCCTGCGAGGTCAGCTCGCGCCTCCGCCCCCAGGGCTCGCTCGCCCTCTGGTGCACGTACCTCCAACATCTCACGCTGCTGCGGCGCAGGTGCGGCTTGGCACTTACTTCTTAGAATTAAGTATAAATCTACTCCGTTGATTAAACCTCGTTTTTGTCTTCTTGCGTTTGAGTTTTCAAGGAGTTTTTGATAATGCTCAAGTTCCTTTACTTCGTGCTCTAATTGTAGAATAACGCTGTCGTATTGCGAACCCATGCAATCGGCGGTTTGTTTTAAGTGCTTGACATAGTTTCGAATGTTAGATACTCCATGATAGAACGTGGACATGTTATAAAACACGATGAGTTTCCAATCGTCTTTGATAACTTGGAGGTTGGACATCTTGTCGAAGTAAAGTCCTTGGTTTGTGGTAATTGGCGTAACGTTGTATGTCGTCACTTTCTGTTGTAGACTAGGAGATGCAAACAAAAGCATTAATAAAACACTGATGAAAAAGGCTTGCAAAGTTCTTTGCTTTCGTGGTCGCGGAGGCCGCCTTTTGCCTTCAACTTGATCTGATGACGTAGTGGAAGACTCATCCTGGCACTGGTTCATGGGTTTGGGTGAGGATACCTCCTCGTTTACCGGCAAGTATACAAGCTTGTTGACTGGACGCTGTATGGTGTTATTGCTTGTCTTGACAGTAACTACTCTCACGTACCCGTCCTTTCCAGGATGAAGTAGGTGCACTCGTCCCATTGCCCATTTACCCGCAGGTACGTGCTCTTCGCGGATGAGGACGAAGTCACCGACTTCAAGATTACGTCGTGCCAGTTGCCACTTGGTTCTGGTTTGTAGCTGTTGCAGATACTCCGATGACCACCGTTGCCAGATATTCTTTGCCATAGCTTGGACGAGTTGCCATCGCGCCTTTAACGTTGATGATTCCGGGTCAGTTTGAGGCCGTGATAAAATCGGTGCCCCAGTCAGGAAGTGTCCCGGAGTAAGGCAGTCGTCGTCTGAATTTTCTGTGAGTTGACATAAAGGTCTGGAATTCAGACACGCCTCTATCTGACAAAGTAACGTCGAAAACTCTTCGTACGTAAGACGTTGATCGCCTATGACCCTTTTCAAATGGTATTTCAGGCTTTTCACAGCTGCCTCCCAAAGTCCACCAGCATTAGGCCAAGCTGGTGCATTAAAGTGCCACTGGATGTTCTGCTCACTGATTTTGTTAAAGAAGTCCGGGTTGATATTCTGAATAATCTCCTTATACTCCTTCTTCATGAGTCGATTAGCGCCTACAAAGTTGGTACCATTGTCACTATACATGTGGCCTGGTGATCCACGTCGAGAGCAGAACCGACGAAACGCTGCTAGAAAGGCGGCCGTACTCAGGTCTGAAACCAGTTCCAGATGGACCGCTTTCGTTGACAGGCAAACAAATACAGCTACGTATCCTTTCGTTGTTTTGATCCCGCGTCCTTTATTGACTTTCAGTTCTACGTGGCCCGTGAAATCGACACCAGTATGTGTGAATGGCCTTGACGGAGTGACTCTGGCTCGTGGTAAGTCTGCCATAATTTGCTGTTGAACTTCGTTGTTAAATCGGCGACACTTAACGCACAGCCTTAACTGCCGCTTTACCGTCCTGATTCCGCTGATGATCCAATATCTATCTCTTATGTAGGAAAGTGTTAGTCGGGGACCACCGTGCAAAGTTGTTATGTGTGCCTGGCTAATGACAAGATCAGTAAGTCGACTGTGGCTTGGTAGGATGATGGGATGCTTCGCCAATTTGCTTATACTGGCGTGTTTTAAACGTCCACCAACTCTTAATAAGCCATTTTCATCTAACCAAGGGTTTAGACTGCAAATCTTGCTTTTCGAGCTCACGTGTTGTTTACACTTGATATGCTGAAATTCCTGTGATTGCACTTCTTTAATAATTAAATGGTAAGCGTTGGTTATTTCTGATGACTCCAGAAAACCATGTGTTGCCATCTGTTTGTAGCGAATTCGCTTGATGAAACGTGACACCCAGCCAGCAATGCGCACAATTCGTGTCAACGAACTGTAATTTTGCAGTAAGTCAGTAATAAATGTAACATTATTTTCAACTAAGGCTGTGTTCACACAAGCTGCTTTTGTTTCTATTGTTGGGGACTGGTATACGATCTTAACTGCATCTTTCCTCTCGCAACCTTTTAGCCATTTAGGCCCTTCCCACCACAAAGATTGGTTCAACAATTGATGAGACGTTATGCCTCGTGTAGCACAATCAGCTGCATTTTCTTCCGAGCTGACATGACTCCAGAATTCTGCCGGGACTATGTTGGTTATCTGCTTCACTCTGTTAGCTACAAATGACTTCCATCTGGATATATCTCCCTGTAGCCAGCCCAAAACTATCATGGAATCTGTCCATGCATGAAGCGTCATACTTATATTTGGTAAGGACTCAATGACCTTCTTTACTAGTTGGGATAGAAGTAGCGCGCCGCACAGTTCCAGTCTAGGGAGCGATGTTTTCTTTGCGACCGGTGCCAGCTTTGTTTTTGCGGCAACAATTGTCGATGTGTACTCGCCCTTATGGTTCTTGGTGACGAGGTAAATAACGCAAGCGTAAGCTTTGTCTGATGCATCGCAAAATGCATGTAATCGACAGGTTTTTTCTGTGTTACCTAAAAATCTTGGTATGCGAAATTTGTCGATGTAGTTGATATCTTCCTTTAATTTGAGCCAATGTTCTTGCATGACCTTTGGTAGTTCTTGATCCCAGTTGGTTTCAATGGACCACGTTTGTTGAAACAGTAGCTTCGCTCTGATTGTAAGCGGTGATAACCAACCAAGGGGATCGAATAGCTTTGATACCTCTGACAGTAATTTCCCGTACGTAACAGTGGTTAATTGATATAGATTCAATTGACCATCAATTGAATCTCTCCAAATGATCGTTTGCAGAGGCTGATCTTGCTCTCTAACGAGTATCTGACGGAACATTTTTTCAATATCCGCAGTAATTACATATTGGTATTGCCTCCAATTTATGATAAGTGCTAATAGGTCTTGTTGTAAGTTGGGTCCGTTGTACATTAAATCGTTCAGACTGTTACCCGATGTAGTCTTCGATGAGGCATTAAAAACTACTCTCAACTTTGTTGTTGTGGAATCAAGTTTCCATACACCATGATGTGGTAAGTAGTACGCCTGATCGGTTATACTTTCAACTTGCCGCATGTGACCTAATTCTTGGTATTCGTTCATAAATTGTTTGTATTGAGTTGCAAATGATGTATTTTTAGACATTTTTGTTTCTAATTGTTTAAATTGCGCTATAGCCTTAAACTTTGATGAACCGAGTTGCTGCTCAAAGCCTGGCACCATGGGTATCCCAACTTCATACATGCCATTATTTAAGCGTCTCGTAGTGGTTTTGTAGAAATCTTCACAAAATTGATCGCCAATACTCACGTTTGATGATGATGAGTCGTGAATGTCCTCTAACTCCCAAAACTTGGCTATTTCTGCAATGTTATTGATGGCGACATGACAGTTGAATCTTTTGACATTTCCTGATAGGATCCAACCCATTTTAGTTTGTTGAGCTATTGGGGCCTGCGCTGGGCCCTTGATAAGGCCGCTTAATATAATTTCCGAATATACACTGGCATCCAGAAGAAGATCGATTGGTCTTGATACGTTATATTCCGGGTCTGCTAACTGAAGATGTTGCAGGTGAGACCAGGGTTGTTTGCGGAATGATGAGTTCGGTAGGCTGTTTATGACCTTTGATACAACCAACGCTTGAGTCGCCAGGGTGTAATCTCTGTAGATGGACTTGCAGTCTAGTGTTACAATTCCCTTGCTTTGTTTGGAGACTGGCCCTACTCCTGAAATGGAGGCATGATATTGTCGACGTTGCAAGCCTAGCATTTGTGTCGCATTTTCTGAAATCAATGAAATTTGGGACCCCTGATCTAGAAGCGCTCGTAATGTGACGTATGTACCATTTTTAGATAATACAGCCAACGATAACGTGGTTAACAGTATTTCTTCATTATCAGCTGCAACGTGATTGACATTATGCTGCGCCGGTGGTGGCTGCACGGTAGCGCTCGTCGTCGCTGCGGCTTGTTGATGTGATACGCACGCATCATGCAATAAAGTGCTGTGTTCACTGTTACACTCTTTGCAACGTCTTGTGCTGTTGCACTCACTGTCAGGATGATAGTTAAGGCAATTTTTGCAATGTTGACTCTTTGTTACCAAGGCCAGTTTATCACCCGGGGTCATTTTCATAAATTTCTTGCAACGATATATAGAATGACGTTTATTACAAATCGGACAGTCTGGCCCTTGAGTAGCGACGACTTGATACTGTTTCTTGTAGTGGTTCCCATGATTTGCAGGTTTGTCACGCTGTTGACCAGACTCCCGTTTAAAGGCAGGCTTCGCTGATTCTCTCTCTCTTCGGTGTAAGGGTTCCAGGGCTGTGAACTTGTTTTCGAGGAACGTCATGAATTCTCTCAAGGAGGGAAGCTCCCTGGGTGATGTACGCGCCTCTTTGTAATCACAATAAGTCTCCTGGTCCAGTTTCTTACTGAGAAGATGTACTAACAGCGGATCCCATGTATTTGTATTCACACCGAGGTTGTGTATAGCGTGGATGCACTCCGTGGTGGTATCATATAACCGCTTTAACTCATAGGCTGTTTGTTTAGAGATAGACGGCTGATTTAAAAATATCTCTATTTGATTTGTAAAGAGAACTTGAGCATTATTATATCGGTGATTTAGAATTTCCCAAGCGGTGTCATAATTTTCAGACGAAATGTGAAGATGTTGAATAAGGCGTTCGGCCTCACCCTTGATCTTTCCTTTCAGGTGTTGCATCTTCTGAGCCTTGGTTATTGTGTTGTTGTCGTGAATAGCTTCTGTAAACAGGTCACAAAATGTTGGCCACTGCGTGTATTTCCCCGTAAAGGTAGGAATCTCGAGCTTCGGCGTTGCCTGTTGTACATGAACCATCGACGATATTTTCTTATTTAGCGAACGCTTCATATCTTTGTAGTTACGCTCGTACATGCTAAATTCATTTTCGTACGATACATCTCCACCTTGAAGTATGTGGTCGATTCGCAGATGTAACGTATCGATAGTGTTCCACTTGGCTTGTATAGCCCTAAGCTCGTCTTCAAGTTCCCATTTTTCGGATATTTCGTCTACGTTGATGCTCCTCACCAACCTGTTGAAAGACCTAAGATTGGTTCTCTGTTGAGCCAACAATTCAATGGCTTCAGGGTTTGACTGCGTACCCTTTCCATCCGAACCAAATGCAGTAAGTAAGTTTCGAGTAGACTGGTAGAGGCTCTTACCTTGTTGATAAAGGTTAGATGCGAAATATTGAGGTTCCTGATCCGGAAACTCGGAGAGGTTCAAGTGGTTTTGTTCGAACTCTCCCCAGAGGTTATCCAACGACTCTATTCTCTTTTGGATGTATTCCGGAGTTTTTCTCGACAACGGATCTTTACCGAAGTTGACCCTTATCCTATCGAGACCTTCTAATATTTCCGATTGACGAGCGCTTAAAACGGCCATTGTGGTTTAATAAAAGGAACAATCTTACTTGGACACTGACGAGTTGCGATACCAACTGTGGGCTGCCGACGCCGTGTGCAGTGCAGATATAGATTCAGCTCCACCGATGTCTTCTTGGAACGATTCACTGATGGTTCACTGAATGGACTGAGTTGATTACGGAACTGTCGCGAAATACTCAACGAATATGATCAAGTGTGTGGCTGCGATTTCAACACACCTTGATCTAGACACCCGATTGATTGTTACGCGTGATCACAGAATCCGGCTCGAAGGACCAAAAAAAATGTACGACGATAGTCTATACACTTTGTTCAAGCGTACGATGATTGTTCGGTACACTTGTGATGGTGGAAACCCGGGGATAAAGAAATAAACCGCCCGTGTTGAGTGTGGTAAAATCACTGATTTATTTTACTTAGCCAGTTCACTAAATGATCGCGCGTATGCAAACGCTGATGTAGCTTAACCTACTTAATGTTACGAAATGTGCGGGTTCACCGTACATTTATTAAACATACACACACTATCTTTTCAGGATGACCCCAATACAATTAAATAGTGGTTTGCAAACACACACCAAATAAAATGAAAAATCAACTTACGGTTAATAATTAAGTATCTAAACTTTAAAAAACTTTTTTACAAAAAAAAAACAACCGACTTCCAAAAAACACTATAAAGTGAAAAATAACTTTAATTTCGGAAGTCGGTGTCTTTGGATTTGTATTTTAGTTTTTTGCCACCGACTTCCGAAATTAAAGTTATTTTTCAGTTTTGTTTTTTGGAAGTCAGTTGTTTTTTTTTTCTATAAAAGTTTTTGTTTCACTTTTTAGTGGGTCAGTTTGTAATTTATCTAAGTTACAAGAAACAAAGCGGCTGTTTTACGCACTCGTTATTACACACTGAATAGTGATAAAGAAGGATAGTATTACAATTTAATAGTGTGCTATGTTCCATTTAGGGATGAAGCCGAGCTTTTACTAGATCAAGAAACGGCAGAGGCATGCTTCTTACGACGACAAAATGAGTTAAGGCCACTGCAATCCAATGTTAGTGCAGAACAGTTTGCTCACGTAGAAGAGATTAGTCAACAAGCGCTCGCTCAAGCAACAGCATTGAATAGCTGCTCGTAATATACATGTGCAAGATAATGCCCCAATTATTTGTGCCGATGAGCAAATTATAGAAGGTCTCGATAATTTTTGCGAAGACGTCTCAGATAATCGAGCAGCATTACCCGATGATGTGTTCTTAGCGAATATACGTGGCCTTAACATACAGCAGAGTGAGCTCTTTCAAAAGGTTTCCAGGGCAATAGAAAGTGATCTAAGCGGTGCGGAAAATCAGTTACTACTTTTTATCACTGGAGGTGCTGGAAGTGGTAAATCATACCTCTTACAATTACTAGTCCAGCATATTAAACGTTGCTATGCACCAACAGTCGACGTCCTCCTGAAACCCAGTTTTGTTGAGGTCGCTTTTTTAACAGGAGTGGCTGCTCGCCAAATATTTGGCAAGACATTACAGTCCCTATTTTCGCTTCCTATTGAAAAGAAAGGTAATACTATGACCTATAAGCGCTTGACGGGACAAAAACTCGAACAGGAAAGACGCAAGTGGCGTAACATGTATTGGCTTGTAATAGACGAGATTTCGATGGTTTCTTATAAAAATTTAAGGATCGTTCATTTACGTCTATAAGAATTTAAAAACAACGTTATATTGTTTGGCGGGGTAAACATTATTTTATTTGGTGACATATTGCAGCTGTTAAAGGCCACTGGTGCTTTTTGCAACCCCTGTGGTTGGCGGCTAAAGTGGACTTATGGAAAAAATTCTCATTTTGTGAATTAACCATAAATATGCGTCAGCAAAACGACAGTGAGTTCATTGCTTACTAAATAATTTATGTGTTGGTGAACTAACAACGGCTCAACTGGAATTACTTTGCGAACGTCGACGAGTACCTTTGACATTAGAATTTGCTGATGGAGTGGCTGTTTGTATTTATCCCACTGTCCGCCAAGTAGACGCTTATAATGCACTCATGATAGCTGACAACGCGAAAACACAGCGTATTTACACGATGAATGCAGTCGATGAATCCCGCGAAATTGCTACTTACGGTTTACGTCCCAGTAATGTTATTCCGAAAGATGTAAATAACTGTGGAGGTCTTTTATCAACAGTACAATTAGGTATAGGGTCACGCGTTATGCTAAGGCGAAACATTTCTGTTTCCGAAGGGTTCGTAAATGGGGTTATGGGTATTGTGCAAACATTTAAATGGCCAGGTTTACGAAGAGAGCAGATGGATCAGAGGATGGTGAATTACCTGAAGCTGTCATTATAAAATTTGATGACGATACTGTTGGCAATAGGTTAAAAGATTTGGATTGCTGTATCGCAATGACCCCAGTTACAGCTACGTTTCAGGCAACCAGAGGGTACGGCAATGTAGAGCGAAGGATGTTACCTTTAATCTTGAGCTGTGCAGTCACAGTACACAAACTACAGGGCACAACCCTGGATAGAGCTGTGATTGACTTAGGGAAGAAGAACTTCGCCAAAGGGCAAGTATAGCTCTAAGTCGCGTGAAAACCCTAGAGGGTATTTATTGCATTGTGCGACTTAGAGGATAATAACGCGCCAGTCGATCTACGTGGACGATCTTAGGAGTACCTCTTGCACCTTTCTGTATCCGGTAGGTTACGTCATTGATCTTTGTCACAATCCGGTACAGTCCGTCCCATTCAGCTTGAAGCTTAGGAGATTTCCCTTTGCTGCGGACTGGATTGTGCAACCACACTAGTGAACCTTCGTCGAACCCTTTATTGTTCATTTTACGGTCATAACGGGTTTTCATCTTTTCAGACATTTGCTGGCGTGCTCATAAATGTCATTCATTTTATTTCGGAAGTCATTCGCATACTCGGTTATACTGCGTGGGGCATCAGGTGGTATTCCGGTGATCAGGTCTGCAGGCAGCCGTAATTCTCTTCCAAAGTTTGCGAAAGCTGGTGTCACCGATGTACTTTCGTGAACAGCGCTTCGATATGACAATAAAAACGGTTGTATGTGCTTGTCCCAATCTCGTTGCCGATTTTCCGCAACTTTGGCTAGGTACCTCTCCAGTGTCTGATTAAATCGTTCCACCATTCCATCCGATTGTGGGTGGTAAGAAGTTGTTCTCGTTTTATGAGTACCCATTACTCGGCAAGTTTCCTGAAATATTTGGGTACTCCAAATCGGCAGAAGACTTCATGAACCAGTTTATCTGCAACTGTTGAAGCTTCTTGGTTTGGAATGGCGAAGACTTCCGGCCACTTAGTGAAGTAATCCATCACAACCATGAAATACTTGTTACCATTTTCACTTTCCGGAAACGGCCCCGCAACGTCAAGGGCTATGCTATCCCATGGTGCACCAACATTGTACAATTTCAATGCACCTCTACTACGAGTCTGAGGTCCCTTTACAGCTGCACAACTTGTACATTTGCGACACCCAGTAAAACCGTTCTCGTATTTTCAGTAGAGTCCGTTTTACTCCCAGATGACCTCCTGAACAACCATTATGGTACAGCTGTAGAACATTCGGTACTTGAGCTTTAGGGACAACCATTTGCAAATGACAGCTGTCTCCGCGAGCGTTTTCCCATTTACGGCACAGGACTCCATCCTGAAACACCAAGCTGTCCCATTGAGCCCAATAGCTTTTTGTGATCGAACTCATTGCCGAGAGGTCGCTCCACCTGGGCTTAGGAGCTCTGGCCTTCATCCACATCAGAATCGGCTTGATGTCCGAATCTTCCTGCTGTGCACGTTGTAGGCTTTCCTTCCACTCGTTGCTGAGGTCTGTCTTGAGCATCCTCACAGGTACGAGTTCTTTACTTTTTTGCCTAGTACAATGCTTGCAGTCTTCAGGACAAGGTTTTCTTGACAATGCATCTGCGTTGCCATGAGATTTCCCGCTGCGATGTTCGACCTCGAAGTCGTATACCTGCAGTAGTTCAATCCATCTCGCAACTTGTCCTTCTGGATTTTTGAGTGCAGCATGGTCAGCTCGTAGGTGGAATTTCCGCCCCAGAAGATATTTGCTAAAGTGCTGCAATGACTTTACCACAGCAAGCAGTTCCCGTCTCGTAACACAATAATTCCTTTCAGGTTTCGACAATGACTTGCTGAAGTACGCTATCACAACCTCTTGATCACCATTACGTTGAGACAACACACCGCCAAGTTTTATGTCGCTCGCGTCTGTGACAACTATAAATTCCTTGCCCGCATCAGGGTAGCCCAAAATAGGTGTTTTGCACTGACGGTTCTTTAGCTCCTGGAATGCGATGTTGCAACTTTCATCCCAGCAGAAATGTTGCTTCTCCTCGGTTACCTTATGCAGAGGTTTGGCTATATCTGCAAAGTTCTTGACAAATCGCCGATAATAGGAGCACAAACCTAAAAATGCTCTGACCTGCGTCTTGTCTTTTGGAACTGGCCAATCCTTGACAGCGGCGATTTTCTCTGGATCCATACGGATACCTTCTTCAGACACTACATATCCCAAAAAGCTAACTCGTCGTTTGAATAGTGAACACTTCTTCGGACTTAACTTGAGGTTGGCACTCTAGAGCTTCATAAGCACGCGTTCCAGGTTTTGAAGATGTTCTTGGCAAAGGATAGCTGTCCTTCTTTGTAACGTCGTTCAGACGACGATAGTCAACACAAAACCGCATGCTGCCGTCCTTCTTTCTTACCAGCACTACAGGTGAACACCATGGACTAGATGAAGGTTCAATAACACCATCCTTCACCATTCCTTCAATAATGAAAAACAAGTGCAAGGCTACTTGGGATATAATCAATAAAAAAATTGGTGATACACAAAAAAGTAATGACATAAACCAAATTGTAGTAAAAGCCAACAACATCACTGACCCTCAAAAAATTTGTGACATGTTTAACGAATACTATATCCAATTGACAAATAATAAAGAATTTACTTATAATATTGACGCTTTAAATATAACGTTGGACATTAATCAGAATAATACTATATTCTTAAATCCCACTGATGCAGTAGAAGTATTCAGGGTAATCCAAAACCTAAAAAATACTGCGTCTGTCGGTTTTGACGAAATCAGTACCAAAATTATAAAAGCTTGTGCTAATCACTTATGCAAACCGTTGAGCTACTTAATTAATAGATCGTTCTTGGAAGGCATATTCCCAAGCGCATTAAAGAACTCAATAGCCAAACCAATATTCAAGAATGGTGATAAATCTGACATGGCGAACTATAGACCTATAACCTTAATTCCTATAATATCAAAAATAGTGGAGAAGACCATGTTAAAGAGGCCATACGACTATGTGGATAAGTATAATCTGCTAAGACGGGAGCAATTTGGATTTAGGAAAAATAGCACCACGTTTTTAGCTTGTTTTAATTTAATAAAATTAATACCTGAGGCAATGAATGACAACATACTTGTAGTAGCAATTTTTTTAGACATGAGTAAAGCCTTTGACTTCGTTGATCATACGCTATTACTAAGCAAATTAGATAAATATGGCATAAGGGGCCAAGCCAATGACTGGCTTAAGTCGTACCTAAGTGATAGGCGTCAATGTGTGCACATATCAAAAGTTCTTGATGGAAACAAAGTAGAATATAAATCTAACTATAAAACTAACGCAGTTGGAGTACCCCAAGGCATTTGGTAGGAGCGTTTTTATTTCTGCTATATATCAATGACCTTCCCAATGCAACACGCCATGAAACAATCTTATTTGCTGACGATACGACACTAATAATAAAATGTAAGGACAAAAATAAGTTGGAACAGGAAATTAATGAAGCAATCAAAGACATAATAAGTTGGCTTAATAACAACAATTTAAAAATCAATATAAATAAAACAAAAATAATTCAATTTCAAACTTATAAATCAAACTTTCAGAGTCTGAGTATAAAATATGAAGACACCATCCTAAAACAAGTAGTAAACACAAAATTCTTGGGCATAATAGTGGATCAAAACTGCAATTGGAAATCACACATCAACTACGTATGCGATAAGCTAGACAAATTCAAATACGCAATAAAACGTCTTCGATCAACAGTGTCAAGTGCCGCAGCAGTTACTGCATATTACGGATACGTAGCGTCTGTGCTGTCATATGGTCTAATACTATGGGGCAATTCAGTTGAAGTTTTAATGGCATTTCAGGTACAAAAGAAGTGTGTCAGGGCAATTTCTGGCGTCTGGTTTTTGGACAGCTGCAAACCTTTATTTAAAAAACTTCACATTTTGCCATTACCCTGTATGTACATCAAGGAACTATGTATGTTAGTAAAGCAAAATCCGCACTATTTTCGCATGCAATCAGAATTGAGCAACTAAAAGGCTTCTGCTAGAAATAAATACAAACATGAACTAAATGTACCTCAATGTAGATTGCAAAAGTGTCTAGGGATCAACATATATTTTTGCAATAACTTTTCTCCTGATTGATATTAATTAAAATTTTCTTTAAGGATTCATCAAATAAAGTGTTTTCGTTTGTCACAGTAACGATAAACCAAGTCACCTTTGCATTAATAAAGAAATTTGCCATTTTCCTAATAAAGGGATTTTTGACATTTGAACCACTAACACAAAAGTTCGAAAAAAAGACTGAAATAACAGTTTTCTTTAAAATTTTATTGGGTAACTTAAACAATTAATAATCCGTGTTTCTACCGCGAACACTAACAACACAAGAACATCGGTTTGGCATACTCAAAATGAGTTCATCCAAATCACGCTGTGGAATGGCCGCCCATGTTCGTTGCAACAACAAAAAAAGGTCTTCTTGCGACTGGATACCCTCCATATTCGGCAGTGCTCTTCTCTGTAGCATATCCCATGCATGCTCAATCGGGTTCAAGTCTGGCGACTGAGCAGGCCAGGGCAGGACATTGATGTTAGCTGCGGCGAGAGTCTGTCTTACAACTCTTGCGGTGTGCGGTCGTGCATTATCATGCATTAACTGAAATAGGGTTCCTTCTATTTGGCAGAATCTTGATTCTCCGATTTTTATTTGGCATAACTCACATGGCATAATCTTATTTAATCGAATATTTTTAAGGCATAAAAATTATTTAGCATAACTTTTGTTTGGCAGAATATTTACGTGTCCGAATTTACAATGGCATACTTTTATCTTGGCAGAATTTTGTTTCGCATAATTACCTTTGCCATAATTAATATTATGCATAATTTTGTTTAGCATAACATTTATTTAGAGATACGATTATTTGGTATGGGTGCATATTTGAACATCAAAAATTAAAATAGTTGTATCTTCTTGTAAAAATTAGTGTTCAAAACATCAAAAACTTATAATATATACGTGTCATAAAAAGTCAATACGTTGTGCTGCAAAATTTTGTGACAGAAACGAATCGCTGCGAAACCGACTTTACGCAGTCTTGTCTGCCCTACCCCTAGAGTGTAATTTAAACCCGCGTAGGCGCGGAGGGGTAGGGCGGCCCGCGAGCTGAGGAGCAGGTGGTTTGAAGGCCCGCCACCGCGGCTGAGGCTGGCCGGCGAAGCCGGCCAGCAAGCCGAAGCTGCGGTGGTGAGCGTTAAAACCATCTGTGACGATAAGCTCGCGTGGCGCCGCCCAAACCCCGCAGCGCCGGAGCCGTGACAGAAACAATGCTTGCTGCATGTTGCATGCCTGCTTGCATGCTGCATGCCTGCTGCATGTTGCATGCCTGCTTGCATGCTACATGCATGCTGCATGCATGCTGCATGTTGCATGCCTGCTTGCATGTTGTATGCCTGTTTGCAAGCTACATGCATCCAAGCCGACAATATTTTGGTAATTAGCATTTAGGTTAGGGTAGGTTTTTAATGACTATCGATATAAAATGTATGCCAAAAGACGATTCTGACTGTGAATTTTCTGCGATATGATGGTTCTGCTTTTTAATTATTATGGATATAAACATTATGCCTAAAGATGATTCTGACTAACAAAATTATGAGTTTTGAATGTATGACAACTGAGTGTATGCGAAATGATTTTCTGCGAAATGAAGTTTATGCTATCCGTTGTTATGCAAAACAATATTATGACGTAAAAAGTTCTGCTATAAAAGGTAGACCCACTGAAATAAGGGACCGATTTGCACTTGTAGAGGAACAATGACGTCTGATACAATCGTCTCAGCATAAATTTGAGCGTTGAGGTTGCCTCTGATCCAAATCAACTCAGTTCTTCCGCCGATCCAAATACCCGCCCATACCATGATGGTTCCACTACTATAAGGATGGACTTCCTGGCAGGATTTTAATCGCTGTTGGCCAGGGGTTCTCCAGTGTCGTATACGTCTTGTATCCGGTCTCATACCAAAACGAGACTCATCAGAAAAGCACACGAAACGCCATTGTTCTTCTGCCCAATTTCTGTGTTCAAGAGCCCATTGATATCGAATCCTACGATTGTGCATTGCTATAGGTGGTACCCGTAGCGGTCTTCGGGAATGAAGGTTCACTTCATGCAAGCGGTTTCTGACTGTTTGGTCGCTAATTAAGTTCCCTGAAGAGTGATGAAGCCTCACGGCTAACATCATGGCGGTTATTGTTGGAGCTCTTCGAGTTAAGATTTGAATGTATCGGTCTTGTCTCCGTGTGGTGCAGCGATACCGTCCTCCATGGCGCTCAGCCACGGTACCAGTGCTTCGGTAACGTGTCCAAAGTCGACTGATAACACTCTGACTTGTATTCAGAGCTAAAGCCACAGTACGTTGCCGGGAACCAGCTTCTATCATTCCCACGGCTCTGAGCATTTCTTCCCTGCTTAAATGACGTCGCCGCTCCATAATAACGTTGGTTTTAATCAGTAGTAGGGAAACAGTAGCACTAATAATGTCTGCAATGCGTTGTATGTTTTTATAGGGAAAATATTGACAGCTGATTTTCATATTTTACTCGAATTTGATTCACAGTTCCTGATTCAAATTATGAAATGCACCAAAAAGGATCCATATAAATTTATAAAATCATAAATTTATTACAAAGCCACATCTCAATCTCAAGAAATCCGCATAAAAATGCTTGATCCCTAGACACTTTTGATGTGTGTTTTTAGGAGGAATGTAGGTATATGTTAATCCCATTCAGGTGTATAACAAGTTACCAAACTCATTTAAGGAACTTCCCATCTCCATGTTCAAGAAAAAGCTGACAAGTTGGTTATTACCCGACTGCGGCGAAGCCCAAAAGGAGGGTTATGTGTTTGGCCTGTATGTATGTATGTATGTCCGTTTCTTTGTTCCCTCGTAACTTCTAAACGA
This sequence comes from Mesoligia furuncula, assembly GCA_916614155.1. Lineage (NCBI taxonomy): Eukaryota > Metazoa > Arthropoda > Insecta > Lepidoptera > Noctuidae > Mesoligia > Mesoligia furuncula. The sequence goes on from OU744804.1 coordinate 30,001,780, forward strand.
ATGAACGGATTTTGATAAATTGTACGTCTTTAGATTTGTCTTGGTAGCGCGAGTGTCACTGGGTATATCAAAATTGAAAAAATATAAAATGGCCGATTTTTGGCGCAATATTATGTCTTCAAAAAAAAATATTTATCTCGAAACCTATCGAGTGGGATATCAAAATAAAGGATTTTTAAAGGTGATTACAAAAATATATACAACTTATATGGTTAAAAGTAATTCGAAGTGACAAATCGTAAAAAACACGTACCAAGAGCTAAATCGTCTGCGAAATCTTTCACATTTATTTTGTCAACTAAAAAGCTGGAAATAAAAAAAGTTATTTAAAAAAACAAAAAACCCGACTGCGGTAAAAAACTGAAAAGCTGAAAACAAGCTCATTTTAAATTAAATAAAAGTTGTAAGCAGGCGGGACCCATTTGAATTTGAAAATATAATAAAAATGGTATGATAATGGTATTTTTTTTATTGGATAATTGTTTTTATGACATTGGTGAATATATGGAATATTGTAAAAATCCAAGATGACATGTACTTAATTTTGACATTGATTTTAAAGTAACGACTACCTTATTATAATAATTCATATTGGACATATTTTTAATCATTAAATCTTATAATATTAATTGTACTTAGTTATATAAAATGACATTTGTATATTTGTACACCATATGTTATGGTAGAATGTGTAGAACTTAAAAAATATTAACACCACACTATGTAAAACTACATTCTTACAAATAAATAAATTCTATTCTATTCTATTCTATGGTTTCCACTTCCTTTTCACGTGCTACCGGCAACCTCCTTGGCCGCTGACGGATAGGTAATTCTGCTCCTGTGTTTATTTTGTGTTGAACTAAGCCAGTCTTCCCGATGTCAGCCTCGTTTGACGACAAAACATCGGCGTACTTGAGTAACATCTTCTTCGCCTTGACCATTTTATTTTGGGACAAAGCACTGCGGCAGTCTTCTAAAAGTGTGGTCACTTTCGTTTGTGCATCCTTGCTAAGGGTCCCAGTAGATAGATATTGGCATCGACGCAACCAATCCACTTTCTCCCAAGTACCAATTAGTGTGCCTTTTTCTATTATCTTTCCTGATCACAAAGGTTCAGTACACGTACCCCTGAGATGTCAGTGGCTCTGACCAAAGTCCGTGCCACTTTCCATGGATGGTCATTGTCTACCCTTTCCACGAGTACACAACGATTAGTTTGCCCAGGATTCCGAGGAAGACTAACCGGCACAATCGTTTCCGATCTCGGCGGAAGGACAATCTTCTTAAGACTGTACACATTCCCAGGTAACGCCAATTCCACGAAAAGTTCCTCTTGTCCACATTTCAAAACACCTTGTTTTGACGTCAATCTCGCAACAATTCTTCCTCATAAAGTCAAGGCCCAGGATGCAATCGTCCATTATATCAGCCACGATGACATTATGCAGGTAGATTCGGTTGCCTAGCTTCAATTCCACTTTCTTCTCTCCATGGACGGGTATGCGCTGACCGGTGGCTGTTACCAAATTAATGCGTTCTCGGTTGTATGCGGAGTCCCCAAGGGACCGACTTGTAAGTTGGGAACTGACAACCGTGCGAGAAGCTCCAGTGTCTATGGTCAACTTACACGGCGTTCCGTTGACCTCGCCTTTGATGATTAGGCTGTTCCCGTCACGGGTTTGTGTGATCGAAACCCTTGGGGCTCTTTGAACATCAGCCAGCACCCGCCCCGCAGTCCTGGCTATTACTCGTTTCCCTGCTGGTGGTGCTGGGTGGTGCTTATAGCCGCACTGCCCTCTGGAGATCAGCCGTCTTCTCTTTCTGCAGTTCGCTTAGGGCAACTGGATAGTAGGTGGCCCCTTTCCCCACAGCCGTAGCACCTAGGGCTGTATCCTTTATTGCGTTCGCGAACTGTAGCCGCTGCAACCTCCCTGACGCGATGGGAACGATGATCCTGCCGCACAGCTTCCACCTCCAGTGCATGGGCCAAGGCGTCCTTAAGCGTCCCATGGTGACCGAGCCTCACAGCAGCTCTAACTTCAAGGTCGCGGATGCCGTCGATGAATGCCTGCACCAGGTTCCCATCAATAAGCGCAGGTACGGACTGGTAAGCTTTACGAACCAGCTTCTCCACTTCAAGGGCCCACTGCTGCAGGATTTCGTTACTGCGTTGCACGCGATCCTTGAGCTGCGCACGAAACACGTGTTCCAGGTGAGCGTCGCCATACCGAGCCTCCAATGCCTCAAGGAGCTGCTCGTAAGTCACTTCCTTACCGAGAGCTTCCAGAACGGTTAAGGCCTGGTCGCGCAGGCCTAGGGTGAGGGCAGTCATGGCCTGACTTTTATTCCACCCGTTCGCCTTCATGACAGCCTCAAACTGGATTTTGTAGGCCGACCAGGAAGAAGTTCCGTCGAACGGTGGCACTTTGTATCCTCGTAGCGAAGGTGTTGTAGCTACGACAGCTGCGATTCCATCCCAAGTTTGAGGTGATCCAGCGTTTTCTTCACGTCAGCCATCACGGTTAACTTTACGTCAGCCATCACGTTGTCAACCCGATTATTTACTTGGTCGATTCGGGCTTCAGCTTCCGACAGGCGGTTGTCATGTTGAGCAACTTTATCCTTCACCTCCTTCATGTCTTTACCGAAGGTAGCGTGAAGTTCCTTCATAAGGAGCATCTGCTCTTCCTGGCGGCGCGCCTGCTCCTCCGACCTATCGCGCATCCCACATGTCGACAACCTCGCGCGCCTAGTCAAGATACTTGATTTGTTTATCTTTCTCTAACCGTTATATTATTATCGATTTAATTATGTGGATTCTCGATTACTTGCATATAATAATGATTGTGGCAAGTTTTTTGCTAATAATAGTAAAAAGGTAATCGAACAGCGGGATTTGTAGGTATTGCATCAAGCGTAGTGCCCTAGTGATACGATGAATGCTGGCAGCGGGCGGGGAGCGAGTAGCCGGGGTGCGGGAGAGCGCGGCGACGCGACCGATTGATGCGATGATGCACCGCGGTACTATTCTGTAAAAATCTCACCGTGAAAACTTAGGCAAAAACGTACTCACTTTACCTAAGTTTTCACGGTGAGATTTTTACAGAATCGACGGGCAGGACTCGCCCGTGGCTGCTCGTGCTGCTCTCGTGGCCTACACTTCCACGGTCCCATCGATCACTCACACGCGCGCCGCACCTTTTGAACACCTGTCATTAGCTACCGAGTTACAATGATAGCGTCAAACTGCTGTTTTATTTACTGACGACCTTTAACCCATGACTCGTCGACAATGTAAGCCGTAGTTTGACCTTGAACTAACGATAATCATATCACTCAATACTTAAAAAATGTGTACCTTCTGGTACACATTTTTTGGTAACAGTTGTAAGTTCAAAATTATTTTTGTCACATTCTGGTGACAAAAATTTTGAATTTACAACAGTTGTTACTGCTAAGGAAGGGCATTACAGAATCTTAAAACATTTTATGTAAAAAAAAAAACTGCTGACCTTTGGAGATTATTATTATTACCTTTGGTATTTACCATGTCCTCAATAATTGATGTTAGTTCCTTTTTAACCCACTTTTAATTTTTTTTATGTTTGTTACCTCAAAACTCCGTTAATAACCCGATTTGCAAAATTCTATCATCAAAATCGTTTCAGTAGTCTGGTTTTTAAACCAATATAACTGGTAAAAATTCAAGTCAACGAAATTGCGTCATTTGCTTTCCTACAACTTTTCAGTGGTGGTTTCGTGGATTTTTCATGGGATTCATTGTGGCGGTAAGTGCCGTATCTTGCCATAATTAACCGACTTCAAAAAGGAGGAGGTTCTCAACTGTATTTTTTTTTCGTATGTATGTTATGCGATATCTCCAGCAATTGTGGATCGACTTCAAAATTATTTATCAATGGATATGCTTCAAGAGCGGTTTCATATAAATTTTATTAACTTTACGTGGGTAGTTTTTGAGTTAGCTTCAATAATACGTATTTTTGCGCCACTTAGTTAATTATTGATGATGTTATAATAACCTCCTGTCACTGATATTTACATAGCACGTTTTGTTATACGATTTTTCTTGGGGTAAATGCAACTTAAAACTGAAAAGTGAAAGTCGGTTATTTTTTTTATTTTTGTAAAAAAGATTTTTAGGTACCTATTGTATTGCATCTAGTGTATTCCCTGATCTGATGAAACTTAGCAAAGTGATTCCACTGTTCACTGATTGCACGTTTTTCGGCCTATTTCTATATTAGGTATCTACATTGAGTAAAATCTTTGAAAAGTTAATTTTAAAACAAATTTTAGGACATTTCAATAAACAAATTTCATCTGAAACAGTTTGGTTTCACAAAGGGTCGTTCAACTTCATACCAGACGGGCGTTACTGAAGTACGTATTCGAGGCCTTTTTTTTTTTTTTTTTTGCGGATGGGCAATCATCAAATGACTCCTCCCGCTCTGGGTGGAGCGGAAGGGAGTGTCAGACTCTTACTGACTAAAACCCACCCGTGTTCCTTCCTTAGCCCTTTATGTTCCGGGCCAGCGGTAACCCTTTCGGACAATCCCGCTGACCCGGCAGGCTTCGGGCCCTAAGGGGCCCCTCCCCGATGCTGACATCTCTTTGAGGCGCGCGTGGAACACGTACGCGCCGTCCGGCACGGGCCTGGTCCTGATCGGGCGGTGAGCTACCCATTACTCTCCGCCCGCAGGCCCGCGCCTACGGTGGCCGGGAGTCGTCACGCGGCTCCCGACGCCCGGAGCGTCTCCCGCGGCGGCTGGGACGGGAGGCTCTCTCCCTGAGCCGTCCCGCCACCTCCTTCGCTAGCATGACTGCTTCGCAGAAGGAGGTGACTGCCTCCCACTCCCTCTCGCCCCGGACCATGGCTTGCACCAGGGCCGGACGCGAGAGGTATTCGAGGCCTGGGAGGAGCCGCAAGATATCCTTGGCATTTTCTGCGACTTGTCCATTTACTTCGATTCCGTACAACATGATACGCTCATCAGAAAACTGTACCACTATGGTATGAGGAACACTAGAATTGACGTCTTATCTGAACAATAGAATTCAAAGGTTTGATGTCAATGGGAAGAGATCTGCAGGATTGGGCATTCCGCAGGGTTCGATTCTAGCATTCTGCAAGGTTCCTTTCTTGTTTATAACTTATATAAATAACTTACCTTATTAAATAAGCGATAATAACAAGATTGTATTATTCGTAGATGATACTTCCCTCATTTTTAGGGTTCCGTACCCAAAGGGTAAAAACGGGACCCTATTACTAAGACTTCGCTGTCTGTCCGTCTGTCCGTCTGTCTGTCTGTCTGTCACCAGGCTGTATCTCAAGAACCGCGATAGCTAGACAGTTGAAATTTTCACAGATGATGTATTTCTGTTGCCGCTATAACAACAAATACTAAAAACAAAATAAAATAAATATTTAAGGGGGGCTCCCATACAACAAACGCGATTTTTTTGCTCTGATTTGCTCGATATCAAAAATGGCAACAGGTAGGCACTTGAAATATTCACAAAATACTCAATTGTATTTTAACTTTAATAATAAATAATAAAATTTAAAAAAAAAATATTTAAGGGGGGCTACCATACAACAAACATGTTTTTTTCGGCGTTTTTGCCTTGTGGTACGGAACCCTTCGTGTGCGAGTCCGACTCGCACTTGGCCAGTTTTTTAAATCAAACGTCAGTAAGTCAACTTTGAACAAATTAACGATGCACTCTCTAAATTTTTGCATTGGTTTAATGTAAATAATCTTCTCCCGAAAAAAAAAACTAAGCTTCCAACGCCAAATGTCTGGCAGCTAACCATCGATGTTCAACTTAATGGAATAGAGTTGGACCCTGTTGAGTCGACAGTTTTTCTTAGAATAACAATTGCCAGTAAATTACAATGGGGCCCACTTATAGAAAAATTGTCAGGAAGGCTTAGTTAGTTCAACAGATAAGTGATGTGGATACTGCCAGAATTGTTTATTTTTGTTATTTTCATAGTCATATGTCATTTGGGATTCTTCTCTGGAGAACACTCATAACATCTTTGTTTTACTGAAAAGGGCTGTTCGAACCATTTACAATTATAACCTAGCTCCCTTCGAGAACAATTCAAAGAAATTGACATTCTGAATGTAGCCTTACAATGTGTATTTGAAAATCTATTGTATGTTCACAAATATATACAAAACTTTAAGAAAATGTCTGATATTCACAATATTTAATAAACACAATTTTGCTGTACGGTAGGGGTCATAAATCACACCAGTTTCACAAATCTATCGCATCAAACAAGTCGCACTTACGACCTTTTTCTATAACAAACAGTTTGCACCCATACACGATCTCGAATATCGCACTCTTTCATCATTATCTAGCCAGAAAGAGTGCGATACAATGATCATTTGCTTTAGTGACAACCCTATCATGTCGCGGCGCCGCCGTCGGCATAAGATAGTGGTATTTAATTTGGGAACTAATTTTTTGAGCTGTTATTTAAATATTCGAGATGTTATTATGATCAGTTGAAAAACATATTGAGCAGTTATTTAATTTAATGGCGGTTGATTAATTATTGCGACAGTAAAACATGGACAGTAATAAAAGATCAATTAGACTGTTATTTTATCATACAATGTCAATTCTAAAAATAATTGAGCAGTCCAATAACTAAATGAGCGGTAAAAATGATGGAATGGGCGGTTCGCTAAATAGTTCGGCAGATCATAGCGGATGCAAGAGCGAGCGAAGCGAGCTCGGGACTTGGGGCACCCCGACTCAGACAGGTTAGGTTCGAAGGGGATGACGGGGGCTCGAGTGAGCGAGCAAAGCGAGCGAACGAGCCCCCGTCATCCCCTTCGTGTTAGGTTCCTTTAAACCCTGTAGACAGAAATAAGGGCCCCGCGAAGCGGGGCTCCGTCGACTACACACCCAAAACTACTTTACCACCTCATTGTTTATAGAATTGCTTAGATTGAGATTTATTACCGACAAATTCCGATTTATTACTGCCCACACGTAACTGCTCGTTCAATAATTTTTACCGCCCATTTAATTATTTTCCCACTCAATTATATATTCACTGATCCATTTCATTATCTGGGGGCACGGGAGTGCCCCCGCCAAGACCAGCCAAGCGAAGCGCAAGGGCACTACCTACCTTTTCTCGAAGCACTTCGTCGTATTTTTGAACCCTCTTAACTTGGGTTTGGATTATACCAGATAAACAAATTTTTCGGAATATGATGCCAGTGGTTGACTTATTAAACCTATAAAGTTTTAATTGCATAGCTCTTATACTTTAGATTTTATTGATATCTAAAATACCCCGATTTCGTCACTGACTCACTGACTGATGATCATCAAAATTCTTAAGGTACTTCCTGAAGTCCTAGAAAGCTGAAATTTGGTATGTAAGCTAGTAATAGTACACAAACAACAAAAAAATATTAAAACTTGAAACTTTTACCACCCAAAAAAAAAAAAAAAATTCCGTAAATTTTGATGCTAGAGGTCTGAAAATTTATATAGGGGGTCCATGTTATAAATAAACCCCAAAAAAAGAAAGAAAAAATGAACAACAGCAAAAATACTCGTATAAATATCATAAGCAACTTACAAAAAGAAATGAAATCCCACAAAAACATTTCATGTTAAATGTTGCCAAGACGAGACCATGTAGCTCGCACTGTCAAAAAGTAATCAGATCTCATGTAGAGCCAAGCTTCTAACTCTACACGCCCTAACTCTACAAGGCCTAACTTCGCAAACTCTACACCTTAGTCAAAATATATGGCTTGGCCATTTCGCTACATTCACATGAGCGTAAGGTGAAAAACTCTCATACTGTTAATGGTTCTTGTAGTAACGAAACGGCCAAGCCATATATTTTGACTAAGGTGTAGAGTTTGCGAAATTAGGCCTTGTAGAGTTTGGGCGTGTAGAGTTAGAAGCTTGGCTCTACATGAGATCTGATTACTTTTTGACAGTGCGAGCTACATGGTCTCGTCTTGGCAACATTTAACATGAAATGTTTTTGTGGGATTTTTTATTACTCATTTTTGTTTACTTTACTGCTTAGTTTTAACTGCTGAACAAGTTATTAAACGTACCATTTATAATTTTTAACTTACCAAAACCGCTATTTACAACTGCCTCTTTAAATCAGTGCCATTTAATCTGGGGGCACGGGAGTGCCCCCGCCAAGACCAGCCAAGCGAAACGCAAGGGCACTACCTACCTTTTCTCGAAGCACTTCGTCGTATTTTTGAACCCTCTTAACTTGGGTTTGGATTATACCAGATAAACAAAATTTTCGGAATATGATGCCAGTGGTTGACTTATTAAACCTATAAAGTTTCAATTGCATAGCTCTTATACTTTAGATTTTATTGATATCTAAAATACCCCGATTTCGTCACTGACTCACTGACTGATGATCATCAAAATTCTTAAGGTACTTCCTGAAGTCCTAGAAAGCTGAAATTTGGTATGTAAGCTAGTAATAGTACACAAACAACAAAAAAATATTAAAACTTGAAACTTTTACCCCCCCAAAAAAAAAAAATTCCGTAAATTTTGATGCTAGAGGTCTGAAAATTTATATAGGGGGTCCTTGTTATAAATAAACCCCAAAAAAAGAAAGAAAAAATGAACAACAGCAAAAATACTCGTATAAATATCATAAGCAACTTACAAAAAGAAATGAAATCCCACAAAAACATTTCATGTTAAATGTTGCCAAGACGAGACCATGTAGCTCGCACTGTCAAAAAGTAATCAGATCTCATGTAGAGCCAAGCTTCTAACTCTACACGCCCTAACTCTACAAGGCCTGACTTCGCAAACTCTACACCTTAGTCAAAATAATATGGCTTGGCCATTTCGCTACATTCACATGAGCGTAAGGTGAAAAACTCTCATACTGTTAATGGTTCTTGTAGTAACGAAACGGCCAAACCAGATATTTTGACTAAGGTGTAGAGTTTGCGAAGTCAGGCCTTGTAGAGTTAGGGCGTGTAGAGTTAGAAGCTTGGCTCTACATGAGATCTGATTACTTTTTGACAGTGCGAGCTACATGGTCTCGTCTTGGCAACATTTAACATGAAATGTTTTTGTGGGATTTCACTTAACAAGTTTGTGTCATCGGTTAACGCTAGAGTTAGGATGATTCGCACGTTGTGGCCTGCGTTCGAACCCCAGTGACGTTACACTTTTTGTGTTTTAATTATGAATTTTGAATGTCTACGATAAGTTAGACCCGATGAGATGTGTTTCCTTAAGTATTAGTTGAACTTATTATTTGCAAAAAAGTAAAAAGACGAGGGTGAATGTGAAACCAAATAAACCAATAAGATAGTTACGACGTTGTTGGCTGGTGAAGTTTGTTACGAGCGTTTGTGTTATTATTGCGATTAGCGTGTTGTTTGATTATCTTTATTTTAGATGCAAGCAACTATTAGTATTGATGCCAAGTATTGATGCCAGGGCAGATATTGTCGCCTTGCGTAAAAATGGGTTTAATATTTCTCAAATTTCAACTGAAACCGGCTTATGTGTAAGTTATTTTTAATGATTCTAAAATTATGATGGTAGTTGTGGTGTATGACTTTCTTATTAAATAAATCGCTAGTTGCAAGTGTGTAATAATATTTTCATTTTAGAGAAATATTGTGAGGCGTTGGGTGAAGAGGTTTGAGGAAGAAGGTAGTCTAAAGAGTCGTGTAAGAAGTGGAAGACCGCCGCTTATTAACTCGACGTATCGACGTTTCATGGTGGAAGAATATGAAACAAAATATCATAGTGCAAATAGACACGCACGCACATGCCAGGCATCGAGGTAAACCCCCAAGTAGCCGGCGGTGTATCGTAGTGAGGTATCCTTGGCAAAATGCGGGTCACTCCCGTTTGGTACCGCTCTTGCGTGTAATAGATTATCCTAGTTATAGGTATTGTTATTGTTATCATAAGTATTCTTTACTGTTAAAAACTTGATAAAATAGTAATATTTTGCATAATCTAAAACTTGTAACAAGTATCTAATACCTAATTTACATTATTCAATAATTCTTTTATTATTTCAGTATGTTTGTAAAAGTAGACTAGCTAAAATCTTAAGAAATAGTGTAGCAAAACATAGAAAATATTCCTAATAACCTCCAGTCAGGATATTCACCTTTTATGTCATTGATATTTTGATATTTTGAATGACGGTAGATAGAAACGTCAAAGTTGTTTATTCACGACTATAAAAGGGGGAGTTCCGAGTGGCAGAGGCAATTCTTGTTCGAGACATCGACCAGAACGGAGCTCCGGCCTACAGGTAGAAGTTAAGTTATTACTGTTATTTTATTATTATGTTATGATTAGGAACTGTTTTTAAATGTTTGTTGTTTTACTATTGTTATTATGTTTAATTGCTATTATTATTATATTATAAGTTAATTAATTGCTTTCAAATAACGATAACTAATTTATGGCAATATAGTAAATAATAAATCTGTTGATAGAATACTATAATACTGTTTCCATGGAGTTTCTTGTCCTTCTTTTCCATGATGACCTAGATTTGGAACGGACGACTAGCTTTCTAATTACTGACAAGCGTAAATTGAATTAAATGTCTGGTCTTGTCTTTCTATGCTTTATTTTATAATATCCGTCCCCTACATACCATATTCGTAGGTATTACACATATTAAATAACTAGTAATCATACTGATATTCAAAGCTTTATATTTGGGTAATAATTAGATATAATTACAGATAGGTTATACTTTATTCCCTAATATACACATTTATTAAATAACTAGTAACCATTCTGATATTCCAAGCTTAATATTTTGGATAGACATATACTTCTAATCAAAGACTACAATACAATGCAGTGTAATAGATAGGAAGCTCTCTTCATTTTGTGTTGACAGCACAATTCGCCATCTAGTGCTCGAGTATCTAAAACTATTAGTTACGGCTGAAGATGGTAGATGCAGCTCTATTAATAGTCACGGATATAGATGGTAGATGGAGCTCTATTATATTATTATTGTGTTGGAATTTTTACATTGTCGTATAAATTATTGTTTACTACCTATTAATGTTTTTTTAACAATTACATAATTATTAAAAAGACACTAAGTAGTAGTAAACAATAATTTATACGAAAATGTAAAAATCCAGATTATTACCTGCATTAGGAATAGGAGTATGAATGAAAAGTAACTCGGAATATTAAAGATAAACAAACTGTTTATTCTTATAAAAAACACAGAAATACATACAAATTAAACATTTACTAACATATTAAAATCAAAATCATGTAGGCTGAGAATCAGCACTTTTCTTTCCTAGTCACTAGACATCCAGGTACACAACAAGAGTTTTGAGAGATGATGGAAGTGCATTCAGTGTTCAGTTCACTATTCACAATAATAATATTATGGGTCCAAACTATAAATAGTGCATGCTCACTAGCGAAACAACCAGAATTTAATTTTATTGCAAAAGCAAAATCAGAAACTGAAACTGGCACTCGCGCTGACAGACATTTCAATTAAAGTGTTACCAATGCAACAATAACAAATTCCCATCATTTAAATGAATTATTTGTGTTGTTTATTGTCCAATTTTTTGAGACAATTATTTTATGTATGTGTTTGTTCGTTACACCATCTCCCGGTCATCATCATTTGCCTAGCCTTTTCCCAACTATGTTGGGGTCGGCTTCCAGTCTAACCGGATGCAGCTGAATACCAGTATTTTACATGGAGCGACTGCCTATCTGACCTCCACAACCCAGCACCATCTCCCGGTATCATCATTAAATTTTTTAATATTGTATCACATGATTTTTCGTTTTGCTACTTGTTCGCTAGGGGCGCTAGGAGTAATAGTGTTCTGTGTGATGTTCCAAGCTGCCATAGCATGTCTAATCTAATAGGTACGTGCGTGTCTATTAGCATCCATTTGTTTTACATGGAGGTGACATCGAGGGAGCGAGCAAAACCGCGATCGCGAGGTACCGCAGTGAGGCATCTTCGGCACGTAATTACCCTTATAGAGGAACAGGGTGTAAAGTTCACTCATACTCTATAGAAAAGGGAGGATGTTGTGTCTGGCGGGCAACTGCTCGATGAAACTCTGCTTGCGAGATGCAGGATTTTGCGTGACGTCAGTATGAGGCGTTGTTCGCATGTGGCGTTGTAGATACCGCTACACCCTTATCGTCGTTTCAGCCGATAGACGTCCACTGCTGGACATAGGCCTCCCCCAATTTATCACCCTTATCATTTAGGAATAAATAACATAACTTATTTGATTCTTATTTGCATCAACCATGTATCTACATAATATATTAGGTCTTTACCTATGAAATTACCGATTTTTGTGATACTGGCTAATGTGAAGATCGATCGATCGATCTTTCATTCTAAAAATAAAATAAAATAAAAAAAATAACTTTATTTAGATTTCCAAATCCAAATTAACTTTATAATATAGCATGACAATTCGTTTTTCAAAATCAGTACATCATTTGTTTTCCTGCCGTTTGATTTTTTTATCACTGTTTTTGTAACCATGGAGAACTTGAAATTGCGCCCTATTTTTACCCGACTGCGGCGAAGCCCAAAAGGAGGGTTATGTGTTTGACCTGTATGTATGTATGTATGTGGCCGATTTTTGGCGCAATATTATGTCTTCAAAAAAAATTATTTTTCTCGAAACCTATCGAGTGGGGTATCAAAATAAAGAGTTTTTAAAGGTGATTACAAAAATATATACAACTTATATGGTTAAAAGTAATTCGAAGTGACAAATCGTAATAAAACACGAACCAAGAGCTAAATCGTCTGCGAAATCTTTCAAATTTGTAAACTAAAAAGCTGGAAATAAAAAACAAGTAATTAAAAAAACTAAAAAACCCGACTGCGGTAAAAAAATTAAGTTAAAAAAAACTGAAAAGTTAAAAACAAGGCCATTTTAAATTAAATAAAACTTGGAAGCAGGCGGGACCCATACCATTTTTTTATTACATTTTCAAACTCAAATGGGTCCCGCCTGCTTCCAACTTTTATTTAATTTAAAATGGCCTTGTTTTTAACTTTTCAGTTTTTTTTAACTTAATTTTTTTACCGCAGTCGGGTTTTTTAGTTTTTTTAATTACTTGTCGAATACGTGTCCGTCCGTCCGTCCGTCTGTCTGTCACCAGGCTGTCTCTCAAAAACCGCGATGGCTAGACAGTTGAAATTTTCACAAATTATGTATTTCTGTTCCCCTGAACCCCCTTTCCCCCCTCGATCCCCTGCTAGTTCGTCTTCTGTTTTAATCTCTGTCTTATCCAGTTTATTAGGGTTCCATACCCAAAGGGTAAAAACGGAACCCTATTACTAAGACTTCTCTGTCTGTCCATCCGTCTGTCCGTCCGTCCGTCTATCTGTCACCAGGCTGTCTCTCAAGAACCGCGATAGCTAGACAGTTGAAATTTTCACAAATTATGTATTTCTGTTGTCGCTATAAAAACAAAATAAAATGAATATTTAAGGGGGGCTCCCATACAACAAACGTGTTTTTTTTTGTCATTTTTGCCTTGTGGTACGGAACCCTTCGTGTGCGAGTCCGACTCGCACTTGGCCAGTTTTTCTAGGTTACTCTTTTTGACAGGTAAGTACAGTCAAGAGAAAATAAACTTACAAAACCACGTGTAATGGACATGGGACCGCATGTGAACGCACGGTTCGTTTTTGTTTTGATCGCTTCCGTTCTGGAAATATTGATCTCAATGATGAGCCCCCCAACTAGCAAAATTTTAACTTACAAGTGTCCTAAGACCTATATTTTTTTACTCTTTTAGCATACTTACAAACAACTGTAAGTGTCGATTTAGGCGCACTTTATAAGAGAATTCTTACTTAGAGTCAACTTATAACGCTCTTATTAAAGATTACTTTACACTAACAATAATCTTGTTACTGCTCTTTTTAATAATAATAAACCATTTATTTTCAGGTAACAAAGACCCATAGATAAATACCTTAACCTAAGTATACATAATAATATAGTAACAATTTTGTTAGTCAATAAAACTTAACTATCTTCTAAATATATGGGGGCCCGTGGCTAAATAATAACAGCCGCACAGGTCGATCGATCAGGTTAAGCTACACTTGCCGCGGTTGGTCTGTGGATGGGTGACCATCTTTACATACCGAGACCCCTCCGTGCCTCGGAAAGCACGTTAAGCCGTTGGTCCCGGCTGTCATTCGTGGATCTTTGACAGTCGTTACGGGTAGTCAGAAGCCCGAAAGTCTGACAACCAGTCTTACCAAGGGGTATCGTATTACCCAGTAACTGGGTTGTGGAGGTCAGATAGGCAGTCGCTCCATGTAAAATACTGGTATTCAGCTGCATCCGGTTAGACTGGAAGCCGACCCCAACATAGTTGGGAAAAGGCTAGGCAGATGATATCTTCTAAATATATAAAACTCAAAGGTGACTGACTGACATAGTGATCTATCAACGCACAGCCCAAAGCACTGGAGGGATCGGGCTGAAATTTGGCATGCAGGTAGATGTTATGACGTAGGCATCCGCTAAGAAAGGATTTTGATAAATTCTACCCCCAAGGGGATAAAATAGGGGATGAAAGTTCGTATGAAACTTTGTCAATTTTAAACCGATCGGGCTGAGACTTTGCATGCATATAGCTACTATGACGTAGGCATCCCCTAAGAAAGGATTTTGATAAATTCAACCCCCATGGGGATAAAATAAGGGATGATGGCGGATGTAAATGTATTAGTTCTTTTTTAAATAATACTTAACGCGAGCGAAGCCGCGGGAAAAAGCTAGTGTTAGTATAAAACAATACTTCACTAGCTAACACTAGAGCAATTCTGTGGTACTTGTCCGCGAAAGCGACGGAACACCACGTCCTGCGGCCAGAAGTCTTCATCCATGACGACGGGCAGATAGCAAATCGGCACGCGCACCACGAACACCTTGAAGTTGACGTTGCGGTGCGACTCCAGTAACTGCACCCTCGGCGTGTACCTCGTCTTTTGGCGCACGTACTCCACGATGTCCTCCGCCTTAGTGGTGTAGTGTAGGCGGGAGATGTACACCGGTGTGTTCGGCTTTGCGGCACGCAAGCTGACTTCCGGCTCCGTAGGAGCTTTGCCGCATCGGTTCTTGATCGTTCGCGACCGGCACTTCCTCCTTTGCACCGTCACGAAACCCTCATCATCAGCCTTATTCGATGCCTTTTTTGGCATTGGCTTACTACTTCGAGCTTCTGGAGCACTCGCGGTGACGCTAGCGGATTCCTTTACTATGGGCGTCGCTAGGGCTGCAGACACTGGCTGCGGGACGGGGCGAGGGGCTCGGGCGGCGTTGCGTGGAGGAGCCGCGACGACGGGCGCGGGGCTGCGGTGCACGCGGGCGGGGCGCTCTGCAATCTCAGCAAACGACGGGTGCGCTGGCGACGAAACTGCTGACGCGGAATTTGACGACGATAAATCGAGGCCGGCTCCGCGACTCATGTTTACGTTAGATGCATCAACTGATGACCTAGTTACCGCCACACTGTTGCGCAACTCGCTAAATTCTTTGCGCAAATCGACAACGGTGTTTTGGGATGCATCTAACTTCGTTAGAATATCCGCGAGGCGGGCCTTCAGAAAGACAATGTCCTTCAGAAGGCTTGTTACAGCGACGTGATCGAAGGTGACGGGTGGCAGCTTATGCAGGTCCTTCACGACAAACGTCGGCACGTCGTCCGGGTCGGTCGCCTTGAACAGCGTGATTATATCTTGAAGGCTTCTCTTAGTCCCGTCACGCCGGCGGGACACCATCTGGTCGCGCTTGTTCAGCACACTGAACAACAATAGCTTGGCAGCAGCTATGTCCTCCTCGCTGAAGTTCGTTGAGCAGATTTGGACAGCGAATACCTCATCCATCACATCCAGCTTCTGCTGCAGGAACGCCAGCAGCTCATTCGCCACAAGTTCGTTACTCATGGCGAAAAAAGAAATACGAGCGACAGCTTGCGCCGCGCTAGTCAATACACAGAATATCCAAACACGTGCGCATCGGAACGCGGTCCAAGCAAGAATGCCAATTTTGGTTTAATACCAAAATAACCTATAATGGTTTTATAATGGCATGGTTTGAGGGAGAATAGGACTTACAGCGCTCTTACGACTGCCCTTTTAAGTGTAATTTCCCTTATATTGCTCTCTGGAAGCTCAATAAAGGAGTATTTATCACAACGGCCGGAAGAGTGTGCGCGAGCGCTGATGGAATAAAAAAAAAGTTGTCAACTCATGTATCATCCTACCTAATCATTTATTTCATTTGCTTGATAGTTATGTGTCTATGAACTTAAATAACGTGCGGTGTATGTGAATAAAGTGAAATATTTTCACAGGCCCACTTCGTTATGTATTCAGAATATTATTTAAAAAAATATTAATTTTTGTAAAAATAAAAACTGACGCCATTAGAGATCGATAAGACCAATTACTCTTCTCTAAGATAAGCTTAATACTAAAATGTCTTATTTCACACTACCTAAGTTAATTTTAAACCTTTTGGTCTTATTGAGCACTTACATAAGGTAACTACGTGCAGCCATTTAATAAATTTAGGGTTCCTTTTAAAACCATGGCAAACTAATTACCATTTTGTGGTAGGTAAAAAGTTAGGTGAGCCAAACATGCATAAGTATATATGTACCTAATGGGTGGGTAAGTGGGTACCTACTATTAAGTGAGCGTGTTTTAAAATATTTTTATTTTTGTTTAATTTTATTCCTATATGCTCCACTTCTTTTAAATCTTTCCATTTTGAGGGTTCCGTAACCAAATGGCAAAAAACGGAACCCTTATAAATTCGTCATGTCTGTCTGTCTGTCTGTCTGTCTGTCCGTCCGTCCGTCCGTATGTCACAGCCACTTTTTTCCGAAACTATAAGAACTATACTGTTGAAACTTGGTAAGTAGATGTATTCTGTGAACCGCATTAAGATTTTCACGCAAAAATTGAAAAAAAACAATAAATTTTGGGGGTTCCCCACACTTAGAACTGAAACTCAATTTTTTTTTTCATCAAACCCATACGTATCTATTCTAATATCATTTTTTTCTAAACTGAGTAGTTTGCGCGAGAGGCACATCCAAAGTGGTAAAATGTGTGTCGTCCCCCCCCCCTGTAACTTCTAAAATAAGGGAAT